>JAECXR010000039.1:0-600000 GCA_018153035.1 Drosophila pseudoananassae pseudoananassae
TAGCTGAGCAATCATCGCAAGATTTTTTTTTTGTATGTTTTTAACCAAAAACAGAAGAGGAAAAAATATGAAATTTTCAAATAAATTACAAAATATTTACAAAAAAAAGAATGATTGTGAGGTAAACTAAATTTTACGGACCAACACAGAATTGGTACTTACATATATTTGCGAATGATTGTACTAAAAAACCTCGATCCTCGGTTCCGCCGAATTTTTTTCCTATTCTTGACTTTTTGCGAACTACCATTTTCTAGCAAAAACAATTCCAAACTTAAATTTACTACTAATTTAATACTACTTTGAAAGTATGAATATGCCTTAAATAAATGTAACCTAAAGCATATTCTTGAGTTGGTTTTAACCAAGTATAACGATTTCATGAGCTGACTTGCGTCATTGATAGCTTTATGCAGCGTTCGGACAACGAGCAGCTGGAAGTTAATGAATGTGGCCCACACGGCGTATGCGTAATAATTGCGACAACAGTTTATTAAACGCTCGTATTTACACGCTCCCTGGCCTGCAGATGAGCGATTTATCTGCAAGTCACGTTTCGGGTACTTAATAAATGGCCTAGGCAAATGTGTGAAACAGCATAAATACAGCTCTTTACATAAATTACCCGAGGGTTCTATTGTTTGCTGCCTCGTTTTAAGCCGTCAACTGTTAACGGGTATCCTTTGGCATTAAATCTTCTTAAGGCAGCAGGTGGAGCATTGATTCGCTTGATTTGTTTTTTTAAGAAGGTTCATGTACCCTCCAAGAAAATGCGATAAAGTGAGTAATAATAGATTGAAGTTTTCCCTAGCTTTGTTTATAGAAAAACACAACACTTCTTCCAGAATAAATTGATTAACTTACGATGTTTCAATTTGACCAGCCTTGCCCTCGAAATTCGATGTCTCAATGTCCGACGGAAGATGTATGTAAAACCATTTAATTTTATTTGACTTTTGTTGGCGGTGAACCACGGCTTAAGTGGCTCGGCCACTTATTTATGGCCTAAATGAGCACTTGGCCAGCAGTAATTGTTGGAAGGAGCAGCGGCGTCTGCGACTGCGGCCCTCATCTAAGCGCAATTTATGCGCCATTATAATTTCCCGGCGATTCCACCTAAGCAAAAATAACATAAAATATGGTCGAGAATGCTGAAAAATGAAAGCAGGAAGGCCAAGAACTGGCGGAAGAAAATAAAACGAATGGAAAAAACCAAGAGAAGAGAGAACTATGTAATATTCCGCATACGCCCGGTTGGCGGCTGCGATTTGTTTGCCCTGGCGGCGTGTCGTTAATTTAAAATTATGTTTACGATGCCCGACCCCGTTGTTGATAATAAAATAAATGAGTTTAATGCGGGCCAGGCGGTTGCCCACCAGCCGAATAAATCACATTTTTATTGAAATTGCTGTTGTTGCATTTAAACAAGAAATGGGCGGAGGGCGGATGAACGGATGGGCCGTAGAAGGATATGGTGAAATAAGGGTGCAGCCAGGACCCCCGGGGCAAATGAAGTTTTTTAATTGAATGCAGTTGCAGCAGCTGTCAATTCAGCTGCGAATGGGCGTGTATCTGTCTCCCAGCCCGTTTCCCCCTCACTCCCTCCCTTGATTATATGCATTTTTTCGTTTTTGAAACCCGCACCCCCATACGGGAATGCATATTTAAGTGGCTTTTAAAAGCCAACGCTTGGCTATTGAGGAGCAGGAATCGTCTCAACTTGCACTGACCCCGTAATTGATTGTCACACGCCGCAGCAATTAAAATGTCAGCCCAGTCCACCGACAATCCGACAGACAAACAGACAGCTGGACTGACAGACGTCGCTTTACTTTTTTGGATGTGGGTATCGCTTGCAGAACGATCAAGTCAGTGGGTTCGGGTTAAATTGAAAATTAACTGTGCATATTTCATGCCAAAACAATTTGCGTTTATTTGGCGCGACAAAAAACACGCTCTCCCTACTCCTCCATGCCGCAAATGTCAGCTTGCGCTAAGCGTTTGTGACCGCAGATGACTGCACCGGGTGACTCCGGGGGTGGCGCCTGCAAAAGAGGTGCTTCAAGGGGTGCAAACCGGGTCAGGCGGTCTCTCTGCTGAGGTTGACCTGATGGTCACTTGAAACAAGTGGCCAACAACAAGGACAACAGCTAGGGTCACCCTGGCACTAACACCGGGAATGGCACTGGCTCTGGCACTGGCAATGGAAAAGTAAATGCTATTACCATTTAAATTTCTCCAGCTAACCAGGCGAAAAAAAGGGCGCTCGAATGTTCGCTAGAAGCCACCTTTTAGAAGCAATCATTTACCCTCAAGCATGACGCTTTGTTTGCCACCGGCAAAAGGTGACTGTTGGCCAGTCGGCGGGCTTCGTAAGTACCAGAGATTAAGGGCTATGGTTGGATTTCCATTGGTGCAAATATTTGAAGCAAGCTTTCCTGTTTATGGTTTGGAGTTTAAAATAAAATCTGAAAGTAGTATGCAAGATTGGATTTTGGCTTAAACTGCTAGTAAATAAGTTAGGAAAGAATTTTTGAATATCCCGTATATATTTATTTTTACTTTTCTGCAATTTCACTTTTTAAAAGCAAATGATTTGCAGCCATTCAACTCGTCTGACCGCTTAAATAGATTCATATTATGCCAGCTAAACGAACGTTGTCAGTGGCCGTTTCAACTCGCTTGTTTTTGTTTCTGTTGGAATTGTTCAAAAGTTAGTTTTAAGTAGCATCGGACAAAGCCCACAGACAGGGGACAGGGAACCGGAGTGAAGTGAAGGACTGGGGATTTTGCGCCGGGGATTTGGAGCTTTGGCTTTTGGGAGCGAGAACATTGTTATTTTTGCAACTGCTGCGCTGCGCTGTGCTGCGTTGCTCTGCTCATTTACTTTGTGCCTTTTGTGTGTGGCCTGGCATGTAAATTGAATTCAAAGTGGGTATTATTGCATTTGTGTCCTTTTTCAGTTGCTTTGTATTTGAGTTTTGCTTTGTTTGCCGCCTGCCAAATGGCCAAATAGCTGGACTGAATGGTGGACTGCGAAATGTCAAATGGCTTAGAGCAACCCGTTTCCGCTCGACGAGCCCCGCTCGATTCGCAGCTGGAGAAACATGCAGTTGAAAGCCCGGCCGACAAGTTGTTGCTGCCCCGGCGGATAGTTTCCAGCTTCACTCTCTGCCTGCACCAAAGTGTGAGATCATTCATCAAAGCCAGGGCCCAGCACTGGTGAACGCCATCAAACATAATAATCAAACATCAGCAACATAACAAACGACCAGAGCAACCCGAAATACGGCTGCTTCGGGTAAGGCTACGGCTGCTTTTTTGGCTGCTGCCTCAAGCCAATGCCAGCTGCCTTTTGGCCAAGTCCACACACTTTTAGCTGGCTGATTTTGGTACACAAAAAAATAAAATTATATGAAGGTTAAAGGCTAAGGTTTCCCCATTTTTTTTTTTATTATTTTTCAATTTATTTTTTAAGGTCTTGATGTATTGTCTTTAAATCATTTATTGTATTTATTGTATAAAATCATAAATTGTATTAAATTTTTAGATTTATGCCGCTTAAGATATTTTTCCAAAGTGTCTTTCATCGTGGGCTGCCATATTTCTCAACAGGACCATTGACCTGCCCACGCCCGCCAACCGACACCGCCAAGAAAATGTTTTCACTCAAAAGCAAATGCAATAAAAAAGGCAATTTATCAGCATAAAATATTATATGGCATGCCATTGAGTCGGTTCATTTTTTCCCCTGGTCCCAAAAACCCAACTTCTGTGTTGAGCTTCTAACTGCTACCCATTTACGCCTTTCACCCACCGCATTTTAAATTTAAGCCACCCAGCATCGGATTGCATGTGCGGGCATATTCTTTCTTTGGCTTCGAGATGAAATTTTTGCGGATGCTGCCGAGTGGCTGGCAATTGTGGCTGTCACTCAAATTAGCGCCATTTACAAAGGCATTTGCATGCTTTTAGGAATACCACGCACCACCCAAAACCACCCAAGCTACCCAAGCCAGCGCCCCAACCATCGCAATGACGCATTCGTTGGCCTGTGTTGTGATTTACAAGTATTTGCCAATGCCTGAAGGCACTTCAGCGTCTGCCGCATGTCGACAATCGCAGGCACTGAAAAAAATGTATTGTTAATTAACATGTATTTCATTTCTACATTTAACTCTTGGAGACTGTTTTGTCTGGTTAAAAATAGCCACAACAATTATATATTATTTTATTTACAAGTAAGAGTTGTACCTTAGAAACATTATATCCTTTCATAAACATTTGAACAAGTTTAAAGTTGAAGTCCCTTAATTATATTTCATTATTTTCAGTCAATTTTTGGTTAGTGCATCCTTTTGATGATGTGCCCCACTGGGGGGACGACAGTGTTTGTGTGGCTTGCAACCAACCTCTCGTTGACATCATTTGCCAGTCAGAGGCTGCTTGTGGGGCTTCACGCATAAAAAGCTGCTCACTCGTTAGGCCCACTTGTTCGGCATTCTTTTCTGATCCGCACTGTCATGTTCCACACTGTTCTGTGCAGCTCTCTTCTGTTCTGGTACTGCTGCTGCTTATGTGAAAGTCAAGGGTTATCATTATGCGTCCTAAGTGCGCCAGCAACTTAAATTCTGACCCACAACAACAGGCACCAGCTGCAGTTTCACTACTTTCTGTCATTTTCCAAGCAGTTGCAGCCAAATTGTGCCAGGCCAACGCCCAGGGGAAAAAGCCAAGGGGGCTCTACAGCCAGCCACATCTAGGGCCAAGTCAAGATGCCAAGGCCGAACCCAGGCACATACACACAGACTAAGACCTACACAAAAGCCTGTGACAACCCAATGTTGTTGGGTGCAGGCATTGCGATAAGATCACCACAAAACAGGACACTTTTGGTTTGGCCCACAGCCAAAAGGCAGGCACCGCTGACAAGTTGAGGACAGGACTTCTGGTTTCGGGAGCAGGGAGTGTACGAGAGCCATCTGCTTAAAGTCCATTCCGAACTGCTGGCTTACATAATCAATTAGCTATTCAATTTGGGCAAAAGTTTCTCGGCCATGGCAAATCCAAAAACTCCGAATGCCGCTGATAATTCGAAGCCGAAGCCCTCTTGTCATTGCAACTTTTGCGTGTGTCCGAAATCGTGTAATAAACTTTTCAGCTAACACACACCCACATAATCCCCCTGCACACCCACATTCATGATTGCAGCTTGGGAAAATTTGGAAGCAAGGCAGGAAAAGCGCCCCGAAAATTCTTACATATTTTTGGATCCTTTTTTGCCTTTCCATTGCTTGTGGTGGGTAGTTGGGTTCTTTTGAAAAAGTAGCTAATTTAATAAGAAATTCTTGGAAAACTACACGAAAAAGGCTTAAGTTCTACATGAGTAAAGTTATAGAAAAGTTTAAGTTGCCAAATCTAATTTGCTCAGAAATGCTGCCAAACAACATCAGAAGGTGGAGTGGGTTCGAGTGTGTCGGCCTCGTCGACGGAAGGGGCGTTCTCCAGGATTGACTTTGCCTTTTGCCGCCAGTAGCGGACATTGTGGCTCTCAGCAAGTCAAAAGTGAATATTCACCAGGATAACATCGTGGGTAGAAGGGTTTAGTTTGGTAAGTGGCTGCAAATTTCCTGTGTATGTGAGGAATTCTATTAAAACAAATAATGCAAGAAAGTTAGCCAACGGTTACGGGTTTGTTTTTGCCAGTCCCTGACCTGACATAATCAAGTTTTTTTTATAACGAATCGAAAGTCGGAATAACTAATCATAAGTTTATGCAAACTTAATTTGTGGGGGTCCAAAAAAGCCAAATTTCTTAAGGATTGCCTTAAAGTTGTCAGCACTGCAATAGAAATGGGGGAAAATGGCCCCGTACCCTCTAGCCCCCGATAATGCGAGAAAATCCTTTGCCAGACACTCTCCAGTTTCCTCACTTCCGATGCGCTGTCATGTCACACCAAGTCGTGATTTATTTGCGCGGGAATGTCAATAAATTTAATACGCGAATATAATACATTTTACAGGCAATCAATCACAGACTTAAGCGCCACTCCTGCTCTCCTACACTCCAGCTGAAACCCACTTGTGTGGGAACGAAGTGCCCATCTAAGCTTATATAATCACAGCACTTTAAAGAATTCCTTACCTTCATTGGTAGTATTAAAATATCCTCAAAAGCATGAGGTTTCAAATGAAATTGAATTAACTCTTTATATACATATGTTAAGGATTGATTTGAAATGTTTATAAAACAGAAATCATATAAAAATTGTGGGTAGAAAAAGAATTAAAAAACCTATCCAATATCTTTAAAAAATATTTACTTGCTTGTCTACACTCTGTGTTATTTGAGTAAAAAAATCAATTATTATTTTGATGGTCAATGCCGGCATGAAGTAGCTGCACAGACTCTTTTTGCCGCTCGGTGGCAATGGAATTTCGATTTTATTTCGCGAAAATGTGGTCTAAAAATCGGATTCCACTGCTGGACCACCATCCTTTGAAACCGCAATGCAAGTGCAGTGCTTTGAAAGATGAAAAGTGCATTCAGCTGAAGTGTGTGCGTGCGCTTGCCACCCTTTGGGCTTGCATACGAGTGCCAAATTCAATTTGGCCCACCTGGGAAGTTGGGAAGCCGCAGGCCAGCTCTCAAGCTCAAGGCCCACTCAATGAGTTTCAGCTAATTGCTAGGTGAGGAAAAGCGAAATAAATCAAAGTGAAAATATTTCCATTTCAAGGACCCCCCCATTGCTGCTGCCATTTTGGGATTGGGATTCCGCGTCTCGAGGTCTCGAGGCGAAGCACATTCTGACCGAACCCAATCTCTACCAGACTTCCACCGAAAACAATGAAATTTTTACTATTTTAGCGAGAATTCCTCTTTTTGGGGCATGTGAAGAGGGGGTTAAAAAAAGAGGAGCTTGCGTTTGGTTGCCAGAGAGTCGGAGGTAATGAAGTCCAGTGCTCGACGTTCTGTTCTTGCTGCCACTCTCTGTTTTAGCCAGCTCAGTCTGCGTTCGCTATTACAAAGTTGAATGGTAACCCAAGAAGGGATCTAAAATGAAAAGCCGGTTGTTTAAATTCCCTTATATTAAAATATTTGATAATAAGGTTTATGGTAAAATGAATTTTTATAATCGATAGAAAATAAAATATCTAAAGATCATAAAATATTTAAGTACTTGTTCAGTTAAGAGTTTGTTAAATAATATTTCTGCAATATTATTTAGAGGTATAAGTAAACTAATTTTATCACAATATAAATCACATAAACAAACTTAGATTCACTATTACCATACCCTTTGGGAAGTATACATAAATGTAAGAAGAGAAATGCACAAAATCAAGGCAAAAGCGTGAGAGTGAGAAAAAAATTCGCGAAATTGAGTTTGAAAATAAATTAAATTATCGCGCCGTTCCATGTAAGTAGTTCGGATGGTGGTGGAGCGAGTTTGGTGTTGTCCAAATGAATCAATTTCAACTTAAGCGCCAATTTAAAAGGCCAGCCAGCCAACTTTCGACACGCAAATCTAGCTGTCTGTCTACATGTCCATCTGTCCCACTGGCTCCTTCTGCCGGTTCGCTTCGGTTTATCTATCTATCGAGCTGTCTGGCAGTTTTGCATATTGCTTTGCCCCCGATCCAATGTCGGACCTAAGGGACCTCTGCTCCCCGGAAGCCGAGATGGAATGGGTCGGAGGACCAAAAAAAAAGGAGCATAGAAGAAACTAGCTGGCGAAATACTTGCAAATTCAATGCGACTTTTAAATTAGTTTGTCAGGCGTTGGGCCAGAGACATCTGACAAAAAGTTTCCCCAGGCCCCGAATGCAATTAATGATTGACCCACCGCAGCACCGCAATAGACAAATGCAAATGCGAATGCAAATTACTCATTACTGCGACTAATTTCTGGCAATTGCTCAATGAAATACACATGCCACCAGGCGACAATTAAAAGCCGAAATCAACGAAATATGATAACGTTTTATTAGTTAAGCACTTGTGACAATTTGCCTGTTGTTCTGGCATTGCGGTCAGTTTAATCGTTGGACAAATAGACGGACGGACGGCAGCATTGGAGGCTGGGGAAAATAAACAGGGGAGTGAAGTGGCCAAGGAAACGCCGGGGAAATGGCAGAGTACACACTGGGGAGCGGCCCACTTGCTTTGCCTTATTTATTGTTCAGCAGGCAATGACAGCAACGTGACTCGCAGAATGGAATGCTGGAAAAATGATAACGTGAATATGGCCGTGACATCGAGGACACGGTGGATGCAAATTGAATAAAATTTAGGTTCATTACCGTGGAGAGAAAGTGGCGCAAAAGTGATGAAACGCAATTATATGTTACACATTTATTTCTAATTTTACATGTTATTTAATGTGACATTATTAAATCAGAATCATTAATATTTACACTATATATATGTATGTTGACTTTGTTAATCAGGCGCCAAACAGGCCTAAACTATGTCCTTGCCATTTGCAAGGCATTGTGCAAATGTCTCTGCACACTTCGTGCGAAATAAATTTCCTTACTTGAATTGCAACTCATGCTCCTTGTGCCTGGTACTTGGGTTCTTTATGCTACTGGATGCCTAACCTTGAACGCTTCGTTAACTGCATTTAGGGCTGCCTTTCCCACCGCTCGAGCGCGCTCCCTCGAATCACACAGAATTCATGTATATGGTACCTTTTCCTTTGGCTTTGCACGCTGTGCGACGCATTTCAAAGCGAAAAATCAGAACCAAAATGGCAATAAAACTTTCTGGGCACCAGAGCTAAATATGAAATGGCTCATACGTGTAGCGTAAATAGTTCAAATTCATTAAAACTTTTGCAATTACTGCGCGCCGTAAAGTCGTTAATTATTTTTCCGTTTCCTTCGAACCGTTTTAGTCGGGTCTTAAAGCTAAAAATTCGAGTTGCCAAAATGCAATCGGGCTCGGTATTTAGCAGGGTCGCTGTCACCCATTAATATGGGTAATTAGTGACTGCCTATTGGCCTTGTCAAGAGATATTCGATTATCATAATTATGGGCAATAAGCCCATTACAAGGCCTTCGTAACCCATCCTGTCCCATCAAAATCTCAACTCCCACATAAATATGCAATGCAATTTATGCCCATCTTCGCCTCTGCCGAACTCGTACTCAATTTGTTGTCATTAAATTAATGAAGTTTCTTGCCCCTTCTTGCCGGACACTAATCTTAAAATTTGTCAATGTCGTCGACGTGTCATTGTGTGGCTATTTTGATTGCTACGTGAGTTTCGACCACCTATCCCAATCTTTACCTTGAACTGCAACAAAGAAAGAAAAATTTATGGTCATTTTTGGAAATATTCATTAGATAAGAGGCCCTTTCCTGTAAAATGGTTTATCTGTTCCTACTCTTTATAGAGCTAGATCTTTCCAACTTTTTATATTTTATAGAATATTTTACCTCATTGCATGTTTTCCTCAGTGTACGCACAAATCACGGTGCTGCTCCAGCAGCAGCATCTGGTCGGAGAATCGTAAATTAGTTTGGGCAATTATGTTTACCTACATCTAATTAGCCTAATTGAAACAGGACAAAAGCCCGGCTGCAGGGCTTCAATCCGTGGTCCTTGGTTCGAGTTCTCCAGTCCGGGTAGCTGTGGTGCGTGTCCTGATTGCTGGCAATCGAATCGAGTGGAAGTCGCATCCTTGCCTGGTCCTGTCCTGTCCCGTCATTGCGTATGCCACTCAGACACGGCCAGCCAAACCAAACCGAAGCTGGCCAATATCGATCAGAGGAGTTTGGGCTTCGCCAACGTCGCCGCCTTTGCCGACGGTTTCTAAATGCCTGGGCCACCGCACTTTGGCTTTGGTTCACCTCAGGCTCACCGGAAAACTGAAGCTTCAGGTGTGTCAGGCATCCAGCCAACTCGCGGCACTTTAAGACTTGCGGCTGCGGTTCGGGCGGCTGCCCGGCAAAAAGCTTGAAAAGCGGGAAATTCTCAGAGCATAGAGTCACAACCAGCCGCTTAAAAGTGGCAGGAAAATGTTGTTGCTGCAGAAGTGTCAGAGTGCCGAAACCGGCGGGCCAAGTCGAGCGTTATTCTGAAACCGCGACACTTGGCTCTGACGCGTCGCATTAAACACAGGCGAATGGGTGCTGCCATTTTCCTACCATCTACCATCCTGAAGCACAGACATTTCAACATACATATGTATATGCAGTAACTTTCCACATAGGAACAGCTGCGGTCGGATGGTTAGCTTACAGTATTCTTATTCAGAGATAGATCCTTGCTAAGAAATCTTTACATAAAAATAACATAAAATAACCCTGAAGTGGGATAGACCTCCGCTAAAACTTTATGGAAGTGCTTTGGGTTCTTATAATTTTCAGCTAATTATTTGACCACAATTGTATACAGTCGAGTGGCACATTTTAGTTGCTGCTAATTTCTGCAACCACCGACGACGGGCGCTAACTTAGAGCGCATCATCAACGCAAAACTAATGCGAAAAGTTTTGCGGAATTTTTACTTTTAATTGTTTGAGTGTTTGTTGCAAGCACACGAAAACACACACACACTCGCTCACATGCAGGGATTAAAAGGGGGCGGATTGGGGCGACGGCTCGCCGCAAACACCGCAATTTAGTTAAAGCATAACGGCTGGCAGACCGCAGCAGTTTCAAAAGCTGCAGCATCAACACAACAGCAACACCATAGTGGCAACAGCAACGTGCAACTGCACAGGCTTCAGCAGCTGCCACTGCCGCTGCGTTGGCAAAAGTCTTGACTCAAATCCCAAATCCTCTGGCGATCCCTTTTCGTCTGCGAATTAAATTCCCACTTCCAGTCTCGAAAATATTTTCTGTGTTTTTTACTTCGTTGAGAAGCCTTTGTCATTATTTCGCTTTATAGTATTTTATGGCAGTTCTGGAATTCCTCATTCTTTGTCGTTGATTTCACAATTAATTCGGAAAGTTGCATTTCCCTTTTAACCAAATGTTGGCTAGCATTTAAAATAAATTCCCGCAGTACCAAGCATCACCAGGGGCAACTTGTTGAACCGTCGACCGTCCTGCCCGGTCCAGTTACTGTATTTTCTGGTTAAAGTAGCCCAGCGGGGTCTGTTAAATTTCTTTAATTAGTTTTCCAATGTTATTTTTTTCTGTGCCCTCCCATGCCCATTGCTTGTGCATTTCCAACAGAAAGTTTACCGTGCGGGCATTTTTGCAACCCGCACGCGTATTGCCAAAAGGTTTTTCTTATTGCTTTTGACATTTATTTAATTGAACGATGCCGGATCAAAGCCACATTCCTTTCTATAGGACCCTTCGGATCAGGGCATTTTGTGCAACTGTTCGCAGAATAAAAGAGGGCCCCGTTAAATCCCAGACTTCTGATGCGTTTCCCTAGTAATGAATATATAAATCATACGCCATGTATGCTTCAGCTTTAATACATCAGCGCAGAGCATGCCGGCAGCTTCTGTAGCTTAGAATGGTTGAGGTGCTTAAGGCCATTGTAAGAGAATTTACACAAAGAAAAATGATATAATTTCATTATAAAATTATGATTTATAAATTAAACAAAATAATCCCAACTTAACTTCAATAATTGTGGATGGCTTGCCTTATGAAATAAATTAACAATTATTTAAATAATTCAACAGACCTGTTTTCCTTTATTTCCTAGACTGACCTTTTCCAGCCCGAAAACAACATTTTGAAGAAGGACAAGGACGTGAAGCGGCTGTATCCCAACGGCAGTACAATTGTTTATTTGCAAGAAAATTCATTTGCCAAATGGCATGCATTTTTGGAACCACCCGCATCCACCATGGTCGAGGCTTTTTATGTTTAGCATAGCTCTGGTTTTGGGTCCCACTCCAGAAACAGTAGTGCACTCGGTGCTCATGTTTATCTACATTTCCCAGAGCTTTTCCAGAGCCGTTGTGTTGCTGATGCAACTATAAAATCGTTTTTAATTCATTTTGAAGCTGGCCAGTGCCAAATGCAAAACTTTGCCATTATGCTTTGATGGCGGACTTAGTGTGCTGAGAGCTGAATGTTATGATGGCATGGGATGGGATTTACGAGTGAGCAGCGTTTTGCGTTAATGCGACGAGATAATTTCCGGACATAGTTAAATGGAAAAGTTTGTTGCCAAAAAGTCCGTCACTCTGTTAAAATATCCAAGTAGACAGAGCTACAGCTGAGTCAGCAGGATTAAAAAAATTCTAAAAATATAAAAAAAAAATAGTAAAATGAATAGGTTTTATTAAAAGTTAATTGGTAATACTTTATACAATCGCTTACTTATCTTCTGTGTGGTTTATGTTCGAGGTTCTCTTTTTACTTCTCTCTGTGCAGTGTAAGTGTAGCGCTAGAGGAGCTGTCAAGGAAATTCTTCCAGCAACATCAGTCGAGTTTTATGTTCTAGCTGCCACTCGCAGGCGGCTCGGGTTAAACGCAGTTGCTTAGCGCGCAATCAAATATTAATTGCACTTGGCACAATGTCAACTTTGTTTGCGCTCTTTGTCAGCAATTGAATGCGGGGATATCTGGAAACTGGGCAGCCGAGCCAGTCGCCTGGGTCAAATTATGAAATGACAACAACTGCAGTTGCAACTGCAGCTGCATCTGCATCTGCAGGAGCAGGAGCGTCAACTGTCACTGCTGACATTACAAACAATGTAAAATGCACTAAATTGTGGCCGCAAAACGAAAAAGACTGAAAGGAAAAAAATCAGAAGGGTCGGAGATGGTTGCCAGCAATCAAATCAAATACGAATTGGGTTTTTGCAAGAGTGGAAATCAAAACGAAAACATGACAAAGATTGCATGTCACAAAAAGCGAGTCGGTATGATAGCTCTTAGCCTGATTGCGAATCGATAACGAATAGAGTGCGGAACTGTGGCTCTATGAAGTAATTAACCCAGAACTGCTCATTACGAGTCGAGTCCTTCAAGACAAAGCAATGAATCAGGCGATCCATCCAAGCCTCGCTGCCGAGTATGAGACTGTAATTGCAATGATGACGACCATTAAAATCAGCACATTGAAGATTTCAATTATGGAGTAGCCAAGCTATCGAGCTGCACGTCAGCGGCATTATTATCGTCCTCATCACCACCACCGCCATCACCATCGTCATCTCCTGCTCGATAGCCGTCATATAATTTAATTTGATTTTTATTTAATTGAAATTTATAACAACAATGGGCGGATAAACAACATTACGAACTGGTGTGCACGGTGTGTGAAAAGCGAGATTCATCCGATGGCTGGGATGCTCTCGAGAGCCTGCGAATGTGAAATCAAATGAAGAATAATGAGATTTACTGTTATTGTTATTGTTCCTCGCTGCATTGCTCTCGATTCTTATGACTGATTTCATTTTGTCAATTTCCCATTATTCGAATTGCGAATCAGAATCGCTCCTTCGCTTCTGATTGACAGTTGAATGGAATCCCCGAATACTAACCAGCTCGCAGTCACACATGAGCCGGAGTCGTTTGGGTGCTTTAACGGCCGCAACGGGCTAATTAAACTAATTTGATTAGCGAAAAAATGAACTTCAATTTCACATATAAAAAAAAATCCATTAGGCTACTATAACTTTTTACTTAACATTCATATATAAACCACTTCTTTTTAAAATAACTTGCCTTTCAATTCTTTTTAAATAAGTTTCCACTTAAAGTTTTTTTTTCAAGTGCATTAAGGCCAAATGGGAAACCAAGAAACGGTAAGCGGAAAATCTCTCCTTTGTCATTATGGACTGCGGTTGTTCGTGAGGTCAGGGATCCTTATACCATACCCTCTCACTTTCACAAATTAAAGACTACAGCATTTTGAGTTTTCAAAGTGGATTAACAATGCTTTTAAGGTTGACTTTCAACCCAACCCAACTTTCGACATGCCAGTTAATTAAACAAAAACTGTGGGAAGGCTCTCCACTGCAGACCACTAATGGCAGGAGTTTGGGATTTGAATTATTGTGGGGCAAGCCTTTAGCATTTTGTGGCTCTCTGTAGCATCTATGAGAATTTCACGTTACGCATACGCCAGGTTGGTCTGAGCTCTATTGCATTTTCTATTTAAGGCTTAGGCTAACATTCCAAACACACAGGTTCCAAAAATATTTGTTTTAAAATTAAAAAAGTCGATAAAAGCTTAAACTATAGTCTTCAATATGCAAGTGCTTAATTTTTTATATCACAAATATTTTTTTTTGCGCATTAAATATCTAAATCCAGTTTTCAGGCTGGCCCAAAATTGGGTAGTCTGGAACACACGAAGAACAATAAGTCAGATGTTGGGGGCCATTTGGCTAATTGCAAGAACGTGCGGCCATTGCTCTTGACTTCGTCGAAAGTATCCAGGGAGAAACCGGGAGCCGAGACTGCGACTTAAGGCTGGGCATATTCCAGCTGCTCTGGCAGTCACTTGGCAGCCTATCCCGGCGAGATCCCGCGACGCAGTCACGTTGAGTTAACAAAACTGATATAAATTATGAGCCAGCGTATATTTTACACAACTGTCAGCACAGCAGCGCCACTAAAACATATTCTGGTCCTAATTTTTTGCCGCTCCTTGGACGCCGAACTTCTTGGAGTGCCCACTCTCCAACTTTGTACCCAGCTTCGACAACTTTGCGACATGTTGCAGACCCCGAGGAGGAGACTCGGGAGACGTCGCGCCAAGATACGCTTCCCTGGGCAATAAATTCGCCACTCTCTCTGTTCTGGATGCACGGCGCACCTACTCTTACACGACAGCTCTTTCTACATCTTCTGCCACATCCACATCCCAGGACCCAAATCCCAAGCAGCATCACCATTCGCGTTCGCATTCCGATGTTTCCCTGCCACGGGTCTGCTGTGCACTTTAAAAAATTTATATTTTATAAATATGTTTCAATACAAATTTCAAAAATAATTGATTTATAAGATAAGCCATTTTAAATACCATTTTTTTTTTGTATTTTATGGATATATTTTATTTAGAAAGTTTATTTTAGTGTCGTCTTGCAGTTCCTAGCTTGCTCGTTCATTTTACAGCTTTTACGGCTGCTCCTTCAGATCCCAGAAAAGTTTGTTGCCAAAAATTTGCCGCCATTGGGTGTGAAGTTGGCAACCCATCCTGAAATTTTCTTCACTCCCCGCCAACCCACTGCACACTACTCCTTTCGCAACTCCAGTCTCTTTGCCATCGGCTTTGCACACTCGCATATTTTTCCGGGGCGGAATACCTTAAGGCCTTTGGCGAGAATTTTATTTCACTCGCCGGCGCTGCTGCCGCGGCCGTAAACATCTGCCACACCCACTCTCTGCCTCCCCTGTACCATAAAAGATACAGAGTGCTTGCTGCACCGAAAAAATAATAATAATTTTGTGTATTAATTTTCAAAAAAACGAATAATAATGAAACTACTACAACCTATAAACAAAAGCCCTAAGAACAGTGAATTAAATGAAAAAATATGGCGAGTTTTGTTACTTTTAAGCCCATTTTATCTGACTGTACTGTCAGTGGGCGTGGCAGTGACGGTGCACACTCGAAACACCTTCCACTGCAGGAGGCAGTCAACTTTGCGGAAAATCGTTTGAAGCGCTTTGCACTTCGTCGACATCTTTCTGCATCCCCAGCTTCCTCAAGAGCTGCAAGCTTTCTGTGGCATGGGGTACTATTTTGGGGTATGTCATGTGTTGTGTTGCATGCCGCCTTATTTGTGCGTGTGTTTACGTGTGTGGTATTGTTCTACCACTAAGCTAAAACTTCAGTCTGAAGTTGACTATTTATGGCTTTTTATTTGCGGTCTACTGCTTCGCACTCGCAAAGATCTTCTGCTTGAACAAAATTTTTGGCCAACTTTAAACCGTGATCTATTGGCCATTTCCTCAAAGGCGGTCATAACTCATTTTGGCCGCTGCACGTGTCGACAAACTGAGTGTGACACCCAAGACGCCATAGGAACCAGCCAAAGTATGGCGTCTGCTGGTCGGCGGTGCACCTTCCGGTACCGGTGGCAGGACATACGGTTTACCCTTCCCTCGCATTTCCCTTCACGGAAATCACATCCGCCACGCACGCACTAAAACACACAAACACCGACTATCGGACCGCCTCAAACAAACAAAGACACAACTTCTACGCAAGGGAATGCACTACAAAAAATAATTAGACTTAATAAAACACTTGTCTTTGAATAGAAAAATGGATACTAACTTTAAGGATAAAACTTATTAATAAAATAAGTATAAGCAGCCATTCCTTGGAACGTAACCCTTTAACTTCTTACTATTTTTCTTAGTGTTTCATTGGTTAGCCTGTGTACGGGCCCAGCAATCAATCCAAATGATATACACATTTCAGACTTGGCTCAGACCCCGATTCCCGGCTTAGCTCTACTCTGTTGGACATGTTTGCTCAGAGGGGAGCCGCACCCGCAGCCCGAGGCGGACACGGAGGCGGACTATGAGGGGCGGAAGATTTGATGTATTTGACAGATAGACTCCGTCGTCAGGCGAGCCTTCGTCGGTGATTTTTTACGGCCTGGTGTGGCTGTGTGGCCTGCAAACAATATGTCTAAGTCCTGGCCAGAGATGGCGTGAGGAATGGCTTTGCGGTCAGTGGGCCTTGGGATTATTGATATTTAAATGGCAGCGGAGCAAATTGCCTGCTTGGATGTTTGCACGAGAGTATGCCGTAAATATGTGTAAATTATGCTTATAAATTATGCTAATGCCAAGAGCTTATATGCAAATTTGGCATTTGGCTGTATTAAAAATGCATTAGACTCCCGGAAGAGCACGATACATGACAGAGGTTTAGGCCTAATTCAATTAAATAATGTGGAGCACAGCTGTCCTTCGATCTTTTTGACGCATCATCCACCAGCAGGCTCCCTGGCATCTAATTAAAATAATGCTACCGCACACCGAACCGCACCTCCGTCTCCGTTTCTGATTCCATGGCCTGTTTTCCGACGGAAATATTTGCGGGGCGTGGCGATTGCCTTGGCCGGAGCCGAGTTTCCGGCCAAGAAAGCGGCGGATTCGGCATCAGAGCGTAACGAAATGCGCATAAAACAGGGGAAATTTACAACCAGAAAGAGTGGCCCACAGTCCTTCTTAATGTGCCATGGCGAACCGCAGGACACTGCCTGCCAGAAATCAGACACCAGTCCTCGGTAGCTGCTTTTTTGGGCGGCTTTTGGCCTCATTTTGAGCGTTTATTCATTGTGCCTTTTAAGAGCTTCCGTTTCGTCACGCATAACGCTTTCGAACGACAATGACACGAACATCAAAATCATCAGCATTATCTGCACAGCCACACGGAACACGGAACATGGAGTCCGGCTCGCAGAGTACGGAGCCCGGAATCCGGTACGACGAACAGAGCCGTGTACAGTCTCTGTGGGTCTCTGGCGGTCCCTCGCTCTTAAACGCCCGCAACTCAACTACAAAATGGAACAAGCATCAGAGTGTTGATATATCATAGTGCTGATCATATGGCTTTAAAGGAAAAATATTTACCATAATGTGTAGAAATTTACCCTTTGAATATTGAAAAAAAAATAAAAACTGTGGCAGTCTTTGTTAATAAAAAGTATACATTTATTTAATTTAAAGCTAATTAGATATGTTTAGTTTTTTTTAATGCACTGCTCAACACAGATACAAGTTTCAACAGATTCCTATCCATTCTTCTCCGACCCTGCTCCGCAGCCACTGGTTAAGCCAATGAGTGAGGTGTTCCTTCTGTCCAGTGGTCCTTGTCTGGCCATGTTTGACAACATCTAGGCAAAATGGCGTCGCCGGAGCTCCTGCATGACATGGCGTATGCGTAACGTAGCGTTTACGAGCCCGTTTTTATCGCAATTGACATCATCCGAGGCGCTTGTTAACATTTGTGCATATTTTAAGTTAATGCTTAGCACAACTATAGGGCTATAAAATTTCATTGCATCGCCACTCGGGCAGTGCGAAAAAACAAACACACATAAAGGGAGTTTCGTTGGAATAAGTAAACAATTAAAATAATTGCCTGCCCAGTAGCTGCGCTTAACTGATTGCTTTATTATTTTTTCGAGTGTCATATTTGCCGTTTTAATTTTGTCAACAATACGGCTATAGCATAAATATTTACGAGTAGTCTGACTTAAAGTCAGACATCCTATGAATCGCGACCGTTGTAATAAAAATAATGGTCAGCTAAAAGAGAGAGAAAACAAAAAATCGGCTTAATCGCATGCAAATATTATGGTAAATAAATTTGTACACATCATCAACACATTTACTGCGCTGGTAACTTAATTACACGTGTAAACAATTGAATCAGTAATGCCATAAAAACCACGGGATCCCATTCAAGCGGCATCTGCTGGCCATTGAAATCACTTAAATAGTACACCAGGATGTATTCAAATGTAAGGCATAAATCTTCAATCGGATGCCAATGGTATATCCAGTGAGCAGAAATCGAAGGTATGTAGTTAGAAACTAATAAGGAATACCAGGCAGAATGTATTCGGAGGCAACCATCTGCATTGAATTGAATTCCGTAGGAGTTTAGACATAGCCAATCGGTAATTGGGTCTTAAAATGTACCAGAGGAGAGCGAAGAACGAAACTGGCAACATTTTAATGCCACTCGGTGCGAAACGAAATGATCAGCCAACGAATTTTTTGTAATTGCCACTTGTCGTGTCAAGCAGCAGCATGTAAATAAAACGAGTGCCAGTGTCATGTGCCACATGCTTTTTGCATATACTACTCCACTATGTGCACATATTACTACTTGCACTTTTTCCAGCATTTCAAGTGCTGCATGTTCGAATTTTTTCGTCAGGTGCAATGACGCATAAATTCCAGCAAAGTGGCCCAATAAATGCGAGTGGAAGTGGCAATGTTGCAACATGAATGATCCGATGCTCGGTTGGCTATAAATAAACTCTTTATATGTATATGCATTAATAAATAAAAGAGCGACGGTCACTAATCACTGCACTGATTTATTTGAATGGGCTATGGAATTTATGACAAGATTTGCCAATGCCACCAGCTCCAAATCCATGTCTAATTTTAAATAGGCATATACTATATAATGCCTCTGTTTCCCTGACCGCAACAAATCAACTCAAGTGTATCGAAATGAGCTTCGGCTGATTTGCAGCCCTCTGTCAGACCCTTCTCGCCCTTTTCCCGCAGTCTCCTCAGAATCTGGTCTGCCAAAAGCTGTGACATTTCATTCGCTGGCAATTAGAAGTCAATTTCACGCGTCGCTCTCACAGCGAAACCATAAATTATGCCCATCATTTGACCGCCAGAATTGGACTTAAATGTCTTAAGGTATTACGACCAAGTGGGTATATTTAAATGCGACGGTGAGCGGGAATTTTTGGAATGCGTTGAATACTATGGTTCCCCATTTCATCTATTGTTTGAATGTTTGTATATTAAGGCAATGTAGAACATATTTACAGTGTACTTTGATTGTAATACGTCTAAAGTTGCTTTACTTACCTTAACCTAAGCTGGTCCTTTCACGTCAAATATAGCCTCTTGATACGCCACAGTTGAAGGAAGCAATTAGGCCTCAATCAATAAGCCTCGATTAAGCCATCAATCAATTTGAGCTAGACGCTTGAAGTAATACTAAATTTGTGATTTGTAAATATGCATTTCATATGCAAGCGATGTCAAAGTTCCAGACAAGTCAATAAGCTGCAAAAGCGCCAAAGCAAAAGCAAATCCTCAAGCGAGCCAAGAGTCAAGTGAAATAAAACGGAAATCGCATTCGATGACTGAGACATTTGATAGCCACAGGATCATTTTTCACTCCCTGCATAAGCTGAATAGCATAATTTATGATGGGAAATTCCTAAGACGAAACAGCAGGCGATAAATTTACAGTTTGCAAAACGTTATTAATTGCTAATTACCTCCGAACATGATTAATGCCCTTCTAGCCTTCTAAAATGGCAGCATATTCACACACGGATCAAATCAATTTGATTCTATTTTAGTCAAATTCTAAAATTAAAATTAAACTATTAAAACAAAATTATGCACACTTAACTCAGTAACATAAAATAGAATTTGTTTAAGTTTTAAGTTTCTTTTTCCAAAACAAAACACTAAATAAAAAAATTTCTTTTGATTTAAAAATATTTTCATGATGAAATAAATCTCTGTGCAGAGCAGGATCCACACTTGATCCAAGTGGCAGCCACGTGTGACTTTCTTTCGGGCGGACCGAGCGTGAAACTGGCGTGTAATGTAATTATTGCAAAACTATTCATCATGTTTTGGGCGCTGCCCGTAGCCACTTGGCTGCCGTGCCTGGGATATGTCAAACGTGGCGTATACGCAATATGGCCCAAAGTTCAAACACAAACTCCCTCCTTACACACACGCACAAGCGTGCAAGGTTAACTAATTAGCATGTCAAAGCCATCCATATTACCATGGTGTCTGGAATTTGCTCAAAACAATTTCAAAGTGTGATATTCCATGAAAAGAAAAGCCAACCCAAAGGCGCAAAATCCCATTTGAATATGTTATTAAGTTCATAATTCCTTTTCATCCCTGTTTAGCTAATACTATCAGCGGCAAAGTGCGGTCTTTAAAGGGCACACACTCGTCCATCTATTTTGATTAATCCTTTGTCAATAGCTCGGACTTAAGGAAAGCAACTAATTTGCTCTCAATGGGATTCAAGAGAAAGGTTTATGCCGTAAAACAATACGACCATGACCACACTATATAAAATTAAATTGAATTTCTCAAGCACCGCATAAAGGGTCCTTTGTTATGTATGTTAAGTAACAATGAATTTGTTCTGCAACATTGGCTCGAATATCCCTTGGAAAGTTTTGAGTAAATGTTTATGTATTTATTAAATAAACAAAGAATCCTGAATTTCTGATAGGCATTCCATTCTCATGTTTGAACAAATATAAAAAATCTTTCCATTTTAGTTTAAAATTTGAAATAAATTATAAAAGGGTTTTAAAAATTTAGCTTAATAGAGGTATTTGTTTAATGACCTTCTCCTGCGTCTTGTACTGTGTGCACGCCAGCCTCATGATGATGGGTTGTGTGAGATTCATGAGGTTGTCTTCGTAGGTGTTCCCTTCTCCTGCGAATGCATCGGTTTCCCATGCCCCTCACTTCGTTTGATCGACACCTTTTTTTATGGCGCAGTTGTCTTCCCGGTAAAAATACGTACATTCGTGGTCGATTTTCACCCAAAATTCGAGCTCCGCCACTCTCTTTGGTATGCCTAGCGGGTTTGCTGTTTTGTGTTTCCTCCTCGTCCGGATGGGCTATATAAGAATAATGATGGACTTTGGAACCAACTAAGTGGCTGTGACGTACTGGAGCCCGTGCCTCTCCATAGTCCGGATTATTCAACATATTTCTGCAGCCCTCCGGGGTCATAACTTGGCCTAATATGCACTTTGAAGTTTGCACCCTTCCAGACCTGGCTTTCTTCATATCAAATCCCTCGTCGTTCCAGGAGCGCATGAATATGCGGTTCAAATGGAATTCCCGATCTACGCAGCCGTCCTGGGTCAAAATTTCTGATGGCTTGCACTTCGACCCGGAACTAGAAGCTGGTTTGCTTCCACCCGAAGACCCTGGATTATCAGGTGCAACTGGTTTGCTTCCACCGGAGGATTCTGAGTTGGGTGTTTCACTGACGGCGGTTTTTGTACTTCCGTCGGCGGCGGCAGCAGTTACGGTCGTGTCTTGCTGTAAGGTTATACCTATAAGGGAAAAAATAATAAAACACTCCCAGAAGACCTTGGCTCTTTGTTTCATGTTGTTTTTAGTGGAACTGTGATTTGATTTCAGTTTGAAAAGCAGCAAATAATATGCTTTTCAGCCGAACCAATTCATTTGTCACAGACAACCCCTTGTATAATGGAGGTAGAAAAAAACTATCTTTGATCTAACTTGATCTAACCATTTCAATAAAACATTAAAAAACATTTACTTTACTTTAAAGTCCATTTACTAAGATATCGATTCATAGACCGCCTTCTCCGTCTTTTACTTTTTTCAGCATTCTCATGACGATGTCTTTTTTGCAATCCATAGTAATGATTTCTATGCTCGTACTTCCCCGTCCGCAATGCAGTTCGCCGAATGCATTTTCCATCCCTACCCAGGGTTTCGTAAGGTCGGCACTGTCTTCGACTACGGAGTAGTCTTCCAGGTATATATGCAAATGGACGTGGTCGATTGTGTCCCTGGATGGCAGGTCCTTTGAAATTTCGAGACTTTTTCTTTGTTTTCACATCATGGTTGTCCTTATGTTTCCCCAAATCTAGGTGGGCCCCGTGGTACGAGTGCACCACCTGAGTTCCCACTAAGCTACTGTGTCGCACTGGAACACGTACCTCATCATCGTGCGGTATTTGCATCATATTTCTGCACCCGTCTGGGGTCATCACTTGACCAGCAATGCATTTGGAACCTTGCACTCTTCCAGATCTTTGTTTCTTCGTATCAAATCCTTCGTCATTCCAGGATCGTATGATGACATTATTAAAAAAAGAATCCCGATCATAACAGCCGCTTTGGGTCATTACTTCTGATGGCTTGCACTTGGACCCAGATCCTGAAGCTGGATTGCTGCTGCCGGAGGATTCTGGCTTGGCAGATTCTGCAGTTCCTGGTTTGTCTCCACCTGCGGAGTCAGTCGATGCACCAGCGACAGGAGCTGCAGTCGTGTCCTGCTGAAAAGTTTCAGCTACGAGGCCAAGAACGAATAATAACCCGCACAGGTAATACAGTTTTCCATCCATCTTGATCTTGGCCTAAAGTGAGACTGAAGCTTTGCACTCTTTGGCATAAAATCCATTTGATGCAGAAAATGGCGTTAAATATATGTAGTGTGACACTAGCACAAAGAAATTATACCGAATTATTGCAATATGAACCTAAAAAAAATATATCGTTATTAATTTGTAGATCTTTTTAAAAGTTGGCGGTTTTACGGAGGTGGTTTTGTTGTGCAATCTCAATTTCCTCCACAATAAAATTAATGTTTTACGTAGCCAATTTCGAATCGTTTATTTCACATAAAAATGCGATAAATAAGCGGCGCATCCTGTGCGACGCCGTCGAAGACGCCAAGGATAAGCCGTTGTTGTTGTCCTTACTGTAGTGGGTGGCTGTTGCGTTGTTGTTGTTTTCTTTCTGTTCGTTGCGCCCCTACAGCATCGTGTATTTATAGCGCAAACAATGCAAAGGATGTTGTGCAAGGACATACGCGCCGGATTAAAGCAACCTAAAGGGGAAAGAGGACTCGCGAACTCACCGACGTCCTCTTGCCTGTCTCTTTCGTTCCCTTTCGCCCGCGTTCGACCATCTCGCTCTCACCCTTTGACTGCTGCTTAAAAACAAAGTGGAACCGCATCAAGATCCAGATCCAGAGACAAAAGCAGATTTGGCTTATGCGGCCCTGCTTATGACCTAGCATTTCCCCAACAAAACTAAAAAAATAATACATTGAAAACGAGGAAAATAAACTCCAACAATAAAAAAAATAATTTTGCAATATTTAATTTATAAAACTACAATTAATGGTTATTAATCTAAAACTATTGCCTTCTTTTATGGATTAAATATTTTTATAACCCATGAC
Organism: Drosophila pseudoananassae pseudoananassae; assembly: GCA_018153035.1. Lineage (NCBI taxonomy): Eukaryota > Metazoa > Arthropoda > Insecta > Diptera > Drosophilidae > Drosophila > Drosophila pseudoananassae. Next base: position 23,653 of record JAECXR010000039.1, read on the forward strand.
CATTCTTTCTTCAAAACTATGCATACTTTCAGTTAGTGTATTAAAATAAAAGCTGCGCCAGCATCCAAACCAAAAGTTGGAGATGGAGTTATAAGCAGGGCGACAACAATGGCGGGCCACGTGACCCCGCCAAAATCCTGGCAACCCTGGTGCTCGTCCTGCGGCTCCCGTTAAAAATTTCATGTTAATGGCCACACGAAGATTCGCTCTTAACCCTTTTGGCCCCGAGTGTATGCGGCTGCTTGGTTAAAGCTGGTATGGGTGTGGGTGTGGGTGTGGGTGTTGGTGTTGGTGTGGCTGTGGGTGAGTATCTCTGTATCAGTGTGGGTAAGTGTGCGTAACAGGTCATTGTCCCAGCGCTTTTCGGTCGCACCTTTATGGCGAGGACAAGGCAGTAGCAGCAGCAGCTTATTTCCTTTGGCCGTCCTTTTTGCAAATTTCATTCCAAGCCGTGCACACGCAACCGTCCTTCCTCCTTTACTTTTTCTCGCAAAAGGAAATTGCTTTAATTAAGGATATCTTGTGAAATGTTTGCTCATATTTATAACCCCCACACGGGGAAAAAGGTGAAAAGTAAAAACTAGAAAAAGGTACGCAATCAAAGGCGGAAAATCGTTAGAGAATAAAATCGAAATAACAAAGCGGCCACAAGAGGGAGATAGCGTATACCACAAAAAAAAGGAACCAAAAAAAAAAAAACAAGAAAACCGGAAGAAAAGGGACATCCAGAAAGGGAGAGGCAAGAAAAGGACCTAATGCGCTTTTCTCGCTGTGGAAACGGTTTGTTATTTTCATTTTTTTTCGCAAGAGGACCTGCGGACATTTTCGGCTGCCTTCTGTTTTTGCAACCATCATGGGGTCCTTTGACTATTTGCCATCTTGCCAGCTTCATTTGTTTGTGTTGGCTTGTCAACGCTCAGCGCTTTGGGTATTCCGCCAGGATAATAAGATAAAAGCTTTAGTGCCATTCGGTCCAAGTTAGTTAATTGCGTGAATGGCAATGGTGCTCTCATCTGGCTCCTCGCCCCCAAAGCCTTTTCGCTTTTTTATTTTGTTCCGCTCGGTCCAGCTGCTTTTATTCCGATTGAATCGTGCAACCAAATTGGGTGATTAGCAAGTGCAGTTCACCGGCGATAATCCTGCCAGTTCTCCTTCCTGCCGTTCTCGCCTTTCTCCCACAAACTCCTCCAAGCAGTTAGGTTCCTCATCTTTTATTCAGCACGCAACAATGACAAGTAAAATTTCACCAATGGAGCACATGAAATTCATGCAAAACACTTAGATATTCATATAGTTGTATGTTCCTTTGCTGTACATAGTTGTATATGCATAGTGTACAGTTGAGGTCGGAAAAGTACTACCTATTCATTTTTTCAGACTACTGGGAAATATTAAAAATTATTGAAGCTCAATTTCGTTGGACAAAATCTACTTGCATAAAAAATAATTTTTATATACAATATTCACCATCTTTTTGTCTGGACCTGAACCTATGGATACTGATATGTGACCTGCCCCGAGTGTTTAACGAAAAACAACAAACAAGCTCGTGCAGCAAAAGCTACAAACAATGGCAACAACTACCGGCAATTGCTTTTGCCAAACACATACTCATACATATATTCGACACTTGCACTGCCGCCTAAATGTTCATGAATGCTCCATAAAATATTAAATGTTTATGAATTTCAAAGGGCCTCTTACTTCATTTGCATAATCCTTATGTTTGTTAGCAAGTGTTTATGCGTCGGAGTAAGGGGAAATGTCACATATCGTTAGTCTGACTTGTGGCAGTCGCTGGAAATGTGTCATGCGGCAATAGAAAATAGAGATTTGGATAGACATGAGATAGAACGAGTCAACTTCTTGAATAACTTGGCTTAAGTGACATAACCTACAACTTAAAAAATACAATACTAAATTGTAAATTTTTTGTTGAATGCTGTAATGTGCACCCCTGGGTTCAACCTTCAGATTTGTGCTTTCTCGAAGGCCGCCCAATAGGAGCAGCACGTCCTGGGTCTATTTTTTATGGCTGCTGGTGCATAGTTTATTGCATCCGGTTCCTGTTGCCATCTCGCATCTTACTGCATACTTTCTGGCTAATTCGTGTTAACATTTTTGCTCCGTTCTGCCATTGTTATGCACTGGCCCCTGCTCTCATTTGCTGGCGCTGATTGCAGCTCATTTGCATAGAAAAGTAGTAAAATCATGGGGCGCAAAAAAGCGACAACCTTCTTATCAAGCGGCGACTGTTTCCTTGACTTAATTGCCGTTTGGCTGGATACCGAAAGCGCCAGTGCTGGACTTTATTTATGATGCCAGCTTAGGCCTCGTTGCCGGCTGAATTAATTACCAATACAATTATCACACACTGGGTCACAAGCCCATGCACACAAGCCTACATGCCGGAGCAGTTTGCTGCCCGGTGGAGCGCTAAAAATTTATGACACAATGCTGCTTGCCAAACAAGAAATTAAAAGTTTGCGACCCGCACTAGCCAAACTTTTGCGCACACGCATGTGGTGCAGTGGAAAATTTATTAAACTAACTGCAAATTAGTGCACAATTGCGCACTCACACACACATGTGAGTTGCAAAGTTTTTGCAAGACCAGAATCAGGGTGAACTAAAAAAAAGAAACAAATATAATAAAAATGGTTTAGTCAGCGACTAAGGGGAAAGAAAAGGCTGCAGCATAAATCAAGGCGCCTGCAGCGAGGACTCCCCTTAAATAATGTTGCCAATTGGCTAAATATTTCCGCCAGATTGCCGCTCTAATTTTCACAATATTAAATAGAAGTGGCGCCGCGCCCGAAAAAATAAAAGTAATGCACACCCAGACACCCAACAATGCCTCTAAGTGATGTCTTCCTCCCTGCTCCCTTGTCATTGTAAAATTGTAAAACAATTGTTATAAATTCTATGCGCTTTTTTGCGCTGCCTTGTTTGGCGCTTGATAAATGCAGACAATTAGCCAAATGGTTGACTGGCGCCAGCTTCTGCCATGGATAGACAGTTGATAGCCGTCTACTTCGACACTGAAAAAAGTAGCACTCGAGGAATCGTAGTACATTCGGCATTATATAAATCTCTTAATTTTCTGAGAGTTTAAAAATAAGACTCTTCTTTAAGACTTAAACTCAAAACCAAATACTTGCTCCCTTTCTACATCCATCTCCTTGAAATAATTGTTATAAATAGTTGAAAAGTTTTCTCTTCTCAAGTCCAGTACACGCCCTCATGACTTCTTTTAGGTGCTACGTTCATGACTATTTATGGATTTCTTGCATTTGCCACTAACACACTAATTGCTAACACAAATCCGACCCACTCGATTCCCATCGAGTTGGTGTGGCGCCCCATCCAGACGATTTTCAGCAAATAAATCCCCACATGGGGCCTCATTTTTGTTGTTGTTCGTCAGGAGAGAGAAGCTTTCCCCGTGGTTGCAGAAATTCTTCCTCCGTTGGAAGGGAATCCACTTGGTGCATTGTTATTTCCGTAGCACAGCAGCATCAACAAGCGGAAATAGCTTAAAGGATACTGCAACCCAACTCGGCATAGGGACGATGCTAAGCGAGCTGCAGCAGCAGGATAAGCATCCAGTATGCAAAACTATCAATTTTTACTCGGTGTGTGCGAGTATGCAAAACCACTTTCCAATAGGAGCAGACAAAGTTATGCCGGAGAATTGAGACAAGGCAACTATAATTAGAATCGAAAATGTAAGCAGTCGGATAAAGTCGTATAAACTCGGTTGAAGTTTTGCCGGGACACCCTTCCGGTACTCCCCCCTCCTCTTCTCGAATCACAGCCAGCTCTCTAATTATTGACTTTGCTAATTGGCAATTTATAGGAAATTGTCTTCGGCTAACAAAAGTTTTGCATCAAAAGCAATTTCCTTGCACTCTCCTGCCGGGGAGTGAGATGCAATTTCCAGTAAGTTACTTTGCTTGTTTTCCTGCGACTGTTGGCCCGAAAGAATTTACCAACGTTTTCATCAAAGGCTTCTCTAATATGCGTAAACAACGTTCGAGTTGCAGCTCGAGCTGCCGCCCTTTGACAGGACATGCGTACGCCGTACGCACACTCAAGGACACACACAATGTCGTGGCCTAGTCGAAGACAAATAGTCTAAACTTTCCTAGCTACCTAATTGAGAAGAAAATTGAAAATTTCTTAAACGAAATGCAAAAATGATATAATAAATTATCAATTCTAAGCGAAGGATACTCCAGACCTGGCTCCCTGGCCTTTTGGCATCTGTCTGGCTGGCTGCCATGCCGGGTGAATTGTAAATTGAAAATGCTGCAAAAGTCGCAGAAGAAGACTGTAATTTAATGCTCTTTTGCACCTTCAAATCCTTTCAATTTCATAAGACACGTAATCACACTCCAACTGCTCCGCTCGCCACTCATTCTCTGCGTAATCGCCGAGCACTTGATGAAATGTAACAATTTATATAGACAAAAACTCCTCCCTTGGAGTAATCTCCCCGCATGGCTTACCGTGTGCGAGTATGGCTTTGGTGCGCATTATCCTGGCAGTCGCTGCTTGCGAGTTGCAGGTTTCAGGCTAACAGGCAGCCAGCAGCTAGCAGGTTGCAGGTTTCAGGTTTTCTTTGCTTCAGGTTTTACTGCAATTTTGACACACTTGATGAACTTCCATACACTTAGGCGGAGCCCAAGCCAAGTCATGCCCTATTTGTAAGCGGAGAGTGGAGCAGTCTGCCCCACAAAAGTAATGCATTTCTTAAATTATTCGATGTGAGTGCCGAACGCAATTTGACTGAGCAGTTTGCTCTCATCGAAGCCGAAGCCCGGCATTGTCTGCAATTCAATGCAATCAAAAAAGGGGAAATTTTTGGTAAGAGTTTGCTACTGCATCTACTGATGAATTTTTTGATTGCGCAACACCGAGAGCTGATTCAGAAACTGAACGCAGCTGCTGCCAATTACAAATACAAAAAATTACAAACCATAAGCCTGGGGCAGGACTGGCCGTCTCTTCGCCACAGCCAATTAGCAGTATTCAAATATTCAGAAACCGCGGCGAGGTTCACTTCAACAAAAATTCAAGAGTTTTCAGAGTAATCTTCATCAGAAGCTTAGTACCTGCAACTTATTTATAACTCTTCAATCTTTCACATCTTTCATATTTTGTAGTAAGCTATTTTTAGTTCTTTAATATTTTAAATTTCTTTCTCCTGCCTTTTCTTTTTTTTAGTGTTGAGGGAGTTTGCCCGAGGGCAAAATCAAAAGCTAAGCCTCGCACAGACCTTGGCTGCTCCCCAAACTAATTTAGGCTCAGTCGAGCGTGTGGAAAACTTTCCAGATTTCCTACCAAATTTTTTGTTTTCAGCTTTTTTGGCATACATATGTTGTGCATTATTCGCCGTAAAATTAAATGCCGCCTTGCAGTGTAGTATCTCATTGTTGGTGGTGCTGGGTGGTGGCGGATGGTGCCGAGTTTTTGGTTTCGGCCTCCTCACGTGCGCCGTGTGCGGTTGGTTAGCTAAACGGACCCGCTGGAGGCCCACGGGTGCAGGGCCTGGCGGGGGGTGGGCGCTTAAGTTGTTTTGCCAAAAACTTTTTGTCATGGCTGGGACTAATTATAAAATAGCTCAAAGGCAACTCAAGGGATACTGCGATAGGCAGATGGCGACACACAACCAACTTTTAAGTTGTTGCGGGAATTGGGGAGCGGAAGATTGCTGAGCGGTGCTTTTGGCAGGGCAAGGGAGGCGGTGGCTAGTTGGCAACATGTTGCCACAAACTAAACATTTGCCTGCCAATTTGTTCTTATTTATTTTTATGTTCGCTTTCGTTTCCACATCCCCCAACCTTTACCCACCCGGGCAACCCACGTGGCTTGTAATGTTTGGCCATTAAAAATAATAGTGCGGTTGTTTGTTGTTATTTTTATTTTTTGTATTTTTTTGTATTTGACTTTTTGGTGTTTTCACATAGACTCGGTTGTGTTACGTAAAATTTTACCTTGATATGTTTCCATACCTTTTATCAGAGAAATTTTTGGTATCCAGCACTGTAAGAAAACAATATGATATTAAGAACTCTTTAAAATTATTTGAATATAGTGTCTTGTAATAGTGAGACTTGATAATAAATACCTTATTTTTTATTCAGGTTTAACCTATTTACTTCTATATAGTAGTGAGAGGACTGTACAATTTTGTTGAGTGATTTTCCAGGCAAAAGAAGCCTTGTTATTGTCAAACCGGAGACAACAATCTAGCCTGCGGCACCCTGTTCTCTGTGTTTGTCTGGCTGAAAAGTCCAAACATTCACAACAACACATACTCGCACGCAAAACTGGGCTACATAAAAACCCTTTGGCGAAATGAATAAAGGAATTCGGAAAAAAAGAAAATATTGGGCACGATTTAATGTTTGCTAAATTTGTGTCATTTAGCAAAACGATTTCTATTTTTTTCCTGGTCGTCGGCCGGCCCAATTCGTAGCAATTAATTTGCTGGCTCAGCGAGGGGTAGAGGGGCACAAGTGCTTTAGCTATAACTCAGTAGCTTTATCAAAAAACCACTTACACACACAATAAAGTTAATGAAGCCATAATTATTTGGGTTAACAGCTTGCGGCTCTGAGGCCCGGCTCCTGCCTACTTGGTCCATTTCATTGTGGCCAATTCGGCTCGGTAGCCAACAAATCAAAGTGAGCATTTGATAAGTAACCGAGCTGAACGAATACGTTGGATGGCAGGCCCATTTGCAAGTCTCCTTTACAAATAGACAAACATTCCGATGGTCAAAACAAATGCGAGGCAGTGGCAGACAATAAGTTTTAGCCTCATGAAAAGCTACGGATGGCTATCCATTCAATGCTTGAAATATGGCCTGTAAACAGGGTTTGAACCAATTCAATTGGGCTATCGAATTACTCAATATTTGACTCACGAGTCATTGCACCTTTATCGGAGCTTATCGATCCAAATATTAAGAAATACGCTTTGGACATATACGAAAAATGTAATACACTTAATAATTTTGAAAGCGGACTTCATAAATTCAAATTATTATTTAATTGTTAAGTTGTTACATATTGTCATGATATGTTAATATTGGTTTAAGAAACCATTTCTTATTATTTCAACGCCATATTTATTGGGAAATCGTAACACCCTTTGTTACAGTAACTAACCGCTTGGTCCCAATTCTGATGAAATCCGAACGGCTCATAAGCCAGGACTCACAACAGAATCCTTTACCAATCACATCAAGTCTAGACAGCCTTTGAACTACAGTCTCGGCACCGTCTGCGGTGGCTCGGAGTGCCAGTGACACAAATCAGGCACCCCAGAATATTTTTCAAGCTACGATAAGCGATTAAAAGGCTGTCGCCTGCTGAGTGGATCGATGAACTCCCAAACTCAGCGACCCAATTAAATCACATCAGTTATTTCCCAACACAATTGACATAATTTTGAACAATTGTAATGCGGTGTTAAAAATCATATTACCATTTTAAAATTCCCAAATGACTTTTAGCATAATTACTCGAATTATGAGTGCGCAATTTGTATGAACCATGAAAAATTGATGCTGCCACTAAAATCAAATGTTATGCAACGTGGGGCAGCAAGCTGCCGCGCCCCAAAACTGTCAAAAATGCTTGTCATTAAACGCTATTAGCGGAACGTATTAAATTACACAAAACTGGCGTTGTTTGCCCACCGCAAATGCACAACAACAGAGGGTGCAGTCCCCGGAATATAAATAATAAACCGTGAAATAACCCCAGAGCCCAGGGAATCCGAATCCGTATCCGAATCGGATTGGGTAACGGGGAAGCTAAGGGTATTCGGGCAGGTAGCACGCGCGATTTATTTATTTGCCTTACCATTTGGAAATCTGTTTGCATTTCCCATGGCAGCTCAGATGTTTGTTCGGGTCCCGGCCTTTGTCAATAGTTGCCAAGATCAAAGTGGACCCAAGACTAGCTGGAGAACAGGTGGATGGGGAATGCAAATTTGCGATGCGATACGTTGTCACACAGCTCCCCCGACGCAAAATAGACATTAAAGCCGAATATCCTGCTGCGAAAGCCACGGCTGGCTACCTTAATTTGCAACCAATTAAGCTCATTATAGTCGGCATTCCTTTTTAACGCGTGCATGTATGGGCGCATATAATATGTACTACCTTTCCATTTGCTTAATGCGAATGCGATATTTAATAATCTGCAGGCTCGAAATCCGGTCGGATTCCTGACAAATGCAGGCGAATCAAGGCTTTAATTAAATCAGGCTAAATTTCCAGAGAACACCACATACGCCAATGTCCCTCGTTCCCGGTAATGCTGTGCAGATTATAGACACGTTTCTTTTAACGTTAATAATTAATTTCGTCTCCGAATTTGCAGCAGGTACAAATCTGTTGGGCGGAACATAACTTGGATGGCATAATAAAACGCTTTCAGGGCGGGCACATGACATTCAGGTTTTTATAAGCTGTCAATTTGTTTACGCGTTGTCGCTGGAAGCGCCTTTGACTTTGACTTTGTCGCAGCTGAAATATTAACGGGCCCTATGATGTGCTCTGGCTGCCGCCTGAAAGCACTGAGAAAAATATAATTCAATTTTCTACTTAAATACTTACAAATATAGATGGAAAAGTCAAAGCCTTTCTTAATATTTGGATTATTGTAATACAATAAAAAAAAAAATATTGGAAAACATTTCTGTGAAACTGTCTAAACCTATATTAAAAAGCATAAATATTTCATTAAAATATTTCACATTGTTTTGTGAGTGCTATCCAAATTTATGACGCCAAAGGTTTCAGAAAAATTGTGTTTCTTGTATCCCTGTAGAGGCGAGTCTATTTCGCTCATGCCGCACATTCATAATATTTTTGCCAGCCGGAAATGCCCCTGGGAAAGAGTGGCTCACACTTGGCCCCTACGCATCGGAGCTCACAATAACACGGGGAAACCTCTGAGGAAAACAAGACGCCACACGGCAGCCCCAGGTCGGTGGGGTTTTGGGGTCGATCCGTGCCTCTCATGCGTGCGTTTATCTTGATGCGTGCGAGGATGTGTGGGGCCAGGATGCGGCTTTGGCCATGTCGAGGTGCTGGAGCTGGCGACAAACGCATAAAACAGCATAATTTGTCAGCATGAACACGGCAGGCACACACTAGTAGCATAACAATGAGCTCAGAAGCATTTGCCAGCCACTTTCAGGCTATTTCTGATATTTGCCAGAGCACTTTCAAAGGCCGGAGATCTTCTTCCTTCTTCTGGTATAACTGGTTCCTATTCGTAAAATCAATTTTTAATTTTTTGTGGTTTTCCAGAAAAGCTTACACCTGAACAGCAACAATTTTATCAGTTCTGTTAATTAAATAGAAACTAAAATTGCTTAGTTAGTTATAATCCTTCTAATGGACTCCTTAACAATATTTATTTTTTGAAAGTTCTATCCTTTTGACTGGTTTTATACATTCTGGTTAAATTGTTCTCGTTTAAAGAATAAATAATAAACAGAATTCCCTTTTATGTTTTCATCCACACAAAAACTGGAAATCAAATTAATTAGGTTGAAAATTAACTTTTGGCATTCGTTTCTAATGCAATAGTCAGTTTTGTTTTCGTTTGCCAACTATTTTAGTTCATAATTCATATGGTAGTTTTGTGTTGGTCCTTTCCATAGCAGTCGAAATTCCCTCAACAATAAATGCACTTGTGCTGGAACAAGTGGCAGTGCATGTTAATAATTGCGTGCTCGTATTACAATACCCACGCTTGGCCTTGTTTCATATTTTTATTTTGATTTGTGCGCGAGTTGAGTTTCCTGTTTGCAGTGCGCTTCAGTTCGTCCAGTTCCGGGCCTGGCCAGGATCGTATCGGGCAATTAAAAACTTTCACGCCCGAGCCAGAGCAATTGTAGCGGCGCACAAAAGTAGACTATGGCAGTTATTGCCTTCGAAATCGATTGATAGGACGCTCCATTGCACCGTCGATTATTCCTGAGGCCTATATATGATTTATATGTATATATTCAATATGAAACTCAGGAAAATCACTTAGAAAAATAAATCAGACAAAGTAGTACATTTAACTTTAGTTTATATTCCAAGCTGAAGAATTATCTGAACTTTAAGTCAATGGCTTTTGAGCTAAATATAAATATTTTGTTACGGTGAATTTTTCTATGAAACCTATGAATTTTTCAAGTGCCTGACTTCACCTGAAGGTGCAGTAAACTCCGGATCCCCTTTCCCTCAACAACTTCTCCTGCAATTAAGCTTTCGCCCTGGCTATACTATTAAAATGGCATATTTTCATTGGTGTTTTTCTTTTTCAATTTGCAATCGGCTTGCGTATGCGAAAATATTTTAAATGCGTTGTAAATACGAGCTCGAGGCACCTCAAAATAAACTCAAGTTGTGAGAAATGGTGTGGCACATAAGGAAATATGGTTAAGCATACCAAGTTGAGCCTACATACATTATTCATATACCGGTTTATTTGTTCTCATTACGACTGGACTAATAGATTTAATAACAACTAATTAATGGTACTGATGTTTTTCCTATGCTTCATAGTTGAGCCACAAGCACAGTATCCTTTGCACAGTATCTAATTTAAATGAAAATTTACATTAAAACATATGACAGAGAGGCCCACCACCCACCATCCAACTCACATCAAAGAACCTAGAGTAAGATGGTTATGCCGAGCGAGTCGCAGCGCTTCCTTGCTCTCGTAATTAGCTTGTTTTTTATGTAATCAAAAGCGACGACAGTCTCCTGTGGGCTCTACGCTCTTCCCTTGTCGCTACTCAAGAATTTTGATTTAATTGTTGCCATGGCAGCATATTCTTTTAATTTATGTCAATTTATTTAATCAGACATTTGTTGCCTCTGTCTCCGGCTCCGTCTCCGGCAGTGGCTCTTCCTCAATTTCCAGCCGCCAACCGCCGACAATGCGCCTCCATGGCATTTGTAATTAAAAGGCTCTCGACCGGGGCAGCTAATTTGAAAATTAACTGCCGTCGGAGGATGCTTTCAGGGACCGACTCACGTTCAGGTGCCTTCATAAAAACCAGAGCAGAAAATGGAGAATGGCGAATGGAAAATGAAAAGCACGCGGTAATAAAAAATAATACATTTATCAATCAAAACTCCAATGAGGAACTTGCCTGAAAGTTGCAGCATAAAAATATTCATCCCGAGGAAAGAAGAGGGAAGCCATTCGTTTAATGGCTTCCATTTTGGCAACGCAATTCAAAAATGCCACAAGAAGACTGAAGGCGATGGTGCGTTGCAATGGGGTTGGAAAGAAAAGTCATTTAACATTTTATAGATTAAATAATGATACAAATAAAGGCATAATTTAAATTATATTTTAAAAACTAGGATAATATTTTAACCAGAACCCTGCTATAAGAATCTCCAGACTACGCCTGTGGAGGGATTCGGAATGGGACGTTACAGGAACATTGAGGACACGACAAGGACGTGCACGAAATGCGCAAGTTCACGCACGTCACTTGAATTTCTGGCACCACCTACAGGCTCTTCTGGCCCCACACAAAATGTGGGTCAAGGAGGTGGGCTGCGTGCTAATGCTAATTTCTGAATGCCTTTTGTTGCGGCAGCATCCACTTCATTAAGAAGCCATCTCATCTCCGCGCTGGCCAATTTGATGATCCCCCATAAAAATATCATAAGCAAAACTTTTTCAATATATATTTAAGCGGGATTCATGTTTTTACTTGCTGTTTTCCATTTATTCTTCAATTTGTTATATGTTGTATTTTTTCTTTTTTTTGTGGTTGGTGCTGTTGCGTGAGATGCTTTTTTACTGATTTCCCCCGCCACTTTGCTGATGATTTCCCCCAATTTTCTCACATTTTTTCAACATTTTTTTAATCTTTTAAGTGCCGCCTGGCCAATATATGAGCACACGAATCAATGTTTTGATGGAAAGTGAGTTGTACAAATACCAGAAGAAACAAAAACAGCTAGCCCAATGTATTATATTTATACACAAATGCTTGTTTGCTTTGATATTGCCTGGAGTATCTGTTAAAAGATTTGCGTAACTGAGAAGTTGGGTGTAATTTTTTCTTCGTTTTTTTTCGGGCTGTCCTTTGTAGAACTTTGTAATTAAATGCAAATTAAGTGAACCGTCATTTGCGCCTTGATTTTTTACCCTTTTCTTGGTCCAGCGCCATCGAAGGCATGCAGACAATTTTAAACTTGTTGGAAAACTCTTATTGCCAAAGTCCTCAATAAAGTCGCCGACTCTATTAGCGCCAGTGTTGCGTTAATGGCGGAACCAAAAAAAAAGGGCAAGAGCGGAAGTGTTACCCGTGATTGAGCCAACTTTTCTAATTAGCGTCAGTCAAAGCCTTCTTGGGGAATGGATTCTTATTAGCAGGCGAAGCTACAGCCCGTTCCCGATTTCGTATGCATATCAAATGCAACTTAATGAGCCAACCAGCCAGCCAGCCATGATGAAAACGCACTTTGCGTGCCAAAGACAAACACACTAACCCTCAAACATCAACACAAACAAAGCCACGCACATCATCGTAAAATATGCAATCCTTTCGACGCAATCAGAAAACTGGTAAAAACTCCTTTCCAAGGCATTAGAAATACCAACCAAAACAAAACTAACATAAAAGTTTCCAACGCAAAAACCACAAAAACACACGCGCCAATCGACATTGTCGATTATATTTCAACTTGAGATGAAGAATCGGGTGGGGGACTTCCGGTTATAGACAGTGGAGGAAGCGACTCCTTGGCAGCTGTTGAAAGTTAAACCGAAAGGCATCACAAGCGGCTGCTGCTCGTAATTACAGATTGCAAAACGAAACGAAACGAATCGAAAAGTAAACGATGTCGATGAAGTTGAGCCGGAAAGGGAGACTGAGATGCGGAAACAGATACGGGATACGGGATACGGGGAACGAGAGATGCAAACCCGGCAAAAACTTCAGCTTCAACTTCAAAACTGATGACTGAGGTAGTAGCAGTGGCAAAACTTACCAGGTGGGAGTCCAAGGTTTACTACGGCAGCTACATCCCCACAAGGGATAAACTTTGAGCGGTGTGGCATGGAGCGGCAGCGGCGTCTTAAGCGATTTTCTGCTACGCCAAGCTGCACAACAATATTCCGAAGAGTTCACTAAAAATAACTAAAACAAATATTTTCATAAAAAAAAATAAAAATTACCTGATTATGAGGGAAAAGATTTAATTCAAAACGAGCTTCTGGCAATCGTTAAGACATGAAAAATGTCTGGTAACCCACATCTACCCTCTTTAATCTTTTGCATTAACATCAAGTGTACGTTTTATGAAATATTTACTTTTATAAAATTAATTTATTAATCCACGAAATATTTCCCTCAGTGCCCTAGTTCAGGGACAAAGGAAGAAAAGTGGCCCGCCCGGTGTAGGCGCAAAACTTACCGAATGTGTGAGCAAATTCACGGCGCACGAAAATTAAGAAACTTGCAACCGCCTCCGCAGACTGAGGCACAGACACTGGGCGGAGGGGGGCGTGGCAACGGAGGATTCCTGGCGCTGATTGCATCGCTTGGGGGGACTTTGGGGCACTGAAGGCAGGGAAGATGCCTTACTTATTTATGGCGCACAGGTAAACTGTGCATGTGCCATCATCTTGATAAATGTTCGCTGCCAGTGCATGACTATGGGAAATGGATTCCGAGCTGAGAAGCTTCTTGATTTAGCATGCGGCTGAGTTATGCCACCGCCCGTACCACCCAGTCTCACTCTCACTTCAGCAAGGACAGCTTCAATGGGAACTTCAATTAGAGCAGCTCTTGGCCCAAAGCTGCACCTGGTCAGCAGCTAAGTGGTGGCCAAGACGGGAGCCCCAACCAAGACGCACTTACAAAGACAAATGCCGGCTAAGCTGCCAACAGTTGCTAGCTCAGGCACTTGCAGAAAATCGATGAATGTTTAGAGTTTAAAACTATATAACTAAGATATATATTAAAGTTTCCCCATTCCAAACTTAATAGGATTATTCTATTTTTTATTTCTGATGCCAATAAGTAAATGAAGGACCCTAATTTTCAAAGTGCAGCTTCAGCTATCTAGCTGTGGAGGATCTTAAAAAATAAACGAGTCAGCATTTGTAGCGTTGATTGAATTGTCAGAGGTGAGCTCAGGAGTTGGTTTTCCACTGCCCTCGGCACTCCCACTCAGCTGTAGCGATGCAGAAGCATACACACGTACCGGAAAGGGAGCCGGGCGCTTTTCAATTAAAACTATTGTCAACGACAATAAGTTATACAAGTAAAGAGCACGCTGCCTCAGCAGCTGAAGCCGTTGACAGTCGCACGTACGCTTAATTAGAAAAAGTTGCATTTTTTTTGCCCTGTCCACCTACTGGCCACGCCCGGCGGCAACCTACCGCTCCCCGCCCACAAGTCAGCTGTCAGCAAACGGGGCAACACGCCCACATTTTCCAGCGGAAGTAAATTTACACTTCGCTCCTTGGCTGCACTTTTTATTCCTTTCCGACGCGAGCGAAAAGCGCGACTAATTTTCTTGAGTCCCACCCCGGTTCTCCTTTTTCATTTTTTTGTGTTTTTTTTTTTGCTCCAGCTTGCAAGTAATCCCAGAAAATTGTATAAAAAATGCAAAAACGCCAGAGCCACCCACTCATAATTTTCTAAAAACTAAGCTGGCTGAGGGGTCGGTTATTTTACACCCGCGAGAACTTGCATTTTGTTCTGTTTGCTTTGGGCGCGTGTGACTCGTTGGCCTGGCCTTTGTCTTTTTTTTGCCCCGTTTTCCTGGGCTGCTCCTCATTTCTTTCCTTTTTTTTTGACTCTGTGGCTTGCTCTTCTGGCTGTTGGCTGATGGCTGATTTTCCTTTTCTGGTTTCCCCCTTTGCAGTGTCCTTTGGACTGGGTATGGTCTTGCGGACGGCAGGACCGTCCCGGATGTCACGTGCGCATCATTTTCCAACAGCTTTGTTGCTGCGCGGCGTAATTATAACAAGGCGCAGCTTAAATTAGTTGGCTACGGCAGCAACGTGAACCCAACCTGCTAACCTGTGTGTCTGCTGGTTCCGTTTTCTCGGACCCCGTATCCGGATCAGTGTACCCATACCCACACCCATAGACCCATACCCGTACACGAGCATTCATTAAACCTGTTCGCTGGCTAACGCTCGCATGCGATTTTTATGGGCCCTTCTGTTTGGTGTGTGGCGGCTGTGTGTGTCGGTTTATTTGGCTCTTTGTTTAGTGCATTTTCTGTCAACGTCAGCGTGATTAGTTGTGCCACATTGTGCTGCACGTTTTGTTTTGTTTTTGGCGCTCAGCGCGCTCGATGCCCTAGCATTGTCATCGAGTCCATTTGGTTTGGGGTTTCGGGACCAATGGAGGACACAAATTTTCATACACGAAACACAAAGGAAAACAATAAAAATAAAAGAAAAGGAAAAACTTTCATGGAAAATAAATAATTTTTTTATAAACAATGACAGGAAAAGTCTTTCGCAGTCCATTATCTTCCCCAAAGTTGTTGTTAAAAAATCTTAACACTCTAATTATTTTCCTCAGTGTGGGTCAGGTAATACCAATTAACAAAGCGCCAGGTGGCACGAACTCGACCCCAAAAGTATATACATATACGTATGTGCTGGTATGTATATAAGCGGGATGGGCTGGTTAGAGCCCACTTGACTTGATTCTGGCACTAAGGCTGAATCTCCTGGCTCTCAGTTTTCAGCTTTCAGCTCACACCTGACGCTTACATCATTAACGGCATCGTTCTTCACACACGGCAACACATTAGAACACTTTAAGTTGCAACTAATGAGACTCCAAAACATAATTGTTGGCATTTAGTTAGATGAGCGGCGCCAGGTTGACACACACACACACGCGTGCACACACTCGAAAAGTGACACGCCATGAAGATGAAGCAAATAAACAGCAACAACAAACGTGGCAAAGTGGCACCAGGGCGGAGATGGGGCGGGTGGAATGAAATAGTGGGTGGCTCGGTGCTCGGACAGCACAACGAAAACAAATGCACCTAATGACACAATTTTCCACACACAAACTGGAGCATGAAAAACTGTTATACGCCCGCTAAGAGCGAGCGTGAGACTTTTCGCAAAAATCCTGGCACTCTCTTCGTTTTTGAAGCCGAAGCTGTTGCGGCGAATTCGCAAAAATCCTGGCCAAGTCGGGACTGTCGATTCGCGAACCAGTCGACAGCAGCCAACAAAGCCCAGCAGTTCTGGAGAAGCCGGCAGAGTGGCAAAAAGTCAAAGTGGCAAAGTGACGAGTGACGAAGTGAGACGACGCGTATTTAAGTTTTGAATTGTGAGAAGCGAGCGGAGATCTAGGAAAGCAAGCCAGGAGAAGATATCCAACAGCATGTCCTTAAACTGAAATGTCTATGGAAGCATCACTCATAACTTCATCTCTTGACGGGTATGTTTCTAGGGTAATTTCAGTTGAAATTTAAGATGCTGCCTCACCGTCACGTTTAAGTTTCACGTTTCAACTTGTAACCTAGTTTTTGAACATGTGGGCTGCCATTTTTCCAAGTGTTTGTGAGTGCGGCGCGCTTTTCTTGCACTTTACGCTGGCGCGCTGTTTTCCGCCTCCTTTCCGGGAGTACATTCTTGAATTTTCCCCATATAAATTCAGGCAGCTACACCCCAAAAAACAAAAAAAGGAAAAAAAATTCAGCAAAAAACATGGAAAACAAGAAAGCAGCACTGAAAAGTGCAATGGCAGCCCGGACGCGGCGGGCGGGTAACAGTGATTTGTATGAATGCTGCCATTAAGCTGACACGGCTTGAATATGCTCCCCTTTCTTTACCCTCCGGCCTTCTCTGGGCTGTACTCCTGGCCAACGAGGCGTATGCGTAACGTGAGTCACAAACTTGGCACAGGCGGCGTATACGTTATTTGCGAGGAAAACTTTTAATCTGTCCGCGTATTACACAAAACTTGGGACCCTGCCTTTCCTCATTTACAATGAATTCAATTGCCATCAGTTTTATTTAGAAACAAATGGTGGCAGACTTTTTTTTTTTTTTTTTTTCGTTTCATTTTTAAATGACATGAATTATGATAACAAATTCGCAGAAAAACACAGAACCAAACCAAAGCAAACCGCTCAATTCTTAAACTGGAACTGAGGAAGAAAATAAGAAGGAAAACAAAGTAAGCCAGCGTTGGGGAAACGCGAAACTTTTTTTTTCCCACCGAGACAAAAGCCAGTCAAGGCACGAGCAGGAAATTGTAGCGTAGCGCAAATAGAAAAGCCAACAACAATTGGCAATTCTTAAGCCAAAGTCGCGACGCTGTCAAAGTCAGGAAGTTGCGTGGCGTTTTGTTAAGGAGGGCGAGAAACCAGGGGGTCTCCGCCTGAAAAAGTCTAATAAATTAAGCAATTTACATGAATTGTCGTTTGCTGTGCAGCAACAGCAGCTCCTGAACCAGAAGTAGAAGCTCCAAAAGCAGCTTCTGGATTTTCCTTTTTCCCATCCCGTAAGACAACTCATTTGTATGTCGAAAAAGGCGGCGTGGGATTTGTCGGGCGGAAGGGGAAATAAAATAGAAGAAAAACTTTGCCACTCGCTGACAATGATTCAAAAAAGCCGAGACAGGCTAAGAGGAGGCAAGAAGGTAGCCGCCCAGGTAAATCCAAGCAATTTGTTTAATTTCATTATATTTTAGACTCGTTGATGTTGTTTTGCAGTGTTTTGCAGGGAGCGCTGTATGCGCTTATCTCTGCACATTTGCAACTTTTTCCAGATCCGGACACATTTTCATTTGGTTTTTCTCCAACGCTCCAGTTGTTGCTGTTATTTGTAGCCGAGCAACTTTGGGTAATGAAATTTATGTGCATATTTTGGCCATTTTGACTTTGAGTTGTTTTCCTTGTTGCATACTCGTATAAATGTCAACTCGAGTGCCACGGGCAGCAAGCATATGTTGTATGCCCCTTCTACTATCTCCATTTATTTGTTGTATCTCTTTTTTCGGGAAGCTGTGCCAAAGTTTTCCATTGGCCCCATAGATAACCGGCAACAGTTCAAAGTTTCGTTTTTGTTTATTTGTTGTGGCAGGAAGGCAGCGGATGGAATGGCGGCGGTAAAAGTTTTTTGGGGGCTTAGAGCTAATTTTTCGCTTAAAGTCAACATGTGGCACAGAAACCTAATCAAACTATTGATTGTTTGACTGATTGTGGCAGCAGCTGGCAATGCTTTTATTGCCAAAGCAGTGAAAGCGACAGGTAGAAGTTGAGGAAGAAGTTACCTTGCCATCATTTTGGCTTTAACTTTTGGAAAAGTTTTCGCTTTCCATTTGGCGCCACAGGAAATTGATTTCTGATGCCTCTGTTGCCCAACTCTTTCTTTTCTGCGAATTCCCCGAAATGGAGCCATCACATCAGATCCCCCAAAACCTTTTGAGAACACTTTGTACTGCTATCGTTCTTTTCGGTTTTATTTTTGGCTTCGATTTTGCCAGAGGACAGATACACAGGTTAGGTGTTATAACCCCTTTGACATGCGTAAATATTTTCCCTGCACTCTGTTTTCCCATTTTCCACATGCTTTTTATTGATTTTGCATAAGCAGCAAGCGGCAGAGAAGGTGGAAGGTGGTGTGCGGGAAATTGAATCTCACATAAAACGCTGCAAGTACTTTGCATATAAAATCAAGTATACGACACGTTGGCCATGTGTTTGTGTTTGTCTTTCAACTGTTGAGAGTTGTGGGCGAAACTACGAAACGAAATCTCCAGAAAGATACCAGATAAAACCGAGAATATTGTTTTTATTAAGAGCCCAGAGTTCTGGGTCTTGGTCTAGGTATTGGTCTTGGTCAAGACCAGGGCAAAGTTTTGCCGGCCTCAACTTGCACTTTGGCACTTAATCAACAACGAAACTAAATGCGGTCGGTGGTCTTTGGTTGAAAAGTGCTCATGCTCATGACAAATGTGTAAATACCCATGGGCTCCCCGTCCCTAAATAGCATGAAGTCTGCATGGAAATGCTTTTCAAAACATTTTATCAATTACATAAAGTTTTACTCTGGCAGGAGTTTATTCAACCACCTGCCATAGTTCATACACAAAACGAAAAATCAATTACCATGCACTGAAGGCGATGTTGAAAAAATTAGACAAATTGATTTGACATTCAACCAACTCTCATTATGTTGAAATTTGGATTTAATTCAATTTCATGTAAAATATAAAATTATTTCAATAAAATTCCTACGTTTCGTGTATGAGGGTTTCGCTTTTCTTCTAAAAAATGTGTTTTATTCGTTGCATAATTATTTTTTTTATGTTCTGGGAAACATACATTTTGTCACTTACTGAGGGTAAAATGGCATTTTTGCGCTTATTTAAGCCATTGCATAAATTTCGAGTGAAAATGAATGCCAAACCACACACCCATGTGTGTGGGGGTGTATGCAAATTTACTCTGCGGCGGGGGAAAGAATGAGATGCAGGGGAAAGGTTCCTGGGGGCAAGTGCAGGATACAGGACCGGAGCATAATGTGTGCTGGCCTTTAGCTACCAGCTACCAGACAGACGTGTTTCAGACATTTAGCATATATAGCCACACACTCACACAGAGAATCACTCAACTCCTCCATGCCCCTCCCATCCAACTTTACGCACACACACATGTGCACGACTCAATGTCAAAGTTGTCCAAAGAATGTGTGCGAAAATATTTTGCGAAATAAGGCGCGAATGAAAAATTTATAAAATATTCAAATAAGCACTTCGCATTTTAGCACCATGATAAGGAAATACTCGTACACTCGCCCTTTGGCCCTCATAAAAAATATCTGTGGGTGTCGCCAACAAAAAAAAAAAATGAAAATATTACACAAATATGCAAAATTTTAATAAAATTAAGCTAAATGCAAAGAGTGTTTGTAGAGACACTTGCCGAGAGGAAAGGATGAAAACGAATTTCCAGTCAAACTTTTTTTAATGCAAAACCAAAGCCCTCAAACTTGAACGATAAAAGCAAAAACGTTTCACTCGCCCAAAATAAAACAATAAAAAATAACGAAGCAGCAACAAGAGGAGGAAAAACTATTTAAGTTTTAAGCGTTTGACGCTTTACAACCGCAAAATGTCGACACAAAGTTTCACACGCACCCCACGCCTTGCCTCGAAATGAGGCGAATGCGGAGCTGAGCAGCGGCATCACTTCATTGCCATGTTAACCCAAAGTCATAAAGTCAAGGATAAAATGCAAAAGTGCCGAAGTTTTAATTTAAATTTGAGCAGCTACGCGCGGGACGCAGATAAAAAATATGATCTCTCAAAAATAATACAGAGCTGGAAACTTTTGTCAGGCCAAAGAAGAATCTACGAGACTTGGTGTCATTTTTCTGGTTCTTGTTCTCCTCAATACCCACTCGCCTCCCCCAAGTTGCCAATAATTCAGAACGCTTCGCAAAAGAACAAAAAAGACGGAAGTTGCCAGAAAGACAGAAGCATACGGAAAAAAAATTATTTCCTAATGGGTTATACCATAAAACTTATATGTTTTATTTCATTCACAAAATCTAGAATGATTAAACTTTATCTAGAGTGAAATAGTTGGATGAATAGCGTCAATGAAGAATATTAGACATTTTTTTCGATGATCCACTGATGATTGTTTCTCACGGTGTGGCAGGAAGAAAGAAAACCCAGGGAATGCAGGGAATAAAGGCAAAGAAGTCGCCTCAAAAGAGTTACAATGCCTTTGAGTAAAACACTTTCTGCGGCCAGCCAGCCAGCCGCTACTGTCGCTTTCGGGCTGAGCTGAGCGTTATCTGCATAACTCATACGCACTGTGGCCGCCGCATAGTTTATTCGAGACCAGGGAGCCGAACAGCGAACGAACGTGGAACGGCAAGGAGCTGCAAAAATTTGCAGCACATGGCGAACGCTTCTCCATCATGCACACCAATTTACTCACACAAGTATAGAAAAAGGTACACATACGGACACATGGAGCGATTTAAGCTTACGTAAATATGGCCAGACTTTCCAGCTTTTACCCAGTTCTGGCATTTTTTTCATCTAGCTAAAATCCTTTTCCCTCGCGCGACTGGCTTATCGACTTGCGCTCCTGGCAACTATGCAGGTAAACTCTGGCGAGCAACTGCGGCACGACTCGGGTATTATCTATGCATGAGTGTTTTTAATTTCTCCCCCGCCCAAGGACCTCCCAGTACTGATGCCCTGATTAAGCTGCAGCTACGAAGTTGTTAAGGGCCACTTGCCGTGCAAAAGAGTAGGGGATAAATTCCTTTCTGTAGTTATTGATATAAAATCTCCAAGACTTATGCAAGGAGAGGAAAAAATAATTATCCTTTGAGGTAGCATTCTGAGTT
The DNA here is from genome assembly GCA_018153035.1 of Drosophila pseudoananassae pseudoananassae. NCBI lineage: Eukaryota > Metazoa > Arthropoda > Insecta > Diptera > Drosophilidae > Drosophila > Drosophila pseudoananassae. The sequence goes on from JAECXR010000039.1 coordinate 45,069, forward strand.
CTTATTCTCAGTGTTTAACTATTTAAAATTTTAGTATTTTTAGTTCAGTACATTTCATACTGCTTGACGTAAAGTATGATAATAATTAACCAATTATGAACATCATATTTCACCATTAAAGTCTTCTTTTTTGGCCCCTAAACGAATTGACTGGCCTGGAGCTCAACCCTTTGAAAAGCTGACCTCAGCTGTCGCCATCCATCAAAGGTCAACAGCTACCGCGCCTCCAAAGAACTGTTTGCCTGGCCGGCTATCCATTTCGTAGCGCTCACTCGTCTCGTTTACGCCCACGCAATGAAATGGCGAGGAGTGCGTTTGAAGACGCACTGAAACAACAAGTCGAGGGCCAGTTTTCTGCTCCTTTGCTGTTCTCAGCTTTTCCTGACCCCTACACGCCACATTCAGCCATTTCCATGACGCACTGAACGCGTTTCCCCGCAATGAATGGCTGAATGACAGCCGCAATGAATGGCACTGGCTGGGGATGTCCGAATCGGGAAGCTCTAGGAGAGGGTAATGGTCAGAGTGACGCAGGGCGAGTTTCGTGACTAATGCAGGGGCATGGAATTGACAAGCAGCATGCTCAAACAGCCCAAGACAATAGACAATAAAGTGGTAACAGCAAACATGGCCTAATGAGCAGTGGAGATGCTAGTTGTGTTTCTGGAAGCAAGCCCACGGAACTTTATAAATAAATAAACATTCAAAAGAGGCTAAGGTTCCTCTTAAGGTTGAAAGATCTGCTTTTTGCTAAATATTTTGTTTCAGGGTTCAACAGAGGATTCAAAAGCAAAGTTAGCTAAACAAAGGGGAAATCTAAAGAAGTTTCTGTGGCACTTTAACCACAAGAGAGCCATAAAATATCCGCTACTGGTGACCTCTAAGAGTATAGAACTAAAAGAACTCACAAATCATTTAATTTGGCATCAAAGAACCATTTCCCAAATGAGGAACGCGGCAATGAGAACGTCTGGGTCAGTACAGACAGGTAAACAATAGATTCTGTGAAATTACATTAGAAGAGACAAATTTTCTATTTTGGTTCACCAATTCAATTTATTCCAACAAAAGCACACATTTTCCCCGGAATTATAAAAAAGTGGAGAGCATAAGATGCAGACGAGGAGCGGTTGCCATTGGGATTGCGTCCTCGATTCTGACGGAGATTGGATGTGTGGCAAATGAAAGTTTCACTGCTGATTGAGTCAATGATGATGCCATTAAAAGTCGCAAATTGATGTTTTTGTTTCAAATGTGTCAGCGGCCATGGCTGTGTATGTGGGTGGATCTGAGCTTCTGTATCAATGTGCCAGTGCTAGTGCCAGTGGCGGTGTCTGTGTGTGCCAATTACAAGCGTTAGACGCTGTTATTCGCATTCTAACAACGGAAACAAGCCAGAGATTTATTTTTGATATTTCCGCTTTGGTGAAGCAGTAGGGAGCAACATCAGGGAGAAACTTTTTCGATAAAAATGTAAATTTATTGGATATGTGTGACAAACACGCTACCAACCCGTATATATCTTATATGGTCCACACACACCCACCCACAGGATTCAAATGCGAATGACAATAATGCTCATGTTGTCGTTGATGAAGCAAGCAACTTGGAGCTCCGAGGGGAAAGGCTGTGATCTCTGCTCATCACGCACGAGTTGAATCATATTTTTATGGTTTTTTATTGACACATTTTGATATGCCAGTTAACAACAATTCATTCATTTGCTTTTCCTTAGTTAGCTTGTTGTTCAATTCGTTGGCATGTCAACATTGACTTTTTAGTAGTTAGTCGCTCTCTATTTTTTCGTCCAGTTTTATGTAGCGTTGCGAATTATGTAGAAGCAGCAGAAAACTTTTGGCATTACATAAAAAATTTATCGCATAAGCACATAACTCCTATTGTCAGTCGATTTGAAAAGAAATAAACTTATTTGGACATTGTAAGGGAATGTGGGTAGTCCAGAGTATGGAGCCTAGTATGGAGTCCTGTGTCTAGACAATAGGCAAAGGAAAGCCTACCATCCTGAGGAATAAAAAACAAGGTTTAGTGGCCATATTAAGTTACGATCAAAAGTAAGAAGTTTACGCAGACCTGATTATTACTTTTTTCAGTTCTACGCCTCAAAGACCAAATTAAAAATTCATGGATTAGCAAAATAATGCAATTTTCCACGAGGTAGCAAACTTTTGCTTCTTTCGCAATTAAAAGATTGATATTTAATAGATAAACAAACGACTGCTAAAAGGCCAACCTCACATGTGCATAATAATTCAATCAGCAGCGACAGAAAAACAGAAATAAATAGTAATTAATACAATATAATTATGTGTTTAAGCAGCATAATAAATATTGAATAAAAATTGCTCGCCAATCCAAATATTATTTCAGACATAAATCCCAGACCAGAAGGCAAAAATTAATGACAAGAAAAAAACAGTATTAAATGGCAATTTAAAGCAAGCAGCAGCGTGGAAATGCGTTCGTTGCAGACATCTCGGATGACAATGGCAATGGCAATGGGAAATGCAAAAGGAATTTGTTCAACAAGGATGTCAAGAATATGAGGACAACGTTATCGGGTGGAAAAGAAATATTCTCGACAAAGTCACACAAATGTAAAGGGACACAATCACATTCCCTTTAAATGATTGCCGGGATAAAACATATTTTTAAATCAAAGCTGCGAGGGGAAGAGAAAAGGGACCTAACCGCTATTAGGCCGTATTGAGTGGAAAAAGCGTCGGCGGTGGCAAATCCGAAAAGGTTACAAATAGCCATCATAAAAACTTTATTTGTGCAAAGGATTGAAAACAAGAGGCGGCCAAAGGACAAAGACGACGACGCCCCTTGCATGCCAAAGTCGCCGTCTCACTCAACTCGAATCGGGCCATAGAACCCTATATATATCCTTTCCCAATAATATGGTCAAATGTGGCTGGATGGCCTGGGACGGTGAACGGTGGACGGTGGGGATGGGGATGGGCATGGGGATGGTTAGGTCGACAAGCGTGTTTATTGTTGTTTATGTGCCATGATGCTTTGCCCACAATTTGCAGTCCTCAAACTCCCCTTTGATTTTCGTTATTCGTTTCGTTTCGGTTTTCTAAGGGGCTTTGCGATTGCCTTTGTTTGGCGTTGTTAAAAAACATTTATGCGCCATTATCAAAAGCAATGCGACACCCATACAGACGCACAAAGGCGCCCAAGCCCCCCCCACACACAGTCACATGTTGCTTATTGTTGTTCACGAGGTTATAGCATTTGATTATTGCCAGGGATTAAGCTATAATTGCGTATCGCATTTCGGTTATTTGTTTCCATTTCACGTTCGCAGCGAAGCTCTTGGCTAATAGAGAATTGGTTAATGTTAAGTTGGCTGCCGAATGGCAGTGGCTGAGGTCAAAGGAATGATCATCATTAGAGGTTCGGTTATGCGGCAATATGTTCTGATGATGCCCGAGAGCCCTTAAGCCCTTGAATTTTCATTGCAATCTGTTTCTGTATAATCCTGATGTAGAAGCCACAACTGGACAGTCTTAAAGTGTAAAGCCCAGCAAATTTTTTTGCTCAACTCAATCATGAAACCACAGTCACACACACACACCCAAGCAAACACACAAACACTACTCACGTGTGTGTGTGTACGAACAGGCAGCAGCTGGAATCGGTTTGAAAATTTCAGGCATATTTGGCAACGGGTCATTAAATACGGAAATTGAGTCAACAAAAGCCAAAGACGCCAGGAAAGAGCCAGGAAGGATATATACAAGCCACTAACATACACGCACTTCCACCCACACAAGCACACATACTCTCAAGCATACAATATGGCTCATAGAAATAGGAGCTAGAAAAAATATTCTTTAGCTTTAAATGTACATCTTTAATATTTTTGTTCTAATTATGATTCATAGTTAAGTAAATACAATCGATTAGGGATTTTATTTTCTGATATCATATTATGACCTTGGCTGTATTTATAAACCCACGTGAATATAGAGGGCGCCATATACACACACAAACACTAAACAACAACAAACTCGGAAGTTTTATTTTTGGCCTCCTTGGGATCGCTGGCAAAAGTCAAGCTACATAAAGGATGCCTCCAATCGGTTACTTGTTTTTGTTGCCCCCTGCCTCCTGGCTTTTGATTATGTAACCCTGGGCTTGAGACCCAACCCAAGCATAACAGATGCAAACCTCACGAATAATTGCCAAAAAGAGGATAGAACGAGAGAGCGAACCCTCGATTGGCTGCCAATAACAGGGCAGGATTTTGGCCAGAAAGGACTCGAATCAGTACACATACTCTTAACTGAATGTTCCGAGTCAAAGGCTAAACTTGGAAATGTGTTGATTGTGGGTCAAGCGTGAAAATGGTTCAAGCATATGTACTATTTGGCAATACCATGTTTAGATTGTTGATTTTGTGTAAATGTTTGCCAGGTATGGATATACATACATAAAGCATACATTAAAGGGATTACGAATCACAACTATTAAAGTCATTAATTGGGTATACTATAAAGTCGATAATCCGCATTCAATAATGTGCTTAGAAGTTTCTTGAATCTTCAAAATTTGTTAAGCCAAGCCCTAAAGACATCAAAATACATTCTTAAACACACCAGAGTTAGTTAGATAACCAGGATGCTCCAATTATGTTCTACAAGGCAATGAGACCTGTGGGAGACTTAAGCTTATTCTATTCATTATTCCAGCCAAGCAGAGTGTGAGTTATAATTGAAATAATTGCTGGTTATTTAGAACAATCAACTCAGCAGGTGAGCAGCAAACTTTGTTCAATTGAAGTTTTGTGTGGTTATGGCCGGGTTTTGGCACATTTCAGCCACATTCCCATCTCCCCCGCTGTTTACCCGCTGATTGTATGTGCCCACAAACATACTCGGTTATAACTTGTCCATGGCCAAATATGATTGGTTTATTTCAGGGTTTATTTCACGCAACTACCCCACTTGCAAATATTAAGCAACTAACCGAAAAGACAAACCGCAGACGACAATGCGTGATTGGTATTGCAATTGGGCACCAGCGTGAACTGGAAATTGGGTTAATTAGATGGCCAGGTGAGGAAAGCAAAGCTCCGCTCAGACCATTGAAAAGCTCTGCAATTGTTCCTGTTTGTGCCATTGAGTCGTCGGAAACAAAGAACCTTACTTGGTGCCACTTACCAAGGCACCCACCAATTGAGCTGGGCGGGTGTGGTGGCTCTGAATCGTGAGGTATGCAATAAACATAATTAAAACGCCTTAAATTCATGCTACAGAATGCCAAGAAAATTAACTTTTCAGCATTGTTGGCGACAATTTCATGCAAGAACTGCCTCTGTTGCAGATACTCGCCTCGAGGCACAACAAGCGCAATTAACATATTTTATCAATCTTTTTTTTTTGCCAGCCCACAGCCAGCTCCACTTACGCAATTTAAATAACTCAAGTGGCAAACGGCGCAAAAGAGCAAAGGACACTCTGAGCGGCAAGAAACGAAGGGGAATCCTGCGGGGGTGGCAAGCAGAAAGTGCCAGTCGGCTACGCAGGACCATGGACGTATGGCGAAGTCACCAGCTCCATAAACACATTAACACTTTGCGTATGGTCGGGGTGGCGGTGCTGGCTGGCAGGTGAAGTGCTGGCGGGTCAAAGTTGGCCAGGCAACATTAAGTCTGCCAAGTATTTTTCTTTTTTCTCATACATACATCGCTGATTCGGTCACTGAAATTAAAATCTTTAGTCAAAGCTAAATGTCACAAGGTGGCAATATTATGGAAAAGATAATGCCTTATAATTTGATTCTGCCAAGCTCAAACTAAAGGCCAGAAAAAAGGGGAATTTTGTGGAATTTTTAATAACCTCATCGCACAGTAGAAGGACATTTTTCTATAATTTTTTTTCAAGTGTGAAGGCAAAGTAGGTGCTGTGGGTGTTGGGCTATATAGCAAGGTCGCCTAGCAGCGGACAACTCACGCACTTGGCGGCGGATAAACAGGATCCGCAGGATATGCGAGAGGCTGCCACATAAATTACACTTTAATTTTGCAGCATTTTTGGCCGCGGCTTATAAATCAGCCCAGTTCGCCGAACGCGACGACAGCTGCTGGTCCTCCGCCGGATTCTCTCCGACTCTTGGATCCGGCTTCTACGGCTCCAGCTCCTGCTCCTGCTCCCGCACCGCATCCTTTCCCTTTGCCACGATTTCCCTTCTCCAGTTGCAGCTGGCTGGCCTCTGCTCGGGGCCAGGGCACTCGCAATATTGAAATTTCAATTTAATTACATAGAACGAGGGCCCGACCCGACCTCAGGCCCATGTGCTCCACGAGAGTTGCCCGCAAAATGAGCTGTCGTTGTGGGTCAAAAGGAGCCACCAGTCGCCGCCATCCACCGCCCAGCCCCACCCAATAACAACACCAACAACAATAACAAGGGAACCGTGTTAGATCTGCTCACTTGAACTGAACTGCTCGGCTCGGCTTGGCGGTTTGGCTTAATTTGTTGAGATAATTGTGCCGAAATTATATTATTATTAAATTCGCATCCGTTATACTGCCTTTTTTTGGCGCTTGCCTTTCATGCTTATTATGAAAATTGGATTTCAAGTGCTGTGTGGGGGGTGTGTGTATGTGTGGGTGGATGGATAGGTGGGTGGGCGGAATTCGACCTTAGTTTGGGTTTTCCTTCTCTTTTCGTAATTGGATTTCGGGTGAGATTTGGCCAGAAAAAATGAAGGAACGGAAAAGGCCAAATGTTATTAGCTGGGTCAGGCAGGCTGCGTACCAAATCAGTTCCTAAAATTATGATGCTTTTTGAGATGAGCTTAGTAAAGAAGTAGAAATAAAAACAAGTTCCATTAGGACATGGCCTCCAGACCCATTTTCTGCAATCCTATTTGTGACTTAAGTTCCGCACAAACCATAAAACAACTCAGCTCAAAAGTTCTCGGCAATTTCCAGCTCTGTGTCTTGTTGCCTCATTTATAAATTTCGCACGCTCAGCGAATCGCGAGTTAAATACTAAAATGGGCGTGGCAGGCATCAGCAGAAGCTGAAGCCCCAACAACAATGCCCAGCATTCTCTAAACTCTGGGGCAAAGCTTTTAATTAATTCGCGGCATCAAAAGTGGAAACAGAAGCAGGCAGCGCAAAGATTCAAAGTCAAGTTGCCACTGAAATCACTTGAAAAAAATACACAATCAGTGAAATAAAAAAAAAACAAAATGAATTCGTATGAATTTACAAAATATGATTATGAATAAAAGCCATTCATGCAGAAGTCTCTGCATTGAAAGAACCGCAAATGTGGGAAAGTTGCCACATGAAGAGGGTCGAGTTGTGGAGCGGGGCAGGAGCTCCAAGGAGGGTTAACCGCATGCCGATCATGGGGCGTGCAAAATAAATACCCTTTAAAGGGTATTTAATGAAAGTGCATTTATCCACAATCTGCATTAATTATGTAAAAAAAATTATGCATCATTCACAGCGTATTAAAGGGATAATTTCGCCTCTCATTTAACCCAAATTGAAACATAAACTTAGTCATTAATTTAAAAGTACAATAAGCTTCATCTATTTTTGGTAGAATCGGTTAATCACACCTGGATATCAAAGTAATTAACCTGAGGTAAACTTAAATTTACGTGAACAAAGCCAATGGGCATTTAAATTTTTTTGGTTTGCTTGCGACAGAAAGAGCTGCTAGCTTAGCCACTGAAACAGTCCGGAACCATCCCAATATACCACCACCGCCGGGATCAATGTCATCGACTGCAACGACAGATTTATGACAATCCGAGGGACTTTCTCCAACTGAGTCTCATGCTCACCTGACAGCTGATAGTCTGACGAAGTCCCGAAACTTGGAACTCAACATTTCAATTTGTTGGCACGCCCAGCGCCCCAACGCTCTGGCAATTTGGTGTGAAAAACTTGTAGCTATTTTTAAGTCATCAGCATGAGAGGAGCAACAACTGGAGTAGCTGGCAACTTTTATTGCCCATGTGCTGGGCATGTTTTCGTGCCAATTGCGTCATGGCAGGCGAAATGTGTCAAGTGAGAGGTGACTGATGTGGCGAGTAACAAGGAGTTGCTGCACACGGAGGGAGACGACCAAGGCCTTTCGAGTAATAAATTCAGTACCATGCGACCCACAGCCCGCACTCTCAAAGGAGTGTTGCATTTAAGGAATATGCATAAAAAATTTTCATTCAAGCTCTGGAATTAAAAGTAACAGAGCAGGCACTCAAAATGCCATTGGCTTTATGCTATGCCGGCAATTGTCTGAAACAGTCAAGCTAAGAACCACCCAAAAACCCCCCGGAAAATACATACTTGCTACACTTGAGCCGCTGTCACTGTCAATGTCTCCAGACAAATGCGCCTGAAATGGCCTGAAAAGCGAATGAGTTTGCGTTTGACTGCCGACCCCAAAGAACACAAAGAAAATTCGGGTAGGATGGGGGTGGAGCTATCGTTTTCCTGGAACAGTGGGTCGAGTCGGGGTTCCGCCAACCGGCCTCCCACGCAAATTTTCTGCACGCGCAATGCTAATCTGCTTTTAATTAAAACCAACTCGCGATGGAGAAGTCTAAGAGGCTTCCCTCTTTCAGTTAGCTAATTGTCTTTTGTCATTTATCTTTTTGGCCAAAACATGCCAAATGCCAGCGACAAGCTTCAGTTACACATGTGGAAATTCTCTTCTGAGGAAAGAATGGCCCAAACCGACAATTACAATTACAATACAGATGTTTTGGGCCTGACAGTGACTTCTAGGGGTTCAACTCAATAATTGTATTAGAGCTAATTAAAATGAATAGAACAAAGTACGAGCATACATAGAACAAATAGAAAAGTCTTCTTTTGTGGCGTGTAGAAAAACAAATTGAAAATACTCAATGCTCCATCCTTTGTTTGCACTCTCTGCCTTTGGTTTTCAATGATGATAAATGAGAAAATATTAGGGAAAATCAATCAAAATGTAAAAACGGATAGCAAGGCAAAGTCAAAGCATATAAAATATGTCAAACACAATTAATTATGAAATTCATAAAACAAAGCCACAGGCATAAAAACAACAGTAGAGGCCATAAAAGCGTCAGAGGATGGAAAAATGCATGAAAAATGCGACAGACAAAATTATCATTCATAATAATTTGTACAAACAAAACAGGGAAAATGGAAAAGTGGGCGGGGGCCTGGGGCCTGGGCCGAGGCCGGGTCGAAGAGGAATTGTTTGCAACTGTAGCCTAGGTAAACAAAAAATAGGGAAATGGGGAAGGCATGGGAGCGAACGATGGGGCAATAGAATGTTTCACACTGAGGCAACAATTACAAAAAATGATGTTTTATTTAAAATACCAGACAGCAAACAGAAGTGTGGGGTGTTGTGGGGTGAAATAAAAATAACAATGCAGCGGCAATAACAGCAGAAACAAGAGCAAGAGCAGTGATAATGTTGCTGGCAACACATGTTTACAACAAAGGAAAAAAAAAAGGAAAAGATTACAGCAACAGCATCCGAAACCGCAGAGACAACAACAACGGGTGGCAGCAGACCCCGCTCAGAAATGTCAGACGCCTGTGCGCACATTTTAATCAATAAACAAACGTGAAAATATGACAAACAAATTAATAAAACACAGCAAGCGCAGGACCAGACAATGACAAAATATTATAAATGAATCCGAGGCCTCTCAACAATGGTGAAGTGGATGATGGGGGATGCGAAGATGCGGTAAGGGGTCTACGCAGGGAAAAATCGGGGGACAGGTCTATATATAGCTGCAACATTGTGGCCCTTGGCTGCCTCCCTTTCCCACTACCGACGACTAATTGTGACAATTCGGTCTCACACAAATGGCATAATAAATGTTGAGCAGAGGAAATGATGTGTGAAGTGCAGCCCTTCGGTTGTGCCCCGCCCCTTTACGCCTCCTTAACCCTCTATTACCCCATCCGAAAACCGATGACCAGGCGGAAGTGATTTTTGGTTTCAGCGCACGATTTTCCGTCAGCTGCGAATTTATGGAACAATGCTGATGCCCCAGCAATTAGCCAAACTTTGCATCCACTGGACAAAATGTTGGCTTAAGTAAGCTTTTTGGCTAAAAAAATACAACATAAATAAATTTACTCTTTTTACTCTATTTTACTCATTTTTTAGTCAAAAATATATCATTCTTTACTTCGCCATATTGGTTTGTTTTATAACAAAGGTATTTAAAACTTTCTTTATTAAACACATTCTATAGTTTTTTTGTTCTTCTACTTCTACTGTTTAAATTATTTGGCATATTAATTGACCTTTATTATGATTTTCATGGCAAATTAGGTAACTTTTTCTACCCTGTGTGATACTAGAAACAATTGCAACTCTTTGTTTAGGACACAGTTTCTGCAACAATGCCGACACAGGAAGCGGATAGATTCGAAACTCTTTTTTTTATTGAAAAGAGACATGGCAGCTAGTTGATAGTTTGAAGGACTGGCAGAAAATGTGCAGCTTCCTGCAGGGAAGCGCATAATTGAGCACTGGGGAAAGTCGTAAATAATGCAAAGCCCAATTGGTGAGCGGCCAGCGAAATATCCAAATCCAAATTGGATGCCTTTGTTGTCGGTGACTCCAGTGACTGGTGCCGTCAGCTAATTAGTCCCGGGGTCGCATTTTTGTGCGATCCCCGAAGCGATTGAGTAAGGTCAATGGGCACGGCGCACAGGGGCACATAGGGCATCAGGCACGGGCCATGGGGCATTGGCATTTCCTATCCCACACGGGTCCCTGGCCGCATAAATCAATCCGAAAAACGGCCGCGGCACGTGACGATCGCTGGAATGTGGCAGCAATTTTTATTTGGAACTTTGTACAGTTTACGAGGGGCAATAAAATTAATATTTTTGCCTGGTAGCATTTTGTCAACAACTAATTGAAATGTTTTCTGACTTTCGTTTCTTTTTCCAACTATATTTCAGGGCGCATCGTTGAGGCGGAGCTCTTGTGCAATTAGGAGCGGTACTAAAAGTATCCATAAATGTCAGGAGACAAACAATTTCGCGGAACAACAACTGTCGACCATTTTCCAGGCAACATGTTGCAGGCAGACATAAGCAGCAGCGGTGGCAACATCAACAGCAACTGACAACTGGCAGCAACATCGTCGGCGATTGTAGCATTTGTATCGTCGGCGGACTTCGTGCGTCTTTCAGTCGTTCAGTCGCATTTCTGATGGTTGCGTGACGCGGTCGTAGGACGCAATGAAAGAGACAGCCGAACAGAACCAGAAAGAGAAGGCAAGCGAGAGTGACGTGAAAAGTTGAAAAGTTTCCGAGTGCGAAAAACAAAACAGAAATCCACAAGAAAAAAAATCAAAATACGTAATAAAGTGAAAGAAATATTGGAATATAAATTAGCATAATTTAGCGGAAAACCGCGCAGACAAGCAGACTTTAATTTCGCACTTAATTAGTGTCGCACGGGCAGAGCGCTGACAATGTGGCAGACACTATCAACATTAGCCACATCACTCAGAGCAGCAGGAGCTGAATCCGAGGCAGATTGCAACTGCAGCGTGAAAAACGCGGAAATGCAAAGTCACAAAGGAGGCAACATGTTGCCGTCAACAGACACGGAGCGTAGGTGTCACTGTCACACAGAAATCACACTAAACAAAAGTCGCATCACCAGGAGCCGCCACAGCAACAGCAGAAGCGGCAACAGCAGCAGCACCCCCAGCAGCAACAATCACAGCCATGGTAGTTGCAACTACAGCAGCAACATGCTACAATTCCTGCTCCTGTTCGGCGTCCTTTGTGGTAAGTAGAAGCCGGCAAATGAGCCATGGTCGAGTGCAGTAAGTGACTTTTAACAAAACGCGCTTAAATGTCTCTGATTTAGTGCGCCACGCCTCCTGGGAAAAAGCCAAAGGCGGTAGTGGGGGGATAAAGCAGAGCAGACAAACCGCCAAACCAAAGTGATATAGAGACGTATAGAATGAAAAAACGGCAGCAGTTCCAGCCCTTGAATAAGATATACAGGGGAAGAACGCCAACGGGTGGAAAAAAAAATGAAAAAGAAATAAATAAAAACGCTCAACACAAATCAAGATGAATTTCCGTGCATTTTTGTGCAGATTTTTGTACAGTTTTGGCCAAAAGAAAAAAAGGACACTAACATACACACATGCCCGGCCAAAAAACCAACACACAGCACATCGCTTGTATATGGTTTTGGTTTTTGTGCCCTGTCTAAAGCGCTACAACTGCCACACCAGCAAAAAATGGCTAAACAGCAAAGAAAAACATTTGAAAATAGCGCCAAGAAATGGAAGAAGATTAAATGGCTGGCAGTGGTGGTCGTAAAAGGGGGCAAACGGCAAAGGGGGAGCGGTACATCAGCAGCGTTGGCAGCGCAATATAAATTGACTCGTGTTTTTCATTTAAACGTTTTCACCCAATCCCCATCCCCATCCCCATCCCCACCCCCATACCAGTGCCAATCCCAATCCCAATCCCGGTCCCTGTTTTTGCCCTTGTTGCTGTTGCCTTCAATAATTCGGCTGCAGCAGCTGCAGTTGCTGCCACTTAAACCTGAAATTAACTTTGGCCCACGAAAGTATGCAGCTTCAGGAAGCAAAAAAGCAGGAAAGCAACGAAACATGGCAAATCGGGCTACGTGAGCCGGCCACATATACTATACTATATAGCCGGCTATCGTAGAATATATATCCTGCATCCTGTACACTTGTGGCTGGGCGGGGGGCCAGCTTTTTTCCCCCTGACCACCTACTATATTGCTTGATTATTTCGTTTGGAAATTGATGCTGCCATCAATTATAGAAAACCACAAAGACGAGCAAGACAGTGGAATGGGAAAAATGAATCCGGTTAGCAAGGCAACTGACTCGGATAAGAATGCAGTGAAGAAAATACGGTGATGACATAAATACAATTATTTCCCCCAATTTCATAATCTAATTTAAATGTTTGAATGACCTCATGAAGACCTCTGAATGGTTTTAATTCGTTTTACTTTAATGCTAAGGGCCCTTTGTATGCAGTTTTCAATATTATTATTGATTTAATTACTTGCTCCCAGTGTATACCAAGAGTAATCGACAGCCGGCGTGCAATTGGGTTTTCATTGCCGTTGGCTGATTGGTTGGACTTGTGGCTGGCTTGCTGGCTGGTTAGCTGGCTTTAAAGCCAACTCTTTATAATAGATGGCCCCGCAAAAGAGCTGTGCATGGCTAAAACAAACTGAAATCAATTTGGTTAAGCCCCAGTATTGCGAGGGAAGGGGAACAGAGATTGAAATATCAAGGGAACAGCTTCTGGCCAGGCCACCCACTTAGCTAATCAGGATAAATAAATATTTATAATTAATTTAAAATATAAACAGCCGAGCACGGGCAGGGCAATTAATTTTCGGCTACTTCGAAGTACCGAAGGAACGGAAAACTTTCGTTTTCATAACAAGGCAAACACAAGCAAAGTGCTCATCACTCGAGTTCCTCAAGATTCTTCTGGCATATGAATAAATGAATGAATGCATGAATAAGCAATCAACAATAATGGCCCCGAGATACAGATTGGGGTTGAAAGCGAGAAACCTGTCGGCAAAGGTGACCGAAGTGTGGGCAAGTAGGGGTATTATGAAAATATATGCACAGCGAAGAGGTTACGGCCCCACTGGTCAAGCCCAGGTGTCAGCTGGTGCGAAAGAGACGCCCGGCTAATGAGCCAAGTCATCAGGTGTTGGCCAAAATGGCCACTGGCTTGTACAGGGTTGTTCACAAGCTGGCAAGCAGCGAAAATTCAATGAAAGCCAGTGCGTGAGCCTGAGCGTGTTTAATGAACTGCAATCAATGGCCAGTGGCAGTCGATAAGAAAACCCAGAGGCCGCTGTTTGTGCGTGCAACATGGTCTGACCACACAATTGCACAAAAGCATGGTTATGCACTAAAAAAAATTATGGTTCACTTTTAAAAATGATTTTAGTTCATACATACCATACCTCTTTTAAGAAACTCACTTGGAAATTTTAGATTTAATATTCTAAAACTACTTATCAGCTAGACCTCATTGCACGCTGGCCCACTATATGACCCTTATGAATTCGCCAAGTGGTGTCAAGAGATTTCCAATTAAGTACATTATTTCTTTTTTTTTTTGTGGAAAAAGTCACTTTAACCCTATCTTCAACATTCCAAGAGTATATTGTGTAATGCTTGGAAATTACTAGAAATCATAAAAAATTGAAAAAATTGTAAAAGTATGGCTTATCTTAGAAAATTCGGATTATTTTCAGACAAAACATACATATACTCCTCTCAAGAAGATTCACCCTAAACCATAACCATTTCCCACTATTTGAAACCATGATGGTATAAAACTATGATTCAACTTCAAAATATGGGCTACAATTTATTTTCAATGTAAATTTAATCCACAGCCAGACAAATTGATGGCCAGCGATTTATAGAGGCCTCTGTTCAGTTTGGCGCATTAATTACGCACATTTTGTTGAAATTTATTTAAACCAAACCCCCAAAAACTGACAGGACATATAGCGAGAGAAAGAGATGGCAGTGGGAGGGAAAGAGATAGGACAAATGAAAGCAGCGGCGTAAAAGTGGTAGAATCTCTCTCACCTTTGGGCTTGCGTGAATTGGTTTTGGGCGTGAAATTGCTTCCAACATTTAATTACAAAAGGTTCGTGTGGTGGTTTATTTTTGGCTCATCAGCCGCATGCAGGCGCCCAATCGCCCCCGACACACACAACCACTGTTCATTGCAATTTGTTATCAGGGCCAAAACACGCACCTCACCTTTCTCTGATTGCCTTTGTTTACCTGGGCGTGTATGATGCTTGGGATAAATGGAAGGAATTAGCCCTCGGGACGGCTGTGTGCCAAACAATTAGCCACAAAATCAATTTTACACAAAAACCGAAGTAATCAACACCTCCAACTTCCCAACAAAGATAATCAAGTCAATTGGGTAAAAACAATTATCGACTAAGCCTCTTAAGGTGCTTATGATCCAGGTTGCCAAAATTTAATCAAACTATGCATGTATGAGTTAAACATCAAACTAGTGCCTGAAAAGCCGAGTTAGTATAACAATACTTGCTCTACAGGTACTACAGGAATATACATGGTTAACAGCATGGAGCCTTTTTCCTCGGGCTTGTGTTCCAACTGTGTGATATAAAATATAATTGAATTGATATGATGTGAAGCATTCGAAGTGGCATCCTGCAGGCCAAAACCGGAGTAACAACAACAAAAGCCAGGCCACCCTCATGGCAAGCATTCATTTTTATGTTTATTGGCGGCATGCAAATACGAAGCTGAGAAGCAGAAGATAAAGCCGGAGATATAGAATGTGATGGCTGTTGCCCACATGTCCTCTGACAGCCTTATTGATGACTGACAGAAACTCCTTTTTATAAAAAATAACGGCCATACAACCATACAACAGGAATCAGCCACAGAAGAAAGGACACCAGTCGAATGAGCAGAACACAAGTCAGCAAACATTATCATGCAAATGAAAGTTGATCCTTAACCAGCAGCAGGAAATACACGTCTGTCAGCAATAATTCATAATTAATCATTTTCTCTGTGTGCCTCCTTCAGCCTCCATTTAATGTCAAAGTAATTGAATTTAAATTTACCAATAGTGTGGTAGGGAACACCATTTTGCTGGCCATTATTTGTTAGAAGCTGACTATAATTTCTTTTGATGATGTGATGGTATTAAAAACATCTAACAAAAACATTCAGACTCACGCTGCCAGTCAGTTGGAATTAGCAATAAATGTTGGCCAAAAATGTTAGTTGAAAACTATAAAAACTTTTCAACATTTCAATTCATAATTCAACACATAATTATATCATGCCGGCTTTGTCTATCTCCACTCCCTCACACACTCTGGCTGTCTCTGCCTCTTTCACTCTATCACTAGCTTTCTCTTTCTCCAACAGTGGCCAAGCGAAATGTGTCAGAAACTTTTCAAAACTGTAACAGCGCCAATTTGTCTACAAAAATGTTGACCGTAGACCACTCACTGGCCTGCCCCACTGCCCAGCATTTTCCCACCCACTTCAAATGTAATTTCAACTCAAATTTTGTGCTGTATAAAATTTATGCAAATATTTTCATTCTCTTTCCCTTTCTAAAATATATATATTGTCGTAGTTGCTTATGCATTATGCTAAATAATTGCTGGCATTTTTTTCGCTTGTTGTTGGCAAAAGTTATACGATATTGCGAGTCCCTTTTAGTAATTTGTGTAGCTGAAATATTGCGTTAATTATCACAAAATGCCACAGACTTGTATATATAAACATATATACTCTGCCCAGAGGCTCGTCCCTCTATATGTATGTACATATATGTGTATCTGTTTAATCCTGTTTGTATTGCAACCGCGCAATTTATATTTTTGTTAATTTTGTTTCGTTTTGACCATGCGTAATTACATGAAGAATTCATGTGTAAAATTTTGTTATTGTCGGCCTAGTAGATTGTTTAACTTTAAAACATTTATTGGATGTTGCCGTATCATCCGGAAAACCAATTTTCGCCCGGAAGAGAAGGAGCCGAGGGGCTTGTTTGCTGTTTATCTTATTTTCATTTTTTTATGGCTTGGCCAAATTCACATTTCACCAACAGAAAATAACTTAAAAACTAAAGCTTAATACCAAACAACATACAGTGGCTCCATCGCATAATCGGACATGTACATTTATGGCATTGGGTGCATGGCATTGCTTTTAAATAACAACTCAAGACGATCAAAAATGGACCAACAAAAATTAGATCAAGTCAAAAAAACTTAAATTTTACATAAAAAAGGGAAAAATGGCTCCAAAACGAAAGCAAACCTCAGTGGAACTTCAACAGTTGGTTATAAAATTTAATTTAGAAGAAAAAACTGTGAGAGAAATCGTGGAAATTGTTGGAAAAAGCCAATCTACCATCCGCGACATAATTAAAAGGTTCAGGAATGAATTAAGATTCGAAAATAAAAGCAGGGATGGCCAAAAAAAATATTAAAACCATTCCAACCCCAGCTCAATGCCCAGACCGAAATGTTATGGAGCATCTGTGGGAAGAATTGGCTCGGAGAGTATACGAAAAAAAAGGTAATCCTTAAATGAGCTTAAATCAGGTTTATTGGAAGCCTGGAGCTCCAGTGATCCCGAAGTGTGCGCAAACTTGGTAAAATCTATTCCTAGGCGTCTGCAGGCGGTTTTAAAGGTTTCACAAAGGTTTCACAAAGGTTTCACAACAAAATATTATAAATTTCATTTTTGTATCTTTTTCTTCCCTTTTTTGTACTGACACTTTTTTGTAAAAACTTAAGAATTTTAATGAATTTATGTACTTGTTTATGTTATTGATGTATAGAACTGTTAAAGCTTGAATAGTTTGGTTTTTATAAAAAAAAAGTCCATGTCCGATTATGCGATGGAGCCACTGTAGTTCCCCCCATTTACATTTTTTGTTTGGTATTCTATTTTATGAGATATTATTGCACATCATGCTCCGGAAAACCGCAACGGAATAAGCGGAAAACCTCCTGGAAAAACGGTGGAAAAACAGGATGAGTGCCAGACAATAAGTTAAATTAGTTTTGGTAGCATCTTGGCGTCGACTTCGGTCTTATCCAGGCGTCTGCCGCTCCTTTGGACAATAAAAATATTATCCATAAATTATCACAGGCGAGTTCATCACATGGCTTGCACTCTAGCTCCCTCTTTAGATTTCCATACACTTCGAGTGCCCCGGACAACTCACATGTCTGCAAAAAGTTAGTCTGGCTTTAGTTTACCAACAGCTGCTCTCTCCCCCTGTTTCCTGAATTCAGATTTCAGACAGAGGGGGCTAGACTACATCAAATACCCCGCCCACTGCCTTTACCGCGCTCATTTGTAACTAAATCTGAGCTGAGCTCGGTTGCGTTAAGGAAAGTTTATGAAACCTACAGCTCAAACATTTTTACATATGTATGTTCATCAGAGGCGTAGTCTCTAAAAAGTTAATTAACTTTCCAAAGACTACGATCTCTTAATATTTTAAAATCAAACCTTTTTCAGATAAGGTATACTATATATCGTCTGTTTTATTTGCACGGAAATGGAAAAATCCTATGATTTATATCAAAGGAATGCAAACACAATGAATGACTTCGACTTCAACTCTATTTCCCTCACTCGGCTTTGAAGCATTTTGCTCCTTTTGACGACACCCATGGCACGCATACATCGTCCTGTATGTGAGTGTTTGTGCAACTGCATATTGTCATAATGGTGAATGCATGATATATTGAATTTTGCAGTCAATAAACGTTTTATGATCACAGCTGCACATATTTCACAATTTTCCTCTCGTTTTTCCCCCATTTTTTGCCTCTTTTGTCGTGGCAAAGTTACATAAAAGTTTCCATGGAAAACGAGAGGAAAATTACAAAGGGGAGGGCGAAAGGGGCAATGGTTGAGGAGGAAAACCGTTGAGGGCAATCGAAAAATTTAAGGTCATTATGGCTGTGGGACACATGCAGAGTTTCCCGGCTTCAAATCTAGCTAAGCTTCTGTTGCTGAGTAAACCCGATTTAGCAAAAGATTCCCAGCAGCAAGCCATCGAAGGGCCATAAAGTTTTTGCAGCTTAAAAAAATCACTTCTGACCAAAATTCATCACCATTGCCTTTATCAAGCTAAGCTGTCGACTCCAACTCCTTTGCCGTAGGGTAGCATGGGGAAATCTGCAACAGCCACTTCCACTGCAGGAGCCTGACATAAGGCTAAGCCTGGCCTAATTTCCAAAGGCAAATGGCCGCAGGCTGAGACTTCAGACTTCAGACATCGGGTGCGAAAAAAATAGTAGGCATAAAATCATACAAATAGAAGACAACACAGCAGGAAGCTGTCGATAGAAAGGAAGATGAAACAGCAGGAAGAATAATGCTCAAATAGTAGAGAAAGCAACAAGCAGTAGTCGAGCGGATATTGTGCCACGCCCCATCGGCGAGCTAAGAGGGCGTTGCAGTTCAACATTGAAGGGGATTTTTTTTAAAGCTGGAAACTGGAAAAAATATTAGTTTCTTTAATGTTTGATTGTAAAAATTCTAAAACCATTTCATTCAATTTAGTAGTTTAGTTTTCCAAAATAACATTAGTTTACTTACTTTTAAAAAGAACTACAAAATTTTCCAATGACTTCCTTCAGTAAAAATCTCAATTCCTTTAAAAGCTTATATATAAATAAAATAAATTTTTTAAGTTAAATAAAGGTACTCTATCAGTGTAACAACAATTCCTCTACGGTACTGATTATGCTGTGTTCCTATCACGATTTGTATTTGAAACAAAGCACTGGCGCAAAAATAGCAAAACGAGTGAGAAAAAAAAGCAGGAAAATAGAACATGAGGAGGGCCTCTGCAGGAACCGGAGCAGAGGCAAAAAAAACTGGCAGCAAAGAGGTTTACAACTTCTCGTAAGGCGGCTTAAACGATTTTCGAGTTTATGGAAAGCCAAACACACTCTCGGCGCAAACACACGTCGAAGTCGTACAGATGTGTCTATGTATCAGTCAGTGCGAATATGCGTGTGTGTGAGTCCATGTGTGAGAATTGGGGGGCGTGTGTGGGTGGCAAGGATAAGCGACAGGGTCGGCCATATTGTAAAACAAATGGAAAATTGCTTTTTGATGTAGTCAGTCAACTTTGCCGACTGCCATCATCGACTACGATGGAGATGATGGGATCGGAAAATGCAAAGGGAAAATGGTTATACGTACGTATATGGTGAGAGCCTACTGGTATCCTCGTCCTGGTAATGGGCTCGATTGTTATGGTCTTGAGGCCTTAACCATCCTAGAGCCAGCTTCATGGTGCACTCGCAGCTGCAACTCTTAATCCCGTGGGAGGCCCAAGAAAGAGACCACGATGATGTCGACAGATTCAATATTGTCACAAGCTACCGAACGGGTGCAGCCTGCGATGGTAGCCTGTCTATATTGTGGCTTTCGCTTCTGGGGACTGGTAGGACTTTTAATGACCACCTTCCAGTGCAGTTTTTAGTCGTAACCTAAATCAAAGGTACTTGAAAGATTATGTATATTCCTTTGAAAGTTAAGTCCTTTACAAAACACTATTTTCTTTACAAAAATCACAACTCAAATCCTGTATATTTTTTCAAACAGATGCCGGGCAGGCTTCGCTGCGTGATGTCAACCTGCTGGTTCAACCTCCGGCGGTGCGACGGGGCCAATCGGTGGCACTGCGATGCGATTACCAACTGGACGGGGCACCACTGTACTCCATCAAGTTCTACCGAGGACAGTTTGAGTTCTACCGCTACACTCCAGGAGAATATCCTCACACAAAGGTCTTTTACCATCCCAGCATCAGGGTGGACGTAAGTTTCCTTTTTTTTTTTTCTCTGGGCTTTGTAGTATCGGGATTTTTCGGTTATATGACTGTTGAATTTTCTTTACAGGAGAGTGGATCAAATTCCACGGTTGTGCTGATACGCAACGTGAGCTTCAGCCTCTCCGGACAATTCAGCTGCGAAGTTACTGCGGATGCACCGCTATACTCCACGGCCACCGCTTACGCCCAAATGCAAGTTGCGGGTGAGTATCTTTGGAGCATAACCCCAACGGCTTCATTACAACAAGACTGTTATCGACTGACAACAAAACTTATCGATTTAGTGTATCAAAACTAGGTCTGACAATACCAATTCCATAATTTCAGAGTTTCCGGAGAAGCGCCCGCAGCTCTTTACGGAGAATACACGCTACGAGCCCGGCGATGTTTTACGGGCCAATTGCAGTATTTCGCCTTCCCGACCGCGGGCTGAACTTCGATTTACCATCAACAATGTGCCGGTAAGTTCAATATATAACAAAAATCAAACCTCTGCATAATTATACCTACCAAATGGGGAAATTAGGAGAGACAGGTCCTGAGGCCAAACGGTTTACAATCGGCAATTAAGACATCAATGTGTCTTGTATGCAAAAGCCTTGCACTGATTGTTAATTAATGCTTGGGTTGGACCAAGTTTTGGGGCAAGTGCGTGGGTGGTGGTGGTAAAGTAGGGGGGGATTTGCCTAATTAAACATCTTTGACTTGCCTAACGGCATCGTAAATCCTTTATAATGGCATCCAACACTCGTTCCGAGCACATGTGCGGCTTTTGTCTAATCCAGGGCGACGTGCCTCACAAAATTTGTTCTTTATTTATGAATATGATGTAATTTAATCAGAGCCAGGCGACTGAATTACAAGAGGCTCATTTTACCTACTTAATTAAAAATCTTGAGTATAAAACCCCAAGCCGAAGCCCCAACAAAAAGCCACAAGGCGCAAGCTCCTTCAAGGGAAAATTGAGTCAATAAAGCAAAAAAGGGTTGCGCCTCCGCTGTGATTTGATTGTGCGATTTCCCCCTTTTGTCATTTATCATAACGACGGGGTAGAGTCATATGCATATACATATATATTTATACTGGGGCGATATGAGAGACTGGAGGAGCATCATTAGTCATTTGGAGGGCGCTACCATTTCTGCATCAATTCTGCGAACGCCGCTAATCAGTTGCATAAATCAACAAAGAAATGCTTCCGGCAATCGTTTTAAAGCAAGACCTACAGATTCCTTTTGCTGGCCTAACCCCGAAATCCTTTTTCGTTTTGGCCCAATGTTATTAATCATAGCCACGACATAAAATAAATTACGTTCAACTTGTGGCAAAAACGAATTTGCCGGACAGCAGCAAAAGTGGACAGAGGACAAAGGACATTGGCCAAGGGACAACGGACAACGGGCATCGGGCAACCGGCAACGGCAACGGCAACGGTTTTTAAATGAATTTACGAGATGAACAAATTTTCAGTTGACACGCCCGCTGAACGAATTCAACTTTTCTACGATTTCCCAGGGTACGGGCAAAGGAGAAAAATAAAGAGGACAAAAAATAAACCAAAAACAAGAAGAAAACTTATTAAACGCTTCATAAATTTTTATATTATGTCTACCCACATCATCAGACATAACGTGTCCTCTGTCCGTCTGCTTTGTTTCTCTCTTTCTATTTGCCAGGCTGTGTGCGATTGTGTGTGTGGGCTTGTGTGTCTTATCCTGTCGTTTTATATCTGTCGACTGTAGTCTACTTTTAGGGACAACACACATACACGCTTCCACCGCTCATATGCAGGCCGTTTAACATTTTATCTAGACGCCGCTTGGCGCTTTCTTACCAGCTTTCTTACTCCCCAACTAATGGCAAAAGCCGAGACAAAAGTACGCTGCTGTGTTTCAGGATCCCGGCAATAGTAGAGCCTTGTCTACCCGTCTGTCACATAAAATTTTATATCTACTGTGTTTATGTTGGCAGAGAAAACAACAACCTAGTCGAACACTCTAAAAAAAGGCAATCATTAAGCCTAAATCAATTACGATTAATCTTATTAATAATTCAAATTTAAATCACCTACAAGCTTTGATTTATTATTCGATTAATTAACGTTTTAAAAGGATTCACAAATGATAATATGGGGCTAAGCTTGTGAAAAATATAATCATATTTTATAATAATTTAAAGCCTTAATTAAAATAAAAACTTTTTAAAATCAAAGCACTCAAAAAATTTTTTCTTGTAGTGTATAAATAGAGCTTTCATTCTGCCAGCAATGGTTGTGCAATTTAGTTTCATATGCCCGAGCATTAGATGCCTTTTTGATATTGAATTATGATCTGGCCGGCAGAGCTGTTCTCGCTCTTTAAATTAGATGGAAGCCCGGGGATAATACTCTGTCACACAAAACAATGCCATAAATAATTCCAAGCTGAAAGCATTGACCCAGCACGTGTTGAGCTTGAGATTAAAGCAGTCGCCCTCCGATTCCGATTCCGAGTCCCCCCGCATTATGGATCCATGTGTGTGACCCATTGCGATAGTGAGACAACAAAAAAAACTTTAACAGCTCAAATAATTTGTTAAAAAGTTTCTGTCATATTAATGGAAAAGTAGCTCAAAATGTGTTGCTCTTTTCCCCTCAGAGCTCTTCTTTTTTTGGTTGGGTGATTCATGGGAATTAGTTGG
This sequence comes from Drosophila pseudoananassae pseudoananassae, assembly GCA_018153035.1. NCBI lineage: Eukaryota > Metazoa > Arthropoda > Insecta > Diptera > Drosophilidae > Drosophila > Drosophila pseudoananassae. The sequence goes on from JAECXR010000039.1 coordinate 68,194, forward strand.
GGATTAGAGCGAAAGTCTGACCATTAGACAAGCGGATTTTGTGCGGCCATCGATTTTTGATAAATTATTTATTGAGCACAGAAAACTAAGGACATAATTAAAGCTTGGCTTACCCATGATTAATGGATGACCTGTCCAAAGCAAATCGATAAGCGGGACGTCGAAAACTAAGAGAAAATTTAAGGTTGTGCCTTTAATTGATGCACCATTATTTGAGGTGAATATTAAACAAATTATAACATCATACAAAATGCAATTTCGCAATGTTAATAAAACGGCAAGAATATATTCGACCGCCTCTCTGTTTTCCACACAATTTGCATAATCCCATCTTGGCAGAAATTATCAAGAAGATATTAATTGCTTGGCCATCAAAATGAAGTTGGCCAAAGCAAAGAGGCCAGATAGCAACCCAAACAAGCAAAGTTTCTGCTGTTTCTGCTAGCCTAGGCCATTGGATGTTAATGTTGTTTGAAAACAATTTGCCGGGCTAAAATGTTTAGGCCAGCAAATGCCAAATGTTCATTTAATTGCCAGCTAAAGGATACCGAGGGAGGTCCTGGGCCCAAGGTTTTCGATGCCATAAAGGTAAATCACAAGAAATATGAGGGTATTTTCACTTTCGGGTCGCTGCCTCAGCCACATGCTTAATTAAAGCGCTTGGCTTCTTAAGAGTGTCTCGTAAATTACGCGGCATTAAATCGACCAAGGGAGAAGGCGAGATAGGGCATAGCCGGTGAAAGAGACGGGGAGACAAGAACCGGGAAAAAGGAGAGCAAACTGAAAATGACTTTTTATGTCGCTGCGTCTGGGCTTTGCCTCTGCCAGCATAAAAATAAAAATAAAATTCAAATAAAATAAAAAGGATAAGCCAAAGACGCACAAAACCCAAAACAAAATATCCTGCGAGTATGTGTTTGTATCAGTGAGTGGGTGTTCTGGTGTTGTTGTTGTATGTGTAAGTGTGAGGGACTTGGTTTCTGCTGTAAAAAGGGTTAAAAGGCGACCAACAACAAAAAGCGAGCGCTCGGCAATAAAGCTCTTTTGCTTTTAATGTTGTGGGCGAATGTGGTGGGGAAATGAAGGTGAAGAGGTCCTTGAGAACCAGCGCCGCCTGACCCAAATTCTGCCAAACCTGTAATATCTTACACCCTTTTTTTTCCATGCCAAGGGGCCCGAAAATACATGCATAAGTAAATGGCGCCCAAATGAGTTTGTAAGTGGAAATGAAATGCATATTTATTGTATTTAAATTGCCAGCGAGTTTTCCGGCGCTCGTTTTTTTTTCTTCCACCAGCTAAGCTCAGGTTGTCATGTGAACTTTTGCGTGGACTCTTGTGAGAGCGTTCGTGGGGAGATGGAATAGCAACAGGACATGCAGCAGAGCGGAAATGGCAGGACGAGCGTTTCTCAAATGGCGCCTGCATTTCCTCCCTGCCCTTCTCAGTATGCAATATTTTTTTTTTTATTCTGCCAACAATGGACGATGCGCCATTTGCGACTAAAAGCATTGCACGCCAGTTTAGAGTTTTCTTTTCGCACGACGGCAGCAGCATCAGCCACAGCAGCATCAGCGGCAGCGACAAAGATGCACCAAAAGGAAATTGTGAGTCGGGACGTGGAAAACTCAGGCAAATGAAGCGGAAAGCTAGCACAGGAGTGTCGCATTTTTATATGTGAATATGCATATGCATACTGTATGGCAAGAGACATACACTTCAAGCGTCAGGCTTAGGCTCTGCTGTTGGTGTCAGGACGGAAATGAAATTTTCAGCGCTCCTGCAAACATCAAATAAACAGTTATGCAGACCCCCAACCCAACACCAGCAAACCTTCAAATGGACAACCGTACACAGAGAAACACACTTACAGGGAACCACACTCGAACAAAATGCCGGACACTTGCAGAGGCGAAAAAACCGACCAGGCGTATGAGTGAATAAGTGTCTCTTGATGTTGCTTTCGCTGTTGGCATAGTTGTGTGTAACATTGAAAACTCGTTTTTAAATGGCAATGCCGGCCCCAGAACTACCAACAACACCAACAACAGAAACAAAAACAAAAAGAAAATAAAAAACACACCATCAACAACACAACTGGCCACATCCAACAACAAAATATGACATGCCCATGTCCGTTCGTTTCGTTCGTTTCCAGTGTCCGTTTCCTTGAAACTTGCCTGCTTTCATTGCAGTTGCAATTCCCCAGTTGCAGGCCCACTTGCTGGGATGCACTCAAAGAAATTTTAAATCAAAGGTCAGACCTGACACAAATTTTTTAACCTAAAGGAAACCTTAATAAGACAAGTATAAAATTGTTATTCATACTCTTAAATACTTTTATTAAATTAAATTAAATAGAACGGATTATTCCTTATTTTCTCTCAATGGATTGGTCAAAGGATCGGCTAGCCATGGCCGCAAGTGCAACATGCTTGTAATAACCCCAACACACACACAAACACACACGCCACGAGGGTGGAGCAGGGGAAGTTGGCGAAACAGACAGACGACAAATTGCCATTCATATGCAGTTGCACAAAACTTGAAGCGAAACTCTACTATTTTTTCCCCATTTTTCGCCTTTTCCAGCAGTTATTTCTCCTTTTTGGACTGCCCGCTGGAACATTATTTTTCGACTTGTGTAAAAATAACTGGGGGGCAACTGGAGGCTGTAAAGTTCAAAGAGCAAGCGGTGGGGGTCGACGGAAGCGGAAGAGAAAATCAGTTGCAACTGCAATGGCAGTTGAAACTACGTCATGAATAATTTAAAGAATAATTAAGCTTGTATTCGATTAGTATTCAAATGAGAGAACCCCAAACAACAAAACCATTGATTATGACTTTTTAAAATAATATTTCATATTTTTTTATTTTCCCAGGTAAACTCTGATGAGACTCAATACATTCAAGCGGGCGACAATTTAATAGCATCCCGCCTCAGTCTGAGAGTGCAGCTGCAGGCAATTCACTTTGTGGCCGGCCTCAGTGCCCATGGAAATGGGAATGGTAATGGCAATGGCCTTACGAACTCACTCTATACGGGTAGCGGAGGCGGAGGCGGAGGCAGTAGTGGAGGGGGCCTCGTCCTTCGGTGCACGGCGCAAATTGGCGATCTCTATCAGGAGTACAAGGAAATCGAGCTGGGCACACCGCAAAAGGATCCGGTTCCAGCCAGAGGTAAGCCACAAAAGCCGTTGCTGCAAGCTGAATGACACTGAGAGAAAAATACACTCCAGCACAAATATATACAAGAATAATTATAATTTGAATAGACAATATTCTCACAGTCTGTGTACTTTTCATTGGCCATTGCAGTGACGCTGTCATCGGGAACGGGCCTAAGCAGCTTCTTGGACTATTTCGCCAAGTCGTCGGCTCCCGGCCAAGGACGAGGAGAGGCTGTAGGCGTGGGCGTCGTCTGTTGCCTGGCCACGATGCTGAGCCTACTGATTAACGGAAGCTAAATGGCGAAGGGTGGGGAGGTCGGAGGATGGACTTGGATGTGAAATGTGTATAGCTTATCGATCAGCGATGGAAATTAGAAACCCGTCGGCCGTAAACTGCATTATTTATCTATGCCGAATGCAATTTAAATTACGAATATAGAAACACGCGCGCGTTGGCCATGCGATTCCTATTAAGCTCATACACTAGTACACACAGGATATTATGAATGTAAATGTAAATATTTGCTTTAATGATGTAAAAGGATAAATGAACTCGCACATACACGCAAACGCACACATAGACACGCGACTAATTGTTAATTAATGGATTATTTAATGATGCATAAAATATTGGATAAAATATTAATGTATTATTTGCATTTAGCTTCAATACAAGCGGATATCAACCTAATGTTTAAGTGAAATTAAAGCTAAAAACCAAATCGTTGAAACGATTGAAAAAATCATGAAAACTGTAAACATTAAAGAAAAAACTGCCAATGTCAAGACAAACCAAATACATTCAAATAAAAATAAACAACCAGTAACAATACAATTTTTAATGGTCTTTTAATATTAAATAATTACCCAGGGGGCGTTTAAAATTTAATTACGGTCGGAGAGATTGTAGATGACCTCATAAAATAAAGAATGTGGCATTGAAATCATATATTTATCAGCATGGGTTTTATGACTTAATCCTGTAGGTTGGTTTTTAAGGTTTAAAATTGGACAATAAGATGAAAACTCAAAGAACATTAAACTAGACGGAAAGAGGACGTTCAGAGGTTATATTTTTTACTTTTCCATCCATTTCTGGATAGATATCTTTAACTGGGGAGCTTAAATGACAGCGTTAAGCTCAGCTGTTCCTGCTGATGACATTTTGAATTGATTGCGGCGGCAAAGCCTCTTTTCGTTCCTCTATCACTTTCCGCTGGCAATTCGATTTCGAACGCGTTTTGTTAGCGTTTTAAAACGCCACAGCGTAGATACAAATTTCGCAGCATACTTTCAGGATTGCGGCGGTCAACTGCTTGCTATGAGGGCGCCGACAAGCAGTCCATATAATGCAATTAAAATCAAATATATATACAGGGCAAGGCATCGCGGCATTTAGCTTTGCACTTTCCGAAAAAGTCATTAAAAGATAAAATCGCAAAATCAATTAGCCAGAAACTTTAGCTGGCTGCGACTCGGACTTGGGCTACAACTCTTTCTACGGCCTCTGCCAGAGGATACAAATAGAGATGCCCCTTTGGGATTTAGCCAAAAAGGAAACTTGTATTTTCCTTACTTCTAAAGGGTAAACAACTTGATTGAAAGCTCTTTTATAGACCCTTCGTTAATAAGATGGGTTTATATTTAGTTGACTGGATAGTTTTAATTTATTTTAATTTAATGGCATTCTATTTTCTAACAGACATTTCATCTCTGGAGGCCTTTGAATCTTTCCTGACATCTTAGCCTTTTTCTCTCTTACCCAGTCAGCACTGAACCTAACTGTAGCCAAAGAAGGGTGCAAAGTTTGGGCGCCATCTAGCCTGACCATAAATTGCAACACTTTTATCGCCGTCCCAGGCCCGCCTGGCGTTGTCCTTGTGTGCCGCCTATTTTTGCTTGGACCGCTACTGATGCCTTTGCCTCTGCTTGTGCTGCTGCTGCTGCACAGTTGCACAGTTTCCGATTTCCGTTTCCGTTTTGCGGTGCCCGCCTTGGAGCTGCCGCCGTTCGTTGGGCTCGCTTTTTATTTGCCGCACACTCTCTCGCCTCGATGCTTGCATAAGTGGGCAAAAATCAGCTCCTTCACTTGGCCATAGAGCCCAGAGCTGGCTGTTGTTGCCTTTCACAACATGCCCATGTATTTGGTTTTTTGGCAAACGCATTTTTTCATTACTTTCGACTGGCCCGAGGCCAAGTTGCGGCCCCCTGGCCACTGGGTATAAATGCCTGATGGTAGATGGCAAATGCATTTGCCTGCATGTTAACGGGCCTGGTCGCCTCATTGGCCACGCCTTCCAGCTAAATGTAGTATGTTCTGTGGTGGTCCCCAGGCGCAACCGAAGGAGCCAGTGCATAAAGTATTTTTATGCAATTGAAACGAATTGCGGAAAAATGATTTATGCCACAGCATTAAAGCCCAAATTGGTACAGTCGTGAGGAAGCGGCTGTGATGTATGGTTATGCGATACGCTTCATGGAGCGATCGGTTGGATAACATTATCCAAGTAAATGGAGAGACAACTTTATGCTTCCGGATAAATTAAAGAATAATTCGTTTTATTCTTTAAAAAAAATCAGTTTAATTTAAAATAAAACGACATGGCCGTTGAAATTGGCTTCAATTTAAACTCTAAGTAGAAAATATCGTCGACTTTTACAAGGAAAATGTTCATAATTAGTATTTCCAATAATTAATTTTCCCAGAACTTTTATTCACTCAAAAAAGAAGAATTGTTTTTAAGCTTTCATTGTGCTTAAGAACTCAGTTGTGTGTCATCTCATTACAGGTCAATTAATTAATTGAAGCCTACCAAATAGCCGAGAGACCAAGCAATATAGCCATAAAAGTGAATGGGCCAACAGCTGAGCATACAGAGAATTAAACCCAAACACAGACACGGGCAAGAAAGAAAATGAATGGCTATAATCACTGGGGCAACAGCAGGAGCCTCTCTCTCGGCCATCGCAGGAGGATGTTGGGAAAAATACCAGGCAGGATATAGGAGGTAAAACGAGGAGAATCCGAGCCAAACGCCTGGAATGACATATTGGCCAACGAATTTGATTTGGCTGGCAGAGTTCATGGCATTTGACCATGGCCATTTGAATTTGACTTTTAATGGCATACAAATCTGTCAAAGGATACATAGACTGCTGCTCCCCATCACTTAGCCGGCACACAATTGCTTCGTTAGTTTTTGAATCGCACATTCATCGATCCAAATCAGCCAACACAATTTAAGGACTCTCATCGAAATGGTGAAATGGTGTTTTAATTCCCGGAACCGTTCCTATGAATGCTGTTCCCGATTTTGCTAATTTAACTAAAACCGGGTCGGTTGGTACATTAGCATAAATTTGTCCTGCTATTGTCATGGGTTGATTTCTGGGCATGTGTCAGGATCCGATTGATGCCATGAATATTTTATTAACATCGGCACGCTCCAACTTTCCATCTAGAATACATACCCATACATGGATACATATATGTATGTCCGTGTGAGGTTAAAGGGGGATTTTTTATGTAATCCCGCATCTGAATTGAGCAAATGAAATTTTCACACGAATTTACATTGCATATTGTTCGACGCTTCTACGTGCAGTTCCCTGACAAATCGTCATTAATAAAGCCTAGATGAGTCTGACTGACGGATCCTGTTTGGACGAGGTGAGTTGGCTTTTTTGTGGGCGTGGCAACAATGGCACTTCGTTAGTGCAACAGCAAACCTGACGTACACCAATCAAAATTCAATTTATTTACGCACACAATTTGATTTTGATATTTTTCACGCAATTTTCCCGGCATTTCTTTCTTCTGCTCAACATTTTGGTCTCCTTTTCATTTAACGGCCCTGCATGGAAATAGAATTTAATTGGAATTTTCTGGGCACGCACAAAAAAAATTAATTATGAGCAAACTAAAATGATAGCCAATAAGGATTGTTGGTGGCAAAAACTAAAAATTTAATTAATAATATTATACAACGCACAAATTACATGGCATAAATACCGATACCCAAAATGGCCAACCAGCTAATTACCCAACATAATTTATTTTATTTGTTACCAAATAAAACGAACACGGAAAAACCCAAGTGATATAAAGCCACCAAACGTTGGAAAAAATGTATTATCATTATCAACTAATGTAATATATATACTAACATATATGTACTCTCAATGATATTGGTAGTTTTTGTTTTTCCAAAAAATTAAATGTAATTTAATAAACCCAAATTGCGCATTCATGTCTCTGTTTGCGATGGCGGCTTACAAATATCTGTGTACATATTTGCATTAGTAATTTGCATTTAATTTCGTTATATGCAAATTTTAAATTATATCCCGGCTATATGGAGCTACATCCGTGAATGGGAAAGCTGGAAACGTGACGGTGGAAGGCCTTTTAATTAAACAGAAATAAATACAAGCTCACTGCACAATCGCCGCAGATAAAAAAAAAACCAGGCTTGATCGCTCCCAGATGCTGCAGATGCCGCAGATGCCACAGAACCGCAACCTTTAAGCGCCGTTTAAATCGCTCGACCATCAGCCCACCCATCCACCTGTCAAACGGAAGCACTTGTGTTCACTTCGCCATGGGACCCACGATAGCTATTTTCAGTGCAATAACAATGGAAAACGTTTCATCCAAAAGAGGTCAGAGAGGCCATGGGTATTAAATCTATAATATTGGAAATAATGGAAAATATTCAAGGATTAACATAAATTTATTAATAACAAAATGTATATGTTTAATATATATATTTGAAGACACAGTCTGAAGGAACCATCTTGTGTCAAAGGACTTCAGTTCTTCTTATTGAATAAAAAGACTTGCCAAAAATCCTTGAAAATACAGGCCCATGTTAAACTTCATTGTCCACTTTGTCATAATCTTTGAAAAGCAATCGTTCGCTGTCTGGTGGGCAAGTGTTGACAGTTAATGCACGCAAAGCTGTCAACAGAACCAGACCAAAGGTCCGCGGGACTGGCGAGTTTCAGTCCGAAACAACTGATGCTGTGAAGCGCTTTAAACCTTTCAATTGGGACACCTGCTGATGGAAGGGGTATCTTTACACCCTGGGAAAATATTTCAAAAAAATATTCCTCAATATGATGATTCTGCATTATTGGATGCTAAGAAAAGGCAACATAAATATTTTTCTTTCCGTGTTGCAGCATCCGTAACATCACGTAGTCCCTACAGTTGTCTCCGTCCGACGAAAATTCCACAGTCAGAATGCCTAATTGTGGCATGAGCACATGCCCACGCACACTGTCTCACACACCTGCCCAGCATGCAGGTAACATTCGGGTAGGTAAGCTCATTACGCATACGCCGTGTGACAGCCAAGCAAACAATGCCAGCACGCTGTCGCCGAAGACAGCAGCAGCAGCAGTAGCAGCATCCATTGCAGTTGCAGATGCAGCAACAGCACCATGGACAACAACAGCAACATCAAAAGCAGCAGCGGTACCATCGGCAACAACAGCGGCATAACCACATCATAAACGTTGCAACCGCAGTCGCACGCATGAATTAAGCATTCCACAAAAGTAACTGTAGTGCAGCAAGTGTAATTGCCGGGGACTTTGGCTTCCAGGACGGGCCAGAACACGTACAAGGCTCTGCCTGGCCCCGCTCCAGTTTTGCCTGTCAGTGTTTACCTGCTGCGTTGGCGGTGTCGGCGGCTAACCTTTAGCTGAAGTTCAACACTGTTGCAGCTGCACTTGGATGCTGCATGGGATACTATATGCTGTATGATGTGTGCTGCATGCTCGATTCTGGATGCTGGATGCCAGCCATTTATCATGGACAATGTCAGCCGGTACACTCACGAAATTGAATTTTCCAGAAATTGTAAGGAACTGGAATTGAAGAAGCAAAAATTAAACCCAAAGATGCTCTCTCGGAATAAGATACTCTAGCCTTCTTTTGCAGCCACTTCTGCCTTGAAGCTTATAGAGTTCAAATAGTGCTTGTAATTAGGTTCTTGAAACCACATTTCGTAGCATTCGTATAGGGTATTTATGTCACAAAAATATGATAACATTAACCTTTAATAATGTCATTATTAATAAAGAAAAGAGCTGCAAATGCATAATAAAATAATGAATATATATGTATAATGTATAGACGTAAAATGATAGATTATTTTAGTAACTTATCTAACAATAAAGCGACCTTAATTACTAGTCCCCAATACCAAACTAAACTAATGTTTCGGCCACGCAAAGTTGTGGTATTACCTCGGTGAGATTCACAGCTAAATTTATAAGCAGGAATTCGCCTGACATGCCTAAATCAATTGCAATTCTCAATACAGACTATTTCTTTTAAAACTCAATTGCCAATTGTCAATGTTATTTTATTTGCGCGCCTTTCCGTTGACTATAAATTTATCCGGTCACTTGCGGCAGCAGAAGCAGCTGCTAGCCTCGACTCCAGACAGTTTGATACCCAATTTTTAAAAATCGGCAAATGTAAAGGAAGGTCCCCAGCTGGCACAAAAAGCCAAGAAACTTCCATTCTACAGTAGATGTCCAGCAGGAAGAGCTAGAAAAGAAAAAAAAGAAGCTAAAAAACATTGGCCGCAAAAGTCTCCGGCCGCAGTAAATTCAGCCGTAAGGATACAGAAAAAACAACAACAATAATAACTTCATTTCCGTGACTGGAAAGCGCGCGTTGTCCTGCACAGCAGTGTGTAGCATTGTCCTGCCGCCAGTGATTTAGCCCTTAGTAATTGTTTTTTCTTACATTCCCTTACCGTGTGTTACCTTAAAAAATGTGAAACATTTCTGTTCATCTCTTATTTATTTATGTACATATATATTCTTTTCCCTTAGTTAACGATGGTCAAAATATTTGTATTTTTTTGCACACACTTCTCCTTGGCCATGCTTTTTATTTGCGGTTTGCTTCCGCTTTTCCACTCAGCTACTCTGGCTTCCCCAAATCGTATTTACGCACTTTATTCAATTAAAGACCGGGTGTGCACTCTCCCAAAATTGTGTAACAGAGCCATGTCAAATTTAATTTGACAAGGATGTGGAAAGGTAGTGGAAGCTTTTGCTTAAGTCTGAAGATGAAAAGGCAGAAGATATAACCTGATTTATAATAATAAGCTAAGTATTAAATTTCCAAAAATTTGTCCTAAAGCTACAGATGGTTTTTAAAAGTTCTATGGTGTGGCTTCTTAGTTGTCTTTCAAATGAAATACCCGAAGAAGTTTAATATTACAATTTATTTAACAGTTTTTGGAACTAAAAGTAGTTTGCTTTCAGTGAAAGAAAACCTATTTTCCAGAATTTCGTTGGAAAAGAGAAAATTATGCGAGGAACTTAACGGGAGGCCTTACATATTATTTCTGCATTCAATTAAGCGAAGCTTTAGAAATTCATTGCCAATGCTTGAGATTATGTAAATGAGAAAATCCACAAGCACACAAATTTTGGCAAGACGAGCACTTGTGCAAATTAACAAAATTTCAATCACACTTCATTAGCAGAGGAAAATTTGAATGTAGGTATATGGAGATGGGATGGGAAGCTGAAGCATGTGTGGTGCGAACTATACAATGGGGGGTGGATAGGTGGTTAAGTTGCCTTTTGAATCCGTGGTGGAGCCCATGCACATTTGCCAAATTAAATGTCGTGAGGAAGCCGCTGATAATGACGGCAGCGAGCTTTGAAATTATCACTGAATTTGTTATTTAACTGCAAATTTTTGCATTGCCTATATTTACTGAGCTCCTAAGCATTTTTTAGGATCGTTTTTAATTACTGAATATAACGCGCATCTGCAAGCCTTTAAATATTTTTCCAAAACTTGAGTAATGTTTGGCTAGCCAGGAAACTATATAAATATTAGGACTAGTGCTCCAACCGCATAAATTGGCATTTTTTTTGTTCGAGCAAAAGGTGCATAAAATACTAAATGCTCTTAAAAATATTATGCGGTTCCCTTCGCCCCATTGACGGCTGCCAGGAAGCGATGTGTGGCTGGGATATGGGATTCAATAGCATGGTGGCCGGGTGGCCACCGCAGGCTGCGGATGTGCGCGCCACAACTTCACATATTGCCCCTGGCACCACTAAAATATTATTTCATGAAATTTGCTTAAGGATGCAGCAGCATCAGCACCAGCATCGGCATCAGCAGCGGCGGCTGTGGCAGCCAAAAAGTTTGCTTATCCTTGAAAGTTTATTTTGTGCCGGAAATAAACAAAATTGCGCTCGTTTGCCGCCCCACACGAGTGGGCTGGGTGTAGTTGGAGTGGCAATGCCGATGGTGGTGCAAACCCAAATGCATCATCATATTAAGAGGTGGTGCGAACGGAACACCTGGCAGTCGCCAGCGGGTAGATGGGAAAAGTAAACAGGTGTGGCAGCAAAGGTGTCGTTTATTTTATTGGCTGTTTAAAATCTTTAAGAAGTCTTAAGAATTTTCAATTTCTCACACACTTCTTTAAAAGGACTCTAATTAGTTATTTGTACTTTTAAAAGCTATTAATCGTATGAAAGGCGTTCATACTTTTCTTTAAAAAATAACTAAATAAATTAAGCATTAAGCCTAGACATTTTGTTTGTTTGCTCGTAATCCTCATGCTCTTGTTTGACTTGTCATTACCACGAAAAAAAAGACCACTTTTTCTCAGTGCGTTCGCAACGTATTTGACAACCTATGTACGTTGGCCTTGACAGGACCTCTTCAAAAACTCAGGACTCTTCACTCAACAGCCGGCGGCGTCTGTTCGCCAGGCCAACTAAAATAAATAGACACAATGTTGTAATTTAGAAGAATATTTGCACAGCAATTATTTTCATAGCAGTGGCCGCAGTCTCAGTCTCCGTAGCAGTCAAGCGGTAACAAGGCCGAAAACAAAAGTGAATTGCCGTCCCAAACCGAAACGCGGACCGGGACAGGATCTTCTGTCGAGTATATTCGAGTCCAGTTCAGTTCAGTCGAGCCCGGACAGCGGCCAGGAGCCACTGCGAAAACATTTAATTGTTATTTTTACCAAATGAATGGCAAACGGCCCGCAGCACACGACACAAATTGCGGTGTGCTCATTACGACAATGTGCTCTTGGGAAGGGATGGCAATGGGATGGGAAATGGGTTGACCCCAAGCTGGGGATGGGTTTGAGGTTTAGAGAAGAACCTCCGACCACCAGTCGGGGACAGATGGACCACGAACCCTAACGCATCTGCCATCTTTCATGCCTGGGCTGACACACACTCAAGAAAATTTTAATTAAATATAGGTTTTAATTATTTTACTGATAAATAATTATTTTAAACAGTAAATACATTTATGACGGGGATGCATTTAAAATTGTATTACATCCCTTTATAACTTTTTAAACAAGTAAATTCCATTCATAGATGGATTTTTTTTTTCCCCTTCTAAAAATTACTTTTATTATAAATGAAAAAAAACATTTTATCTTTACTTAAAAAACTGTATTTTTTAAACAATTTTCAGTGCATTTTTTCTGTACTATCGTTTGACAAAGCTGCATTGTTGCGTCGACCTGCGGCTGTGTGAAACGCATTCAGGCGAGTTGGCCAAGTGGAGCACTCCATTGCGTGCCCTGTGCCATATTTTTTCCACTAATTAAAATAAACAAAATGCCAGAAACCAGCAACTGGGCAAGCTTGCACCGCACTTCTACATCTGTATCTAGGATGCGTCAGGACAGGAAAGTCAGTCAGTTTGTCGGCGGCAGCGGTTGTTTGTTAGATGTGGAAAGTGGCACAAGGTTGAACGGGGCAACCACAATGGACGGCAAACAGAGGATAATGGTGACCTGTCCTGCCATTGACATGCTTCTGACCATATCAATGGCACTCACATCCTGTACGGTGTTCCCGGGCTGAAACCTTATACCTTTTAAAAAATTAATTAAACAATTACCTTTATTAAATTGTAAATTGCTTGAAAAGAAACTTAATTCATTGTCAATTTCAACGTGATATAGATACTATTAGGTAATACAGTTGAAAGAAGAAAGTTGCTTAACCAATTTGAAGCCACACTTTTATCAAGCATGATTAATAATATAAATTCTTGTTAATTTATATAATTGTTCTCAGATATACAAAAAAACTGATTGAAAAAGGCAAGCAACAACAGAAAATTAAATTCTACACTTCGGGGCAGCACTTTCACAACAATTTCACATAATAATTTTAATAACAACTTTTTAATTGCTTATTCATGTACCGCTGGGGAAAAATTTGTGCCGGACCCTGGTCCATGTTTCGAAGGGCCGCACTTTAGCCATGACCCATTCACAAGCCCCTTAAACGAGCCACCCTACGATCTTCACTGGCATAAACTTTTGCTTTTTAAATGTTTCTTTATTAGTTGCTGTAATTGTTTTTTGTTTTGGCGGGGAAAACGGGGAAAACGGGGAATCGGTGGACGGGACACGGATTCAACTCCGATGCGGTGGGGCTGTGGTTGTGCCCGATTGTTTGTGGCGCCTGTTGTTGCTTCATCAAAGAAATCGAGACTTGAGACTGGAGTCCTCGGCCTGGCGTTGAAAAGTTTGCGCGAAATGCAGCTGCAACAAAGTTTTTGGCAAGAAATAGTAGAAAACATTTCGTTGTTCTACTCTTTTTTTTATGCCCAAAACGCTTGTTTTGTCTTATTTTATTTAAGTTTTTGGTTTTGCTGTACGTGCGTTTTCAGTTTTTTGTTTCGTCTTTAGTAAACACACCGGAAATGCTCCAATTTTGTGTTGCGTCACTGCGGAAATCCTTGGCAGTTGCAAAAACATTAAAAATTGTATGTTTTTATCTTTATACATTTTTGTGTAATTCTGTTGCCTATAGCAATAATTTAAAAAAGTTAAATGGACGTATAAAACTTAACGCAACATTATTTTTTCGCTGGTCGAAATTGAATATATATGTATTCCTTAACAACGTTAAGCTTTGAAGCTTAGACTATTTATTTATAATATCTTAAGATATTTTAAATCTTTATCCGGATAGTTAGGCAAACTGTGGCAAAGACATTCAGATATGTATATATGACTGTATATACTTATTTGCAACACAACAAAAATTGCAACTGCAATTTGCGCCATTGTTTTGCTGTCAGGCCAGAAGTTTCTTTTGCCCAAAAACTTTTGGCCACAACAAAAATACTCAAAACCAGACAAGGCAAACCATCACCTAAAACCAAAAATAAAACTTAGAAAAAGAATAACAAAAATATATAAACCGAAATATGTATACATAATCCAAGAAAACTTTTGAAAAGATTTTTAAATCATATCTAAATTTATTAATTACTTCTGGCGACTAAATAATCTAATTATGTCGGTTGAGAGAAACTTTGGCTTAAATTAGTGAAAAATGTGATAGGTTTTTATCAGATTCTCGATTTGTATATCTTTAAAATGATTGATTTTATTTGTAAATCGATTTTTAAATCTTCAGAACACCATAAACATAAATAAATCGATTTTACGATTCATTGAAGGATGAGACATTGGTTAAAAACTGATAATTCAATAAGTCCTGGCTGGTTTTATCTTCTTAATATAAGCTCCGTCTGCATCCAAAGTTGACTTGTTGTTCATGAAGGCAATAATTTCTAGTAAGCCTTTAGGACTATTTATTATTTTAACTATTTATTAACATTCTAATTCATCCTTTTTGGTTTTCAGACATCCACTTTGTTTGAAATGTTTTCATATACAAGTTTATGTTTGCATTGTTTTTATTATTTTAGGTAAACAATTTAAAAAGGCAATAGAAACGGTTTTAAAGCTTAGCTCGCAGCCTATGTGTCGTATACACAATGTGCTTGCCACATTTCGAAGACAAGCTGATAACAGTTTAGCACAAGTTAATTGCCACAAGCAAACAATCGAGCTGCCAAGTCAGCATGGGAGAAGGCGTGCACCGCTGGAGGGGACCTGTAGGGGGGATGGCCGCAATCGCATATCCATGTATTAACACATTGGGGATCAGGTGATGGACGGCGGCCATGATGTTGACATGTGTAAGTAAACTGGAGCGCACAAATCGATGGCCAACAGAAGCAGGGACAGGGGCGTTGGCAGGAAATGGAGGAACACTCGAAGACGCAGGGCCTGGCCACTCGACACATGCCACCACGGGCAACAGCAACAAAATCCAGAAGCATCGAACAGCAACAGCTCATTAGATTAATGACGTTGGTAATGGATTAGCGAGCAACGAAGGCGACACCAAACGGACACAGCCCGGTGGAGTACAGACGGCACTGGACAGCCGACAAGCGACAAACTACAAACGACAGGCGACTTTGTCGTCGGCGTCACTTTGTCTAAGCTGGCATCCAAACAGCAGCCCGTAATTAGTGCCATAGGTCCCATTGAGGATCATGGAAAGGGGAAACCAACCGATGCCAACTAGCCCACAAACGCCATAAAGTGGCACAGAAAAAAACAGCATATATAAAAGAAAGATGACATTTCCTTTCTTTACTTTCTTTTCGACATTATAACGTAATTTGCAATCAAATAACCACTTTGGAAAGTTTTTATATATTTTTAATAAGCACATTTTAATATTAAAAACAAGACACTTTAATTTGAAAGCAATTATTAAAATTCACTGTGATCAATTGAAAATTTTGCTCCCTCTCGAACGTCACCTCACAATCTAATAAAAAACTTTCAATTATATTAAACGACTTCCTTTAAATGGACATCTGACAGGCATTTATCTAAAATGTCCAGCCAACATTATACATGTAGAACACTTCCATATGGCTTAGAGTCTTAAGCCTTCTTGAATTAGTACCGTCCGAACCTTCCCAGTGTGCAGAAAAAAAAATTAAAATTAAAATGAACTTTTTAAAAATTTTTACTTTACTTTTTCTGCTTTGTGCATTAGCACAAGGAACTAAAAATGATCAGCTGCAATTTCTTAACAAGTTTATCCGCTTAATGCAAAATGAGGATGAGATTCAAAATTTAATAACATTTCAACACAGTCGCAACAGAAACTGCACACTTCAAAACTGGAACCCCCGAAGAATTCCAATTTTACGATCAAATGAACTGGGAAGCATTAAGACGCGATGGAACTTTGGCAGGCTTGCTTTAGCCTTGGTCTGTATAGACTTAGATTTCGACCTGGAAATCTTATCGACAGTGGGAAAATCTTTTAACTTAATGCAGCAGGAACGAGTTATTTTGTGGTTGCAACAAAAGCCATCAAAGGAATTTTTTAAAGACCTAAGTGGTAAAATGGATGATTTGAAATTCGCAAGAGTGATTATACTGGAAATGGATGATAGTCGTAGTGGGCTTAGATGCTTATATCGAATGAACCCACATCCCACACCTTCCTTTACTCCAATGAACTTCAGTTTTCCGGCTTTTAAAGGATCTTTCTTCAAAAACAAAGTGGAAAATTTTCAAGGAAGAAATGTTACTGCACAAATTGAACACGAAAGTGATACCTCAATGAAAATGAATTATCGTTTTTTTCAAAAAGGAAGCGGAATAATCCATTCGTTTGCCAAACATTACAATTTAAGTCTCAAACTCATAGAAGGAAATGGCTCAACTAATTACGACTTTCTGCTAAACAACTACAAGTTTATTAACAAAGACGCATATACCAAAATGATTGACTTCTATAATCCATACTTTTCGACCTCGTTGATAATTGTTGTTCCTTGTGAAAGCGAGATGAGCATGATGAATGTCTACGAAAAATTGGATATTAGAACATGGTTTGCCTACCTTCTGTGTGTGTATTGCTCCTTTATGGTGGCGGAGATTTTTATCATCTGGGCGTACCTTCGCATGTCCGGAGATCGTCGCCTACCAAGCACTAGTCAACTATTAAGCCTACGAGCAATCCAAGGTATTTTGGGTCTCTCCTTCCGGGTCAACAACCGGGCCAGCTTTTCTCTCCGCCAACTCTTTTTGGCCATCAGCATTTTCGGAATGATCTTCAGCAGCTTTTTTAGTTCCAAACTGAGTGCCATGCTAACAAAGCCTTTCCACCAGGCACAGGTGAAAAATTTTGACGATTTGCAGCAAAGTGGATTGACAATTTTAGCAAACAAGGACCAGTACCGCTATCTTAAAAATGAATTTGACCGCGAGATCACTGAAAAATTTATTTCAAATGTGAAACAGATGGAATACTACGAGCGCATGCAATTACTTTTATCATTAAATAATAGTTATGCCTATATAATATACGGATCAAAGTGGCCATCTATCGAAGCGGTGCAAAAGTTACTTGGGAGCAAGGCGTTGTGTTCATCGGAAGATCTTACTATAGTCAACAACATTCCAATGACACATGAACATCCACCCAACTCGATTTTTAAAAAGTCGCTTGCCTTCTATCAAATGTTTTTTTACGAGATGGGTTTAACGTCTAATCATCTAAATGATTTATTTCGCACTTTAAGACAAGAATTCAATATGACCCTCAATAAGCGAATTTACCAACTGGCTGTTCCTTTGACCTTTGAGAATTTACACTGGGTATGGTGCTTGTTGATGTTTGGATACCTCTTCGCATTAATAGCATTTCTTGGAGAGATCTATTTTTACAACAAAAACGTTAAGAAGTCTCGATTTAGACAAAGGAACAAAATAATAGTGGTGTAGATGGCTAATAATATTTGTAATCAATAATCAATCAAACTATTTGTTACACAAAAATTTAATAATCCTGCACAATCTAATATTATAATCCTACAATTATAATCAATTTCAAAAGCTATGGAAAACTATTTGTATCTTATTCAGCTTCTTTAAATAAAACTGCGAATTATAAAAAAAAAAACTCTAATGATGGAAATACGGACATATCACCGATTAACATTTTAATCTTTTTGAGGACAATTACAATACTCTTCCTTTGAACTAACAGACATCTTATTCACTGACCAATTTGGCATGACAATGTTTTGTTTTAATATCAATAATAACTTAAGCATCTTTTGAGTTCTGTTCCCCTTTGCGACAATGTGAGCTGCATTTCAATTAGGCCGCATCTGCCGGTTCTTCGACCAGAGAAACCTTACAGTTAAATGCGAAATTTTGTGTAACGGCGGGTTTGCGTGGCTTAATGCTCTGCTTTTGCTTGTTTTTAAGGCTAATTTGAATAAATGCCAAAAGGGAGAATTCAGAAAAAAACAATACTTGAATTGTGGTTACCCTAGCATAGAAAAGTAAAAGAAACCAAAAACTTTTAGTTCAACTTTACGTTTTTATAAACAACTGTTAATATTATATTTAAAATTAAATTATTAATAAAATTTCGTATTTTCTAATCAAGTCTATTAACCCCCGTAAAGGGTATTCAAAATTACGAAAATAAAACATTTGTAACTTAGTTTTTGCCCCACTTCTTTGGCAACGAGATTTGCATGCTGAACAGGCCATAATAACAACAATACGAGTAAGCTTTGACATCCTCTCATATTTTGACCAGAATTTATGCCCAACAGGCAATGAGAACTTAAGTGATTTTGGTTGTAAGCTAATTGAGAGCTTTGGCAAGTGGCAGCTAAGAGTCAGATTGTCCAAATCATTGCCGCCTTAAAGAGAGCAAAAATAATACCCATACGAAATTTTAAGTTGATTATTTTAAAGCCTCTTTTTTGTTTAAAATGTACTCTTATAATGCAAAAAAAATATCATTTAAAGTTGAATTTTATCTGGGATTGATTCCAATACCTTTATGTCCCATTTCTCCATGTGCACACTTGCTGCCACACTCCCACACCTGAGAAACCAGCCAATCTGTCAGTCACTTCAATTGAAGCCGGCATATGGAACGCGTGCCAGTGCTTCAAACCCGATTCTAAGGCTCGGCCAAAAGGCTTAGCCGCACTTCGTACGTTGCAAGTCTTGACAGGCCAATTGAAATGCAGCTCACGTAGCGCTTTTTTTTTAATCGACGCTAGTTTTTTGTTGCTCCCGCTGTCATATTTTACTGCTGCGAACTGCTCCTGTCTGGTGTCCACTGTCCACCGTCCGGTAACTCCTGTCCGCCGACTACTGGCGTTTCGCATTCAAAATGTCATGTTGTCAATCGCCTGGACAACTGTCTGCTGCACAAGTGCCGCTTATGTGCGGTCTGTAGATGAGCATAAATTACGAATGCCAAGGAGTGCGAAGTGGAAGCAGCGGGGGCGCCTTCATTAAATGTGCAACAGTTTTTTACCCATTCATTTACAGGGAGGCACACACCGCATACACCAATACAGGACAGGAGCTGGACGAGCCACGGCGACGACATCGAGTTATTTGTAGCAGGATGTAGGTCGGGATCGACCTTGAGAATCGGAATTAAACTGAAATCGAAAGCGGTGTCAACGACGCTGGGTGTGTCTGCCTCCATAGTAGATAAAAGATAACGATTACATGAAAAAGAAGCCTACATTAAATTATTCAATTGATGGCTATCTGCTGAATTAAATCATTCATAAATATTTAACTGGGATAGTGTTTTGTTTAACATTTATTGTTTATTTTTTGTTTTAACAGCTTTAAACAATATTTATCTAACGGTTTGGAAGTTTATTCAACGTTAAATAACATTTTCATTTAAAAAAGCTGTGAAGCAAATAAAAACAGCCATTTAAAGTTCGTTGCCACGGAAGAGCTATTTATATTGTTTGCGAATAAATCTTTTTTTTTTAAATTCGCATACACTTAACCATTTTTACAAATTCTCTAAACAAAAGTCATTTAGAATTTTCCAAATAGCAGTATAAAATAATTTTTAACACAAGATAATGAACAATATAAAATAATTTCCGCTGATAATAAATCAAAGCTTAAAAGCAGAAAAAGAAGTTACATTTTTCTTTACACCAAAAGAGTATATATACGTTCGGCTTTTGAAATCCAAGTATCAGTTCTGATTTTAATTTATTTATATAACCGTTCATTTATAGTTTTTTTCGTAGTTTCACCTTTTAAAACCATGCTCGTGAGAAAAGAAAACAGTTTCAGAAGATCAAAGCATACCTGGCGGATCGCTGACACCTAGTTGTCCCCTGAGATATCTATTTAAATTTATCTAGCCCCGATCCCACCTAGACAGAACTTTCCCGCCAACCAAAAAAAAACCGAAAGATAAACTTGCCAAATTTTACGCACGTTTAACAAACCAACATGAAAATGAAACCTGATACCCGAAACCCAAAAAAAAAACCCAAAAATTGGCCATAAAAGTTGTGTTATTGCCCATGTACACACATCTTCCGCCAAGAATTCTCACATATAAATTGCTCGAAATTAAGCGAGCCCGAAAAGGGGTGAACTGGCGCAAATAAAATCAAAAGCAAGAAAAAAGCGCCAAATGCGAAAGTAAATGAATGCACGTCGCGTCGTATGTGAACGCTGAACGCACCCCGTTCTGGACTTTCTCTTTTCAAAAGCGTGTAAATAACATTTTTATTATATTTATAACATTTATGTAAAGTTCCCGGACGAGCACCCACCGCCCTGCCACGCCTCCTTTGCGTGTATGCTTGTGGGGGCGACACCAAAGCAGGTGTGACACTTTTTTATTATTTCAGTTTCGGTTTTTTTTTCTTTTTGTGCGCTCGCGTTTTACTGACCCACTTATCACGCGGTGCGGCATCAGAATGAAGTGGCAGTGGTGCTGCCAAGGTTTCCTCCTGGCAACAACAACTCTCACCCTGGGCCGACAGAGAGGGGGCGACCGCCGGCGAAAGAGATAGGCTGATATTACATATACGTCATATAAAGAGCAAAAGCAACTGTGCAAATATTTTTATGCGAAACGCTCTGGTGGAACAATGGCCAGAAACAGTGGGCCCATTAACAAGCTACAAGCGAGCAGGAAACATATACCCATACGCTTTAAGAGAGAGAAAGAGATATAGTGGGAGAGAGAGTGAAAGAACAAAAGAAGGGAGCCCACATTTCGTAGGCCATGAAATTGTCAGCGAATGTGAAATTTAAAATAAAATGATGAATTTATGGGAGTTGCTGTCGTCAAACGTGCGAGAATTTCAAAAAGCAAATCAGCGGGCTTTGGAACGCGTTCGGTTGCCAGGCGTGCATCTTTCAGATACTTTACTTCCCTACCCCCCTTGTGCATTATACCAGAAGGGACAAAGCAAAAAAAACAAGTGGAAGTCATCCAATGAAAGGCAAACAAACAAATTTGCCGAAAAAATATATTCGCGAATGTTCTTCTTCAACATTGACTTAACCCAGATTTCAAGAGGGAGAAGGGGATTGCATTTACTGTTAGCCGAGAACCTAAAGACATAAGAAGGCTATATGCAAATACGGATAAAATATATATCCGCCATCCGTCCGGGAACACAAACACATGCAAATCAGATCAAATCGCTGGCTTGGTGGCCAAAAGGGACGGATTACAGAACTCGCTGCCAATATGACTTAACGACGGATTCCGCCACAAAACCAACTTTGGCTCTTTTCGCCGTCTTCCACCGTCTTTCATCCTTCAACCGCTGACCAACGAGATTGTGATTACTGCTCTGGTAATGACGATCTGCTTGTGTAGCCGCTGTGCCAACAATAATAAAGCATCCAGTCTCATTCCAGCTTCCCAGCCCCACATCGCCACTGGCCCTTTCCCCATGAAATGATAATTTTATCAGCACTGAATTCAAATTGATTCTGCGGATTCAGCTCGGGTCCAATTAGATTTCTTGCCGGCAAAATTAATTATTCGTGCACATTTCAATTAAAGCTGGAGGGGGAACTGCGCTGGCTACTTAGCAATTAGAAGGTCCCTCTTACTCCCAAACACAATTAACTTGATTTTTTTCCCGGCTCTGTAAATCAACTTAAATTGTTATGGCTTTTAATATCAAGTATACGCAGGGTGTGAAGGGCCAAATGAAAATGCAAAACCCAAGAACTACAATACTAAAAGATAATTTTAGAAAATCTTTTGTTATGTAAACAAAATAAAAAAATACATGAAGCCTGTTTAATTAAGTATTAATACAACCATTTTTTTTAGTGTAGAGATTTTAGATATCTCGGCATTTGCATGACGACAGCAAGCACCAATGACGACGACGACGATGAGTCGGACGCTCTGCAAGATTTATTAGCGCATTTGACTTGATTTAGCTTGTTTATGTTTTTGCTGGGCAAAACTTATGGCCAAGCATTATGGCCACAAAATGGACATCGAAGTTGTAGCACCCTGGCTACCTGGTGACTGCCACCCCAGGTTGCGTGTGCAGAGGTGTTTGCTGCAACACCAGAGATGAGAGCTAACCGAGTGGAACCTCCGTTTGCCTGATGTGCATCATAAATTATTTTGATGTGCGTTTTAGTTGTTCCCGGCTCCTGCGACTCCTAGTTCTGACCCAGTGCTGTCAAGTCTTGGAAAAGCAAGCTAAATTAAGTATACGTAGCTAGCCATATTAAGTATACGTAGACAATTGGATTTAAAGTATTTAAAGATTTTTTCAATCACACTTTCTTGTCTTGATGGATGCCTTAGTGTTATAAAGTCTTATTTGAAAACTATAGCTAGTCTCCAGAGAACTTAAAAGTCCTTTAAAAACTGCCAAATGATCACCACAGCTGGTGTTCATGTTGCTGAAAAATCTGATTGGTGCATAGCTGGGAAAGCTCAGGTGGGTGGTTGTGGGGCAGGTGTTAAATGTCTTGTGCAAAGTGCTCGAAATAAATCGACGACAGATGTGTGCGTGTGTGTGGGTGGTTGGGTGCCTTACGAGATGCGACTTTAAAATGACAATGACTCATTTAAATGATCGGCATTTGTTGGTGCCCTCGACCCAAAAAAAAAAAACACAAATGTCCTTTGAATAATGTCCAGCCCGTACTTTGATTTGATTTTCTTCAAGCCTCCATGAAAGGAACAAGCAAACAAATTAATGAGCATTCGGTGTCAAAAGAGATAACACAATGGCAACCAAAAGTGTCCCCTGTCCGTGGCAGACACAACAAACTAATCCTTTCGTCTTGCATAAAACCATTAAGGTCACCTCATGTCGGGAGCCGTTGTTTTTGCTTTTGTTTTTCTTGTTGTCGTTGCTGCTAATGTTCGTGTCTTGTAGGTTGTCAGTGGCGAAAACAAAAACTCGAGCGAGTGCAGCGTCATTCATCACAAACAAAACAAAACTTGAGTCTGTAAATGGGAAGTTGGAGGTTGCACTGTAGGAAATTTTTAAGAAAAGGCACAATCCCTGGATGTAATATGCTTAGTTATTATACCTTTGCAGAGGGTATTCTAATTTTGGTCAAAAGTGTGCAAAATAATACGACATAAAAAATTGCATAAGGATCGCCCGGCTGTATCCTATAGCTGCCATATAACTGATTGATCGGAAATGCCGATAATATATAATTAATAATGAAGCTTACGAAGCTTTTATAAAAACATAATTCTTTTCTAATTTTTAAAGGAAAACATGTTGGTTTATCAATCTTTAAACTAAAAATGTAAACACCCATATTTTCATTGCAGGGGCACCAGGGCACCAACGAGTATTATACTAATGAAGAGTAAAATTTTACGGTTTATTTGCATATAATATAATTGAAGAATCAACTTTATGTTGGTAGCTATTCAATGAAAATTAAAAAAAAAAATTATTAAAAAATAGCGCCCTCCTCCTCGATTCTCATAGGTTGCACTTAAGCAGGCAGGAAAAATCGGGAAATTCGTTATTTATTTTTGTGTAAATGTTGCTGTTTATTTATCTGGACTTTTATTGGTTTGTTTTTGTTGTAGTTTTGGTTGTTGTAGGGTTTTGTTGCTGTGGGTTTTTGTTTTTGTTGTAGTTTAGTTGTTGTAATTTTTTGTTGTTGTAATTTTTGTTGTTGTAATTTTTTGTTGTAATTTTTTTTGTTGTAATTTTTTGTTGTAATTTTTTTTGTTGTTAAATTTTTTGTTGTAATTTTTTTTGTTGTAATTTTTTTGTTGTAATTTTTGTTGTTGTTATTTTTTTTGTTGTAATTTTTTTTGTTGTAATATTTTTTAGTTTTTTTTTTCATTTATTTTTTATTGTAATATTTAGCTTGTTTATATTTATATTTAGCTTGTCCGACTATATCTTAAATCTGTCATTTATCTAACTGCTTGGCATACAAGCCAAGCTCCTTTTTTTACATATGGTATCCGATAGACAACTTTTTAGGCAACAAATGTTTTATTTATTCAATTTTGTAACATATTATTTTTGTCAAGTAATATTTAAAAAAAAAAAGAGATAAATGTTTATTTTAAATGTCTGCTATAGATTGTTGATTGCGTTTTTCTCAAAGTGTGAGGATAAACCAGGACAACGCTCGTTCCTGCACTTAAATGTCGAGCAACGAACCCAGAGACAAAAACGGGCCCAACTTACCACTCAGACCCCCCTATCGCCCTATCGCTCCTGGCTCCTGGCAGGTCCTTTGTTTTTGCCACATCCGCATCCTCCCTGCCACGCCCACTGCCATACTTCGAAGACCCCTTCTGCGCCATCCGTCGGTAGCGGCAGCGGCAGCGGCAGCGCAGCTCACTTAAGCTGTCTCATGCATTTCGTTTGGCCGCACACACAAACACAAAAACATTTTGTTCCTCTGCCCCGGCAAAACTGTTAAAAAATTAAAATGCTGCTTAACAACTTTGCCGCATGATAAATGAGCGCAAATACACCAAAAGGTGCTTTTCCACCGCTCCACACCCTCCGTGACAACTCCCCTCCCTGGTCTTATTGTTTATGATCCTTTGTGCGGGCGTCGTCCAGTTAACAAACAAACAAAAAAAAATGTATATATAACCACAAAAGCTGGGTTAGCAGAAAGGGCAACAGGATGGGGGAGATATTGCGGCATATTTAAGACCAAGGTGTCATCGTAATTACCGAAAATGAGCAACAGAACCCATGAATCGCTGGATGTGTGTGCGTTTGGTATGCAAATTGATTTTAATAATAAACTGTATGCATAATTTAAGATCAAATTTCGTAAGAAATTCGCAGCCAACAGCACAAGTGTTGACTGAGGCCAAGTGGGGGCCAATCCACGGAAATATTAAAGTTATTTGTTTTATTTTTTTACAGTTAAAGGACATTCAAATACAAATTTTAGCATATTTGAATGCATAAGATATTTTTCATATTTTAACGGTCAAATCAGAACAATATGTTTATTTTTGTAAAGTTCGAGCAGCCTTTATATATCCCAAGATTATATATTTCTATAGAAAATTCATGAAAATCATTCTTTATACTAAAACAAATTAAATTAAATTTTCACATTATAAACACATAAAAGCCTATGATAAACTCGTGTTTGTATCTCTGCTCGATTTTGTATCTTGTCGCAGTCCAACGCTGTGATGTATCTCGAAAAAGCACATTAAAATAACAAGCAAACAACTTTTAATTAATTTAAAATTAACCGCCCCACAAAATGAAACAACAAACAAACTCTCCGATGCCCGTAGTCCGCAGTCCTCAACCCTGATGCTGATGTGATTGCGGCTCATTAACATTAACTCGGAAAAAAAAGTGTGGGAAGGATACGGGGCTCGGCCATCATTTACACGCGTATATAACTAATGATAATGGCTCACTTAATATGCCAGCCGGGAACGGTCGACAGTATTTGCACAAAAAATATTCAAAAGGGACTTTCAGGATCCTGGAAATTATTACGAAATATTAAAGGGATACACCCATACACACACTGGGGAACCGCACAACAAAAACAACACTTCTTCCATTATTGCGAAAAGGATAATGAGTAATGAAAACAGCCACATAACTGGAAATATAAATGACAACATTATTAAAAAATCAGAATACACAAAAAGACATCGTAGCTCATAGCTGTCGCGTGTTCATTGAATGCAAAATAGAGGTCTCAATGTAATTTTAAATACTCTTCCAGCTTAAAAATACTTACATCTTAAATATACATTTTTTATTTCTTTATAAAAAAAAAAATATATATATATATATATATTATTCACTTTCCAACTTAATAAGAAAGCACAATAGTTAAAGTATAATAAAATAAAAAGGATATCTTTAAGGATATAAAAATCAACTAAATTAAAAATCTGATAATAATGCTCATGCATAAATGAAAAAAAAAATGTAGCTACAATCATGAAAAAATACAACTCATTATAATCCAATTCGGCGACTCTTGTTAATTCATCTGAAAAATAATAATAATAATAATATAAATGTTGACCAAGCTCAGTCCCATATCACGTACACAGGTGGAAAGGACTACCCTGCGTAAGTGCGATGGGAAACATTTTTAAATTAGAAACTCACACATTATCGCAGCACAGCGATGTGGTTTTAGGGCAAGGACCACAATCTGTAACCACATATACGAATTTAGTCTAATTAATAAGCCAGACGGTCGGTGTCAGCGGGTCAAACATTGTATTAGGCATTTTGCTTCCGTGTCTGCACGAAATGTGTCATAATTTCTATTTATGGTCGAGTGGACAGCCTCGCCACATCGCGTTTTAATATGATTTAATTTAATAAATTGCAAACAAGTCCTCGGTGAGCATTTGAAAAATTGTTATGACAAGACTGAAAACACGCGAGGTGAGAGGAAAAAACGAAAAAACCAATGAGTTGAGGACATTTTAAAGTGAAAAGGCTAATTAAGTAATAATTTGCACGCAATAGGGATGTGGATAAAAAGCATATACTAAATTATTAGGGTTAGGCTACGGTGTTATGAGGTTATGGTAATGCCCTAAGGCAATTAACCTTTGGCACAAGTTCCAGGCTTCAATAAATAAATTGCCTACATGTGGTAATTATTATGAAGTAAGCAAAAAAATAATAAAAATGGGCGGCAAGAAATGATATGACATCGCAAAATCCATTGGTTTATGGTGCAGAAACCATAACAATGTTTATTATTGCAAATTACAAACGTTAAGGCATAAAAATGTATCGTAAATACAACACTCAAGATATTATTTTTAAATGCCACTCCAGAGAGACTCACTGACCAAAACAGAAATGCTGAGATGCTCGAATCAACAGACATAAGAATTTCCATTTTATGATAAGACCACAATTTTATTACACACACAACCGGTAACCAAAATCCAAGAAATAGGAAAAAATATATGTATAAGAGCCTGACAACCAGGCATCCAGTTAGCCACCTTGCAACTGACAACAGACAAAAGCCGCTTTGACAGCCATTTACAGGCATTTCAGATGCACTCAAGTCACTTGTAAGATATTTTGATATGCTAACCATAGATAAGGCTCGTAAAATCGAGCTTTAAGCGCGCGCCAGACTGCCCAGGCTGGGCAGGCGCCGTAAAATACAAAATAATGAAATCAAAAAATGCCAGCAAATGAAAACTTAATGATTTCATCTAATTATAGCCGGCTAGGCACTGGCGATGCAACTGGCGAAAACCATGGGGCGGCCGTAAGGGGCGTGCCAGCTAATTTAGTTAGGCGTCCGCAGTGCGGAAATGCCACAAACACTCGCACTAGCACCCGGCACTCGTCGACACTTTGCAACCCAGTCCCCAGGAGTCGACAGGCTGTGGCATCAGCTAACTATGACAATCTATGACATCTGCTGACGTTCCATCTGCCTCTGGGTTCTGTTTTGCTACTGCTTTGCTTTTGCCATTGCTCTTCCTTTCGGTTTGGGTTTGGCTTTGGCGCTGAGCAGGAAAGGAGCAGGAAGGCGGCAGGACTGGCTTCGGCGGTCGCAGTGGGACTGTCTAAATTTAGATACAAATGCTTCAGCAGACTGCGCCTTTTATGGGCTTTGATCTTGAACCAAACACTGTCTCAGAGTTGTATTACACTTTCAAAAAAAATATCAACTTTCAAGTAATTTTACTTAATTTCAAAATATATTTATACAAGACCTTAAGGAAAAATTGTAAGGCAGATTTATTCGTGTAAGATTCTTGTAATGTCTTTTAAGCTTCTAGCCAAAACTTTTATTTCTAGTGTGGAACAAACCAAGTTTAAGTTTCAGTTTGAAGTCTTGGCCAACGCTAATTGTCCTTTGGCATTCCTCCTTTACATCATCATCGCCATCAGGAGGGTTCTGCAGATTTCGCTGGTTGCATCCACAATAACAGCAACGTTTATAATTGGTGTTTTAGAGTCTTTTGTGTCTATATTTAGATTTCTACCTGAACAAACGCCTTGATTATGTTGCTAAAATTACAGTAATTTTCGCTAAGTAGACACTGTGTTTGATTCCACTGATAAATGATGGCCAGCAGCACTCGTGAAACTTTACAACCATATTTACTTTTACCTATGAACCCAATCAATTATGAAGCAAAAGTAAAAGCAAAAGTAAACATATCGCCCACAGCCCATCACAGCGATTTAAATGCAAATTTCATTCTGCATAAATTAATCAGAGGAAGAAAGAGCTGTTGGGATGAACGAAAGGTAAGCGAGCCAAATGAAGCAATCACCTGCTGAGACAAAAGAAATTAGCATGAATGCGTCATAATATTTGATGCTTATTAATATTGCCATAAAGGAAAAAAAAAAACCAACGCCGAGGTTCCACCCATATTTCGGTTCATTGCTCATGTGAAAAGCAATCTATGCAAATTGTATCGGAGGCATCCATTTCACCCTCCACTCTTACGTTGCGACCCTATCATAGCCTGGTCATCGGACTGGAAGTTGATTCTCCACCATTCTGCATCAAAATCCTGAGAATAAATATTTTTTAGATTTTTTGTCCATTTTTCGTGAGGGATGCCTTGAAAATTGGGTTTTCCCCTATATGGCTCATGGGGATGGCTATATCTTCCCCAATTCTCATCCGATTCTCAAGCGGAGTACCTTCAACGATTTCTAGGTCGATTCTCCACCATTCTGCATCAAAATCCTGAGACACAATATTTTTTAGATTTTTTTTCCATTTTTCGTGGGGGATGCCTTGAAAATTGGGTTTTCCCCTATAGGGCCCACAGTGATGGCTATATCTTCCCCAATTCTTATTTGATTCTCAAGCGGAGTACCTTAAACGATTTCTAGGTTGATTCTCCACCATTCTGCATCAAAATCCTGAGACACAATATTTTTTAGATTTTTTGTCCATTTTTCGTGGTGGATGCCTTGAAAATTGGGTTTTCCCCTATATGGCTCATGGGGATGGCTATATCTTTCCCAATTCTCATCCGATTCTCAAGCGGAGTACCTTAAACGATTTCTAGGTCGATTCTCCACCATTCTGCATCAAAATCCTGAGAAAAAATATTTTTTAGATTTTTTGTCCATTTTTCGTGAGGGATGCCTTGAAAATGGGGTTTTCCCCTATAGGGCCCACAGTGATGGCTATATCTTCCCCAATTCTTATCCGATTCTCAAGCGGAGTACCTTAAACGATTTATAGGTCGATTCTCCAGAATTCTGCATCAAAATCCTGAGACACAATATTTTTTAGATTTTTTGTCCATTTTTCGGGGGGGATGCCTTGAAAATTGGGTTTTCCCCTATAGGGCCCACAGTGATGGCTATATCTTCCCCAATTCTTATCCGATTCTCAAGCGGAGTACCTTAAACGATTTCTAGGTCGATTCTCCACCATTCTGCATCAAAATCCTGAGAAAAAATATTTATTAGATTTTTTGTCCATTTTTCGTGAGGGATGCCTTGAAAATGGCGTTTTCCCCTATAGGGCCCACAGTGATGGCTATATCTTCCCCAATTCTTATCCGATTCTCAAGCGGAGTACCTTAAACGATTTATAGGTCGATTCTCCAGAATTCTGCATCAAAATCCTGAGACACAATATTTTTTAGATTTTTTGTCCATTTTTCGTGGGGGATGCCTTGAAAATTGGGTTTTCCCCTATAGGGCCCACAGTGATGGCTATATCTTCCCCAATTCTTATCCGATTCTCAAGCGGAGTACCTTAAACGATTTATAGGTCGATTCTCCACCATTCTGCATCAAAATCCTGAGACACAATATTTTTTAGATTTTTTGTCCATTTTTCGTGGTGGATGCCTTGATAATTGGGTTTTCCCCTATATGGCTCATGGGGATGGCTATATCTTCCCCAATTCTTATCCGATTCTCAAGCGGAGTACCTTAAACGATTTCTAGGTTGATTCTCCACCATTCTGCATCAAAATCCTGAGAAAAAATATTTTTTAGATTTTTTGTCCATTTTTCGTGGTGGATGCCTTGATAATTGGGTTTTCCCCTATATGGCTCATGGGGATGGCTATATCTTCCCCAATTCTTATCCGATTCTCAAGCGGAGTACCTTAAACGATTTCTGGGTTGATTCTCCACCATTCTGCATCAAAATCCTGAGAAAAAATATTTTTTAGATTTTTTGTCCATTTTTCGTGGAGGATGCCTTGAAAATTGGGTTTTCCCCTATATGGCTCATGGGGATGGCTATATCTTTCCCAATTCTCATCCGATTCTCAAGCGGAGTACCTTAAACGATTTCTAGGTTGATTCTCCACCATTCTGCATCAAAATCCTGAGAAAAAATATTTTTTAGATTTTTTTAGATTTAAAAAAAAAAAAAAAAAATATTTTTTAGATTTTTTGTCCATTTTTCGTGGAGGATGCCTTGAAAATTGGGTTTTCCCCTATATGGCTCATGGGGATGGCTATATCTTTCCCAATTCTCATCCGATTCTCAAGCGGAGTACCTTAAACGATTTCTAGGTTGATTCTCCACCATTCTGCATCAAAATCCTGAGAAAAAATATTTTTTAGATTTTTTGTCCATTTTTCGTGGAGGATGCCTTGAAAATTGGGTTTTCCCCTATATGGCTCATGGGGATGGCTATATCTTTCCCAATTCTCATCCGATTCTCAAGCGGAGTACCTTAAACGATTTCTAGGTCGATTCTCCACCATTCTGCATCAAAATCCTGAGAAAAATATTTTTTAGATTTTTTGTCCATTTTTCGTGGGGGATGCCTTGAAAATGGGGTTTTCCCCTATAGGGCCCACAGGGATGGCTATATCTTGCCCAATTCTTATCCGATTCTCAAGCGGAGTACCTTAAACGATTTATAGGTCGATTCTCCACCATTCTGCATCAAAATCCTGAGAAAAAAATATTTTTAGATTTTTTGTCCATTTTTCGTGAGGGATGCCTTGAAAATGGGGTTTTCCCCTATAGGGCCCACAGTGATGGCTATATCTTCCCCAATTCTTATCAGATTCTCAAGCGGAGTACCTTAAACGATTTATAGGTCGATTCTCCAGAATTCTGCATCAAAATCCTGAGACACAATATTTTTTAGATTTTTTGTCCATTTTTCGTGGGGGATGCCTTGAAAATTGGGTTTTCCCCTATAGGGCCCACAGTGATGGCTATATCTTCCCCAATTCTTATCCGATTCTCAAGCGGAGTACCTTAAACGATTTCTGGGTTGATTCTCCACCATTCTGCATCAAAATCCTGAGACACAATATTTTTTAGATTTTTTGTCCATTTTTCGTGGAGGATGCCTTGAAAATTGGGTTTTCCCCTATATGGCTCATGGGGATGGCTATATCTTTCCCAATTCTTATCCGATTCTCAAGCGGAGTACCTTAAACGATTTCTGGGTTGATTCTCCACCATTCTGCATCAAAATCCTGAGAAAAAATATTTTTTAGATTTTTTGTCCATTTTTCGTGAGGGATGCCTTGAAAATGGGGTTTTCCCCTATAGGGCCCACAGTGATGGCTATATCTTCCCCAATTCTTATCCGATTCTCAAGCGGAGTACCTTAAACGATTTATAGGTCGATTCTCCACCATTCTGCATCAAAATCCTGAGAAAAAATATTTTTTAGATTTTTTGTCCATTTTTCGTGAGGGATGCCTTGAAAATGGGGTTTTCCCCTATAGGGCCCACAGTGATGGCTATATCTTCCCCAATTCTTATCCGATTCTCAAGCGGAGTACCTTAAACGATTTATAGGTCGATTCTCCAGAATTCTGCGTCAAAATCCTGAGACACAATATTTTTTAGATTTTTTGTCCATTTTTCGTGGGGGATGCCTTGAAAATTGGGTTTTCCCCTATAGGGCCCACAGTGATGGCTATATCTTCCCCAATTCTTATCCGATTCGCAAGCGGAGTACCTTAAACGATTTCTAGGTCGATTCTCCACCATTCTGCATCAAAATCCTGAGAAAAAATATTTTTTAGATTTTTTGTCCATTTTTCGTGAGGGATGCCTTGAAAATGGCGTTTTCCCCTATAGGTCCCACAGTGATGGCTATATCTTCCCCAATTCTTATCCGATTCTCAAGCGGAGTACCTTAAACGATTTCTAGGTCGATTCTCCAGAATTCTGCATCAAAATCCTGAGACACAATATTTTTTAGATTTTTTGTCCATTTTTCGTGGGGGATGCCTTGAAAATTGGGTTTTCCCCTATAGGGCCCACAGTGATGGCTATATCTTCCCCAATTCTTATCCGATTCTCAAGCGGAGTACCTTAAACGATTTATAGGTCGATTCTCCACCATTCTGCATCAAAATCCTGAGACACAATATTTTTTAGATTTTTTGTCCATTTTTCGTGGGGGATGCCTTGAAAATTGGGTTTTCCCCTATATGGCTCATGGGGATGGCTATATCTTTCCCAATTCTCATCCGATTCTCAAGCGGAGTACCTTAAACGATTTCTAGGTTGATTCTCCACCATTCTGCATCAAAATCCTGAGACACAATATTTTCTTAGATTTTTTGTCCATTTTTCGTGGTGGATGCCTTGATAATTGGGTTTTCCCCTATATGGCTCATGGGGATGGCTATATCTTCCCCAATTCTCATCCGATTCTCAAGCGGAGTACCTTAAACGATTTCTAGGTCGATTCTCCACCATTCTGCATCAAAATCCTGAGAAAAAATATTTTTTAGATTTTTTGTCCATTTTTCGTGGGGGATGCCTTGAAAATGGGGTTTTCCCCTATAGGGCCCACAGTGATGGCTATATCTTCCCCAATTCTTATCCGATTCTCAAGCGGAGTACCTTAAACGATTTATAGGTCGATTCTCCACCATTCTGCATCAAAATCCTGAGAAAAAATATTTTTTAGATTTTTTGTCCATTTTTCGTGAGGGATGCCTTGAAAATGGCGTTTTCCCCTATAGGGCCCACAGTGATGGCTATATCTTCCCCAATTCTCATCCGATTCTCAAGCGGAGTACCTTAAACGATTTCTAGGTCGATTCTCCACCATTCTGCATCAAAATCCTGAGAAAAAATATTTTTTATATTTTTTGTCCATTTTTCGTGAGGGATGCCTTGAAAATGGGGTTTTCCCCTATAGGGCCCACAGTGATGGCTATATCTTCCCCAATTCTTATTTGATTCTCAAGCGGAGTACCTTAAACGATTTCTAGGTTGATTCTCCACCATTCTGCATCAAAATCCTGAGACACAATATTTTCTTAGATTTTTTGTCCTTTTTTCGTGGGGGATGCCTTGAAAATTGGGTTTTCCCCTATATGGCTCATGGGGATGGCTATATCTTTCTTAATTCTC
This sequence comes from Drosophila pseudoananassae pseudoananassae, assembly GCA_018153035.1. Taxonomy (NCBI): domain Eukaryota; kingdom Metazoa; phylum Arthropoda; class Insecta; order Diptera; family Drosophilidae; genus Drosophila; species Drosophila pseudoananassae. Next base: position 101,887 of record JAECXR010000039.1, read on the forward strand.
ATCCGATTCTCAAGCGGAGTACCTTAAACGATTTCTAGGTTGATTCTCCACCATTCTGCATCAAAATCCTGAGAAAAAAATATTTTTAGATTTTTTGTCCATTTTTCGTGGTGGATGCCTTGATAATTGGGTTTTCCCCTATATGGCTCATGGGGATGGCTATATCTTCCCCAATTCTCATCCGATTCTCAAGCGGAGTACCTTAAACGATTTCTAGGTCGATTCTCCACCATTCTGCATCAAAATCCTGAGAAAAAATATTTTTTAGATTTTTTGTCCATTTTTCGTGGTGGATGCCTTGATAATTGGGTTTTCCCCTATATGGCTCATGGGGATGGCTATATCTTCCCCAATTCTTATCCGATTCTCAAGCGGAGTACCTTAAACGATTTATAGGTCGATTCTCCACCATTCTGCATCAAAATCCTGAGAAAAAATATTTTTTAGATTTTTTGTCCATTTTTCGTGAGGGATGCCTTGAAAATGGCGTTTTCCCCTATAGGGCCCACAGTGCTGGCTATATCTTCCCCAATTCTCATCCGATTCTCAAGCGGAGTACCTTAAACGATTTCTAGGTCGAGTCTCCACCATTCTGCATCAAAATCCTGAGAAAAAATATTTTTTATATTTTTTGTCCATTTTTCGTGAGGGATGCCTTGAAAATGGGGTTTTCCCCTATAGGGCCCACAGTGATGGCTATATCTTCCCCAATTCTTATTTGATTCTCAAGCGGAGTACCTTAAACGATTTCTAGGTTGATTCTCCACCATTCTGCATCAAAATCCTGAGACACAATATTTTCTTAGATTTTTTGTCCTTTTTTCGTGGGGGATGCCTTGAAAATTGGGTTTTCCCCTATATGGCTCATGGGGATGGCTATATCTTTCTTAATTCTCATCCGATTCTCAAGCGGAGTACCTTAAACGATTTCTAGGTTGATTCTCCACCATTCTGCATCAAAATCCTGAGAAAAAATATTTTTTAGATTTTTTGTCCATTTTTCGTGGTGGATGCCTTGATAATTGGGTTTTCCCCTATATGGCTCATGGGGATGGCTATATCTTCCCCAATTCTCATCCGATTCTCAAGCGGAGTACCTTAAACGATTTCTAGGTCGATTCTCCACCATTCTGCATCAAAATCCTGAGAAAAAATATTTTTTAGATTTTTTGTCCATTTTTCGTGGTGGATGCCTTGATAATTGGGGTTTCCCCTATATGGCTCATGGGGATGGCTATATCTTCCCCAATTCTTATCCGATTCTCAAGCGGAGTACCTTAAACGATTTATAGGTCGATTCTCCACCATTCTGCATCAAAATCCTGAGAAAAAATATTTTTTAGATTTTTTGTCCATTTTTCGTGAGGGATGCCTTGAAAATGGCGTTTTCCCCTATAGGGCCCACAGTGATGGCTATATCTTCCCCAATTCTTATCCGATTCTCAAGCGGAGTACCTTAAACGATTTCTAGGTCGATTCTCCACCATTCTGCATCAAAATCCTGAGAAAAAATATTTTTTATATTTTTTGTCCATTTTTCGTGAGGGATGCCTTGAAAATGGGGTTTTCCCCTATAGGGCCCACAGTGATGGCTATATCTTTCCCAATTCTCATCCGATTCTCAAGCGGAGTACCTTAAACGATTTCTAGGTTGATTCTCCACCATTCTGCATCAAAATCCTGAGACACAATATTTTCTTAGATTTTTTGTCCTTTTTTCGTGGGGGATGCCTTGAAAATTGGGTTTTCCCCTATATGGCTCATGGGGATGGCTATATCTTCCCAAATTCTCATCCGATTCTCAAGCGGAGTACCTTAAACGATTTCTAGGTCGATTCTCCACCATTCTGCATCAAAATCCTGAGAAAAAAATATTTTTAGATTTTTTGTCCATTTTTCGTGGTGGATGCCTTGAAAATTGGGTTTTCCCCTATATGGCTCATGGGGATGGCTATATCTTCCCAAATTCTCATCCGATTCTCAAGCGGAGTACCTTAAACGATTTCTAGGTCGATTCTCCACCATTCTGCATCAAAATCCTGAGAAAAAATATTTTTTAGATTTTTTGTCCATTTTTCGTGGGGGATGCCTTGAAAATGGGGTTTTCCCCTATAGGGCCCACAGTGATGGCTATATCTTCCCCAATTCTTATCCGATTCTCAAGCGGAGTACCTTAAACGATTTATAGGTCGATTCTCCAGAATTCTGCATCAAAATCCTGAGACACAATATTTTTTAGATTTTTTGTCCATTTTTCGTGAGGGATGCCTTGAAAATTGGGTTTTCCCCTATAAGGCCCACAGTGATGGCTATATCTTCCCCAATTCTTATCCGATTCTCAAGCGGAGTACCTTAAACGATTTATAGGTCGATTCTCCACCATTCTGCATCAAAATCCTGAGACACAATATTTTTTAGATTTTTTGTCCATTTTTCGTGGAGGATGCCTTGAAAATTGGGTTTTCCCCTATATGGCTCATGGGGATGGCTATATCTTTCCCAATTCTCATCCGATTCTCAAGCGGAGTACCTTAAACGATTTCTAGGTTGATTCTCCACCATTCTGCATCAAAATCCTGAGAAAAAATATTTTTTAGATTTTTTGTCCATTTTTCGTGGTGGATGCCTTGAAAATTGGGTTTTCCCCTATATGGCTCATGGGGATGGCTATATCTTCCCCAATTCTCATCCGATTCTCAAGCGGAGTACCTTAAACGATTTCTAGGTTGATTCTCCACCATTCTGCATCAAAATCCTGAGACACAATATTTTCTTAGATTTTTTGTCCTTTTTTCGTGGGGGATGCCTTGAAAATTGGGTTTTCCCCTATATGGCTCATGGGGATGGCTATATCTTTCCCAATTCTCATCCGATTCTCAAGCGGAGTACCTTAAACGATTTCTAGGTCGATTCTCCACCATTCTGCATCAAAATCCTGAGAAAAAATATTTTTTAGATTTTTTGTCCATTTTTCGTGAGGGATGCCTTGAAAATGGGGTTTTCCCCTATATGGCTCATGGGGATGGCTATATCTTCCCCAATTCTCATCCGATTCTCAAGCGGAGTACCTTAAACGATTTCTGGGTTGATTCTCCACCATTCTGCATCAAAATCCTGAGAAAAAATATTTTTTATATTTTTTGTCCATTTTTCGTGAGGGATGCCTTGAAAATGGGGTTTTCCCCTATAGGGCCCACAGTGATGGCTATATCTTTCCCAATTCTCATCCGATTCTCAAGCGGAGTACCCGCTTGATTCTCAATTTAATTTACTTTACAATCAATTTACTTCTAGGAAGCTGTCAGCTGGCGAATCGATTAACATCCAGTAAGATGCGACGACAGCCAAACAAGCCATTCTCCCTAACTCTGATTTTAACCCTTTACATGGTGGTGATGCAGATCTGCATCATACCGTTTAAATTCAATTATTTATCAAACTGCGTTACAAAACTGTATAAAAACTTTTTGATGCAGTTCAGCAAATTTCGTTTTTTATATAAAAAGTGTTGATCACTCAGAATTCTGTCCAATACTCAACAGGTGATTACTTTTCCCGCCAATTTGGTGAATGTGGTAATCTGAATTGGTTGTGCAGTTTCTCATCCAAAATACTCGTTTGGCTCGTGAATTAGCCAAACATTTAGGCAGGGGTTAGAGAGCGATTTAAATATTTCCTAGTTGGGCACACCAAATGATTTCGATCTCAAATAAATTTCTAAACAGACTATTGACTTCTCTCTTTAAAGTTTTAAAAATAAAATAACTAGGCTAGCACCAAACTCTAACCAAATGTTTGCTTTTAACTTAAATTTGAAACTTCCTTTTATGACTTTTATTAGCAGATCTTTTCTTTGTGATCAGTTTATTCCCTAAAATTCCCAGTTTAAAACAATATCTTGGCCAAAAGTGGGATAGCATAAAAACAAAAACATTGGGAGTGTTTTTAATTACAAGAGCAACCGGTTTGTACCGTTCCTGAACTGCTCAAGTTCAGCCGCCGAGAGCTCGAAATATTTGTGGCTAAATCAATCAGCAAACTGGTAGCGCATGCTCAATTGTATCTGGTAGATACGCTCCCCCGAAAAAATAGCCACAGGCGTCGGCATGGCTGAACAAGCAACCGGCATAAGCAATTTTTCTCGGTCACTGGCACAGAATTTTTTGACAGGGTGTGGGTACTACAAAACAACTTCACACAAAATATAATAATACAAGAAAACAATTGGGGGAGAAACAAAAAAAAATAAACAATTACGGCACCAATGAGGAGGGGAATGAAGCGGCACGTCTGCGACAAGTTTATAAAAATTCAGATGTTGTCCCTGTTTGGGCTTCTTGCACTGGATTTACTTTTAATGGCCTGCCTTGACCGTATCCCCAGTGGTATCCCCCTTGTCACTTTTACCACCAAAACCCCATAAATATAGTCTGGTAAGTCTGTGCCATTTCATTTCGATTTTTTCTTGGTTCGGATTCGCTTGTTTTTGTTTTTTGTGCCATTTCTCGGTGACAATTAATTGGGAAAGAACTTTCTATTAGCCGGTCTGAACGTCATCATCTGGCTTCTCATCAACATGCATTTAAGGCGTCAGGCGGTGAAAGTACTGATATGGAATTATATATAGTCGAATATCCGTCTGTGTGGGCCCTTCTGAAATATTCGCATATTCGAGTGCTTAGTTCCAGATAAGCAATATGTTCTTTCCTTTTTTTTTGGGGGGGATTTCTCAAGTGATTTCAGGGAAGTAAAACATTAAAATTGACTTAACTGTATCTAGAAGGTTGCCGGTGGCTGCCGTGGCTGATTGTGTTGTTGTTATGTCAGACAGGCATTCTTTTGATTTAATTTTATTTGCTTTTTGGAGATGACTGGCCCGGCCCGGCCTGGCCCGGAGAGATGTCGAGAAAGCCGCTTTTGATGCGTCATTGTCAGCTGTGCTGTGCGGCCTTTTGCCAGACTAAGAAGTGTTCTCTTCTTAGAAATCATTCGCTTATTTGTACTTTTTTATTATATTTTATTCACCACCGCTGAGCAGAAGACTTTAAACAAGAAAGTTTATAGGCTGGCCAAAATTGGGTTACCAAATCTTGGAGGGTTTTGTTGTGGTTTCCCTGTATGGTATGAATAATACAAAATAAGCAGATGAATATTCATGATGAATACATTCTATAAAAAGTATTTTAAAGTAGCTCCTTTATCCACCCCCAACGAAAGAAAAACAAAAGAGCGCCAAACATATTTTTATGGAAAAATTAGCCCCAAATCTTTCTAACTAATATTCATAAAAAATAATAACAAAGCTCATCTGCCGAGCTCCCCTCAGTTGCGGTAGCATTTTCAATTTTCAACGAGCCAAATTGGAAAATCAGTGGCCAACCAACCTCAACGCCGCCGAGGCGTGGAAATATTGAAAATGCTCGTATTATGATAATTTAATGCGCGTGATTATTGAAAATCATAATAATATTTTTATGGCTGGCACATTTGTGGGGGGGACTTATCACAAGGCTCAACAAGATGCGATTCGATGCGTTATGATACGACATGATATGATGCCTCTGGGCAGTCGGTGGCGGTGGGAAAGATGTTGCTGATGTCGTTGTCGCATTATTATTGTTATTACCAAGACACATTCTTTTTATCAGCGCCAGGAAAGTGCCAATAATTCGAAGCAATTTATTATTTTAGCATTTGTATATCAAGCAAAAAACACACGCACTCGCCGTCTTGGCTATTTACGAATGCAAATCACGTGCGCGCATAAACTGCCAGAAACGAAGAAAAAAAACCGTCAGCAACAGCAAGTTCAAGTTGTCCGCCTGCTGGCGCCAACACCTGAGCTAGACTACAGTCTTCTGCCACAGATACAGATACAGATACAGATACAAAGATACTCGGGCAACAGCCTCCGCCCCCTTTTGGCTTCGGTGAACCTGACACCGATATTGAAATTTTTGTGGCAGTGTGGGCGGTTTATAGGGAAGGCAAAAAAAAGTCTGACGAAAAAAATCTTGGCCAAATTTAAATGTTATTCGCTGCCACAAGGAAGTGGTTCAGTGGAAAGAAACCAAAACCCAAGCCAAAAACGAAACCAATTCGAAATATATATTCTGTCAAAAGCTTTCACCGTAGAGCGCTTGGAATTAATTTCACTGAGATAAATATAAACATTTTTTTATCTTTATGTTTACGACAAAATCGACGAGAGGATTTCAATTTCTTTCGCTCCCTACGCTTGGGTCTCCTTGAGAAAAATCCCATCACGTTCATCGCTGATATGGCAAATGATTTTGTGGGTGGGCGGCCGGCTTAGATTGAATTCGCAATTGAAACATTTTTTTTGGCTTGTGCCTTCTTCAAAGGAAGTGAGAAATTCAGCAGGCTCGCGCTGGTTAATGAGCAGCTCTTAACTGGGCTAAAATACGCCTGCACTCTGACTTAATTAAAGTGCCATGAATCACCTGTTGCTCTGCCAGATTCGGTGCTGACAAACAGTAAACAAATATTTTCCGGCATAAATCAACCAAACCGAGCGAACAAAACAAAAAACGCGCTAAGTGAGTAACGAACAAAAAACAGATACGAAGCCAGGCAGGCGAACAGCTGGAGGGCTCTCCTCGCGAGAATTGGCCAATGGCAGAAGACAGGGCCAAAAAAAAGCAGTCCGCTTGACCAACAACAATAACCAACAAGAAGCTGATCACTTTGGGCCGATTTTGGTATAAAATTCTGGTTTCCAAGCGAGCAAGCGAGACAGAGCTCGACTGGCAAAGGCAAAAAATTGGCAAAGACAAAAGCGGCAGCGCAGCTCCGCTGTCGGCGTCTTGAGAATCTTCCCCCCGCACCCCCTTTTTTTGGAGTGAAGCTTACAATTTATGCGGCAGCAGTCGGCCGAGGCAGCGACGGCAGCGGCGACGTCGGCTTTCATTACAGCAAACGCTCGCGAAATTCTGCCAGGCCGAGAATCTGGCAGCGCAGTTGCCGCGGCAGTGGAAGCTCATCATGAAGTTCATTAGCGACGGCGGCAGAAGAAATTCAGAACGAAGGTATAAAAGAACCCAGCCCCACTGACCATTGCAGCAAAAACTCTCCCGATTCGGTTACGCGTGCGCCTCTGGCAGCATCGCCCCATCTCACAGAAATCTCAAGATATCCTGGCGGCAGGATATACGCTAGTGAAGTGTCACCCAAAAACAAAGTGCCTGTAAATCAAGTGACTCAGTTAACGAAAAAATAAATATATAATTTCAAAAGTGGTGAGTGAAAAAAAATGAACAAAAAATAAATAATTTCATTTAAAATAAATACAAAATATTTTTTTGATTCACTTACCAATAAACTTGATTTAAACCAGTACCGAACCATAATTCAAGCCCTGACAAAGTTATGATCAATAAAGTATTAAAATATGCGTCAATAAATCCAATTAAATAAAATTTAAAACAATAAAATAAATCAATTTTTCCATTGTTTGTGGGTTTATGTGAGGGCAATTTTGTTTAATTTGCCACCCACTCGACGCCGAAAATAAACCAGATAAACGAGAGTTCTGTGAACTCCGAGACGGTACCTCTTTTTACTGGCATTTATCTATTTTTATGTGGTCCTTAAAACCTTCATCAAACCAAATGACCAACCACCTCGAAAAGGGACTGGTGAGAAACCTCAGAAAGCGGCAAACACTCAACTTGGGGGTTTCCTTATTTTTATTGTTTAGCAGTGGGGGAGATGGAGCCACACGCACGCATTCAAAATTGAAGGTCGCTCAGCCATTTCCCCTGCAGCTGCCTTAAATGTAACAATGTAAAGTTTAATTGACACCATTGTTCGGGCAACACTTTTTGCTCCATTTAACAGCCATAGATTGCCGCCGAACGCGCTGACAGCAAAAGCTGAAAAAAAGAGCAGCTAGCCTGGAAAAAAAAATGTAGAAAAGATAACGAGCTATGGGGTAGAGTGAGGGAAAGGACACTCCTCCCGTCTGAGCCGTGTCAGTGAACAAGTCCATCAGTCACTCAGGCCCTCTGCGACACTTCCTTCGACACTGGAAACAAATTCACTTTCGAAGGATATTGTTAACTAGGACTAGGGTCAGACATACACAAATATTAAAGAAAAAAGTTACAAACTCAAAGCCATCAAAACAAGCCATACAAGACTTTTAACTCAAGAGTCTAAAACTAAATCGATTTTCTTTCTGTGCCAGAGGAAAAGAACCAAAACGGTAACAACCATCACTGACCAGTCATCAATTCCAGGCACGTTGTTCAAATTATTATTATGCGCAAAATCGCAAAAGGATCTCCTCACTCCACACTCTGAGTAGTAGTTACTGACTTTTGCTTTTGGCCTGCCACTCGAGCGGACAATCAAGAAATTTAAATTTGATTCGTTGCGCAAACTGCCTAACATCAACACCAACAACTTGCACAGCACAACAACAATACCCAACGAATGCAAAGCGCACTCAAGTGTCAAATGTAAGGAGAGATAAAGAAAAAGAAGAAGGCCAGAAAAAAAAGAAGGAAACTCACACACTTGCACTTCAATCGAAGGACGTTTTCCTTCTGCATTTCAACTTGACTTCTTGTCCGTGCTTTTCGCCTTCTTAGTTCTGCCCATTCCCCATTCCGCCTTAAATGCTCACTTTGTCAATTTGCTTGGCATTCTGCTTTAGTTTTGCAGCGCTTCTCATAAATTAAATTGTTTGTCGCAGGACAACATTGACAGCCCTGAGTGCTGACAAGTTTTTGCCCGTCGATTTATGTGTGGGCGTGGCCGAAGTTTCAACTCAATTCGATGCATCAAAGTCAATGGGGAATAAATAAAAAGTTTCCCGATACTGCACAGTTAGTTAGCCAGAAAGCCTTAATAGAATTTAAACAATTAATTATCCTCTTTTTGGTCTCCTTAAATATCAAGTATACGCCTCAATGGCCCGATTAGAACATTTACGCACTGTATATACATAGATATTGGTAATATGTTTAATAAATAAAAGCACAATTAAAACTAAATTAAAATTTCAACTAAATTAACATAACACCATCATTTAATTTGAAATCTGATATTGATGCTTACAAAATATCAAGCATACGCATCGTAGCCCTAACGAGAATATTACCACACTTTCTACAGCTTTCGGTTAAATCTGCATAGATAGGAATCTCTGGGAGACAACTCCCAAAAAATAGTGTGGAAATTTGTTAATTTAAATTCCATACATTAACTCGACGACAAATATACATATTAATAATATTTGCACACGCCAAAAAGCAGAAGGCAGAAATAAAAAAGTCCGGCGTAAGAAAAGTGAAATGATATCGTTTGCTGGTCATTATGCATTCTGATGGCTATCGCCAGCTACGCTTCTGGCCAGCTCTGGACAGTTCACTTGCTCGGAAATTATGCTAATTTTATGTGTCAATTATCTGCCAATAAGCACTAGGGGAAGGGGACGCGGGATGGGAGGCTGAATTACTTTTTGGGTTATTCGGCCGAATGGGGACGAACCCTGAAGTGGCCGCTGCTCATGTGTAAACATGATTTGTGCCAGTCAAGTGGTCAAGTTCTTTCGTTTTTCTGGGTCTCTTGCCCGGAATTTGCATATTTTGTTTGCTTTATGCAAATGATTTGGAATCTCCTCGACGGAAAATAAAACCAGGAACTTACAATAGACGCCAGCCAATTAAGTAAGGCCATAAAATGCATTGTTTATTTATTTAAAGACATTGACCCAGTATCGAATTGTGTGATATCATAGCTGAGACAGACTATAATTAGCCACAAGCCGGAGAAATCAATCAACCCGATCACAATGGAATTTCGCACATTTCGCACAAAGAGGCTTTCTCTGCCAAAAGGCAAAATCATAATTTCAATGGGCCCTGATGCAATTTCAATTAGAATGAAACGAAGCGTAGGCAAGGCAAATAAACAAACAAAAAGCACAAAACTAGCAGACAAGTAAGCAAACAAAGTAAGCAATTGCCCAGCGCAAACATAAAAAGTAAGACAAATACACAAAACGCTAGAATTAGGCAACAATTCAGCTTCAACTTGAACTCCAGTGGCGAGGCACGCGATTCTCTCAATGATGTAATCGATTAGATGAAGCCATTATCATCAAACACACGCAAACAGGTCTACAAATGTATCTTTTGGTATCGGTCCGAGTATCTGTGTGCGAGCACTTTGTTAATGGGCGAAAGTCGAGAGATCGCCGAGCAAAGATTGAAAGAAACTTCTGGTCATGTAATTCCCCTGTCGGTTCACTCAGCCGGTAATTCTTGCCTCATGAATCAGCACTTCTCCGGGCAAAAAAAATAAGAAGAGAAATCCGAATAAAGGCAAGCCCAATAAAAAGTGTTATAGTTAAATCTGTTTTGTGGTTCAGCCAAGTGCTTTGAGTGCGGAGTATACAAGCCACTCCGCCGGCTATTTACAGGGCAACAGCTCGGGGGCATAGAGAGCTTATGCAACAGCCAGGCGAATTACCATAAAATTTACATAAAAGCTTCCGTGTAAAATTTATTTAAAACAAATAAAAAACTACATCAACAGCCCAACAGTCAACAAAATGCACAAAATCCTGTGGACACTACATCTTTCGTTAGGCGGAAGCCGAGACAACCTCTCTTGTCAGCCTGGGCCATAAACATAAACATAAACTGCCGGTTCAGTTTGTTCCCGATCCGGCCAGCAGACAACAATTGGCAACAGGTGTAGACGGGGCCAAGACAAACCTTTGGTCAGGCCTTGGCCTCCGTCTCAGTTCTTGAGCCCTTATCTCAAACAGTGGGGATTCCCTAATAAACTATAAATATTTTATTTCAATGAAGGACTAAAATTTTCATTCGAAAAAGGTTCTTTGAATGAATAATTAACATCTTACACACCATCTGAATTCTTGCAAAGAAAAACTTTAAACTATAGAAGCTTGACTGTAGTGACAATGATTTGACAGCACAAAGGATACAACTGCTGGAAGGGACAAGTGTGAAGCCAAGACCGGGACACGTGGCCCTCTATTCCAAACAGGTCTTAACGTGGCTTTGACAATTTAGGTTGCCGGAGAAGTCGGAAACGCTTTTGGTTCTGGTACTGCTACTTGGTCCCCGTTGCCCAGTTGTGTTTCAAACAACATCCCGTACCGTATCCCATCCCATCCCAGCACAGCCCGTCCTGCCCTATCCTAACCTAAACTAAGCGCTCCTTGTGTCCGAGAGTTGTTGCTCAAGCCGTTGGCTTTTGTCTGTCAATTTTTGTGTTATTGTGCTACGCTTGCGAGGTGAGGTTGCTACGTGCAGGGTCCCCCTTGTCCTTTTCCTTTTCCGAAGCCTCTCAAGGCCTGTCATTGTGCAAATTTACAGTTTTTCGCCGGTCAAACCGAGTTGAGTCGCTTCGTTTGGGGAAATCTACGAGATTGTGTGGCATCAAATGCGACACTAAAAAGACAAACACATTTTGTATTGAGCCCCGAAATTGCCCTTGGGAGCCAGAGTCAAAATTAGCCGAATGAAAAGGTTGAGAGGCGGCCAGAATGTAGCCAGAATCTGAAAATGGCCAGTTACGATGACCATGTGTGGCCGAAATAAAGCGAGAAGGAAATTAAGTAATTATGCACTTGACTGGCTGTTTTTACAGCCAGCTAGGGTCCAGAGTTCTGGCAGAAGAGTCATTCTATTTAAGCCGGTCCCATTGCACTGAAAAATTGATTTAGTCTGAAGAAATAAAAACTTCAAATATTTATAAAGTTCTTGCCCTCCACACTAGAATAGACGATTAGCGAGCCACACGTAGTACCTGTTTATTTTTACATAAATTACAATTAATTACCAAATAATCTAAATAACACTAAAGCTATTTTAAACTAGCTAAAATAGATGTATCTGAAACTGGTGTATCTTCGTTAACTATTTAATGATTTCTAAGAAAGTAAATAAACTTTTGGTAGTGAGTGGATTTGGCACTTTAATTACTGATATTTTGCTGGCAGTGTGATAAGCCAACTCACACATTTTGCCAGTTCCCATAGCGGCTGCATTTGGAGTACAAGTCCCTGGCCTGGCCTTATGCAGATACCAATACCAATTTCAGTGGGAGCCCCCAAAAAGGGACTGGTACACGAGCGGCAAGCTGCCATTGACGGAACGAATATTGGCCCATTGGCATCATGTTCGATTTTGCAGACACAGCGACGTTTTGTCTTTAACTAAATTATAGCCACTGCACGGACCGGGATCGGAAGTGCAGGAGGTGGAACACCAACAGAAGCTGAAGCTACAGCCTGAGCTGGATGGGGATGAGGATGAGAATGAGGAAGCGGAAGTCGAGGACAAAAAGGCCAAAATGGCTATGGCCAGCTGGCTGAAATGTGCCAAAAACTCTCACGATGAACGGATCCGGAATGCCTGCAACTGACGTGATATCTCCCAACCTCAAGTTTTTGAGCCGGACCCGGGACTTTGGCTCCGCCCGGCAGTCAATAGTCAACTAAACTGCATCAAACTGCCTGCCAAGTCCGTCTGCCCCTCTCTGTTGGCTTTTTTGCTCCTGTTTCTGCTCCTATTCCTGCTCCAGCTCAATGCCAAGCTACTGTCCCCGCATCTGTATCTGTCCCCATTGCAGCTTTGGAACGATATCGATATAAGGCATTACCTGCTAAACTGTTTGGCAGCATCGCACAGGTAAAAAAGAGGAGAGCAGGGCAACGGAGGCAGCATGTCAAACAGTTTTGCAATTGTTTCGAAATTGTCTCTCGTGCAAATGCAATTTTCTTCAATTTCATTTGGGCGGAGGCGGAGGACACTGGAGGACAGTCAGTGCCAATGCCAGTTGGCAGTTGGCCTGGGTCAGAATTTTACCTTATCCGCATGGATACACTGTCGATTATCAAGATACGGAACTTTAAATTTAAGCGAATTCAAAAAAAATATATACGCTTTAAATACCTTAACTTCTCATAAACGCAAAAGAAGTGTCTTTAATCAATGAGTACTTCCTGTACAAGTAGAGTTGAAAGTTTTTTCTTGTGCACATCTGGAAGAAGAGTTTAATCTATTACATAAAACAAATTGCAGATTTTCTCTTGTTTTTCCCTCAGAATGACATTTAAGTTACTTGATTCTGCCATTTGTTTGTTTGTTACTTTTTGCGTTTGGCAAACCAGTCGAGGGGCAAGAAGGCCCAGGTGGTAATAGAGATATTGGCAGACGGGCGATAAGCTTGATTTCTGTTCTGTCACAGCTCGATTTCGATTTATGTCCACTGACATGAGTCACCACAAAAATGGATCGCCTGGGACCCAAGAGCACACAGATTAAAGAAAGATTTCGTTTGTGCTCAGCTTCTAATTTCCGGCATGATGAATATAAATAAAAGTTATCGACTCGACCTTTTGGCAGAAATATATTTTCAGATATTTGAATAAAATACATGAATAAATTCCCCTTTGGCACCTTCCAATCCCGCTCAAGAGCGTCCTCAAATTTAATATCGTCATCAAAAATGCACTCCATCAGCCGCACAATTACGGACTCAAAATGCAACAATTTTATTACACAAAGCTTATGGTCAGACTAACAAATATATCAAAGCTAAAAGCCTGGAACATTCGCAAAAATGCCAGAAAAACACCAGAGGCAGGGCGTAGGGGACGGGGACTGGAAGCTCATCCCACAATCCCCCATGATGATCCCTGTGAGCTCCCAATGAACAATGGCCCAATGTTGACATAATAAAACGCACATAACTAGCGCACAAACATGAGGAGAGGGCAGAGGACGACACAAGGCCGCAGATGCCACAAATTCCGATTTTCCACAAACCCAAACACACAGAAACACCCCTATATGGTCAGTAAAAAATGTTATTAAAAAATATATCCCATAAAGAGTGAACCAAAAAAAGAGAAAAAGTTGTTCAACGACGAGGGGCAAAGGCTGGTCCGGCAAAGTTGGAAATCATATAAAAGAGAAATCAATGCAAAACTATGGGATTTAAAAGCGCTTTAAATCGTCCAAGAATATGCAAGGCCATGGGTCATAAAATTGCGGTTTCATTACACAAAAACCCCCAACCATGACATGAGTGCCAGAGAAGGACTACGAACGAACTATGATATTAAATCTACATTGAAATAGGGTGACCGCAAATAAAATGACACTAACTAGGGTAACTCGTTGAAAAAGACAGCCAAAATAACTTGGAATAGAAGGCACTCAATTCATACTATGCCAGAGTAATTCAAAGTTAACGATGTGTAAATACTTAAAGGACTTAAGATGCAAAACCCAGCCAGATCCAGCCGGGCAACCGAAAACCGCAATTATGACAACAGAAGTGGATTGGATTTTGGGGTACAGCATGAAAACCAATTTCTTGTTATGCTCCCAGGTTTCTATCTCTGCATTTGTGGCCAAAAGCTATGATTTGTCCTTGGTTCCAGAAATGGTAACAAAATTGCAGCCTCGTTTGTTGCACAAATGAGCCACATTGTAACCACAGAGATGCCAAAGATGGCAGGCAAATTGGCCAAAGGGAACCTGGAGAAACGAGACAACTAGTAGACCACATGGACACAATTACCGACAACGACAACAATTACCCGACGGCAATTTACCGGCATTAACACCCATTGCACACAGGCTTTTATAACTTCTTCAGTGCAGAAAACTGCAGAAAAAAAACTGAGGACCTGGCCATTCTAGAGGAATAAAGCCGTACCTTTGCCACCGGCTGCATAAATTTATTATGACCGCGATGAGATTGCAGCGACAGCCCGACAAATACGACCTTGAAAGGCACCTGGATCTTGTCTACGTGATGACTTGGGGCCATCGTTGCATTGTTATTCCTGCAGAATCTCGACTCTGGCCCAAGCACAGGTCCAGGTCCAGCTCGAGCTCGAGCTCCATCATCATCATTAAAGCCTGGCCAATAAATTAGCAGAGACCAAAGCGATTTGCCATGGTTTTTATTGTCCGGTAAGCGTCAGGTGTTGATGGCTAAAATTGAATTAAATGCCAATGCTTTGAGGAATAAAAATGCCTTTGGCAGACAAGAAAAATTGTGGTTTATATTTGATGTTTGAAATTAAAAAATATATAAATACTATTATAACAAATTTGAATTATTTTTTTTTTTACTTATTAATTTAAACAAACTTCATTTATTAGGATTTTTTTAATTAATTTTTTTTCTGTGCAGCTTTTTGCGTTACTTAAAGCAACAGCTTAAGCTCAAAAGATCAAAGGGACTAGCAGGAACCCATAATAAACAATACAAGAAGATATACATCCAAGGGGGCGTTTTTGAGCCTAGACTCGGGCACCACGCCTCCTCCATTGCAAGGCGCGTGATTTAATGAGTCCGCAGACACTGATTTATGCCTAATGACTGGGCCTAAATTGTTCTCCGGGAGCTACTCTGGTGTCCCTCCGCCACCAAAATGCCAAAAATACATATGCAAATTAAGCAAGTCAAACAAATGCAAAACTAAATGGCTTGAAATAAAACTTTTTGGCAGATTTAAGCCGCACATTGAGGGCCAGCCGGCAGAAGGCTGGGGCTGGCGGATGAAAGTGGGCCAAAAGAATGAGAATCACATCAGAAGTGAGCAAAACAGATTTGTCACAAAACCACAACAGCCAGTAAATCAGCATAAAAGGCGAATGCAAGTCAAAACATTTCAGAAATTATGACCCCGGCCAAGAGCCCCCACTGAAGCTGTAAAGGGTCGTCTGCCACAAGACCAAGCCGCAAACTGAATGAGCCTGGCACCCAAATGGGGACCAGGGAAGGGGTTTCCGATGGGATTGGGTTTGGGTTCCTGCGTTGGGGTTTTTTGCGGGGAGTGGAAGCATGATAATTGCCATTGCTGCTGGTTAAGAGTGGGGGGAGTGCGGGAACTTGGCCAAGTGAATCGTATAAAAAAAGACTAAAGACAACCGAAAATCAAACTCTCTGCGTTTTTACATTTAATTTACGTATAAAAGAAATACATATTTATTAATTAATTAATTAATAGGAACGTTTGTTAATGGCCTCAAAGATTATTTTTATTATTTTATTCAGATAAGGTTACACCATTTATGTGTGGATTGCGTTTAATCGGTCATTAAATGTTGATTATCTCGGAAATTGTTTTTTTTTAGTAACTAATTATTAGTAATATTTATTTGAAAACTGTCTTTATATTAAAAATATTTTAATTAATTTGTTGCCATTATTAATCAATGATATGGAAATGATAAGACTGGTTCTTGGGCTATAATTTGTTATATCTGTTCCAAAATTAATATTCATTGTTGAAACAATTCTTTAAGTTTAATGACCTTATCAAAGGGTACTGAAAAATATAGCCGAAATGTACACAAAAGTCACATACTAAAGCCAGCGAGTATCTGTGAAGTGGCTGCTGCAGCAACAGCATCTGAATTTCATAAATGCAATAATTGCTGTTGCACATGAGACTGTGTGTATGAGTGTGCATCATGCACAAGAGATGCAAATCAGTCGGACAGCTGGACATGCAGACGAGCCAACTCCGAAAGCATAAATAAGTCGTCTGCTCCTCCTCCGCCTGCTACCCCTGAAACCACGCCAAAAATCTAACGAGTCCGTATACATTACAGCCAAAAGAGAGGCTCTAACCCGAGAAGGAGGAGGGGGAAAAAAGTGGAGTTGCAAGTTGGTAGATGGTAGCTGGAATCTGAAAGCTGGGAGCCACAAGAGCAGAACAAACAGCTTGCCCAGCCCAGCAGACATCGGAGTAGCCCACTGACACTTCCGTTTAGGCTTTGTTTTTTCTTGGTCCTTAGCTCAGTGTTATAACTCATGCTTGCAAAAACAAAGCAATTAAAAGCTTTAACTTAAAGCACAACATCACATCACATTTGTTTTTGGGGCTGAAGCATTCTGCCTCTATTTCAACATGCAGGCACACACATTTTC
This sequence comes from Drosophila pseudoananassae pseudoananassae, assembly GCA_018153035.1. NCBI lineage: Eukaryota > Metazoa > Arthropoda > Insecta > Diptera > Drosophilidae > Drosophila > Drosophila pseudoananassae. Next base: position 118,846 of record JAECXR010000039.1, read on the forward strand.
TCTTGGCTTTATTTATTTATGGTCGGCCAGTTTGATGCTTATTAAATAGTTTTGCATTCGAAATTTATTTCGGTCAAATATCTCCATTTCTTAGGACAATAATTTTTGGTTTTTGCCACAAACCCTCTCACACACTTTACAAGCATTCGACTTTTAAAAGTCAAATGCGTTTCTATTTCATTCTACGGATATAAATATTGTAGGCATTTCTCTGGCATATTCAGACATTTAATTGAAGAAAATATAGTATCAAAAGCCAAATAAAAGTACAAAAATTTATTTAAGATATTAAAAGATGGATTTTAAGCGACTTGAGTTTTGTATGAATTCTTAAAATTAAATAGAATAGATAGAATATTAAGTGCTGCGCCAAGTCAAGTATCTCGAGTGTATCCTAAGAAATTTTCAGGATCCCCGGGAACTAAGGAGTGGGAGTAGCCTGTGGAAATGACAGGGCGTGTCAGATCCTGCCAAACAAAGCTCACACATGCGTGGGCCCCTTCTCCATTTTCCTACTCGTATGCTACTTAAACTTCAGCAAAATGTTCTGTCATTTTGACAACATTACACGCACACACATCGGATTCCGCTTTAGTTTCCCAGCAAAAGACAAAAACCAAAAAAAAAATGTAGCAAACTATCGCCATGAAGCCAAGTATTAGGCAACGTGAAGGAAGGAAAAGACGGAAAAAACGCGCTGTGAAAATGCGAAAATCAAGCAGAACTAACATAACTGCGAAGTGAAATGTGCTTGAAAAATAATAGATTCTCCCACACAATGACATTCAGAACCGGGATGGTGTTCCTGTTTGTTTTTTGTGTTAAAGGCAAAGTGCAGATCAAATGCAGTTAACTAGCTTGTTGACATCTTCACACACAATTTGGTGGAAAACTCAAACAAACAGAGTAGAGCTTGTGTAGGTAATGTTTCATGTAAGTTTGGAATATTTTTAAAAAAGAGATACTGTATTCCTGCACAAAAATAAGGACAGCGGAGCGATTAATCAAAACCAAATATAAATATTTTAGTTCCTCAAAACAGGGTATTTTTATTTCATTCAGTAAATATTATACTATTTCTGTACCCATTATAAAAGAATTAATAATTAAATATGAATCAAAGAACTTTTAAAAGAGCACTCATCATTAAAAGTACATACATTCTTTAAAAGTTATGTATATAAAGTTTTTGCAAAAGAGGCACAATGTATTTTTCATAAGTTAAGCAAAATGAAGAAAAACATTATTGTGGACCGAACGGATTGTCATTTCTGTGCAATTGCAACGTGCGTTCGCAACGAGTAGCAGAATAAACACCGGAGCACATCTATCTGCCCCATTTTTCGGCCTCCCTTGAAATTGCGTGTCCCTCGATGGGGCACTCATGCAAAAATAAAAGATTTTTAAATGCAATTTTATAAATGGCACCGGCCACCACTCGAATGGCATTGTCACAAGCAAGTTGTCAAAATATATTACAGGGGTTGCTTAAAATTGTATGCCCAGTCGTAGATGAAATTTTTAAAAGCCTTTTGATTTGGTCAGTACCCACCTGAGGGCCAGGCTATAAAATGTCTCATGGAATATTTATGCCGGCACATAAAAAAATATATATATTCTAGCCGGTGCAAGTTTCTGTCTGCATTTCTCCTACTCCGGTTATGGATTCGCAAATGCATAGCATGAAAGATTGTTGGCGATCCCAACGATTTCGGATTCTGAATCACAGATGTTTCAGAACTTGTCCTAGGTCTGACCCAAGCCACTGCCCCGGCTGTGGAAACTGTTGCTGCATGCCACACGGCAGTCGGACGCACAGAATCCGAATCACAGACTTTGCCACCGGACTCACATACTTTTGCGGCCTGCATGCCAAAAAGGTGCATCCTCCTGGACCTTCGACATGAAAAAGACTTCTTCTGCCGGCCTTGCATGCTCTTACCACAACTTGTAAAAAGAATCTGGGATTATCTACACAGAAGATTTTAATTTAATATTTTAATAAATTATTAAATTATTAATATTTTAATAAATTATTAAAAATGTTAAATTAAAACTTTTTGTAAAATATTATTATTACAATAATTCTAAAGTTTTAAGTTGCCATTCTGAAGTCTGTTAATTTTAGTTTAGGTTTAGTATCCTTTTTGCAGTGCAGAGTGGGTGTCGTGTACAAGTGACTGGCTCCCATTTTATAGCCACTGCATGCGCGTGTGGGTCATTGTGGTTCAAGCGGCAAATAAAATTTCTTTACAACTCACTTAGACCCTTGCTTAGTATTCAAAGCTCTCTGCATTCGCCCCATTCGACTGGGGATATTTTCAATTGTGATGTGCAGCCATTGCAGTGCATTTCCACAGTCACCTAGAAGTATTTTCCGTTTGATGTCTCTACTTTTTTACAACACCCACACAACCTTGTTGGTGGTAGAATCTCGGTCTTCGATTATGGAACGTTGCATACTTTTGTGCACAGGCATGCACAAAATGTCAAAAATATGCTCGGTCAGTTCGTGTGTGCATTGCTCCGACTTATTTGTCTGTGTGGATGGGATTCCTATGGAAAGTCGTAAAGCTCGCTTTTTTGTTTATTCCTCACAGACACAACCCAGTCAATGATACAAACAATCTGAGTAACAACAGCAAAAAGTCGCAGCCAAAAGCCAAAGCCATGCAATAAACGTAATTACAATTGAAACGTCCCTGTGTGAGTCGGAAAGGAGTTGGTTAAGGGAACAAGCAATAACAACAACATGTTTGTCATATGGCATGCATTGGAATTTATCAATAATTCCCATACGGGCAGCTTCGAAGTCCTTGCCTTTACCAATTACACACACTGCTTGATTCCAGACTCTACCACTTCTGGACTCGTTTTTTTCCAGCTACCCAAAAACAATACCCAATACGTGTCTTGTTTTCCCACTGAGCCTGTATTTCATTTCATTGCCCATGGTTATGGAATATTCATTAAATTCTGATTCCATTCGGATTCCTTTCCTGCTCGACTTAGATTGGCATTTTTTTTTCTTTTTCCTAAAAAGGAGAATATTTAAAAGTGAAAAAAGTAATTGGGTATTTTACAAACTACATATTTAGCTTCTGCCTTTTAGTTTTGTTCATTTAAGCTAAACAATTTAACAACTGTTTTATTTACAGCTTTAATTTGCAAGCCCACCTTAAATCATATATTTTGACCTCACTTCACGATAACCTTAGCCAGAGAACCTAAGCACCTTAAGGCATTCACACAATTCGATTCGTATAAAATTACACATAAACTAAGACTAAGAATATTATCTTTTTAATATTCATAAATAATATTAGAATAAATGATTTGTTTACCTTTATATAAACTAAAGGGTAAGCATCTTTAAAAAAAAATATGATTAAAACTCAAGAAATATTTTTAGTGCATAAAGCTTCAGGGTCTGGCAGTTGCTGGTTCTGTTTCTGTAGCATTTGCTGATGGCCTTCGGCAAATGACAAACAAAGGCGGCCAAAATTTCACCCAGAAACCGCAACTCCCCCCGGCAACTTGGCCAAGTTTTTGGGGCAAGAGTGCCGAATCGAGCCTACGTTGGCCAAGTGAAAACAAGCGTGAACAGATCCCGCCCACAACAAAAAACAGGATGCACCGTTGCAGCGCGTCCTGTGCCTTCGGCGGTTGCCTTACTGGCCGCCTGCCGCCCAGCCTGCAACTGCAACTGCCACTCGAATTTTGAATTACGAGCAGGATGGTCTGGCCGCGTGTTTAGATCCACTTTCCGGGGGCCTTTGAAAGTTTTATGCACTCACCCACTGCCCATTGGCAGCCCTTGCCAACTTTGCAACTGTACATAAATTTAATTTCATTTTATGAGGCGGCCCAGCAACATCTTTTGAGAACTTACTGAACACGAACACACCAAAAGGACCCTAAAATACGATATCAAATGTACAGAGAGAACTATAGGGGCTTCAATAAAAGTTTTAGAGTGTCCTAGAAACTATAGTTAAAAGCTATAAGTATTATATAAACGATTCTAGAACTGAATGAATTAATATATTTATTTAGAAAATATAAATAACACTAATGTTTCTGTGTATGCACCACTAATGCAATTTTATTTGCCGCTCGGCCATTTTTCATTGCAGCTAGCCATCGCCCGTTGCCACTTTCGACTTCCACTTGCCACTGCCGCTTCTTTTGGGCGGCGTTTTTGGGGAAACTGTTTCGGTGAGTTAAGTATGAATTATGTTGTTTTAGCGCAGCGCTCCTGAGTTTGAAAACTTATTGAAATATGCGACAGAGGCTGCAGCGGACCAGCAACAGAAGGCCGCCATGCCACTCCGTTTCGAAACTTGTGTGTGTCCTTTTGAGCTTAATTGAAAGTTCGGGCCCACTCAAACAATATGCCGGCGGTGGAAAAGTTTTACCTGGCTGTAAATTAGTTGCAGTTGCAGGTGGGAAATTTTGGGTGCACAGCTAGCAGAATTCCCGTTTAGTCTGGAATTAAATTAAAAAAATGCACCTTTTCTTCAGCTACCAAATGTGTTTGTCAATCAAAGTGCTTCGGGGATTTTCTTCACAAACCAAAGTCGTCTAAAAAGTCACGTCACATCACTCACTCGACGGAAAAGTTATCAGAGAATTGTACTATCTTCATCGTGAGATCTGCTTTTCACGCACAACAAATTTCTCTAGTGGAAAACAAGTTCGAGTAGAGGAAGTGGAAAAAAAATTCCAACGAACGCCAGAAATCTTTTGCAGCTGCTCATAAAAATGTCAGATACCCGCCCTTTCTAGGAAACTAGTTGCAGTTGCGATTGTGAGCAATTTGTTATTCGATTTTTATACGGCCATGCAAAAGTTGAACAGGGAAAGAAACTTCACTCCGCAATCCGCCAAAGGAAGAAGATGTGGAAGCTGTGAAAGAATCTGAAGTACAGAAGTGACTGGCTTGGCTGGCACCACGGAAATGGCTTGAAATTGTCAGCGGCGCAATGATGCACATTAAGTGTCAAGTGCCAAAAGTTGTTGACAACAACAAGACGAGACTATTTTTTGGCCAAGAGTGGCAGTCAGTAATCGACAGAATGCCATTGACACATAGTGTCATTCCCCTCATACTAAACTTCAGACTGAGACTTAGTCATAATATTTATTTATATTCGTAGACAATTTTTATATTTTTCCTTTTTTTAAATAAACTTTATTTATTTGCGTTTTAAAATCTTTCAAACAACTCAATACTTCAAGGTATGTTATTTTAAATATGGCATATAACCCTGAAAGCTGGAGCTGTATTCGAATTATCTATTTGAAGGGCAAATAGAGAAAGCCATTTGCATTTTAAACTCATGCATTTTCATCAATTATTGAAAAAAGAAGTGACAGCAAGCGAAAATCACTTTTCGTCCGGGTCACAAACATGAGCTCTACTCTCCTTCCCAGTGCATTCAATTGGAAAAGTTGTAAAATCAACAAGTCATTGGCAAACAGCGGCCCAGACGACAGCGCAAAAAACATTGCTGTTAAAATATTTTGCTTATTTGCATACAAAAATACACAGAGCACTGGGAGATAAAATGGGCGAATTATTTGAGCACACTCTGAAAAATTGTCTAGTTGATATAAGCGAAAGAAATAACGTTTTATTTGGTAACTGACTTTTTGTGAAAATATTTTTTATAGGGAAAAACCCTTATAAAATCTTTTTAGGTAATAACTTATTCATTAGTCTTGAATAATTGAAGTAAAAATCAAAATGACGACTATGATTTTTTTTTATGTGCGAACAAGTTCCGTGGGTAAGCCAACAGTTGCTGCCGGGACTGGGAAATGGCTTCGGGCGGAATGAGTGCCGGAATACTCGTTGGACGGATGGAAGGACAGACAGTCAGGTGGCTGATGCTGCTCAAGTGCATGAAAGAGTTGCCATGGCTGCCAGCGGTGCAGAAATAACTATATTTAGAACCGGAAACGGAACCCAGAGCATCCCTTATGTGTTCGGGCGCTTGTGCGTGCGGAGCAGTTGCATCTGCAGCTTTTCTGGCAATTGAAGCTACCGGGATTGTATTTTCTATTGAAAAAACGTCGGAGGACAGCTGGAGAGGTTGAAAAGCCTCCAGCCCGACTTCCGGAAAGGATATACGAGAACCAACGAATGCCAGCATTACTATAAATGAGACAAAGCAGATTCAAGCATTTTTCTAGTGCTTTCATATGGTCACTTCGATGTTGGGCACTTTGTTAATTCAATTTCCCCAGCTGACCGAGCTTTGCTGGTTAAACCAATTTTTAAAAATGGCAACAAAGGCCAAAATTGAATTGCATAAGCCAGTAAAAATATTACGTATACGTACATAGGTAGTCACTAGCGAAGCTCCGCCAATTTGATGTTTTTAAATCTGTTATTTTGTGAATCGAAAGAAAAATACTCTTCCCGTTCATAAGCAATTAATCCTCTAACCAATTTATATACAAAAAATTAAAATTAACCTTTATAATACCTATTTTACATGTATAGGAATATATTTTAAAAATAAATTCTGATTCCTTAAACTAAATAGACAAGGCACATTTTTATTTGACATTTTAAAGCCGAAAAGTGGAAGCTGTCTAAAATGGCAACTAACTTTTTGTTTGCATGGCTTTTCGTGTCCTTCCTGGCCGGACAGCAAACATTTTTGCAATTTTTGTGCAAATGATGCCCTCCGGAAGGCACCAGACACATGGCTCACAGCGTCCACACAACAGAACTGCCACGGAATTGGGGAAATCGCGGAAATCAGGAAGGGGCAATGGGAAATGGCAGGCAGACGCTGCGTCGCGTATCCGCAAAATCAATGTTAAGCTGGTAACGTGCAAAAGTTAATGCCTCAGTTGGGCCCAGACTGACCGAAACGCCAAAATGGCAACAAAAACTGACCACAGAGGACCACCCAAAAGCGCAGCTAAAAAGCCTAAACAAAAAAATTTCCCAAAAACAACAAATACTCGAATGCATACAACATCATCCGAAGCATTAAAAAAACGACAGCACAAACCGCGAAAATAATCAACGAGACGTAAAAACGCTGGCATATTTAATACGAAATTTAACTGGGCAAGAGAAACAATGAAACGAAAAATTATAAATGCAAAAACGTTGTTCTGAACTCCATGAAAACCGAATAAAAATCGCAAAAATCAAACCCACCATGAATAAATATTGCTGTTATATAAGTGAGTGTATATACATATATGGGAATGCAGATTGACATACTATAGAGTTCAAGGCCCTCAAAGAGAGCAGTTATCGTGGACAATTTTCGGGTGACCCAACTTGAATGGCATTGTTTTTGCCGCCATTGTTGCATTTCTGTTGTCATTTTTAAGCCAATTTCCGTTCATTTTGACGCTTCCGCTGTGCTTTCCCGCCACCCACCCATTCATATGTACATGAACTTTAAACGATTTTTGGTTTCGACTTTTGGTTTGCTTTTGTGGCCGCCACTCCGCAAAAGATCCAAAATTGCAGCTCATCAAATTCGTTATAACTTGATTTAGCTCCGGGAATTTTCCACAATAAATTGGAAACGATAAATAATTGGTTATTTCTTCATATCTAAATATGAGGCAGCTATATCCAACAAAATGTTAAGCAATTCAAATAAAATTGCAATTTAATTCAGTGTCATCCGGAGAATGGTAAAGATAAACATGTTTCTGGAGCAATAAAACATTCGATTAGATTTACTCTTATTGCAGATTGAAATTGAGCATAAAACGACTTCAGTCGGGAGCTATTTTTCATGAAAAATAAATTATAGGCATACTCAACTTCACACCCAGTCTAATTAATATATCATAGCCTTAATAAATGTTAAAATCCTTAAGCAGAAGTTTATAAAAACAATATACTTAACGCCAAAAATATCCTGTACTGTATGCATTTAAGTCTATTGTAGAGTTTAAAATAAACCTATAAATTTATTAGATATTGATAGAAAATCGAATTTTACATCGATAGATGTACATATGCATGTATATGAATAGCAAACAAATGTAAGCAAACGCAATTTATTTTACACGATTGCACTTTATAAAATCTAACAATATTCAAACCAATGTGTGGTAAGACCAAAGCCAAGTTATTATTTATGGGAAAGGCATCTGCATCAGTAAGCAGAAAACCACACAAACCATTTTTAATTGCTTCTTTTTAATTTTTATGTTTAATTCACTTGCTATAATCGATAGAATCGCTATATTCTCATGAGCACACAAATATCAAACTATAATTGGAAAACAATTATTTAGGATAATGTTGGGAGAAGAAGATGTGACTAAGTTGTTGGGATTTAGTTTTAGTTTGTTTATATTTTAATAGGAAACCTTAAACATCTAGAGCCTCAATACGTTGTTGCTGAAATAAGTTTTTCTGTTCCGTGTACCCAAAAATAAAGTATCTCGCAAACAGATCTAAACACAATTGTTTGCCTGGCTTCGGGCAGGATATGCAATGCAGTTTTATAGGCGCCAATTCATGGAGCATTTATTAATATTTCGCATCTCGTTCTCGACCTATGGGCGATAACAGTTGCCGGACAATGTCAACAGAGGCATCGCGAATTGCGAAGAGGCCTCTGCAAAATGACAATATTTGCAAGCCCTTTTGAGCCTAAGGGGGTGGATTTTTGAGTCTGGGATATGGCGCACTGTTGCCCTACTGTTTGCCGAATAACCGTTATTATATCGCTCTCCGCCTGAGCTCGTGATAGTGGGGGCGTGGCATGAGTATCTATGTGTGAGCAGCTGTTTGCGCGAATGTTTGCACGGTCCAGTTTGGGCTTCGATCCATTTGACATTATGACGACGCATCACCGGGCAGAGCTGGCAAAACTTTGAACACCACATTGTGTTGCATTTCAATTCTCGATATCCGAATGGAAACCCTGCGGCTCGTCACCTTCACTTGATTATAGCCACTTTTATTGGAATCTATTTATGAGGCGTTTTAATTAAAACGGAAAGTGAAGCCGCAAAGCAATGCACTGAAATATATTATTCCAGATCTTTTAAACAGTTTTTCAAATATTTTAAAAATGTATTAATACATAAAATATAATTTATTTAATTTTACCAATTATAAATTTAGAATTTGTTTAAATAAACCTTTCAAAAAAGGTGTTACTGAATATGTCAAGTGCATCCTACAACGAGTTGTTTGCATTGACCTCCAGGCAAAATGTGTGTCACGCGAACAGTAAAGAAATTTCATTATTCTGCCAGATGGGCGGTGATCCAAAAACTTCAGCTTGGTCCGATGTTTGCATTTCCCACACGCATACGAGCGATTCATTATTTCACTTTTGGCGGAAAGTTTTGTTTGTTGAAAGCAAAATGCAGCATCTGCCGTTTACACTGCTAAAACAACAATAATATAAAGCCAAAGAAACTTAATAACATTTAATGAGTTTCAGTTGAAACCCCACTTTTTGCAAAAATCTCACACTAATGAGAACTTAAAGAGTCAACAGAGAACGATAAACAATCTGAATAAAGGGGCTAGGTGGAAAAAAGTTTATTAATTCCCACAGCCATCCGAGATGGTAGCCTACTTATGCGGGCACGAATTTCATCGAAGGGGATGACATGAGCAACCCTTAGAACACACCCACTTTGCACACATGTTGAACAAATATTATTGTCTTGTATTTCATTTTTATGTTGACTTTTGTCTCACTTCTTCTGAGCTCCACACCCCAAAAAAAATGTTTATTTGGCGTGTTGCAGCAACACAAATAATTGTCGAACAGCATGTTGCATGTGTGTGCGCCCGTGTTCTTGTAGTTGTTATTTACGATTGTCGTAAGAAACTTAGATAAATATTAAGTATACGCAACTATGTCACGTCACGGGACTAATGAAAAATAGCGGCAGACTGTGGGATGAACAACCCAGAATTTATGCTGATGGAAAACTTTAAACGATAAACCATCGATAAAAACCAAAAGCTGGGTGGTATCTCTAGGATATTCAAATGGCAACAGCTGGACGAACAAGGCAGACTCTATGCATATATTGTGCTATCCGTATATGGGAGCCTATCTATGTGTGTCTCTATGCCATACACTGAAAGTTAGCTACAAGCCAAAAAAAAAAAATATAAAAAAACAGCGGAAAAAGGGAACCGGTTTTCACGAAAACTCGCTGGTGCTCCTGCAGCTTCTGCCTGTCAGTGTCCATGTGCGCGTAAAGTCCATTAACATGAAAGGCAACAAACAAGCAGCCAGGCCAGCGCACAATTTTGGACACTTCATAAACAAGGATGCATCGTTCTTTCAAATCGCAAAAAAAGTCTCAAAAATAAACCGAACCTTTCGAAAAAAAATGTAGAAACAGTTTAAATGCGACTAAGATTTCAGAAAACTTCAACTTCCTCGGATCGAAATCGGATATCCTCAGACTTTTTTTCAATACCACTAAATGCACCTAATACACATTAAATAACAATTGATAGCTAGAAATCAGGTTTAATTAGAAATTTGGCAAATGTAAAATATGTTTTAAAATTGATACCAAACGAATAACTACATTTTAATTAAAGCATACCAAAGAGCAATGTAATATTAGAAAATATCTCGACTATATTTGATTAATAAATACAATTCCAACTAGAAATGCTTGACTAGAAACAACAATTCTAGCCCCAAAACCACTTTATTATACGGAGCATGTAATTTGACGATTCAAACTCATCATTGAATTTCCTCCATTGCAGGTGACCAGGATTGAAGGAAACTAAAGGTTGGAGAATTATAAGGTAAGAGCTAAGCTAATTGAATGGAGGAGAGCAAATAGCAGGAATCCGGACAATTATTGTTGGCAGAATTGGTTAGGTAACGCCTTTAAGCCAATCAACTAAATCAACAATACGCATACGCCATGTGTGCCAAACACACACATACTCACCCATGACCCACTGAAGGCTGACCCAACACGAAAATTCAAGGCTTAAAATCTAACCAAATAAAGGGATTGTGATTGGGGCTAGTGAGGGCAGTAGACTGACAATTATTATGGGAAATGTTTTTCGGGGGTCAGGACTGAGCATTTCATTGAATACAATGGCATTAACAACAATAACAACGTTGCGCACACAATCTAGCAAATATTTAGTGAAGGGAAATAATTTCTAATAGGTTTTCCTTCCAATTGAAATCGGATATTATGTCTGGATGCGAGTTCGTGTGTGTGGCTGATTGTATTTACGCAATGTTTGGTAGAATAACACAGGGTACCATGCAAATATTTGCCTTTCCTTTGGTTGCCACAGAACTTTTTAATTAAATGAATGCGGCAGGGCTGGTAACCCAAACGAAGCTCCAAAGAAGATTTCAGATTCTAAGTGATTGCTTAATAATAAAGAGTTTATTGTTTATCCATTAAATTTGCCACAGCTCTTTAAGTCTGCCCGGAGGTTGGGCCAACTTTCTCGAACGCAGAGACTCAATCATTAGTTATGCAAAGCACATAAAAACCAGTACGCCGGGTCAGGGCTCGAACTAATTTCTAATGGTGCAAGGCAAACGGGAGCAGAAATTAAACAAACAGACCATGGCATGGAACTTTATTCGAGTTTGCTTGGCCAACTGAGAAATTAAGCTGTTGCTACCAAACGAGGATTCTAAAAAAAATGATTGTGTGTAAATATACCAAGCTGCATAAACTTTCTTCAGATACATGAAACTATACTATGTATACAGACACTGTGTGTGCTCGTGTGTTTATTTCACACCTGAAGTGTGATGAAAATATGACAACAGAAGCACATCCCAGCTTCAGACAGGTGCCGAGTGAACATTCTCCACTGCTCACTGTGCATCTTGAACGTGTGACTGTGGGGCATTCGTGCTTGAAGAGTTTCCCCAGCTCTCTGCAAACAAACATAACTTGAAGCTCTTCTTTCACACACTGCCTCCTAGTTTTTTCAGCTCAAATGTTGATACACCCACCAAAAAAATATACTTTGATGCTGCTCTTTAAGCATTTTTGAAAATAAGTGGTTATCAAAGGATAGAAATCTAAATAACCTTCCAATAAAGGTTCTATATTAAAATTTAATAAAAATTACATAGATTTTTAAAATATCACTTTTTATTCAAGTCTATGGTTTTTAGTTAATTTTTTTACAAGCGTAAAATAACATTTTTCTTTTATAAATTTATTTTTTCAAAGTGTAATACTGATTCATGCCCTCCATCATCATCATTGGTTTTGCATCAATATTGTTTTTTCTCATCACAGAAACTTTGATTGAAAATGCAAATCACAATAGTTGACATATATCAAAAATCAGTTCTTGGTACTGGCTCCCTGTGTCCCTATCCATCTATAAATGAACACCAATAATCCATATCCCTGTCAAGACACTCGAGTAAACTTTGCCCCTTCATCAGGATAATCAACTTAATCGACAGCATTCCACGGCAGATATCCAAAAATCTGACAAGTCACAAACTTCTAACCCTGTATTAATAATATTTTACCCACCAAAAAAAAGACGGCTATTCATAAGCATTTGCCTGATCATCCAATGGAACTATGCACGTGCGATAAAGCAAAAATGTTCATTTAATGTTGTATGAAAGCAAATATTTTTATGGCCTTGACAAATCAGTTTTCCTGGTATTTTTTATAATAAGCAGCATGACAAAACGGCAAAATGCTCAACGCCCACACTCAAGCACACACACAAAAGTCAATTGATTTGGGAGCCAAAATTCCTTTGGGCAGAGGGCAAAAATAGAAGCCGTACAAAATTCATTCATACTTGGCCTGGATTGATTTTGGGCACGACACACAAAAAACACAGCAACGCAAGTCAGCACTATACCTATATACATATACACATATATGAATGTCCCTGGATATATTTCAAACACACTCACTGGGCTGTAAAGAAAAGGACAAGAGTGAATTTCGTTTGCCTTTGTGAGTTGCTTTTCCTGTTGCGACAACGACACGGCATTTATAAAAATCATACGCCCTGTTGTACCAGCAGCACACGGCAAAAGTGGTGGCACGACAAAAGCAAACGGCAATATATTCGTATCGCTTGTCAGCCAGCATGTTCGCGAACGATTTTCGCATACGTAATGTCGATTTTGACAAAAACTGTCACCTCCTTGGCAAGTTGAAAGGTTGGGGGGAAAGTTGCTCATAAAAACGTTCGACTCCCTGATTGCGTTAAATCAAACTGAATACCCATCATTAACAGGCTTAATCCACTCGCCAGCGATGCGATCAAGTGTGAAAGATCCGCCTATTTAAACAAATCACTTGGGCATGTCTGGAAGGATCCAAGTTTCCAACTTGCCTGATGATTTCTTAATTGGTGGTCTTAATTGAAAATCACAGGTTGAGTCGATTGAAAGGCTATAAATTGGCCGTAGTGCTCGGCAACGACTTGCTCCCAAAAGGTTTTAACATTATCAATATTGCAAAGTGAAATATTTGAAAGACAACGTATCTGAATAATTATGTTGTTTAGTGAAAATCAATTTGTGTCATTTTCTTCCTCAACTACCTTGTTTGGCCGTCAAACAAAGACGACTTAACCGAAGACGTAATAGATACAAAAGGAAGGAAACATGCTGTTGGCGTGAAAAACTACCATTCAATTTGACGGAACCTCCCCGAAAATGAAGACCTGCTCAAAGTTACAGGAAGTTGTCATTCGGCAACACTTCCTCACACACAAGCTTCCTCGTATGGGACACACGTCAAAAGCGACGGGAAAACTTCAGGATGACAATTGAGTGGGCGTGTGCGAGGGGCGTGTTCTTGGACAAGTCCTTCAATTGTTGTTTGCAAAAAACTTCACCCAATTTAAAGCGAGAAAAAGCGAGCCGTGTCAGACAGAAGAAATAAAAAGTGGAAGCCGAAAAAGATCAGGTATTAGTCACGCCCTGACAGATTCCGGCCAAGTCCGCTATAAAGGCCCGAATCGCTCCCTCGTCACTTGGCAACGCTTTCGAGACTGAGACTGTCAATCAGCTCCGATTCGTTTTTGTTTTATCTTCTTCGAGCGTCTTACGAAAAAAAGCCAAAAAAAGTAAAACAAACCAACTAATTGGTTGAAATGCAGAGCATGGAAGCAAAGCAAATTTTCGGCCTGCCAAAAAGTTTCACGCTTATTACACCAAAAGCAAAACAAAGCCAAGCCAAGCGATACCAAAAAAAATATGGTGTTGAGAAATTCATGATTCATTAGCAAAGTCAGACCAACGCAAGTGGATAACTTTTCATGCTCGCCTATTGCACCAACAACTGGCAGCTTCCTTGGCTAATTTAAATTCTTTTGGCGCCACCAATGATGCCACCACCGACACCACACCACCGCACCTCCACCTCCTCCGGCGGCGGTCGTCTATTGGAAGAAGTCGGGCATGACAGCTCCTTAAGCGCCTGAGTGATTGACATCAAAAAGGTCTATACCAGGAGCCGTAGATAATGTAATGAATATACACACACAAAACAAAAACCGGTTAAGATTAAGATTATGAATCAGATAAACTTAACTATATAAGTTTATTTAACAAGCCGCTTAGCAGGCTTACTCTACAGCTACTTAATCTTGAAATCTTTAATATATACACATATTTCTTTCTCTGTATAAATTCATATGTAGGGCTGTTTCAGGGGATACAATTAAAATTGCACATCATTAGGAATTCTCAAATTTGACTAGACTTGTACACAAAGTTTAAACTGGCAATGCTAGAAAATTGAATAATGACGTGGCAGTTTCCCAACCTTACTTTCCTGTTTGAGTTTTCTGCACTTGAAAATCCCTCAAAGGGAAACTTAGCAAGCCCACTAATGATACACAAAAATAAAGCCCATCGGAAGGACGGAAATACCTTCAGTTGTTAGGGACAACCCAGGACACTTGTTCAAAGGTAATTTAACGAAAAAGGCATCAAAACGCAAACAATTCCTTCGGACTCAGGTTTCTCGGGGCAACTAAAAAATCTTTTTTTTTTTTTTTTGTTTATTTTATTTAGGATCCCTGTTTGGCAATCAAATCTTGTGTGAAATGAAAGCGGATAGGACTAAAATAGGCCAAGCAACCCATTTGACAAGCGTCTTAAGCAACTGCCGCCTGCCAGCCCGCCTGCCTGCTGTGTTAGCCTGGCTAACAAATCTCACTAAATGCCAAGACAAAAGTAAATGAAATTGCACTAAATCTAAGGGGGAATTTGTCTTGAAAAAATTTCAACCTTTTGGCCTCCGGCGGATCGCAGCTTAAGTTGAAAGGCCCAAGTTTTTGGCGACGGGAGGTGGGATGTAGAATTGGAGTTAGAATCCAGAGGATATCATCAAAAAGGTACGAACAGGCCTAGGCCAAAGTGATAAACCGTTTCCACTGACATTGCATATAAATCTGCGACAAAGTTGCGTCTTCCACGGCAGCAGCAGCGGCGGTGGCACGGACAGCTCCAAATCGTGCCGGATTTGTCACGCCAAATCGTTGGAAATGCTTTTGGCCTTGTTTATACCCAACTCCACCGCGCCGCCCCTCCCTATTTTAGCTACCGAAAATTCTAACAACAACAATACGAAGCTTTAGCAGCAGCAGAAAAAGCAGTCGTAAATCTTTGAGTAGCTTATCTCCAACAAAACTGTGCGCTTTTTTAATTCGCTGGGAAAATGTATGCAAAACAAGGGCCAGGGAAATCAAGAAAAAAAATTGCTGCCAAAATGCACAGAGAAAATGTTAAATGTTTATTTAAAATGAGGCACATGTTCTGTTCGGCGGAGCGACGCGGGGAATATTATTTATAGAGGAAAGTCGGTCTTACAACTCGGAAAGTCGGAAAAGACGAGCTGGGAAATTAGGTTAGCACAGACAATGTTTCACTTTTCATTTCCATGGCTAAAACTTAGATCAACAACTTATAAGCAGCTTTTCATCCCGACACCCGACAGCCAGACCGAAAAACAAAAGCCAAAAATCCGCCCCCCCATGAGCCATTTATCATAAAATGCCAACACAATGCCACCGATACGCCGAGACAGAACAAAATTCAAAGATTATCAGGCATGCTCCGGTTCTCACTTTCGGTTTTCGTTTTCGTTTTGAAAACGAAAACGAAAAAATTGGTGCTCCCGTTTTCACTTTCACAAGATTTTTTCATATTCAAAAACGAAAAAATTTGTCTTGCCTAAATGAAAAGTAAATGCCTTTTTCTATATTAAATCGGATCTTATTTGCAAAAGGAAAAAAATAGTTGACTTATTGGTTTATTGTCGTTCTATTAAGACCTCTAGAAGATCAATTAGGCTTGTAGTTATTTTTAAAACGAGTAATTTCTGACCCAAGCTCAAATTCGGATATCAAATTTTGCCGTCGGCAACAACAATTTTCGTTTTGGTGAACGACCGATAAGTTTGACACCATAAGTTATCGCCTAAGCTGCCATACTTTTGATAGAATAAAAAGCAAGTTAAAAATACTTGTATAATCAAATGGATTGCGATAAATTTGTTGAAATTAGGTAAAATATGTTTTTTAAAAATTAATTAATTTAATTTAATTAGTTATGTGCTAAAAGTGTATAAAAAAAAATTGTTGAAAACTCCGGAATGAAATGAAAACGAAATCCAATGAAAAGGTGGCATCCCCTTAATTTGTGGGAAACAAGTGATTGCCTTTGAAAAACTTTTTTTTTTTAAATGTGAGTAAAAAAGCTTATTTTTATAAAAAACAATAATACTAATATATTGTTTGCAGGGGAAAACACAAATAATCATATCATCATATCATAATCACGTTTCGATAGCAAAACGATAACTAAAAACTTGTGAAAACCGGAGCACCTAAAAACGAAAATCTCGGTTTTGGTCCCAAAACGAAAACGAAAACCGAAAGTGAGAACCGGAGCATGCCTGTATGTCTTCAGGTTGATAAACGAGATGTCAGCCAAAGTATTTGGCTGGTTCCTTAACACCTCAACGAATCGAATAACAAATTGGGTTATTGAAGGGACCACATCAAAGTTGGGTGGTCTGATTTGCAATTGTTTTAGTTGGTAATTAGGCAAAGCCACAGCCACGAAAAAAAGGTGAATCAAAACACCAAATAAACAATGAAAAATATAGGCCTAGATAATTTGATGAATTTGATGAGACTTTGATGTGCCAAAAATAATTGCATGCAAATTTATTTTAATGCATATTTACCCTCGTAATTGCTGCAAATTTACGTTTCATTTAATCGGCATGGTCCGAGGGTCCGTCCCAGACAAAAAGAACAAGATATTCTGAGAAGGAGCTAAAGGATCGAACAGGAAAATACCCTAACTAAGTAATTAAAGAACCGTTTAAAGTATTTTGAAAACAATAGTTTCAAATAGAAAGAGTTATGGCATATATAACATCTGAACAATAATTTCTAATCCCTTGATCAGCTTAACATCCTTTATGAAATTTTCTGTGGACTTCCTCTCCATAATATACCCTTTTTCCGCTGGACAGTCAAATGGCGACCATGAAAAAGCGGCAAACAGATTATAACTCCCAACTGACATTCGGGGACTTTATTATTTGGCCATTGAAAAATGTGAAGCTATCCATGGGTTGTTGGAGGGATAACGCGAGCGACCCAAGTGGATTTTAATTTTTCAAAGTTAAACAGCGTCGGCGACCCTTTTTTTATGTCTCGCCCCCTTTGGGGGTTTGGGGCCTGGCATCCTGGCTGGCCCGCTTGAATGGACGCTGCGAATTGTGGACGGCTGACTTCACCGGACCGGGCAGACCGTGCGGACTGTGTTTGTGTAAATGTCGCCGGGATTTAGCCGTCCGGCCGGATAGCTTCATTGTTTACCTTCGCGACTCTGCACTGATTGATCCCTTGGGTGGCTCAACACGCCCCGATATTCCCCTTCTGCCCGTCCGTGTAATTAATTTTGCTTTTTGATTTGTGATTTGTGTTGGGGCTGGCAGAAGAGTGCCGGCGAAAAACCATCAAATTGTCACGTAATTATATTTGCGTTAATGATGTTTCGACCCGACGTCGGCATCAGCATTGACCATCGGAAAAGTCAATTAATATTTTTGGTGAATGAACAACAATTTAGATTGCTGTGTCGCTGGTGGGCTTTAATTAAAATGCTTTGGCCGCAATTTCAATACACGCTGCGATTTTTAATTTTCATTGAAATCGTGACAACCGTTTTAATTCATTCTTTACCTTTTGTTTCCTTTTTTTTTGCTTTCCTTCTTTCATATTATATATTTTTTTGTATATTAATTTGCAAGGCACGCGACTTTAAAAACCCGCTACCAGATTTAACCGATAATGACCAGAAAAAAGTTTGAGCCATTAAATTATATAAGCCTTAAGTGGTACTTAATCTGGCTTTAATTTTTTTTATGCCAAAACTGGTTTTCTCGTTCTGCTTTGCATCCGAGTAGCTTGATGGTACAATTATTCGACCTTGTCTGAGGGTGTGACGTCGGTATAAAGATAATCCGATGATGAGAATATATCATCATATGAGTTTGAATATATAGGTCGGTGAATTAAAAGCTAACCATATAATTCCCAATTCCTGGAAGGTATGTCAAAATAATTATTTTAAAATTTTAATTAAATTTTCAGAAAATTCCTAGCAAAAAGTGTTAGCAAATTATAATAAAGTACTAGCAAATCATAAAGAGCAATAGAATTCTTCTAATTACAAACACAAACTATTTATTGATATAGTCCATAACTTGTTAATAGCCGCACATGCCAACGCCTTGCTTTGCTAAATTTTCATTTTAAACTAACACGTTATTAGACTGACAATACCTAACAAGGTACTTGACTTTTATGTTCAATTACTAGTGTTGTCTTATAAAATTTATATATAATTCTACATATAGCCATTAATATATACATATATACATGACAATGTTTACGGACGTGCTTCACTCATTCGTCTGCTCACGTGCTGCATATTCATGACAAGGGTTTGACTTGGCTTGACTGGAGTTCACATGTGACACCGAGAAAAAATAATCCAGCACATATACTAAGAAAAATATAAATTATCTGCAAAATAATAACAGTTGTATTAATATTCAATTGCCATCATAAAATAGGTTGTGAAAAAGAAACTTTATTGAAATAAGCCCTAAGCCCGATTAGTATTTATTTATTTGAAAACATCCAACCGTGAAAATAAACCAATTTATATATAGGGTTTTTATTTTCCTGTACACAGATAGTGTGTTGTATCAACATGAATTACTATTAATGGCGTGCAGTATAAATTGAATTTCATTACACGACGACGTCAATTAAAAGCATGTAAAACTCAATCGCCGATGACGTTTTTAAATGCAACCGAGCCATCATCGGGCGGTCGAGACAGTCAAGTCAGAGTCAGAGGAGATGCCAGAGTCCCGGGGGCGTAAAAGGTAAAGAGCCCAGGGGGGCCGTGGGGGACACATTGACGTTGGCTTAATGAGTCGGCAAATGGCTGATAAAAATGCACAGTGAATATGAAAATCGCTAGCACTGGCGCTGGCGCTGACACTCGTGACGTCGTGACGCGGCGCAAAGTTCTCGAAACTGACAGGAAACATTGATAAAAGTGCCAACTGACATTGCGTAATGATGGTGCGCTCTGTTCCCGCCTTAATAGCCGGCTCATTAAACCAGGAATGCATTAAAAACAAGCAACAAAAAATGGCAAAATAAAATTAAAATGAAATATCACAATGCAAAAAAAAAAATGATTTAACATACATCATGGTGGAAAAGTTTTTTAATCAAAAACTTACTGTCGCCTGCCATATTTCACATTCGAAATATTAAAAATCTAATTAAAACTTAAACAGACTTGTACATTATATACATCACTATACTGGGTTGGACGCATTTTTGCAGTAAAAATTCATTTAAGCTAAAAGCCCATTAACAATTATGACTTTCCTTTGCTGCGCGAAAGCAGTTGAAACTTGAAAGGAAGAACTCGCTGCAAGTGACGCAGGCTCGCTTTTTCTTTATACCCGCCCCGCCCTGTAGCCCCTTTCTCTTGGCTTTGTTATAAAACGTCGACAGTTTTTGTACAGCTGCCCGAGTTCCCTGATCCACCGACTATAACTAGTGATTCTGCAGTAGCAGCAACCGGCAACCAGCAAGAGAAACTGCAACAAAAGCTGCAACAGCGAGTACGCTTTGACTTTGCTTCATTTTCAGTTTTACTTTTTGAAGTTTTAATTCTTTGAATCTTAATGACTTCTCGTAATAAGTTTTCATTTCTCATAATTTCTTGGGTTAATAGAATCTTTGCCGCTTTATGTGTTGTATGGCTGCTGTTGCGCCGTGTAGACCAACGTGCCGTATACTGGGGTAATTAAATTAATTTACGGTAGAGCTCCACACGGATCAGAACAATTGGTAAACAATTGACTTTTTGACAATTACTTTTTTTAGTGATATTTCTGTTAAATATAAAACACCACTTTTACTCACATAAGAGTCCTTACCAAAGTCGTATAACACTTTGTTTAAAGCTACCATATGTCACCTAAAACAGATAAGCCAGAGACCACTGTAGCCTGCTCATTGCAAGTTTTTTGTGGGAAAATATAAGAAAATAACAGAAAACTATAATTATGGAGTTGACACAAAGTCATCTATGTAGCTGCAGTGGCAGTAGTTACAGCTACGAGCGGCTGCCAGTAAAAACGCAGACGACAATAATGACTGGGACGAGTTTGAGGAGAAGAGGAAAAGGACTATGTGGAGTCCTTGGCAGCCATGAATTCTATCAGAGAGGAAGCACTAGAAATGCATAAAAGTCGGACTGCATAAAGCGCAGCAGGACCGCAGTTGACATTTATGTGGAACTGTCAGCGCTGGCTTAAAGTAAACTTGGCCCAGTCTGGGGGAGGCAATATCATCTTGGCCAGACCAAGTCCTTCAAGAGCGTTAAATGCTTGGCTTCTGATTGCTGTGCTCGGTGGTTGTGGCTAATCATAAATTCAAAAGCGGCAAAAGTGCAACAGTAGTAACAATTAACTTATTAAATGGTCTTAGCGGGGGCGAGTTGAACTCCTAGATGGGAGAAAAAACCATTTGGCGAGGGGAAAACCGGCTGACAAAGGATGTGGGCATGGAAATTGTGGAAATGAAACCGAACGAGGCGTGAAGATGACTCCCAACAGAAGGGAGAAACTGGTGGGAAAAGTGAACCGCATCGACGCGGAATGAAAAAGGGAGCATTTCCCATGCATTACACCTTCCTGTTCACTTTTCACCGACGTAATTTATTTTCCTAGAAACTAGGAAGTAGGAGAATAAAAAACTTTTAAAGAAAATTATAAAAAATTTCATTAAAGAAATATTTAGATTTTTTATATATTACTAAGAATATTCAGAATAGAGTTTATATAATTTATTTTATAGAAATTTTCTTTTTTTAATAACACTTCCACTTTTCCCTAAATAGAAATCATCTTTTGCGTTCTCAGTGTATTGGCTCTTTCCATGAAAGTCACTTCCTGATTACTTGAGACTCTGCTAATTAGCTAAATTGATTTGAATTTTATGACCCGCAAAATTACTCTGTTCTGAAAAGGCAGGGAAACTCAATATTCGAAACAGTTAGAATTTAAACTAAATGATTTGAATTAAATTTTCTAGAAGCCGTTAGGAAAATCGAACTGTTTTTCTGCAAGACAACGCCCAGTTCACAATTTTTTTTGCAACAAATATCTCAACACTTCTAATAGTTTTCGCCACTCTCTTTTCAGCTGTTGTGACATTTTTTGGCAAAGCAGAACGCAATGGCGCCAAAGACGCCGCCATTTTCGCAGCTCGACAAAATGGCGACAAGGACATCCACATCCGTATCCGCATTCACATCCAGTTGGCTCTGCCGCCTGCTGCTACTCGGCTTTTGCATTGGCGCCGCTGCCGCTCGAGGTAAATATCCATAAACATTTATATAAATTCATTTTCCGCTCTGGCACATAAAATACCCCCGCATAGATACGTACATACTGGGGTTTTAAAAAAAAATGCAATCTCCCGATTGTACATTTGAATTTCGGGCAGTTTTGTTTGGTTGGGTGTGCGGTGTGGTGCATCGAACAAATGAAAACAGCAAAGGCACCTGCGGCCTTTGGTGAGCAAAAACTAATTATGTATCTGTCAAAATCGAACGAGCAAACAATGCCTTCCGCTTGTTTCAGTTTGTGCTGCGAATACCGCACATAAATATTATTAATTAATCTGATAGGTTGACTTTAAAAGCTTCATGAAATTTAATTAAATTACTTTTCTGGTTTTACCTTTACCCACAAATTAAGGGTTTCTATTCTAGTGCCTCAGACGATTAAAAAGTTTTGCTTAAAGCGTCACTGAACAATTTTATTTAACCTTCCAGTTATCGACCAATTCTCGACCTTTATTGTTAATTAAAAATAATACATTCGACGACCCAAAACTGTCAATAAAATTGGTTATTGCACTGCCGCTTTGACACATTCAGTGTTTTTAATTTAAAAGAATTCTTTAAATATTTGCTTTCAAACGTTAATCGCCGAGACAGTTCAGCCGTGTGAAATATCGCACTTTAAAGCTGCAACATGTACAAGCAACAACAACAAGCAATATACGTATATTTGCATCCAGGGAGAGGCAAACACGTCGCAAACTAAAGTTGAACAATTTAAATATCAGTTACAAAATCGCACACAAACAATGTCACACCGAACATGGACACCAATATCCCAATTCCCAGCACCTGAGCTTACCCCTCATACCCGGTATTTTACCAAATTTGACTCCACCTCGAATCCCATGGATGGCAACAACAAAATCCTCAATTCAACTGCCACATACAAAGTGGCAGTGTCGAAAAAAGATGGACAACAATATCCTGAACGAGATATATATTTATCAAAACTAGTAATCCACTTGGTGTTTGAAAAAATGCAATTCGATTCGGCGGGGCTACGGCTCGCACGTGATACCCATAAACGGTTTAAAAATCAAAAATATCCCGAACGAAGCGTCTGGCGGTCGCCAATCATGCGAATTTTATTGCAATATTGCGACAATTTTTATTAAAATTTTAGAATTTTCAATTTATTTAGCACTCGAGCCTGGCCGAACAGGCCAGCGCCTTCCGTATCGCAGTGGATGCGAATTTTACTCTTTGATTTGTTGCAGCTGCGTGAAATTTGGTCAGCAGATATTGGCCAGTCCCGGATCGGACACTGTACGTGATTTGATTTCTCTTCACATGCTGAATTCTTTTCGTTTAGTCAGCACAATATTGCCGTTAGCAAGTCAAAGTATTCCGCAGTTACGGGAATTTGAAGAATCCTGTGCATTTGGTTGGTCATTTAAAGTGCAGCTCCACAAATCGAAATCGAATGGCCAGCGAAAGCGAGACTAATAGAGTTCAAATTGAATTGGCCATTTCGTTAACATTTTCTATGGGCCAACTTCAATGTTTATCGGGCAGACAGGAAACTGTTTCCCGAGGTGAGTAAAGAGGAAATAAAATGTAGGGGGTAGCGAGAAAAGAGGCCAACGAAAGCAAATTTAACGTTTCCAGGAAAACCATTTGAATATTCAATTCGAATTAAAAGTTAACTGAGTCTTGTAAAAAAATTAAATCATAATCATTTTAGTTTAAAACAACTGTTTTGCATTACATTTTGCGGAGAATAATTAAATATCATACTCAGGCAAGTCTTTTAAAGAGTATCCAGACTTAGCTTCCAGATACTTTTGGCCTTCTTTCGGATTTCCCTTTGGCCGCTTCGCCTGTCAACAAGCCGATAAGTTTTGCTGTTTTTACCTTCCCAGTTGGCCTGCATCCTGTGAGCCAGCATCCTGGCCCGCCTCTCTGTACTGTCCTGTGTTGACCCAGGAAAATGCTAATTTTATTATGACAAATGCGCCAAGTCAGGTAGAGACTTTCCTTTTTCCAGCTTGTTCCTCGGCAATCACAAGTCTAGACGACCCCGAGCTCATTCCACAAAGTGGGCGCAGCTAGAGGAGAGGCACAAAGTCTCATTTATTACGAACGCTAATCTAACAACAATCTGCAAAGTGCTTCAAGTCATTGGTTCGTTAGCTTTGGCTTTATAAACGATGCTCCTGGACTTATCCCACAATCAAAATCAAGCTACCGTCTTACTCACAACAGCTTCTAAATCACGCCCCTCATGGGGTCTCTAATTGAAAATGATCACCAGGTTTCCATTCGGACCCTCAATTACGTTGGTCAGAAGGCGAGCTTAACCTAAGTAGACAGTTTGTTGGTTTGTCGAACAAGGCGAACACGCCTCTGGAAAAAGAAACCACAACTTAGGCGCAAATTGCCGCAGAATGAAGATCTCGCAACCAGTTGCGGATGTATCTATGTATCTGCACATGCGTGCGAGCTGTTCCTTCTACTTCTGTCTCTGCCTCCGAAATCATTCCCCCCGACCACACTTGTCAGCTGTAATCTAAATAAGCGATTTGTCTGTGCATAACTTTTGCCCAAGAACAAGACACCAGCCACAAGCTAGGATATACACTGCCAGAAATTAAATATAGCTTAACCTCTCAGGGGCTACGAGTTTACAGAATTTAGTTTATTTGAACAACTCTCTTATTTCAGTGTACTTGCCACAGAAATCTCAGTCATTTGCAGAACTTGAAGTTAACAAATAATTTGTATAATTTATTCAAGGATATTTCCTTTTTTTGTTTTTGCTCAAGAGGCGGAATTTACGAGGCGATAGCCTCTTATGGCCAACTGATTTATCGGGCCAGGAGTGGAATTCCACTGGGTCGGGAATCCTAGCATAAATAATTAACACGTGCATAGTTTGGATTGCAATTTGCAACTGGAGGCTTGGATTTTTATGGCAAGCAGTTGATTCTTTGATTGGCCAGCTGAATCTCAAGATGCTGCGACTCTATTCTTTTCTTGGAAACAGAAAACTTCCGGAAAGTTGTCGAGCTAGAATCTTTTGTGTTTCTCAAGAAGTTCACTGTCTGCGCTGGAGCATTTAAAAGAGTTTAATTGTTAATTCATGTCTTTTTACCTGCTTTGTTCCTAAATGGTAATGACCTCTTCTAAGTCCAACGACAGTTCTTCAGGCAGAATTTAAGCTTTTTCACTAAGGAACTGTCCCCTTATTTAAGCACCTGAGGCAAAAATACTACATGCGATTGTGCGGCTGCTGTGGCGGAAGATTTTATTATTATTGACACAAAACTAATGCAATACAAAAGTTTGCTCAAACATAACACCACCACAAAAACAAGAACAACTTCAATTGGAACAGCAATGCCCAAGAATTTAGTATCACATCAAGTGCCGGCTGCAGCTGCTTTGATTGCTCTTTGCCAAGTTTTTGGCCAGATTGCCTCGACTGGGTGTTTCCACAAATTCAACTAATTGTCAGAAATTCATTTGCCAAATATACGTAATAGTTACTTTTTCTGCATCAGTTGCCTTCCCTTTTTGTCGTATATTTTCTGTAATTGGAGCAGTAAAAAAAAAACATTTTTTGCTCTGTTTTCTAATTTACTCGCATTCTTGGGTGGCGTTGAAACAGGTATTCTAGATCTGGAATTCTTTAATTAAGTTTATTTCCTTTATTTCAATTTATGAATTTTATATTGGACTTTTAGTAGAAAATATTTAAGATATATTTATGTTCACAATAAAATTTTAAATATCTTTTTCGCTCTGTTTTCTAATTTACTCGGATTCTTGGTTAGAATTGAAACAGGCATTCTTGATCTGGAATTCTTTAATTAAGTTTATTTCCTTTATTTCAATTTATGAATTTTATATTGGACTTTTAGTAGAAAATATTTAAGTTATATTCATGTTCATAATAAAATTTTCAATATAAATATCTTTTTCGCTCTGTTTTCTAATTTACTCTGATTCTTGGTTAGAATTGAAACAGGCATTCTTGATCTGGAATTCTTTAATTAAGTTTATTTCCTTTATTTCAATTTATGAATTTTATATTGGACTTTTAGTAGAAAATATTTAAGTTATATTCATGTTCATAATAAAATTTTCAATATAAATATCTTTTTCGCTCTGTTTTCTAATTTACTCTGATTCTTGGTTAGAATTGAAACAGGAATTCTTTAATTAAGTTTATTTCCTTTATTTCAATTTATGAATTTTATATTGGACTTTTAGTAGAAAATATTTAAGATATATTTATGTTCACAATAAAATTTTCAATATAAATATCTTTTTTGCTCTGTTTTCTAATTTACTCTGACTCTTGGTTAGAATTGAAACAGGTATTCTTGATCTGGAATTCTTTAATTAAGTTTATTTCCTTTATTTCAATTTATGAATTTTATTTTTGATTTACAGAAAATATATTAGTTGTATTCATGTTCACAATAAATATTTCTAAAAAATGACTTTTAAATAATTAAAAGTATTATTCTCGATTGAATAACTCTAAAAATTAATTTTTTTTAAATAAATTTGTTAGAAGACCCTTTTTCTGTACAAGAAAACATAATAGAGGTCGTTGACTCCTTCAGCAGACTCCTTTTGCACATCCTTTAAAGCATGTTGCCCTATTTGCACTCGTACATGTTGTAATTGTTAGTATTCCTTTGGTATTGTAGAAGCTTAATTGAAAATATTGTGAATGTACAACAGTGTATATGGCGCAGCGTGTGTGGGCTCCTTTGTTTGGGCGTGTTTAGCTATAGCTGGGAGCATCTTTGTGCGCCACTCCCTAAATGAAATTAATTGAAGGCCCCCGGGCCTTCAAGAACACACTCCCTTCAATTGGCAAGAAAAGTTGTGCCATACATATGTAACTTTTTATACGCCCAATATCCGGCGGCTATTGTTGCAGTATGGCGGAGCCGTAATCAAGCTAAGGGTATCAAAGGTGCACTGTATGAGAGGGGGGGTGGCTGGAAAAGCGGCGTTTTTCAATACGGGCGAACAATGGCTAAAAAGTTGATCAATTGTTCTAGGGAAAGTTGGCCAGAGAATGCATATGCTAGGCTTCTTAAAGGTCGAATTTCAGGGACTTTGTTCAAGCTGAATGGATCCAGTATCAGCTTATATTAGACATTATTACATATAATTTTCCTACATTATAAAAACAAGAAATTAAACTTTTCGAAAATTAAATTTCATTAATATAGAAGATGTTTTTTTTATGTATTTGACCTGCCCAAGGTATATGTTTTCTTAACAAATAAGACAAGTTTTAATCACATTAAATTTGGAATACTAAACATATCGACACAAAATGCAAAATTAATTTCATTCGCCGTACTTCGAGATAAACCCAAAGTAAGTGCGAGTGTAAACGAAGCACGAAGCTCTCCTAATGACATTAGCTTTCACGCAATGTGATTAACTGTCTGGGTAAATTGAGCAGCAAACAAAACATCAAGCTGCCTGGCACACAATTCATTACACGACCAACTTGGCCCAGCTCCCGCCCAGCTATAGAGCAGAGGTGGCAGAGGGCACGAACTACCTGCTAACACGCCATAATCCTGCAGCAAGGACATAATATAAGTCGGTCAGCCTAGCGAGCGGTTTGGGGGAAAACTCCAATGATAATAATGCAGCCCCAAGCAGTTCGCAGTGGCGCCAGCGCCAAATGAAGTAACTTACCAGGGAAGCAACTGACCAAGGCACTCCCGCACAGGATAACCGGACATCGGACACTGGGCTAAGTCCCGCCTAAGACGGGCACGTACCAGTTTCAAGGAAGTTATAGACTGACCTTCACCTTTATGGCTTTCTTTGGCGAGCTTACCCACCCCCATGGCCCATCCTCTTTGGCCACCCAACTGTAAAAGCCTTTGCCTTCGCCACTACCGTTGCTGGTTCTTTCATCATAATTTCAGTTAGCAGCAGCAAAATGGCCAACATTGTCTCTGCGCGTGTCCTTTTATGAAGCCCGGAGACGATGTAGTTGTGTGTCTATATGCAATTAAATTAAATATTAAACTTAATTACACAAGGAAACTAACACGCCAAGGCAGCAGGAGCAGCTGTAAGGAGCAGCACTAAGAAATCGGGTGCTCCTTGGTCCTGTCAAATATGCCCAGCGCCAGGCCTCAATAATGCAGCCAAGAATGTAGGAAATAATGAAAGTCAATTGTCAGTCAGGCCATCGCTAGATTTTTTCCACCCTTACCCTATCTTGCGTCCTGGGTCTTGAGTCCTTTTTCTCCTGCCCAGGAGACGTTTCCAATGCACTTAAAGAAATGCATAAATAATGCCGAAAAGAGTTTTTTAAATTATTTGGGTAGAAAAACAACTGACTGATTAAAACAACTAATGTAGTATTCATCGAAATTATTAACCTTTTTGGAGTTTATTTTAATTTTCAGTGTAAAGTAGTTTCATCGCCTGAAACCGTAATGACAATGTTGCTTTCATTTCGTGTTCCTGTTGCCTGCTAATTGAATTTAATGTAGTTTAATTGAGACGAACGTGATTGTAACTAAAAGCGCTTTATGCTTAATTTACCGGCACGATGGAAAGTCCTGGGTACGATACAGCCGTGGTCCTCCGCTCCGGAATCACTCTGAAACGATGAGAGCCGATGCCTCTAAATAGTTCAAATTCAAATTAATTGCTCCAAGTTGAAGGCAACACCCAGCAAGCAAGCTGGCTCGAGTTGGGTTTGTGGGGGAAAGGCATTTAAATATTTAACATTTTCCTGCCAGCTGTCGGCAGCTTTTCCGACAAGTTTATCCACCGAAGCCGCATCGCAATGAATAATGCATAGTGGCGATTGTGTCACACGCTGCGTATGAGTAATGACTGGAACTGTTGGCCGGGCGAAAATGGGAATGGCGACCAATCGATGCCCTCAAGGACATTGCCAATATTAAAATCTGCTCGAGCGCAGCGCAGCGCGAAATTCAAATGCATCTGGCGCATCGCATTCGAAATCGGTTGGCGAGAATCTAAAAATAAGAAAGGAGATTCTAAAATGAAGCCAGACAGATGCCAGAATTAGCGAGGAGTTCACTCATTTTTATTTTCTGTTTCATCCACTGCAGCTGTCAGAAAGCAGCAGCCCAGGATCAGAGTGTGGGGCAGGAGCAGGCGAGGAGCACGGGACATGAGCCGGAGCAGCTGTCATCTTAGAGAGAGAATGGCTAAAAACTGTCAAGCTGCATAATAAATTGAATTTCCTGTAGCTGGTCATTTGCCACCATGAAATTTGAGCTGTAGACCGGGTAAAATGAAATGGGCGTGGCATAAACATGCACTTGAAATGAAAATACTGGTGAGGACTGCCACGGCCAGAGCGGTCAGTATGGCCAGTATGGCCAGTATGGCCGACACGTACATACAGATAGTACGTTTGCCAATCCCAGCATAAAGGCGCAACGGCAAAATGCCACCAGAGGCAAATGAAATTACCGAGTTGCCAACCCGACGATGGCCCAAAAGCTCAAAAATCCAAATATCATATTTACAACTTGCAACTACAAGCCCCTTGGGGAGTTACCCAGCGCCACAGAGGGACTGGGGAAAAGAGAAAAACAGAGCCGAGTAAAGGATTTTAAAGGATGGGACAAACGGCTAATGTCGAGCTGCTAACTGACATTTGGATTTGTGCTTTTTTTTATTGCACTCGCCATGTTAATACAATCAAGTCACCGAACCATGTTGGGGGAAGATGATGTTGTTTTGAGCAGAGTAAAGTCAGTCAAAAATACACAACATTTATTCTTTAAAGGCATTTTGGACGCAACTTGAGCTCTTATAAATTAATAGATTAGTGTAGTTTGTCCATACCTAGCTGGAACTCCTGAAATTGAGCACTGATTATAATGACGAAACTTTTAACGACTAATTAAGTAAAATTCACTCTTCCTTCCTGCTACAAAATGGTACAACCCACCGAACACACACCAGAAACTGCCCGCAGCTACAATGGCACACTTAAATGTCCCAAGTTGGTATTTTGGGAAAACCTCCAAAAACAAACAACCATTAAACAAAAAATAACATAAACAGTGTAACCGAAAGCACAACTAAATTACAGATGCCCTGTTGGGGAAAGATCTGCCTGCCGCTGGAACGAATCATGTTTCTATTTATCAAATTAAATTTTAAATAACAGACATTGCTGTTCAACGAAGCAAACTCAATGACAGCTAAAGCTCTTAATGGCCCAAAAGGGATGGTGGTCAATGGGAGTGGGAGGGAACATAAAACCGCACAAACCAGCCGCTCAATAAATATTTAATTATCAAGGAAAATAAAGTGAAAAATACAAATCACTATTTGTCATTTTTGCCAGCTGGATGGCTGCCTGGCTGGCCGGCAAACTGCCCACGAAAATTATGCCTACAGTGGCAGAAATGGTGCAAAAAAAATGAGACTATAAAAATAGAGGGAATATTTACCGAGACTATGTGTGTGTGTACTTATGAATGCTTTTATAACTAAATTTTCGTAAACCGTAACGTGCTTAAATGTTCAAAATTGAAATTTTAATGCAACAACCTGGGGAGGTTGTTCACAGATGGGGGAATGTGGACGCTCCCTCGGTGGGGTGGTGCGTGGCAATGGCATATCCAAAACTATTTGCGGCCATGCTCTGCGGTCAGATTGTGGCTAACCCATGTTACGCCTGCTCCCGGTTGGCAGATGCCAGACCATACATATATATCTGCATACCAAGGGCAATGGCGGGGTGGCAGGGTTTCAGGAGGGCTGGAGCTCCGTGGGGCAACGCATAAGTTTGTGGTCGCAGTGGCGCGTCCTCTCCTTTCGTTTCATTTTGCATAAGTTCTAAAGTACACATCATATATAATTAAAATCGTAAAACGGTCAATTTTCCCTCAACGTTGCAGGGCGACGACAAGGATCCACCCCATGCCCTCTGACCCTGTTGCACACACACATCCGCCCAGCTCCAGCAATTCCTCTTCCACCCCGGGGCATCCGCCATCTGGGTAATGGGTTTAGCATTTTTGGGCTTTCGTGTACAAATTGAAACTTTATGTTTGTTTGCCAACGACCAGCGAGTCAAGCCGTGGCCTGTGAAGCGTTATATTAAATTAGTATACTGGATTGTGGGTTACGCGAACGGCAAGAGGTTGCATTTAAAATTTAAGCTTCCGTTCATTGATGCAAATAGGCATCATGAGGTTAAATGCCAGCAAAGGGTTGAACATTTTGCAGAACAAATGGGAATTTTAATTTAATAGAACAATAAAAGTCACTTGATTTATTTTAAAATTGCATAATTGTCCTCTAACAAGGAAGCAATGTTTTTCTAAAGTGGCTTTCTTTGAAAGCCAAACATTTAATTGATTTACCCTTTTGCTTTCTGAAAAATAAGCTCAAAATTTCCGAGAATGAGATAGTTATTAGATTAGAACATTTGTACATATTCATGTGGAGGCATTTTAGAGAAACGTTCTTGGAATCTTCCTTGCCCATTTCACCTCAGTGTGGGATGCAAAGTTTCCATAAATCTTAGATACTTTTTCTCCGTACAAACATTCCTGCCCGCCCTGCCTAACCACATTTGGTATAATTAAATTTTATGGCCATTAAATTCGGCAATTTTCATAAAGAATATATTGCCTCCGGCCATTTTAACCATAAACCATTGGCCAAGGCTTACATACTCCAATAATAATAACCCAAAAAGGAGGGGGATAACCAAAATCAAATATATCAGACAGTGACTGATGTAAATTTATGCCTAGACCCGGTCTAATTTTTAGCCGCGCCTTTGCAGTGTTCACGACCCCTCGTAGTCCCCCTTAGATTTTCAGGGGAAATACTTACAAAAAAAAAAATGTAAAGCTTGGTAAAAACATCCCGAAAAAACACATACTCACAATTCATTTTGAAAATGAATTTGTTCCGCTGTAACAGCCATAAATGCATTTAAATTTATTGGAAGGCGGCAGAGTCTGCGTAACCAACAACAACGTAAACCAGAAAAAAATCCAAAATAAGAGGACTCTCGCACATTGAATGACAATAAATTATCAATTTTATTTTGACAGCGCGAAAAATCCAGCAACGAAAAACGAAAGACGAGCGCGCAAAATGTCAAACGAAATTGAGCAAAATATATATAGATAGATGTGAACATTCTATGTATGTCCTATATGCATATATTATATGCAGGCTAGAGTATTTGTAGCAGGAAGTTTCAGTTCAATGGTTTGTTCCAGCCGGCGATTTTAAATTGCCAGGATATATATCTTCTCGGAAAAAACGCATGTTAATTGTAGATGGAAACTCTCCAGTTCGGAAAAAATTAAGTCAAGAGGATCGAATGTTAGTCAGTTCCTGCATGGACAATTGATTACATAAAAGCTTTGGGCCAACAGTAAAGAAAATTGTAAATAAATTTATTTTTTATCAATCATAGAACCGATAATCCAACCAATAAACAATTAAACTTCCATTCCATTCAAGTTCCATTCCTTTATTTCGCTTTAAGTTTAAATTTTATCGAAAATTCTAAGGAGTCCTTTACTTGTTCATTCATTTCAGAAATTCCATCGCCAATGGACCTCTCAGACGTAGCTTTTTACTGTCCTGGAGAGGGTTTGTTTGCAGACGACTATGATTGCCGGATTTATTATCGTTGCGAGCGGCGGTCGGGCCAATACATTAAACCTTACCTGCTGGCGTGTCCGGAGGATGCGGTCTTCTCCCGCACGCTGAAAATGTGCCTGCCGCCTGCAATGGCCGGACGCGATGAGTGCGTGGATCAGGTGAACGAGGTGGACGGCAGCATGGAGGTGGGGAAGTGGGAGCCGGACCAGGACGTCTACGAGCAGGATGACCGTAATGCTGCACTTAACATGGCCGTCACACCTGCGGCCAATGAGCTGCGCTCCTACGCGTCGGCACATCGTCTGCCCACGAATTATGGCCTGGCAGGACTCAGTGGCGTCTCTGTCATATCCTTCTCCAGCTCCTCGTCTCTGAGAGCTGCGGACGCTGGTGAGGAGGAGGGGGCGATAATTTGCCGAGATGATGGCTTCATAAGCGATCCCAGCGACTGCACCGTGTTTTATCGTTGCATCTCGAATGGACGGGGCTATAACAAAATCGGCTTCCGTTGCTCGGACGGCACGGCGTGGGACGAGTCCCTGCAGTCCTGCAACCACATGTTTGACGTACGTGCCAACGGTGGCTGCCGCAACCAGGCGG
This sequence comes from Drosophila pseudoananassae pseudoananassae, assembly GCA_018153035.1. NCBI lineage: Eukaryota > Metazoa > Arthropoda > Insecta > Diptera > Drosophilidae > Drosophila > Drosophila pseudoananassae. The sequence continues at coordinate 152,055 of JAECXR010000039.1, forward strand.
AACCCCAGAACGATGGTTATTATGCTGGCCAAACGTCAACACAGTCGTCGCAATCCAGTTACCAGAACTCAACCTCCAGCAGCCAGCAGAGCTCGTCAACCAGTTCCTCCAACTCCTCCCAGAGCTCCAGCTCCACATCCAGCTCCAACTCCAGCTCTAGCTCCAGCCAGGAGTCCTCAACTTCCAGTAGCAATCAACAGTCCAGTTCCACATCCAGCAGCATTCAGGAGTCCAGCTCTGGCTCCAGCAGTAATCAAGAATCCAGCACCAGCTCCAGCAACAATCAAGGATCAAACAATAGCGAAAGTCAATCATCTAGTGGCAACCAGAACCAAAGCTCTGGCGGTAGCCAAAGCTCAGGAAGCAATCAGTCCTCTAGCAGCAACCAAAACCAAAGCTCGCAGGGTTCTGGAAGCAATCAAAGCTCCAGCAGCAACCAGTCCTCGAATAATAATCAGAATACCGGCAGCAATCAAAGCTCCAGCAGCAACCAATCCTCCAGCAGCAATCAGGCATCTGGCAGCAACCAATCCTCTAGCAGCAATCAGGCATCCGGCAGCAACCAATCCTCCAGCAGCAATCAGGCATCCGGCAGCAACCAATCCTCCAGCAGCAATCAAGGCTCGTCTGGCAATCAATCCTCAAGTGCATCTACCAACCAGACCGTGCCCACAAAGTGCGAAGATGAGAACACCTACATTCCCGATCAGAAAGACTGCGCCAAGTTCTACAGATGTCGACTGGATAAGGAGGGAAACTTGGAGCAAGTGCCTTTCACCTGCGGGCCCGGCACTGTATGGAACCAAGTAGATAAAGTATGCGACCTGCCCACTGACGACCAAAAGAAGCAATGCAACATACAGTCGGGCTCGTCCAGTGGCAGCAGCAACTCTGGAAGCTCCTCCAGCAGCAGCAATCAATCTTCTGGCAGTCAGGGATCATCTAGCAATCAAGGCTCATCTAGCAATCAAGGATCATCTAGCAATCAGTCCTCAAGCTCATCTAGCAATCAGTCTTCAAGCAACCAGGGCTCGTCAAGCAATCAGTCTTCTAGTAACCAGGGATCATCTAGCAGTCAAGGATCATCTAGTAACCAAAGCTCATCTGGCAGTCAGTCATCCAATCAAAGCAACAATCAAGGCTCATCCAGCAACCAATCTTCCAATCAAGGCTCGTCTTCGTCTTCGAACCACCAGCAGAGTTCAACGTCCAGCAATCAGAGCTCCTCGTCCAACAATCAGACCTCATCCGCCAGCAACGAATCATCCACTTCCAAGCCATCTAACCCTGATGGCGAGTGCCAGGATACGGAAACATACATAGCCGACAAGAAAGATTGTGCTCGATTCTACCGGTGTGTGGAAAATGGAAACGGGGGCTTCAATAAGGTACCTTTCGACTGCTCTCCAGGAACTGTTTGGGATCCGGACACTAAGGGCTGCAATCATCCCACTGATGTCCAAAAGGAACAATGCAAAGCCATGGCAAGTGGTAGTGGCAACTCTTCCAATCAGGGATCATCATCCAACCAAGGATCTTCATCTAACCAGGGATCATCTTCGAACCAGGGATCGTCCTCCAACCAAGGATCTTCATCCAACCAAGGATCTTCCTCTAACCAGGGATCGTCTTCCAACCAGGGGTCATCTTCTAACCAGGGATCGTCCTCCAACCAGGGATCTTCTTCTAACCAGGGATCGTCCTCCAACCAGGGATCGTCTTCCAACCAGGGGTCATCTTCAAACCAGGCATCTTCATCCAACCAGGGATCGTCCTCCAACCAGGGATCGTCCTCCAACCAGGGATCGTCGTCCAACCAAGGGTCATCTTCGAACCAGGGGTCTTCATCCAACCAGGGATCCTCCTCCAACAGTGGTAGCTCTTCTAGCAGCGGATCCTCCTCATCATCCAGCAACAATAACAATCAGGGCTCTTCGACGTCATCTTCTAGTTCATCCTCCTCTAGCAGTAGCTCCAATCAGGGATCCTCATCAACCAGCAGCGGCAGTTCATCGTCCTCGTCTTCCTCGAATACGCCAACAAACTCGAACCCCTCTGAAAGCTGTACCTTCAACGGACAGTTCATCGGAGATCGCAACGTCTGCGCCAGATTCTATCGTTGCGTGGATAATGACAGAGGTGGCTTCAATATGGTGGCCTTCAACTGCGGCCCTGGTACTGTTTGGGATGCCCAAACCCAAGCTTGCAACCATCCTTGGGCTGTGAAGGAGTGCGGTGGCACTGCTCCGGTTACGCCTGCAACTTCCACAGCCAGACCAACGTCCAGGCCAACGACTTCTAGACCACAGCAGCCAACATCTACCTCCAGACCCTCAGGTTCATCTACGACTCCTCGTCCCAGTTCCCGGCCTACAACATCCTCGCCTTCCTCAACTAGTCAGCCAACTTCTAGTCCAGTTACCCAATCCCCCAACACCAATGGCCAATGTAGATCAGAGGGCTTCATGGCCGATCCCAACAATTGCAATAAGTTCTACCGTTGCGTTAGTAACAACAAGGGAGGATTTACCGCCATTCCCTTCCAGTGTGGAGCTGGCACCGTTTGGGACCAGGACTTGCAGACATGCAACCACAATTTCAACAACTGCAACACAGGTCAAGACACCACGCCGAAGCCGCCTTGTGAGCCAGCCAACAACGGAACAACCACGACCGCTGAACCAGTAACGTCCACGACATCGAACCCAACCACCACGACCACTCAACAGAGCACCACAACTGACTTGCCAGATGTCCCCACTACATCTTCACCACCAACAACCACGACAGAATCGCCAATCACGACCACAACTTTGCCCCCCAGCACCACAGATATGCCGATCACGACCACTACATTGATTTCTTCCACAACAAGCCCGGGCAATACAGAACCGGAAACCACAACATCGCCTGTGACAACCACTATGAAACCACTGCCAGCGGGTACGGAATGCACAGGCGAGGGCTACATGGCAGATCCCGAAGATTGCCGCAAATACTATCGTTGCATCAGTGCCGGATCCTCCTACCGAAAGTACAACTTCACCTGCCCCAAGGGCACTGGTTGGAATGAAGATGTTCAGACATGCGACTACATGGAAAACATACCCAGGTGCTCCAATCTTTCGACTGAGGCGCCACCGACGACCACCCCGGCTGAAGAGTGGAAGGATCCGGGGACCACAACGCCACAGCCTGAAGGACCTCCCACCAAGCCAACAACTACTAGGGAGCCTTCAACCGAAACACCCACAACCCAGCAGCCTGTGACAGATAAACCCACAGAGAAGCCCACCATGAAACCAACGACTACAGAAGAGCCCGTAACTAAGCCGCCAACAAAGCCCACGGAGAAGCCGACGACTACAGAAGAGCCCGTAACTAAGCCCCCAACGAAGCCTACGGAGAAACCCACAATGAAGCCGACGACCACAGAAGAGCCCGTAACTAAGCCGCCAACAAAACCCACCGAGAAACCAACCACAACAGAAGAGCCGTCGACTGGTACCCCTGGCTACAGTCCCACTACAACGAACATGCCGGGATACCCGCCTACCACCACTGCCGAACCTACTACGCTACCTCCAACTACTACCAACGAACCAGCTACAACCACAACCCAACAAAGCTCTGAAACCACCACAACTGAGGGGCCAACTACCACGAATCAACCCGAGCCCCAGCCCAACTATAACTGCACCTCGGAAGGCTTCTTCCCCGATCCTGAAGACTGCAGCCGGTACTACCGCTGCGTGGATGCGGCCAAAAATGGAAAGTACCAAGTATACGCCTTCAAGTGCGGCAAAGGAACAGTGTGGGACTCTTCGACCGAGACGTGCAACCATGCCGATCAGGTGTCGGGCAATTGCTCCTCGGGGCAAACGACTTCCCCAGGAACCACAATTGAGCCCGAAACCACAGAGAGCTCAAGCACAACTGGAAGCACTGAAGCCACCACAACAGTTAGTACTGAAACCACTACAACCACAGGAGCTCCTGAAACAACGACTACGACGGGAGGATCAGAAACGACCACTTTAAAACCCACTGAGACCACTACCACCGCTGCTCCAGAGACTACTACCACTGCCACACCTGAGACAACCACCGGTGGCACAACTGAAACCACTACGAAAACTCCCAAGCCAGAGACCACAACCACAAATGGACCCGAAACTACCACAAATCAACCTACTAGTGAAGCAACAACCACTGAGAGTCCTCAACCAACGAATCCTGAGACCAACACCACTGCACCCTGTCCACCCACCAGCCCTGGACAGAATGTGTTCGTCTGCCCCACCGGATTCCGAAAGCATCCCGAGAAATGTGGCATGTTTTACCAGTGCAGCGAGAGCTCGGATAGCAACGACCTGAACATCGTTGTCTTCCAGTGTCCCAACGGAACTGTATACCAGGACCAGACCTGCCGGTGCGGAAAGCCCCAGGCTGATGACAAATGCAACAAGGATATGAAGAGGACCACTAGTCTGTTTGAGCAGGAACCAAAGCTTCAGAATGTGGTAAGTTGTATTGGTGTTAGGCATTTATGAGCAACCTGTGACACATCTTCCCCTTAGGTACAAATCAGCTCCACGGCGCCCCTTTGCCCGGATGAGGGTCACTTCGCGCTGAACGAAGACGAGTGCGGACAGCTATTCGTGAAGTGTGGTTACTCCGAGCAGACAGGACGCATCGAGGGTCAGATCCACCGCTGCCCACAAGGATTTGCCTACTGGAACGTGAGCCGTCGCTGCGAGCCAGCCCGGAAGCTGCTCAACTGCACTCCAACCACCTACAACGTGGGTGGCAACGTGCCGTTGGAGTGGCTCAACATTGGCCATAGACGCCGCAACCTGCGCATTTAATTAGGATTAATATAAACACTAAGTAACAAGCCATTGTTTGTTTGCTCCGCTAGCCGCTCAAGCCAGATTAGTAAGACAATCGTATCCGAGTGCAACAGCTGGCGCAGCAAACGATCGAATTCAAGATTTAGCTTAGAACATAGGGAAATTAAAGTATCTTAGGTCGGTGTTTAACCCTCAACATTTGCAGTCTTAGCGAATACCAATTTAAATCATATTTAATATTTTTAGATTAACGAACAAAAGTATCACTAAACAAATTCACAAAGTCTAGACTCTAGAGATTGACTTCTAGTGCTAGAGGGTTAAATATGGTAGAATACTGGTGTTGGACTGAAAGCGAACTTGAAAGGAAACAATATAGTTTTGGGTAGTTTTCCGACAGTGGAACACAGGCACAGCCTTAACTACGCACACGTAAATGTTGTAGCTTTCATGCAGTAATTGTATTTATGTTTATAGTTTAAACATACGTTCTGAACGCCATACACATATATATAATATTATACCTTAAACTACGCTTAGAGTTTATAATAAATTGAAACATATACAAAAATCACCAGCTGCTGCTGAAACTTGACACCTTCCTGGCCTGGACTATTAAGTTAAGCGTTCCCATTCATTTCCTTTCCCTACTTTGAATTAGTTGATGGCTCCTGGACGAGCATTTACTTCTTTTTTTTGGCTTGTGGAGGAGCGGCCGGGTTGTCGCCTTTGTAGAACTCCTTGAGAAGCGCCATCGCCTCGTCCGCTCGTACGCCGCCAGTGATGTCGATGCGTTGACCCACGACAGCGGCAACGTCAACCACAGTCTTGCCACCGAAGCGGTCGTTTTCGCAGCCATAGATGATCTCCTTTACGCCGAGGGTATGGAGCGCGGCAGAGCACATTATGCAGGGTTCCACGGTGACCACTACCGTGATCTCGCTGAACATCTGACGGGCCGGTAGACGCTTCTCCCGGCAATAGGCCAGAGTGGCGTCGATGCAGATGAACTCGGCGTGGCGAGTGGCATTCCGGTGGACGTTCACCTCGTTTCCGCCACGTGCGATGACCTTGTCCCCGAGTACGAACACACATCCCACGGGCACCTCGCCGGCGTCACGTGCCCGCCGCGCCTCTACAAACGCTTCCTCCATGAAGGCGGCCATTTGGCATGGAAAGACAATCTTGTGAACTTGGCGAAAAACCAGTCAACAAAAACAAAAGACGTCGGCACAGCTCTCACTTCTCCACTGCTTTGCAGCACTATCAGCCTTGCGAACAGCTGAAGCGATGACACGCTTTCCAACACCGATTTAAGGGGATATACAATTAAGGCGAATAAGAAAATCCATTCATTCATTTTAAATAATGAACGAATATTTATTCATAATTTATATTTGAATTTTTGTACTTTTCATCGTCTCTTAAATGTACTTTCATCTTAAAAATTGGCTTATTGAAACAAATTATTTTCCAATTATGAGATCTTTAAAAATGGCAGATAGTAACATTTAGTTACTATGTTAATTGTTAAGAGTTGTATGACTTTATGCCTCATTTTTCATGAATGGCAGCAGCTTGTGCTCCTCCAGAAAAGCCTTTGCCTTCTCAGGCCAATTGGTGTTGTTTACGGATCGAGGACTTGGATGAGGTAGAAGGAGAATGGAAACAGAAGCCGACTTGCAGTAATTAGAACCTTTTAGAATGTCCCGCACATAGTTCCCTACTGCCACAACTACCAGCGGCTTCAGCAAAAGCAGTTCCTCCTCAAGGGCCTCTAAGCAGTTTTTCCCCACTTCCTTTCTATAGGGTCCTTTCAGCTCGCTGGGTGTCAGATTTTTTCCAGCTTCATCGAAAAATGCCAGAGGGCAGAAATTGTGGACGAAGCACTGCTTTGAGAAAGTTTCCATATTTCCGGCCAGTTGCAGAAACAGCTCCCAGAGCCGAACGCCGCTTGGCTCCTCCGTAGGACAGTCCAAACCCAACACAGGACGTTTGGGATGCTCTATTGGAGGCTTACCCACCATTTCATTAAGCTTCATTAACACTTTCACAGTGCGTACATTTCCAAAGGGTATCTAGAACAGCATTCAGGGAGTACTTTACAATTAAAGATCATTAATCCAAACTTACACCAGTCTGACACATTCCATTTGGCCCCGGATTCATTCCCACAAAGATGAGCTTCTTGGGTCCACCTAAGTAACGACGCAAATAGTCGCAATGCAGCTGTGACGCATATACTATTGGATTGTAAGTGCAACTAACGTTTGGCGGAAGAGGGTGAACCATTTGATTTAAACTATCATTAAGCTTTGCCTCGATGTTGAAAAACTGCTGCCACAGGGGTTGGCCAAACAGTTCCGATGTTGCACCTTGTCCTGGCAAGGCCAATCTCTTGCTTTCCTCGCATTCCAGGTTCGCTTTCTGTTTCTCCAACTTGCGTTTCAACATGGTTTAAACTGTTTTGACCGTTGCGCGAAATAAGGCGCAATTTGATAAAGTTTATTTATAATCATCCAGGGCAGAAAAGAATGTTTTTGTTGGCGTTGCCACCCAGTTTTATTAATTTTGCTTTGTTTACTATTATTCTAGTCACCTATGTAGTGGTAATTGTTCAAATAAAATTATACATATGCGCGCTATTTCAACGGTTGCACAAACTCCTCCTTGCGGTCCTCGTTGTCCCGTATAAACTTTTGTTTAAATGCCTTGCAGCTTTTCTGAATATTTCCCTTGACGACGGTGCCCAGGATCAGGAGGAATTGAGAAATCTGTGGGAACAATTTCAAGTTGTAGAGCGTATTTTTCAAAAGAAAATTCTTTTAACTTACGGACAAGTCCTTTTCGGGGGTGCCCATCTTGACGAACTCGCACTGTGGAGCGTGCTTGCGGTGCTCCGACCACGGGTCATCCTCGGATTCCCAGCCATCAAGCGTCTTTCCGCAAACAAAGCAGGTGGCTGTGTCGTTCTCCCTCTTCGTGCCAGTCCAATAAAACCCAGCTTCGGCCATCTGTATCGGTATGTTAGTTAGTTTAAGAAATAAATGATTCAAATCAGTTCTTGCCTTCGAAATGCTGCACGTATATTGCTCGGAAAATGGCCAATCCTTGAAGCTGTCGATGCGATGCTGCTCGAGAAGGTTCAGGTTTCGGAAGGCTTCCAGCTTATTGTTATCAAGGCTCGCTACAAATTCGTTGGCCATTTTCTTTTAGCTAAATAAAGACTTTTTACTTTCTCGGCTTGAGCGGATATAAATACAAATTGGCTTGCTTTTTTGAAGAGCGTCTTTGAGAGTTGCCACATAACGCGGGCAGTCGCAAACGGTCTCTCTAAAATTTTACAGAGGATGGCCACTATTCATGTGTTATTTATATTTAATTACACGTTTTTAAATTTATAACTCGATCAAAATAAAAATATGGAAAGTATGCGTATCTTAAAAAATAATAGAAAATAAATTAAAAGTCACAAAATAAATACAATAAAAAGTTATCGAAACTCTGTTAAGAAAGCAAAAGATATGGCAACACTACCGCTGCTGTTAAAGCAGCTGTTTCAATTATTGTCATCCCAAGTTGTGTACACCCTGTTTAGACGTTAAAGAGTTTTGCTGGCTTTTATTTATAAACAGAAAACACGGAAAAACATGGTTTAACGTTAACGGACACACCCACACCGACACCAATACACTATCACACATCGTATTGTTGTTAAGTTTTGTCCAAAAGTTCCGAATTTACCGCTGAAATCGAAATATTATGCACCCAAGTGCCACACTGCGGCGCACACAAAATTGATTTAGAAAAGAAAAAGCGAACCCAATAACAACAAAAAAGAAAGTAATCGGAACGGCCTTGGGCAAGAGAAAGAGGCAACCCAATTTGCCAGATAGTAGGTCACTGCCGCAGCAGGCTGCCACCGCACAAGGGGCAGTGGCCCAAGGACATTCAGGAGAACTTTCTAAACAGCAACAACAAACACATTCAGCCAGCCCCACACCCACTCGCAGAATCATAGCCACAATCAACCAGACATTGGCAATGATACGGTGCACTGGCAATGCGCTCACTTGAAGGCAGCCGTAAGGAGCAGGACCTCGAGCTGGAGCTGGAGCTGGAACTGCCCCGAATGGCAAACGAACGCAAGCAGAGCAGTCCCAAGGTGGAGCTGACCAAGCTCAGCCACGAACTAATTGAGGAGTGTAAACGCAGCCAGGAGGACTCGCTGCTGTCGCGCCACCTTCGCCACGAGCTTGAAAAGTATGTCATCCCACATCCCACCCATTTAGGCAATCACTAAAGTAATCCCCTAATCTCGGGGGCTGTATGCTAAGGGCGCTTATCAATAAGCGTTTCCCCCGAAATCATTGAACTTTAACCTGCTGCCCAGGGTTATTTCCGATCTTCCGATCTACACTCAACCTTAACATTTACCTTAACCCACAGGCTGACTCGCGATTCTCGTAGGGAGCTGGTGCGAAAGCAGCGGAATGGTTGCGCCCCCCTGTTCATCGCCTGCAAGCGGGGAGCCGTAGTCATAGCCGAGTACTTGATCACCATATGTGAGGCGGATATTGAGCAGAGAGGGCACTTTGAGGTGCCGGAGGACAACAGCTTCCACTATGTTACGCCCCTGTGGGCAGCCGTTGTCTCTGGAAAGTTGTCGATGGTCAAGTACCTGGTTCGAATCGGATGCGACATAAATGCCACTTCCGATTCAGGATCCACGCCCGTGCGGAGTGCCTGCTACATGACCCATGTGGATATTGGTGAGTAGAACAACACTTTCAAGGCGTTCCGACACGCCATCCCTTCCTACCACTGGCATGGAAAGGAACTTTCTTCAACATCTGCTCAAGTCCCACAATTAAAAGTTTTCCCTTCAACTTGTTTGTATAACAATTCCATTTCCAAGCACCAAAAATTTATAACCCATTTGTATTTCAGTCAAGTTTCTAGTGGAGAACGGGGCCGATATCAAGCGGCCGAACATTAATGGCGGCACCTGTCTTATTAACTCAGTGCAGTCGGTGCAACTATGTTTGTATCTGGTGCGCAAGGGAGCGGATATCAATGCCCGCGATATTCAAGACAAAACGGCTCTGCACTATGCCATCCAGGAGCACCGGCTGGACACCACCAGGATGCTGATTGAGCAGGGCGCCGATCCATATGCTAAGAGTCGTTATGGCGACGATGCTCTGCGCACCGCTTGCCTCAAAGGAGCCCATCAAATCTTCGACTTCCTGAAGAAGGAGCTCAACTACACGGCGGCCAGGCTGGCAGAGGCGCACGAGCTGATGGGGTCGACGTTCCTGGACGAGCACAACGAGTCGCGCGTATGCATCCTACACTGGCGCATGGCGCACCACATCCGGGCCGCGTACACCCCGTACATTGAAAAGAACCCTCAAGTTCCGCTGCGGACGGCCTACGAAAATGCAGTGGAGTTCAGCACGCTGGAGGAGCTGGACAACATTGCGACGGACATGGATGCAATGCGGACCCAGAGTCTGCTCATTTGCGAGCGGGTGCTGGGACTGACCCACAAGGATATGCTGTTTCGGCTGACGTTTAGGTGGGTTCTGTTAGATGCCACTTGGTGCTTATCTCATTCATAAAATTACCTTTCAGGGGCGCGTCTTATGCGGACTCACTGCAGCTGCAGCGTTGCATTGATCTTTGGCGTTTCCTGCTCGAGGTTCGTGTGTCCAACTGGTCCATTTTGCACTTCGAGACATGCTTTGCGGCCCAGGCACTGGTGCGCTTGATGCTGGATCTGCACGTTCAAAACTCCAGCCACATAAGAAGCGATGCCAGGGCCAGGTTCGTGCATCAGGACAATGTTCTGCCGCGGTTCGAAGACGTCCTTGGAGTGTTTCGAACTCTGGCGGACAGCGCCATTGTTGTGAAGCATTTGCTGCTCTTGCGTCCAGTTTTTCGGCGACAGCAGGAGAACTACGATCGCGTTATGAGATGCCTGGCGCACCTCATCTACCTGCTGATAAATACCGTCCACACGGAAGCGCAAAACAAGCTCATCTACCAGGCAATCCATGAGACTGTGGTTGTTGGCAACCTGCGCAGTGCCAGCACCGCCGACACTCTGCTCCACCTCTGCGCCTCCCGGCTGAACGTCATTAAGAGCGGCTACATCACCGATGACAACTTTGCTGATGTGCGTGAGGCTTGAATTTTGGAGCTAGTAATATTCTAAAGAGTATGTTTCACCTTTCAGAAGACTGTGTTTCCGAATGCGGATGTCATCAAGCTGCTTATCGAGTGCGGCGTCGATGTCAACATTAAAAACGAAGCCAAATCCACGCCCTTGCATGTGGCCTGTCAGCCCTACAACTACGACAATGAGGTGATTAATAGATTTTGTTAAATAATTGTGTTTTTTCAAGCCCATTTGTTGTTACAGATTGTTCACCTGTTGCTCAAGTGCGGAGCGGATATTGATCAGCCGAATCGCGCCGATAAGCGGCCCTACGACTTAATTGCCTCCAATCCCACCAGCACCATTCCGCTGCTAAACTTCGTGACGCTGCAGTGCTTGGCAGCGACCACGATCAGTAAGCACCGGATTCCCTACCACAACCAGCTACACAGGCAGCTAGAACAGTTTGTTAGAAACCACGAGCCGTGAACCGATAACAGGATGGAAGTGGAACCTCCATTGGGAGCAAGTTTTATGTCTATGTCTAATGTCAAAATTGATGGTGTCTGTCTTCATATTTGGGGCGTGTCAAAATTTTCACTAGCGATTACTTTGTCTCGCTTTATATTAAATATATACAGATATCTATATCTATTGTTAATTTGGCTTAACGTAGTTTAAAACTAAAAGCGAGATGAAGCAAAATCAAGAGAACAGTGAACAGAACAAGCAAGGAGGTTAAACGATGAACGTGATATTAACAACTATATATAGAGAGTGTATCTGAAGAAGAAAATAATGAATATTTTAGAGATCTTACAAAGCGAAAGGCGAGGGTTAACTGTGTACTTAACACACCAGTTCTGCGCTGCTGTTTGATTATTAGATTATTATCCTAGGGATTGCGAGAGAGATTGCGAAACTCATTGTAACGCCAATAAAGTTTACACATTATCTACATACATACAATTACGCCTGATTATATACTATACACGAATATATATACACATATATATATGAGCATATATACATACAACTAGAATAACTAATTGAACACTTGTTGAACCACTAAAACCGAACTCTATAACTGATTGTGAATCGAACTGTACTCCACTATGGTGGAATGGCATTCGATAGCATTTGTCCCTTAACTTCTTATGATTACCTGGCTTTTTAGACCTACCCCAGAGTGTATCCCCGGAGCCAAATAGTCTCTCCTTTTGGTCAAGTATTTTAAAAACAGTTTCTGTGAGACGATCGATCGGTTCGATTGAGTTCGTTTAGCACATGTTGCATAAGCCGAATCGAATAATTATCTACTGAATTTTGAGTAAGAAGCAAATCTAATCAATAAATTGAATAGTTTACAGTTTACTGTCAATAAACCTTGTTTTTTTTTATTGGGCAATTAAGATGAGCACTAATATTTCCTTTTTTAAACATCACTTTTTTATTATCAAACTTGGCTCGTATTATTTTGCTTTAAAAATAAATACTTTCTTTAATAATAATATACACATCTGAGCATCATCATTACACACTCGTATCAAATACATGGATTGTGACTGCTAATATATTAAGAGTATTAATATTAAGAGTAGAGTACCTAATTATGCAAACAGTCAGTACTGGAGGAGGGAGCACAAGGCCAGCAGGACAATGGGCAAGGTCAGGGACGTGGCAGACGATGCCACACTCCTAAGGTTATTGTAACTGTCCACGATGTGGATCTTCCAGCCCATGTTCCCATGGGTGAAGGAATTGTAGTAGACGGTATCCGGCCAGGTTATGTTTGGCGTGATTTCCAGCAGGGCAGGGGGCTCGTCCACACACTCGGTGATCAGCGACCGGTTGAACTTCTTGAAGGTGGCGAAGTTGTCGTCCAACCGGCGATCGTATCTCGGGGGATACCTGGAGAGGCAAAGGGGCCCGGCTGCCGTGGGCTTGGGTCTTCCCCGCCTGGTGAACTCCACTCCGGCCAGAACGCGAATCTCGCTCTGCTTGGCGTCCGACAAGCGATCGTAGCCGCCTTGAGGATCGTCGGTGATCACCAGGGGATGATAGTGCTCCGGGGAGTGGGGATTGTTGCCGCCTCTGACCTTAAAGGTGTATGTCAGACCCCTCTTGAGGTACAGTTCCGGTATCATGTAGCCATTGATGTACCAGGCCAGGCCACTGGAGACATGGCCAGTCAGTCCCTGATAGCCCCGCAAGCCTCCTGAGGGTCCCAGGTAGGCGTTGAACGAACGCACCGTTCTGAAGGGATGAAAATATTTATAAGTTAACCCTTCTTTAGGTGGAAATCAGTATTCCTCTTACGCATCTGTGATCCTGGTGCGCTCCCACAACGGTGGAGGCGTCTCTACGCTTTTGGTGAAAGCAAAGCAATCGTTGACGGGCTCTGTGGTGTTGAAATCGATGAGGATATCACTTTTGGGATAGTGAGTGTGGAAAGCGGGCTCATTGTTGGAGTCCAATTGGCCAAAGGCCCACACGACATAGTTGCTGCGGTCCAGAAAGATCTCCTTGTCGCCATCGTCAGCTAAACAGAATGGGAATTCTATTATATATATTTTTAAAAGAATATCCATATTACTCACATGACTTCAGAGTACGCCTGAAGCTGATAGTGTTGATTCCATCCTTGCGGCTGTAGGTGTTCAGCTGGAAGCTGTCCAAGCCTCCCACCACATCATCCCGACAAACACCCTTGTTCTGGCCCAAGACCTGAACACAGGGGGCCAGGGAGGTGATGTTATAGTCGATGGTGTAGCCTCGGATTTCGTCTATATAGGCAACTACCACATCTGAGCCGATCATTTGACTGGACGTGTCCGATCCGGAAATGCCAAAGGACATGTAGTCGTTGGGCGCTACCTGTCCGGATAGCTGGAATGTGATCTGCGGCCCAAACACCTCCCAGGACACCTGCAGATCCTTGTGCAGCTGCCGGCAGTTGGGCAGTGAGAACTCGAAGGGCGTAACCTTCACCAGAGAGGGTGGGACATTCAAGCGCTCGTTGATCAGCACATGGCCATAGTTCTCATTGTCCGCCACATCATAAACACTGATCCAGTCAATGTCGAAGATGGTTTTGTCACCCGGCAGCTCCAGCTCAATGGTTTCCTTGTTGTACTGGCGAATGGGATCCAGGCTGGAATTGGATACATTAACTATATAAACTAAGTAGCTTAGTTTAGTACTTACTATCCCCTTTCATCCGGCAGCTTACTGCCCCGACTCGACGGCTGCGCTCCCACTCCGGTCCAGAAGAAGGTCCTCTTGCCGAGCCCATCATAGGTGAAGTCCTTGATGCGAATGGTCTTCGAGTCCAGGATCTCGATGCTGCTACTGCTCACATTGTGACTGCGTCTGGAGAAGGTTCCGCCCGCCTGGGTCTTGGGGGGCTCAAACTCCTCGGGAATGTACACATCCCCAAAGTTGTTCTGGCTACTGAGATCGTAGACGGCCAGCCACTTGATTTCGGTTATCTTCTTCCGGTCTGGTAGCGTTAAGGTGAAGTCCTTGTTGTGGTAGCGATCCAGGATGTTGGTTCTGTGGTCAACAGTTTTTGAATGGATTTTGTTTCATCATGGGCTAGACAATTCAGATCCTTACCTGCCATGTTCATCCGGCACAATGAAGCCCTGCGGCCCTGGCCGGTTGCTGGCTCCCGACCAGAAGAACGTGTCCGCCCCGTTGCCGTCATAGTTGAAGCCCACAATCAGGAAGGTGTACTCGTTGACGGCGTACACATCGCCGGACACTTGGTGATGGTAGGAGTTGAGCTTTCCCAAATACTGCCCACGATATGGACCATCCTCCTCCTCGCCCTCGGCCACTGCAGATATGATAAGAAGAAAGAGAAAAGAACGTGCCGGTGAAACAAAATCATAAAACGAAAGACTCTGACAACAAACTCGTTTGGGGTCTCGGCTGACTAATAAGCCAACAATCCGCCTTCTGATTGACTGCCACTGGGCCAGGTGGCGACCCCTGGTGGGCACTGTAAGCCAACACGCCGACCATAGACCAGTTTCTCTAGTTTTACACGAAAGTGAATTTGTTTTCGCCCCGTCTCGAGCGTAACGCCATTAAAAAATTTCTCTTTCTTTTGCAATTTTTTCTATGTTATTGCAAAGTTTGCGATTTAATTAATTTACGTATTTAACTTACGGGCAACGGGGAGCAGGGTGGAGCAGGTGAGGAAAATCAGGAAAAGGTGTAGTATCCGTTGCAGTCGCAGACAAAGAACCCTGTTGCTACCGCTTTTGTATCTCAATGTCATTTCTGCCTTTTTGTGTCTCAGATTGCTGCCTAGCCACGTAAACCTTGTTGTTTAGTTGATCGATACTGGTATCTCCGGCTCCAATTTCCTATAAAGCTTATTCACTCTTCAAGCAATGCCACAGCATTTTGGGGTTTTTTGTTTTACGAGTGTCTGCGTCACCGACTCTCTTAATCCTTTAGATATTTTAATATTTGTAAGCCAAGTATTTTATTTTGAATTTTATCTTTCCCTTGCTTAAGGTCGTTTCGTCACTTGCATGCGTTTTGGCTGCTATTGTTGTTGTGTTCACTTTGCCAAAACTGGTTTGGGCCGCAGTTCCGGCGATTTTTTATTTCACTTTTTCCAAGATCTCGCCCGAACCCGAATCCAAAAACGAACGAACCGCACTGTCCAACCTCTTGGAGCACACTGAGACTTCAAGCCGCCTCTACGGCATGGATTTCGATCGAAGTGAGTACCAGACCGGCTGTGGGGAGTGCTTGGAGCTTGGCTTGGCTCCCTCTTAAAAAAATGTACTTTTTTCAGCTCTGCGCATGCGTGCCTGGCATGGATAAGAGCGTAACGGTACATGCAGTACTATATGGAAAATGCGAAGCTACTATATTTGAACTATTTGATACTTGAAACCTGCAGACACTTAAAAAACTTTATGATGAAGAAGCCCTTTGTGGAATGCTCTAAGCTTGCAACTCAAAATGTTATTATTTTATATCTAATTCCTTGAAGATAATTCCTTCCTTCTAAGGATATCTATGTATATTATTTAAAAAAACATATATAAAAATATCTACTCCTCCTGCAGGCTAAGAGCATTCTGTACTATAAAGAAACAGCAAGGTTACTTGCTTACTTACTTTTAACAGATCATTGTTAATAATAATTAAAAATATTAATAATTCAACAGAATATCAGAAACCTGCAGACAACACTAAAATAAACTTATAATGGGAATAACTTTTTAATAAAAAGTTTTTATAGAAGTTGGAGCTCTAAGTTGGGACTTCCTAATTTAAGATTTTAACACTAATCGAAGAGTTAATTCTAAGAGTTAGAAATAACTCTAATAATTTTAACTCTTCGAAGATTTCTACAGATAACTAAATATATTATTTTAATAAGATACAAAACTACCTTCTGTTTCAGGTTAAGAGCATTCAGTTCTATATGAAAAATGGGAAGTTAAAATAATATACGTATGTATATTTGAACAGAATTAAAAAACTAAAACAAATTTTAAATCGAGCCCTCGATACAGAAACTTATAAATATAATTCAATAAGTTCTAACTTGAGACTCTTTAATCAAAGATTTAATACTTATCCCTTGAAGACTTCTACAGGTGTCTATATTATATTATATAATTTATCTACTATTATTTCAATAAAATAAAAAAAAAAATATCTACTTTTCTTCCTTTGGGACTCCTTAATTTCTTGAAGATTTTTACAGATATCTACGTCCTTCTATGATCGTAACTGCTGTACTGCTGCGAAGGTTACTATATGAACTAAATTTCAGAAACCTCAAGAGACAAAATTCTACATTCTATATTCTACATTGGGGAAACCCAAAAATAATAATGGTGCTCCAATAAACTCTCAACAATGACTCATCTTTTGAAGGATCCCTAGATTTATGTCGATTCTTTTTTATTTTGAAAAGACACAAAATTACCTCTTTGTATATCCCCATAGTTTTAGTACCATACACATTTTTTAAAAATTTTCAGACTTCACATAAAACGCAGTATCAAGACACTAGTGTCACACACATCTTTTGAAAATTTCTTCAGTATTTTTGTATTTTTTTTTTTCAAAAGACACAAAAAGAACTCCCCCAAATAATTCCGTAAATTTTCCGTACTCTATTATACTAATTTAAGAAAATGGACTTTTAAAACTAAACTTTATCCTTAAGTTTTCTTTTATTTGATCTTTATTTTGAATAGCAATTCAATTAATGTTATTAAAAACTAATCAATTGCAATTTGTCTCTCTTTTGCAACTGCAACAGTTCCTCTATTCGACTGCTTTCGATTTTATTTCATTTTATGAATAATGTATTACGATTTAGTTCTCTCATTTTGTTTTGTTTGCGATTTTATTTACAAAAAGGCATGTCAAAGATTTATGAATAAAAATGTGCGTTGCAAATAAAGGTTGAAAGGTTAATTTCGCAACAAAACTAGGGATAGGTTTAAATTATCCTTTCATGAAAAATACTCGTTTTTTGTATCCCTCACTTTAAATATATTTGCGATTCATGTTGCCTTTTCCTGTTTCCGTATATCTATTTCATTGAAAATACAATATTGTTTTTTAAATACATTTATAATTATTCTTCTCATAAGAAGCACAATTTATGTTTTTTGTTTTTAGTTTTTATTTCTTCATTTTATGCGTTTACATTTCAATATTTTGAACTTGCTGCCATACATTTTTAAGAGTTTCTCGTTTAACATTTTTTCAGCGCATCGTTTATTTATTTACTTTTAATTTTATTTCATGTTTAGGTTTATATTTTATGGTTGTTTTTGTTAACACTAGACACTAGATAACCTATAAAAAATGGGTCAGTTGTTTTTATATAGTTCTTTATGGAAAACATGACAATGGATAAAATAAACTTTACAAAAACAATAAACAGGCTGGAAACTTGGCTGACACCGGCGATGAAAAGGGGGGGGGGACCGGGCTAGGCAGACTATATGTGAGAATTGGTCTTGGACGCACGCACGCATAGTTGAACTAAAAGTAGCAATACTTAGCTTAAAATTTAGCGTATAAAAATAGTGTTTTCTTTATGATGTTTTTCTTTAACTCTCTTCCCTTCTTTTATTATATTTTTTTGTTGCTTTTGTTTTTACTCATTTTAGATAGATTTTTTAGATTAAATTAAACGAATTGAGAACACTAATGTTTAATTTTAAACTTAGGCTTTTTATGTTTATTTATGTATGTATATCCTTTTTTTTTTTAACTGCAATACATAATGTTTCAATGCATCCACGTGTGCCTCCTCTTTGATTTCTGCTTTGTGGGCTGCCAGATTGGGTTCTTAGTGAATTAAAGAGTTTAAATGAGCATTTTGAAGTGGTTTGCTTCTCTAGACTGAGACGACTTCCGGTTCGTTTAGATGGCGCTGACGTTGATGAGATTTAGAGTGGGACATAGTCGATCGATGGGCCTTAGGACCCATCGTGTCTAATTGCATGGAATGAACATTGTCGCCAACGCCCCAAACAAACGGAAATCTTCGTGTATATATTATATATTCTATGTTTTGTAGAAAAGAGCAAACAGGCCGCACATAATCTTCCTCGATTTTTCAACAACTTAACAAGCAAGCAGAAAATCATTATAATATGCATTTGATGTTTCGTTTCGTTTTAAATGGTATATTATTATCTTTTATTACAAATACTTCCGCGCTGGCGCAAATTATACAAAAAATGTTTTTTTTTTTTTTGGGAAAATGGGAAAATCAATTATGTATATATATTACTCTTAGTGTGGTTTTTGAATTGCGCTACAAGAAAATAAACTTTACGCTTCTCTATTCATAAATGTTATGTATAAAAATCTTGATCCTTCTTCTTCTCTATTCTCTTGTAAGTGTTTCAGTTTCTCTTGCAAAAATACATTACAAAGCTTTTGCTATGGCATTATGTATGATGTAGGTGTGTGTGTTTGTGGTGTTGTCGCATTTGGTTTTTCTTATTTTTGTTTTTTTGGGGGAGGGGGAAAGTTTAGGATGTTACGAGGTAATGATGTGTTAGGCAAACAATCGAATTGCAAGTGAAGATTGAAAAGGCTTCTGATGTGAAAACCAACCGATTGAGTTGACCTTAGAAAGGGGCGTGTTTCTTGTGTTGCCGGCTATCGTGGTTGGTGTTACTGTAACTATGTATTGTTTGTTGGAGAGTGTTGGCTAAAATTTATCCTGAAATATGAATAGGTTGTTGGTCGCAGCCACGGCGATGATGTTCTCCTCGGGATGCCAGGCGGTGTGCAGGATCTTCTTGTTGAAGTCGAGACAGTCCACGCTGATCTCGTCCTTCTTCCGTTTGCCGCCAGTGCAAACTTTTCGTGGCTTCAGCACCGTCTTGGGCTTGATGATGTCCCTCGACGCCTCTAGCGTCACATCCTTTTTCGAGTTGCGATCAAAGACTCGGAAAAAGTTGTTGTAGCTACCGGTCATTATCGAGCTGTCCTTGCCGTTCCAACAGCACTCGAACTTGTCGAAAATGCAGTCGTTCTCATACAGCGAGCACAGCTTGGCGCGCAGGTATTCATGCACCTGAAGGAATCAAGTATTTAGCCATTAGGATTCTCGATCAAGAGGAGTCAGTACTTACAGGATAAGTCTCAATGGGCTTCGTTTCCATGTGTAGATCCCAGACCTTGATGCTCAAGTAATCCCTGGAGATCATGTAGCGACCCGAGTTGCTTAGCTTGACATCGCTGATGGAGCTGATTATCTCGCTGAAGAAGCTGCGATTCGTTGGATTCTCGGGCTCCTCGAACTGTTTACTGTGCCGGTCGCATAGCGCCGCCGATCGCATATCACATAAGCGTATTGTGCCCTTGGAGCTCGAGTAGACG
Organism: Drosophila pseudoananassae pseudoananassae; assembly: GCA_018153035.1. Classification (NCBI taxonomy): domain Eukaryota; kingdom Metazoa; phylum Arthropoda; class Insecta; order Diptera; family Drosophilidae; genus Drosophila; species Drosophila pseudoananassae. The sequence goes on from JAECXR010000039.1 coordinate 171,966, forward strand.
AACACATTGCACTCGGTCGGATGGAATTCGGCCGCCGTGATCACCTCGGTGAGCTCCTCCATGTTCGTCGGCTTGATGTCGACGATGTTGTAGCTCTGGTTGACCACCTCGAGGTGCCAGAGGTTGATGCGCAGATCGTCGGCCGACAGGAACGTCTCCTGATCGGAGTTGACGCTAATTGAATTGATGTGATAGGTGTGTGCATTGGCGAAGGTGCGCCGGGGCGAGGCCTCCACCAGCAGCGGTATCTGCTTCACGGAGGGCACACGCAGGGCCGTCACGTTCTGGGGATCCCTGATCAGTCCGTTCTCCTCCTTGGTGTTGTAGCCCTCGAAGGACTTGTCGCGCTCACTCACCTTCCACAACTTGACCGTCTTGTCGTTGGTCGAGAGCAGAAAGTGAACGGGATTCTTTTGTTGGAGCCACCGGATCTTGTTGATTTTCTCCTCGATCTCCAGCGACTTGAGGTAATCGAACTCGGGCTCGTGCGACTGGAATGTCGAGTAGACATTGTATTCACCGCGTCTCGGATTAGCGGCTTTCGAGGCAGGATCACGCTGAAATCCACATCATTATATAATTGGGGTAATTGAAATAATGGTAGGAAACTTACCTGGAAGATGACGACGCGACCGCCCTTGTCGCCAGTGGCCAGGAGTTCGCCATCGTGATTGAATTCCACGCAGGATATGATGTCCGCATCCGTGACATCATCGTCTAGGGCGCCTTTAATCTGTGAGAAGCACCAGGACGCCTCTCCATTACCTGCAAAGGGAGAGCACGAAGACCAAATGATGAGTATGCGGTGTGACACTTTTGAACGGCTCGAGTCCGTCTCGATGAATGCCATTTTGAGGATGGCAATGTAACATTTGATTTTTTCTATTTCTTGACACACACACTTGTACACAGCCACTCACAGATACAGTCACACAATCAATATGGGGATGCCGTTGTCCTGGGCCTGGCCAAATATTTGCTAATGACGCCATTCTTGGCCTTCCTACTACTATACTACTGGCTATGTGTGATGGCAGTCTGACTTTAAAGCCCTTTAAGCTCTTGGCCAAATATTCTTTCCGCTTTCTATTACCCCACATCCACCTCTCTCTTTATTCTACTCTCTGCCAGCCACTTTCCGCGATTGCGGTTCGTTGTGTAAACGATGACGTCTCAGACCTGCCCACATGGGTGGGAATATTTGCTTTTAAAGCCAAACTTGTTAGATTTTTAGCTAAAAACTTGAATTAATATTTAATTTTTAATTTTATATTTATTTTAATAAAAAGCCCATTGTACTCTCTGTTTGAGGTTGTGTTTTATTTTTGCCAATTTTGTGTATTTATTTGATTTCTTTGGCAAAGCAAAGCATAGTAGAGCCCAGAACACAGCCCTTGCCCTGCCCAGTCCCATGAGCTGTGACCTCATTATCCATTGCCTGTGTCTGTCATTGGCGACGTCATGATGTTGTGGAGAAATCACAACCATAATAGTATGAAAAGCCATTGCCTAATTAGTCTTGGCACTATTTTTAGATAATTATTATCCACCCACCTCCCCCGCACACACAGCCATTTACAGTTTGCAAGTCATTGCACTCTGGCCGGAATGAAAACAAAAGTGCAATGCCTACCTGGTACTATACTTTTATTAATAAAATTTGAACAAAATAAGTGAGACATTGCAGTGAGTCTGCCAAGGCCCAAGACATCTCTGATAGTAAGATAATTTTTCAAGAAGCAGGCCAATAAAAAGCTAAAGCTTAGGTATATAAGCCTGTACATGGAGAGAAGATAAGTAGATTTTCATGAGCGCGGCCGCAAAATGGAACAAAATAATGAAACTCAAATATTGACACAATTATTTAACACAACCACGCGATGTCGCCACTAGAGCTGTAGCTTTTGCCCAAACTAAACTATCTCCTCCTCGGCTAGAGGCTAGAGGGTAGAGGAACCCCACAACAAACGACCTACAGAAAGGTATGCAAGGGTTAGGGGTTGGCCCCTCTTGGAAAATCCTTTATTCTAGTGCCAAGTTGGATAACTTTAGTCAGAGAGACTAGAGAACTAACTAGAGAGAAATAATTCATATGCATGACCGAATGAGCAATTAGAGAAATTGCCTCACATATATAGATATATATAGATTTGTATTTTGATATCAAATAACATTTGAAAAGATAAACATAAGGCATTAGTATTACTACTTTGTGGGCATATTGTGATTGATTATTCCAGGGGCTTAGTGGCAGTCTCGGCTGTGTGGGGCTTCTTTCTGGAAGGGAATTGTGAGACATTCTGTGCCAGCACTGGATTGACAAGTGGAATAATAGTTGGAGGGGTTCATAGGCCTTTTTAATCAATTTCTATATATCTGGAATCTATTTCTTAATTTTAAAAAAATTTAATTTTAATCTTAACTATTATTTTATTATAATATACATACTCATAAGCATGTCCTTTCAAAATTTGGGTCTGATAAATATTTGCGGAGCTATGCAGTGATTTGGCTGGTCATGTTAGGGTGCCACAATGGGAGGCGGTAACTTTAAATGCATTTTTCTATCATTTTTCTAACGATTAGCTAAAAGTAGTCTGTGAGCTCGGGCGGAGATATTTCCTATGCCCCTGGAAGAGGGCCCTGCCTGATCTATCTTTTAAGTGATGGAAATGATGGATTTCAATGGTCATGACCCCGATATCGAACCCTAGAAGCCCAACATAAATATGCAGATAAAAAGGAATACGTAAGGAATAAGAAATACATAAGCTTAACTCATTGGAGTTGTTAACTCTTAACCCACACATCCATCCCGCCATCTTTTAATCCTGACATCTAACAAGACAAGTGACTCCAAAACTCACACATGTAACCCCCGATTAGCAACAAAAGCCTGTCGAGTTGCCCACCCCAGCAGCCCCCATTAGCCGATGTCCATGTTCACTTGCGCTCACATCTTGCAGATACTTTTTGTATCTTTTCCTTTTATTTGATTTTTAAGCAACTCGTCGTCAGACGGCACGGACACTGACTGCATTCCCAATTGGAGGCAAGTCACTTTGCATACTAACCCCATGGACCGGAGGCGACGTCACGTTGTCTGATAGGTATGTCTGAGGGGGGGGGTGGGTATGGAAATAAAATAAAAGAAGCGTATAGTACTTGGCCTTAGTTTCCTTTGAGTTCAGTGCGATTTAACTCAATTTGCAAAGATGGCAAATAACACGATCTCTACCTGTAGATGTATCTGTATCTGTATCTATTGACCGGACCAATTGGCACACCGTATACTCTGTGCTTTTCTAATTGTTTATTATTTAATTATGGCAATTGTAGTCTGTAGAATCCATACTACTATATAGTGCTATATAGTATCTATACCGTGTTTGCCTAGATTCCTCTTATCGGCAGTTTACTGTTTTCCCAACAAATCGTGATCTAGGTTTATAGACTCTTTCACCTTCCTCTAGTCATTTTTCCAAAAACAAAATTAAAATAAAAAGAGGGGAGGGGGGTTCGATTCAAGTGCAAAGATCAATGCTAGTTGATAGGGAAAAGTTGTTTTTCGCAGCGCCTGCATTGTTTACTTCTCACGGCATTTGTTTATCGGCCATTTGTCGAATTAATAAAATATATACTACCCCCTAGTTTCTCTCTGTGTATGAAAGCAAAGACGAACGAGCAAAAAGGAAATCAAAAAAAGGAGAGAAGACAAGAGAGAGAGAGAGAGAGAATTGAACTTACCGGCCATGACAGTTGAACAGTTTGCGTCGATTTTAGCAGCGGCAGCGACGACGGCAACAACAACAAAAACAATTAAGCCAAGCTACAACAACAAAACAAGAACAAAAGAAAGGCCAAGGAGCTGCGCTCGCGCTCTGCTCCGTTTCTTTCCCTTTCTTTCGGGGTTTATCTGTGTGTGTGTGGCGCGGATTTTGAGGATATTTCTTTTCTTTGTATTTTCTTTCTCTTTTATATTTATCCTTTTAATTAGACTTTGGTTTATAGAATTATATGGATATTATTTTATTCTCTCCCTGTTTTGGTTTAGCACACAACTTAAGCACGTAGAAACGACATGTGGGGAAGAAACTGCAAAGTAGGGGAAATATTTTTTTTTAATTTTATATTTTTTTTTTTTTTGAACAGCATAAGCAGCGACGTGGGCAGAGGCAGCGGCTACGGCAGTGACAGAGGCAGAGGGAGCAGTTTTTGGCGTGCGTTCTTTTTTTTTTGGCGAGAGAGTGCAGCCGGTGGTTGTGAGAGAAAAATTACTTCACACCGATGATAATCACACGGAATATTTACCAGGTAATCCACATTAATTATTATTTATTGCATTTGCCAAAACAAACACAATACACTAATTCACCCGCACACACCTACACTCACACACACACACACAACGCTCGCTGTAGTCACTTTTGTGCCTTTGTTTTATCGCGATTTCTGCTCTCGCCTTGCCAAATCTAACCTTCAAAACGTGCACACATATATTTTGATTTAAGTTCTTTATTTTTTGCGCCGTGTTTTCCGTTTTAACACATTTTCCCACAGCTGCCGTTGCAGCTCCAAAATTCGCATTTAAAACGTACGAAAGGAAAAAAAAACCGCGTGACTCGCTTGCTTCAACTCAAGTTTCAATAAACAATCAATATATTTCGATTCCGATGCACTCCGCTGTAGCGTCGGGCTATATATTTTGATATTTTGAAGCTGCACGATTTTTCGAACCGCTATCAAAAGTCAAATATGACAAAAAAGCTTGACGCGAGAGTTTTTTTTTTGTTCCGATTCTTTGCTCAGCTAATGCTGCCCCGCTGCTTCTTCTTCCCGTTTTTGCCGCCTCTTTTGCTGCAGTGCTTCGTCGTTGCGTCGTAATGAGTGTGGCTTTTGGTTTTGCTTCTGCGTTTGCTTTCAATTTCGCACAAGCGGCATTAACTTTTGTATTTAACACTACACGCACTTTGGGACTATGTACAATGATGCGACCTCGCAATCTCCACGCTCTAATCGCCGTTTTAACTTATTTAGTGACTAACGGATTGCAATAAATCCAACGCAAAATGGAAGTAAAAATTTTGTTGCAAATTTCGCACTTTACAATGAGAGTTTCAGGCTACTAATTTGCGGCGAAGAACGGCGTTGCATGTTTCCAGTGTTGGATGTGCAAAACAAAACAGTGTTGGATAGTGACTGCAACACCGATTATTTCATCTCTAAATATGTGCCATCTCTAATAAATAGTAATGGCGGAAATTCAAAATAAAGCGAGGGTTTTATTTGTTTTAAAGGAATTCTAATGATGTTACAAGGCAGAAGAAGTAATAAACACTATTATATTACATTTTACAACTAAAACTTTCATTCTTTTTAGAGTTGGTAATAAATGGATTCAAAAGAACCATATTTTTTAATAAAACTTACTTTGTGGCTTCTTGGCTCCATTAATGTTGATGGCGGTATTGAGCATGTTGCCAATCTTGGTAATGCTGGACTGTCGCATGAAGGTGCGTGGCGGAAGGGCGGGAGGCACCTGCAGTTGCGGATCCGGCGGCTCCAGCACCGGACTCTGCCGGCCCCAGCGTCCCATGGCGTCCGGTGGTGCTGCGGGGAGCAGTGGGCGACAAACTGTAAGAAAATTAAATGATCGAATCTATTAGCAAGTGGCCTGTGGTTCAGCTGCACACACAGATTGTATAATGCATATTTGCCTACGCCGTATAATATGTTTCGTCCTATCCATGAGCGAACTGCGTGTTTTTGAATTTGCCCGCCAATTAACACCTGTCGCACACACCCCTCTCCTTGGCTGGGTATACACCCCTATATAGCAGTATATATCTTTCGATCTTGGTCGCTCTTGGCCGAGCAAATCTCGAGTCTCTTGTCGTTTGTTTACCTTAGAAATTACGACTGCGAATGAGAACAAAACATCTGCTCTCGGATTGAATTAAATTCCGCCGCCTGCGTGTTTAATAAATTTAAGCTTTTTTTTTTTTTTTTTTTTTTTGGCTAGCCAAGAGGTGTGTCTGCTGTTTTTTGGCATCTTGCCTCTTCTGCGTTTTTGGCTTGATTTAATTTATTTTTCTCCATCACCAGTTGTAGATTTAAATTTATTTAAATTTTTAAAAGAATATATATTTGTATACATTTTTTGGCCGATAGAGCAACGATGGTGGCTGGCGTTCCAATTAACAATTACACAAAAATCCATTTCGCTAATCTCCAAATCAAATATTTGGATTTAAACCGGAGAAGGCCCCCGCGAAAACGTCAGAGTGGAAATTTTTCAGCAGTGCATGAAGACAAAAAACAAATTAAAGTGTAATTTTATAAACATGTGGACATTAAGACAATTGTGGTGGAATTAGCAGCCTTGGCAGCTTGTTTTTCTCCTCGAAAACTTTTCAATTATATGTAGACTTCAAGGTCGTTGGTTCTAGTTCAAATAAAACAGGGAAAGTTATTACCTTATAAGGAAATTCTTCACAAAGCTTTTGGCTTTTTCTAGTCAATGACCTGAAGATTGGAAACCAATAGTGGGATTGTTTTCTTGTCGAAAGGTGTGATTGATTTTCAATAAATATATATTTTGATAAGAGTTTCTTTTTATTATATTTTTAATAAAGTGGAAAACTTTGGAACGCGTTCTGATAACGGCACTGCTAGTATTTTGACCGGAACTGTAGTGCACATGTCATGTGTTGCTTTTAACGGTGTGTGTGTGTGTGTGCGATTCATTTCACACATTTTCGCAATACGGATATACAGTTACATTATGAAGGCGAAATTCCCCCACGTCCATTAAAGGAGGGCTGCTAGGGGGTGGTGGTGGTGGTGTGACAGTGGTGTGGCATATGCAAAACAGGGCGTACCCAACAAGTTGAAGAGCCAAGACACCAAGACACATGTATATAGTATATTTGTATGACTAATGTTCATAAAGAAGAAGAAAGCAACGTGCAGAAGAACAAATCAAGAGCGCCAACAATAAATGGAGAATGCGGAGAATTGTAATCCAATTAATGGGCTGCGTCTTCAATGTCTCGCGTACCCCTAGAAACGTGAGCCCAGCCAGCCAATCGCGTATTAAAATATTGCCATTTCTCAGATACAGTGGATATTGGCTAACAGGTACACCGGTCTGTGCCCTCATAAATGTCATTGCAGCTCAAAAATAAACCGCCAGAACACTAGAATATGAAAATAAACAAATGGAATGAAAGGTCTATTAAAAGTCTGTGGCATGTGAATGAGTGCAGAGACAAGCGCCAGCTTTTCATTTCCCTCGAATTACAACAACAACAAAACAATAACAAACAAATAGAGAATTTTTCAAGAAAATAATCATTTCGAGATTTTGTTTTTCGGGAAATGACAAAGACAGGCGGCGGAAGTGCGAGTATATTTTTAAAATTAGACAAATAAACCATTTTTTCGCTTCAGATGTATAATTTAGCATTGATTTTAAAGAAAGGAAGGTAAAGCCTCTCCACCAGGTGTATTTTAAAACCCAATTAGACGGAAGCAGTTCCCCAAAGATTCTATAAATATAGAGGACTAACAGGCACACGTGCGACACGAGACTTTAAAATAAAAACACTCATCATCTAAAGTCCAACCAGGTAGCCAAATCTTTCCGGGCTATAATTATTTTTGGATCTGTCAACCCTTCTCGTCTGGTTTGCTTAATTTTCCTTTAATGCCCCACGCCGAGGGGAGGGGCGGAAAAGCATGAGGTTACATGAGGTGGGGCGGTACTGCCAGCATTGTTTATATTTAGCATTTCATACGCTCTCGTTTGCCAAACTGTCTATAATATGTCCATCAATGTGGCTCGGAGTACTTCTGGCTGCGATGACAGTTCGACAGCCATTGGCGGTTCGCAGGACAGCTGTGTTTTTGTTTTTGTTTTTAGCTTTTTTTGGGCGGCCGACTTGCCCGACAGGGGCGTGGCCACTCAAGATAAACAATTGTTTTGACAAACGACGCGGACGTGATTACGGCCATATGTCCAAGTTGATCAACGCGGCCAATATTGTGCTTATCAAACTGTTGCAACTCATCCAATTAATACACTTCACGGCCCCATTACCCATATCCCCAGCCCCAAATCCCAGCCCCGCTCCACTCGTGACTGTCAGATATAATGAAACTAATTAGCATTTGACAAACACAGTGCTTCTATTCGAAAAAACAGTGGATGATGGGAGGAAGCGAATTATACAAAATATAGATTATGATATAGGTTCTATGGTAGAATCTAAAAAAAGATGATGGCACTTCAAGTTTTTCTAAAAATAAATCGAAAATATTGAGATCCCAAGAAAAACATTCTAAACATTATTCAGAAAAAAACAGAGCCTTTAAATAAATATTTATGATATATTCCAGAAACATGGTATCTTAACATCTTATTTCAAAATAAATCGAAAATATAGATCACCAAAGAAAAACTTTCTAAACATCATTCAGAAAAGACAGAGCCTTATAATTTATGATATTTTCCAAAAACCTACCTATCTTACCTACCTACCTTAAGATCTTATTTCAAAATAAATTAAAAATATAGATCTCCAAAAAAAAACATTCTAAATATCATTCAGAAAAAAGCAAAGCATTGATATACTATTTTGTGATATTATTCAGGAACAAGGTATCTTAAGATCTTATTCAAAAGTAAATCGAAAACATAAAATGCACAGACTTTCAATAATAATCTTAAATCTAACAACTTAAATCTTAAAAATATTCAATAAATAAATCAACCAGAAACAAGGTATTTTATGATTTTATTTCAAAATAAATTTAATGCTCTGAATGAAATCCATATAAATGTTATTTTGAGAAAAACTTAAGACTTTTAATAATAATCAATGAAATGGCTGAAAAATCGGGAATCTAAAGCCCTTATAAAGATATATGTACATATACACAATAAATTGAAAATATAGGGAAAATAGATGTAGTTTATATTATACATATATAATTGAAATATAGATAATAGAATGTCAGCTCTAAAAGGTGAAATTTTAAGTATTATTTAGAAAAAAACAAAACCTTTCAATAATAATTTATAATTTATGAAAATAAATCGAAAGTATAGAGCTCTAAATTTAACTATTCTAAATATATTTTGAAAAAGCAATAAAAATTACTGAAATGGCTTAAAAACCATTTTGAAGCCAGAAAATTGAAGGCTTTCTAAATATGTTTACCAAATAAATGGAAAACATAAAGCTTCAAGGGAAGTCACATTTAGGAGCTTCCTAGTTATAGGTAGTTTCTCCCTTGAAAGAGCTGTTTAGAGGTATTTTTTAAATTCTTCATAACCAGAGACTGAATAAATATATAAAAGATTATTATTTAAAACTTTAAGTCATTTAGTTTTTTTAAGTTTTTCAATAAAAAATTTCTTAAAACAAACATAATTTTTCATAAATATTCTATCCAGATACCACTGTACTAACAAACAAAATAAATCAACTACCCAGGACCAACTGAGAGAGAATCGACTTTTGATCGGAAAACAAATTATAAGTCCACAAATAATGATACAGTCACATGGAATCGAAATCAAGATAAATGCGCGTGCTATAGTATGTATGTTGTTTTTTAAGCAATTTGTTCGATTCGCTAATGCGAACAGCTTAGGCAAATATTTTGGCATAAAAGTCAAGAAGCAAGTGACAAAATAGTAGCTATTAATTGTTTCTAAGCCGTTCGAGTGACTTTAGACGTGCTAGCGTCTAAACATGGCCAGTACCAGTACCAGTACCAGTCGGCAGTCAATAGTTGGTATTGTTATTGTTGGGTCCGGACTCCGGAGCGAAACAAAGCCGCCTCAAAATGCTGTTAACCTCAAAAACCGCCAAGAACGTCAACAAGTAAGGTCCGTAGATCGAGGGGTATTAGAGGGGTTATACCACATATAAACAGAAATATTTTTAGATAGGTTTTATGGCCTAAAATGAATATACATAACATGATTTGGATTTGGATTGATTTAGGGTTTATTTTATTAAACTAGTCAGTAAACTTTAATAAATTGTTTTCTGTGTAGTTATACTAACGAAATAGTTAAACAAGCACCCTCTCCAAAAGGTTGACGTAAGTATCGACAATCCAGCACGATTTTCAACAATTTTAAGCATTATTTTCGGGGCACTTTGGAACGGTATTGAAACAGCTGTCTTGCCATATATCCACGGCATTCGAATGGAAACCACAAGTTCGCATATTAATATGAAATTTTAGTTAAAGTCACTAACTAACTTACCAGTGGTTTTTGAGATTTAAAGTTCCAACAAAAAACAGGAATTCTCGGACTATATCCGCTGATAATAATCACACGTATTCTATTTTAATTGATCGTCTTTGGATATATCATAATATTCCCCATGCATAGGTTTATTTTTAAATATTATATATTTTTTTATGGTGATGGGGGTGTGTTCTTTGGGGGATTTGAGGATCCCTACTGCTATATCCCTTCTTGTAACGGCTATAATCTCAGTCCCTGGGCGATTGCACTTCACTCTTTTTGGTTTGTTTGTTTGTTTGTTGTTATCACATACAAAAGGCACAGTGTAAACTAATTTAAATTGAATTCAGTGCTCGGTAGCAAGTGGAGGAAAATAAGGAAAATAACCGCAATAAGGCGAGAAAACAGTCAACGCGGCGCCGTTAAAATTAGCACTGAAACTCGACGTGCGAATGCGCGCCTATGATTTCTTTGGGCTTCGTTCGTTCGTTCTCCACCTCCGGCCCCAATGGCAGCGAGAGAGTGCTCCAACCACTCTCCGCTCCGCTCTCTCGCAGTGACCGTGGGGCCAGCCGGCGCTCTCTTTTGAAGACGATTTTTGTAAACAAAACCACGACACGCATTGTTGCAGCTAATGTCATTGTTGTTGTTCTGATAAACGCTAATTTGCCTATTGATATGGATGTTAATGTTCCCCAACCGAATACAGTGCGGGATGAGAGGATAGCACCACCGATAAATTAATATTTTAATTACGTTTAAGGTATATTGAAGATAGTAAGGTTCTAAGATATAGACAAACATAATTGAGATTTCAGTTTAGTTTTTTAATTTTAATTCGTTTTATAAATTTTGATAAATAATGATAATATTTTAAGTGAACTTAACTAAATTTTCATTGAAATAATACAAAACAAACCCTGAAATTAACTTAAAGATCTTCAAATAGGTGTATGGAGGTATCTATTGTCAATAACATATAATATTATCAAATAGACCTTTATTGTAAAGGCTTGAAAAAATTACAATTTGTAACTAAAGCAATATATATAATATAATAGTCATAGCTCACAGAATAAACAGAACAATAAATTAGCTCACAGTAATTAGCAATTACTGTGCTAATATTTAAGTCTACAAATTACGTTTTTCATTAAAAAAATTTACCAAAATTCTTTTAAAAGTCTAGACAGCGTGGCAATGTCCTTGTTCGAACTTTCATAATCAACTCTCAGCACCCGCTTGTATTCGCCCCAATCCTTGATGCTGTGGTGGAGCATCACCTCCAGGATAACCAGCTGCTCGTAGAGCACCTCCCAGTTGACATCGATGGTAGAGGCACAGTACTCCAGCAGCCACCGAAAGGAGTAAGGGAAGAGCTGGCGCACCTGGCGTTTGTCAGACTCCCTGATTTGATTCATGTATCCATGAAGCAGCCAAATGTCAAAGTTGGAGACATTCAATAGTACTTCCTCCGGACTCTGATCATCATCTTCAGTCTCACTTGAGTCCGGCTTGTGCTCGGAACCAGAAACAGATTCCGTATCCAGATGACGCCTTGGCTGATCGAGGGGTACGTTTAGGGGATCCATACTTTCCTCTCTAAAGGTCTGTAGAGAGCTGAGACTGTCCAGGAGGACCTTGTCGTTGTTTATCTTGAGTAGATACCTGGGAGCTTCATTCATGGCGAGGTATGGGTTGTTCTTTCTCCCCCTATTTAATCTCTCCGAATGTTGGAGCTGCTTTCGGGCCAGATACGCTGGGCCGTACGTGCCGTTTGCCAAGCGGAACTTAAAGTCCGGCCGCTTCTCCTTTTTGTTGATCTCATCGAGATATGTACCCATTTTGATGTCATAATTGGCGCGGAACTCCTGCTTTCTCGGGTGATATAAATGCAAGGGATAGAAGATGCCTACAGTGTGGAATTCCTCTTGACACGGCAGTTCTTCTACGTTTAGTTTATATCCTTCCTCAGACAGGATACGGGAGAGGTCGTCCGTTTCCAAGATGAAAGGGTCCAGGTTCCGCTCGGAGTGCTTGACGCGCATGCAGTCAGGGATTTGTATTCCCGATGTGGCACCCTCAGCTCTGGAGTCTTCCAGCAGGATGCGTTGGAAGTACGAGTGCGCTGGGGTCAGGGTGGGCTGGAACTCAATGTGTTCCTTTCTGATGCTTTCAGCACTGGTTTCCCCAAAACACTCCTTCAACAGCTTCTCAACCATCAGGGTCATGTTCTCGTACTGGCGCTGCAATGCCGGGTTCTTCGGCAGTGCTTCGAAGCTGTAGTCCTGCTCCTTTTGTTTGCGCTCCTTGGAAAGGATCTCATCGACCTGACCGGACAAGGTTTTCGTCTCCTTGAAGCGTCGCGCGAAGCTCTGGTTGTAGCGGGAAATGAAAACTTTCCGGAGCTCCACAAACTCCATCCATTCGGTGAAAACAAAGAGTAATGGAGCTCCGATTTCCTTTTTCCTAATTATTCCATTGACATTCGCCGCTGATTCGGATATCTTTATTTCCTTGTCGTCGTCCAGGCCGAAGAGAAGCTTCATGACGTACAGAATGTAGGCCATTACCCTCGCCTCGAAACGGGGATAGATGTATGGCGAAATGGCACTCTTGAATGAGGGCGGATACAGCTTAATAAGACTCCCAACATAGTTAGCTATGCGAGGAGGCAGTCCCAGCTCCAAGCTGTAGCGCTCCGCCAAGGCCACAAGATTTGGGGTTTGAAATGGAGTCATGTCCACGAAACGCGATACATAACAAATGTGGTTGCGAAGAAACTGTAAGGTTAATTGAAATATTTTATAAGATGTCACCGAGATATCACACAGCCCTACCTTGTAAGTACATTTGTCCTTGTTGTTGCCAAACTCCATTTCCTTGATCCACACATTTCCTCTGCTGGCCAAATTGTCCGGCAGGTAAGTGAGAATACCACGACTGGAGAGGTGCTCCTCCTTGATGAATCGTATAAGATCCGACAACTGGATGTCGTCCTCCACCATGTTCAGAGCAATGGCCAATACGATGTACAGCTTGGATAGATTAAGGCAGTATATATTCCTGTCAAAGAAGTGCAAACTTTTGACTTTGGGCCTCAGTCCATGGCACAACATGCTGCTGGTGCAATCCTGGCTGTGCCTATCGAGGTGCTTCAGCGGCATCTGTCTCTTCAAGGACTTGCGGGCACTCACGGACCACTGCAGCCCTATGCTCTGCCCTCCGATGGACTCCTCCTGCTTCTTGGTCTTTGTATAACCCGAGGCATCGAGTTTTCGCTACAAGAATGAAATAAGAACAAGGTCTTTGAATGGTTTTGTAGATAAGACTAATGAGGACTAGATCTACTAATGAGTTGGGTAATTATGTGGATTTCCAGTGCTATATAAGCACAGGAAAGTCTGTGGAAAACCATTCAGAAGTCTATCTTGCCACTTCAGTAAGCTTTTACGAAATGTCTCTGCACTCAGTTTTGGTTTTCTTGGCCATCTTGGCGGTGGCCTATGCCCTGCCCGTTTCTGATGACTCTCAAGAGGTTACAGAGGGTGAGTATATACTCTTCCTACAAATTATCTTAATTTAAAGCTTAATTCCTTCCCAGTTCCATTGCCTATGGAGGAGATTCCCGGAATTCCCATAGTTGGAGCCAAACCGCGTACTCTATTCCTGTTGTTGCCGCTGCTCTTCCCTAACCAGTTTTATTTCTCTTAAAATTAGTAGTTTTTTAATTAATAAATATTAATGGAGTATGCAAGTACCTTTGTTTTGTTCCACATCCGTTTCTTCGAAAGATCATCGATAGGACCTTGGGCCTTGTTTTTTTTTGCATTTATTCGTTTTGCCCGTTTTCGGTTGTAAATTATAAGAGCATCCCTGGGAAAATCATGAAAATTATAATATTTGGGTGTATTTACAAGCATTACTATCATGCCCACCTGTGCAGCACCCGGACATTCAATTTGGGCAATCCCAGTGCATTCTTATTGCAAAAGGCCACCTCCATCCGGCCCATGTACGCTGCCCACACCTGCAGGGTCATCAGCTTCAGTTCGGGCTTGGCTCCCATATTAAGCAGCTCCTGCAAGAAGCCGCGCAGCACGTAGTTGTAGAACTCCCACGAGGTGATGTCGACGTCCTTCGTCTTAGATTCGTCCTTTGGCTGGCGGATTGTTCTTCGGGCCACGGTCTCATTGAAGTTGTCCTCCGCCGTCAGGTCCACCGCTCGAATGTGTTGTTTTTGGGTGCCGCATTCGATGCAGTAATAGTAGCCCTCACGCTGCTGGAACGTTTTTTCGCCACACACCTCACACTCCACGTTGTCCAACTGCATAATTTCTATATCCTCGTCCATCTTGGCGTTGTATTCTGATGCTTTACAATATTTTAAAATCTGTCAACAACCAAACACAAAAACGTGTGGCCGGGAGATTAGGGATGAGAGCAGTAAGAGCGCGCGTGAGTGGAGACAGATTCAATTTTCAACCGATAAGTTATCGTTATCGGAATGTCAACCCGCGCTATTTGAAATTAACTTTAAATTTTCTTTAAAAACTTGTTAATTATTTATCTGAAATAAAATCTATTTTTATCTTATCAAAACACACCATTTTCAGTTATGTCAGTATTTTTTTGTTTGTTTATTGCACAATTACAATATACATACATGTTCACTTTCATATAATTTATTAAAACTACAATTACTACAGTATTGAAAAAATATGCGTGGGGACTCTTCGCTCTACTAACTATTTTTGTGTGGGTTTCGGGGTCTGGGGTCTGGGCATGATTAGTGAAAACATAAACAACAGAGAAGTTTTGCACAAAACCTAAACTAAACACTAGAGCTGAGGGTAATTTCTTATCATTTCTTAAAAATTCAGTGCTTCGCGGCAAAGAGTTCAACAGTTTCAACAGGTTCGCTCGTGGAAGCATAACAAGGTTTCATTTCATGGTTTAGTCGGGGTCTAGGTTTGTGGTTTAAGGGGCTCTCTTAAAATTAAAATAGTGACGATTATCTAATATGGTACATTCACTTTTTTGCGTGGTTCATTTTTTATTCATATTATATTTTTTTTTGTATAGGATTTCATAGGATTTTTTTATAAAAAAAATTATATTATAAGAATTCGTTTTGAGCTTAACAAAAACGCAAGCTAACTAACCTAACCGATCGGATTCGAGTGCTATACGCTCATCCATCAATAAAATACAATAAATATTTCACTTCGTTCATGTTTTGTGTACGTGGCTTGAGTGGCTTGGGTAGTCAAGGCGGTAGGTAGGTGGTATTACTATTCCTAGACGCGTATAAAAATATTTATAAACATTCGTATCATTTTCCTCAAGTCTTATAAATACAGTTGGTTTCAATATGAATTTAAGGGGGCTCATTGAACGCACAATGTGAGCGTTTTGTTTGAATTTTTGGGCGGGGTGCTGTGATATTAATATTTTACTTTTGTTTTGGGTGGGGGCATTGTATGGTGGTTTTGTATCTCTCAGTTTCGCTTATATGGTCATCAGTGGGGGGTTAATTTGTACAACTGACCACGGGTCTAGTTGGGTCTGCTAGGCTACGTTTCTAGGCTAAATATAAAAATATTTCTTAGTTCTACAGCATAACTATGCGTAAATATATCATTTCATTAGCATGGTCATCTCTCCTCTACATTCTCTCTCTCACATGTTCTCTATAAGGCACAGATATTTGTTACATCAGTTGTTTATACACATAAATACTTGTTTCTTAGCGAAAATAAATACTAAATTAATTACAAAAATGTACAGCGATGGGGGCGATGCGGACGAGGCGGTTAGACCTCTACGCCATAAGTGCGATCCACAACATAGTCGTAGCGCTGTTGCTCCGTATTGTTGTCATCGACGGGAACAGGAACTGCTGCAGGAGTCGCTTGAGTAGCCGGAGTGTTGGTAGGAGTGGCTGGAGGAGGATTAGCGGCTGGAGAGGCTGCGGGATTGGCTGGTGTAGCCGGTACTTTGGGCACAGCACCGCTGGCAACTCGATTCTGGTGATCACTGAGATTCTTGTTTCGATTGTTGCTCGCCACCAGTGCCGTGTTGATGGCAATTGCCGTCTCAGCAGCATTGTTGTAGAACTCATCCTCGTCCTCTTCCTCCTCCTCCTCCTCCTCCTCCTCTTCCTCTTCGAAGAGGATTGGATTGGCTTCGGGCAAGGTGAATTCGCTGGGCAACTCGGGCACTGACATACCCTTGCGCGTGAAGAAAGTTATCTTTTCCCTGCGATGAAATATTTAAAATTAATAAAGTCTCTTTTTGGGAAGGTGGGGAAGATCCTTACTTGAACGACACCAGATCAGGGCAACCCTTGGGCACCTTGGTCTTGCGCAGCTTGTGGATCTCTTTGGCGGTCTTCATGAGCAGCTTTTGCAGCTGACGCTCTTCGGGACACTTGGCGGGATCGGCACGAGCCACCAGGCGTTGGAACTCTTCGTTCTCAATGGCCCACGCGGCAATCAGAGGATCCTTGTTCTCGCAAGCTTTTTGCAACCTGCAATAGTTCATATTAGTAGGGAATCATCTTGAAAGTCCTCTAACCTTTACTTACACTTCTTTGAGGTTCTGCAGCTTGGCGATTTGGTCATTAAGGAAGTACAGTTTGCTGTGCTGGGCTTGCAGGTCCAGCTCCAAGTCCAAGCTGGTGCGTGGTATGTGAGTATGATGCAATTCTAGTTGGAAAATATTCAAGAATATTAATAAATTTTTTCAAAATTGTAGTGTTTTTGAAACTTACTTGTGACTGACTTTGGAGCCTTGGTGTGGAAGCGCAGGGATCTCCGCTCGGCAGCACCACGCTGGAAGGTGTGTGGTGCCACTCCACAGTGCATCGCAGAATCGGAGTCGCTGCGGTTGAGCCGGCAGTTGTAGCGGTTCTTGCTGACGGCCGCCGAGGGCGTGAAGGTCTGGGATCGCTTCACGGGCCTATCGTCCATCATCTGGGACTGGCCGCGGGACTTTTCCGGCAGGAAGGCGCAGTCCGTATTCGTTTCCTTGTCAGCGAACTCCTGCTTCATGTTCTGCAGATAGGCATCTAGCATGCAGCTTGCTACAAAGGTTAATAATAGTATTTAATTTATGAATATAAGTAGATGTTTCCCAACTTACAGTTCATGAGGCCAACATCGCTGATGAGCTGCTTGTCGTCTTCCTCCTCCTCTTCGTCGTCGTCGTCGTCATCGCTGCCGTCCTGGTCGTTGAGACGGCCCTGCTCTGGCTGCTCCTCGGCTATCTGGGCCTGCAGTTCCATGGGCGGCGCCTGGTTGCGCGTCAGCGTGGAGGTTTGCGAGGAGGTAATGGTGGACTCGTCCGAAGACTCCTCCCGATTGTTGTTACTGGCGGCAACGGCGGCTGCAGCTGCGGCGGCACTGGTGGAGGGAATGTCCAGGGATTCAAAGGTGGGAATGAATTTGGAGCTGAGCACGTTGTACCACTTCAAGGTGGAGTCTTCCGGGTTGAACTCGGCCATGCTGATTTGAACAGTGCCCTGGAATTTGCCAAGAATAAGTAAGATCTCTCTTGGGAACACCACTGATTGGACTTACAATGATCTCCTCCTTTTGGCCCGTCATGGTGACCACCGTCACCTGCAGGCTCTTGGTCAGCAGCTTGTCCAGCGTGATGGGCACGGCGAAGGTGTCATTAAAGACGGGCTTCTGGAAATCGCCCACCGCCTTTGTCCGAATGGAGGTCAGCGAGTTGGGCAGCAAGGCAGCACGTAGGTATCTAAAATAAATAAATTATAATAATTATTTTAAAGATTCTTTAAAAAATGGAATCCACAGTCTACTTACACTTGCGAGTTGTCTGCCGAAGCTGTCCACAGCGCCAGAAGATTATTAGCCCGCTCCAGAGACACCACCAAGACGCCCTCCAGCTTCAAATACTTGAGTCCGATCTGGACTTGGGCCAGCTCCTTGCGTGGCAGATGGGCACGCGATGCCTCAAAGACGCCCGAGTCCCCGGCCACCGACTCGTTGCTGACGGCCGCCGACACGGATCGCGTGTTGGAGGTGGAGGAGGACCTGCTGAGCATCTCCTGGGGCAGATCCAGCAGCGACGGCTTTTCCGAAATCGGAGACAAGGGGGCGGCGGCCAGGTTGAGCGGCGTGCCCAGGTTCAGTTTCTGCAGCTTGGCCTCCAGCATCATGCAGTCCAGCACGGTGGAATCTAGGTCGTATGGTCGTGCTCTCACTCCCGTCACCGGAACTGGGGGCGGGGCTGTGTAGGCGGGAGGCGCGGGCAGAGCGTTGGCATAGGTAGGCTCCTCTTTGAGCGCTTGGGTCGCCTGATCTGCGCCTGGATTGTACTTCATCGGCGAGGCGGGCGGCGTTTCCATGGACAGGCTGCTGCGCGGTGAAAGGGACACCTCCGAGGACTGCTGCTGCTGCAAGCCAGGATGTACTGGATGGAGGCGCTGCTGCTGCTGGAACAATCGTTGCGAGCGGCGTCTCAGGTCCACCACATCGATGGGCGAGTCCACGGCGAAGGGATCGATATAGATATCCGTGAAGCTCAGAGCACTCTTGCTGCTGGCGGTGGACAGGGATCCCAAGCTGCTGCCGCTGCTGATCGAGAAGGTGCTCTCGGAGGAGAAGGACTTCAGCCGCTCCTCCAGCAGCTTGGTGGACTTGAGCGCCTCCTGCAGCTTGTCCAGAAGGAGCTGCTTTTCCTCGTGGAAGCGCAGGCGGTTGGCCACGCAGGTGTTGTTGGCTTCGTAGGCCT
This sequence comes from Drosophila pseudoananassae pseudoananassae, assembly GCA_018153035.1. NCBI lineage: Eukaryota > Metazoa > Arthropoda > Insecta > Diptera > Drosophilidae > Drosophila > Drosophila pseudoananassae. The sequence goes on from JAECXR010000039.1 coordinate 190,999, forward strand.
CCTTGAGGTCCTCCTCCAGCTTGTTTCGCGTCTGCTGGATGACCCGCTTCTCCTTCTCGCTGCGCGACTTGAGGGAGATGCTGTTCAGGTCATTCAGCAGCTTCTCCTTCTCCTGGATGAGCAGAATGCGGTCCTTGTCGGACTCCAGTTGGCCCGGCTCGATGCGCTCCACATGATCGGCCAGCTGCTGCTGCAGCTTCTTGATGTGCTTGCGCCACTCGGCGTACTGCAGCTTGGTCTTGGCCATTTCCGCAAAGCGGGCTCCCCCGTTGAGGTTGTCGCCGGTGGAGCCGCACAGATCCGTCTGGCTGGCCACACACACCCGGTCGAAGGGCGAGGCCAGGTCGGAGTTCTCCTCGCTGATCTGCTGGCGGCTCAGCTCGTTCTTGATCTGCACCAGGCTGCGCATCAGCTCCTCGCGCACCTTCTCGCCGGACACCAGGGACTTGTGGACCTTCAGCATCTCCTCCCGAATGGCCTGCACCTCGGCGATGTCGTAGCAGCCGTTCTGGCGGGCGTTGATCTTCTCCCCCACCGAGTACAGGGTGTTCATGCCGCGCTCCGTGTAGGATATGTCGTTGGTGATATGGTTCAGTTCCTGCTTCAGCTGATGGACTCGTTCCCGGGCCAGCATTAGGTCAGCTCTCAGCAGCTCGGGATCATGCCGGCTCATCGAGCTTGACGAGGAGCACACTGAAGAGAATAGAGAGAGGGTTTATTATTAATTATAGTAGAATGCAGCTTAGAAGGTAGCTTCTACTTACGGCTGCTTCTACTGGCGGCCAGCTTGAGGTGGTTGTACTCCTCCTGGGCCCAGAGGAGGCGCTGCTGCTTCACGTCGAACATTTCGCGCTTGTTCTCCAGCTGGTCCTGGGCCGCGGACAGGTAGTCGCTCAGCATCTGCTCCTGGACGCTCTTCCACTCCTGGCGCGGGTCCTCCAGCTGGGTGCTCTGGGCCAGGTGGTTGATGTAGTAGAGGCCAATATTGGGGTCATAGGACTCCTCCCAGCCCATGGGCAGTTCATCGCCCACACAGTCCTCGAAGGTCTGTGGTTTCGTGTAGCTGCAAAGAAATATTTTTAAAAATATTACTAATAGACTTCAGATGGTCTCCATCTTAGATGGTAATAGAGCTGTTCCCACGCCAGTTAGCCTGGCCAATTCGATAAGATTAACGGCATTTCCTGTGTGTGCATTTTGGGTAAAAGTTGGCCATCTCCGGGCCCTGGCCAGCAGGGGAAAGAAATGTCGCAGAAATACCGATTTTGCCGCAGCTATGCGGCGGAATGTCTGGGCTCTGTTTGTTGTTGCCAAATGCCACCGCCTCTAATCTTATCGAGGCCATAATATTCGCATAGTGCGGCAAGGCAGGCCAGGCAGGCAAGAAAGCAAAACAAAGGCCAGTCGCGGGCAAAAGTGAAAAATTCCAAAACCAACTGGCGATGACAAAGTCTTGACGTTGTTTGGCCCCTCAACCTGGTTATTTTTCAAAAAAAAAAAAAAAACAAACTCTATTTCCATATCAGACACTGACAACAGCATTTTCGCATTCCAACGATAATTGCTAATCGCCATGGATTGATTGTTGAATATATATATATACATACCCTCGCATATATCCCATATTTGTGGATGGAATTTTTGTTTTTCTTTAAGGCTCTCTGTCGTTAATTAATCACTGCTTTGGAATTCGCATGGCCATTAAAATATGGAGGCTTCCGAACGGCATATAGACAGATAATAAAATCTGCGATAGATATATAGTATGAGGGAAGTGCGTTTCGGGATTGTAAAGCCTGCAGTTCATTAAACGATAGCTTGGGTATTTAAGTCGAATCCCATAAATTATAATTAAAATAAACAATATCCTTATCATTCGATAGGTTGACTTCTATTCTTTGTCTTTGTCCTTCTTCTTTGAAAATGTATCTGCAAAAAGTATCTGCCTGTTTACAGATACGCAGATGGCAGCTCAACTGACAGTCTGTCTGTCTGCAATTTTCTCAGAATATTTGGCCACGAGTCAGTGCCTTCTGTTTGCTCTTCCAGATATCTGTTTATACGTATATTTTTTTAAATTGCAGTTCATTATCTGGAATCGATTGTTGACGCAGTAAGGCGCCTCTGACTAACCCAACTATATATATTCTATTCTCTTCGCAATTTAACTAAATCTGATATTTGATATGAGGAGGACGGACTTGAGCTATAAACCATAAGAGGGCTTGTTTCCTAAAACCCATAAAGCGAGGAAACTTAAGATTACCTAATCTCAGGTGCAATTTCTTGTGATTTATTAAACAAACATACGTAAAATACCCAGATAATAGGTGGACTTTATTGGATTGCCATCGATGACGTCTTGAGCACCGGATGCAATAAAAGCTGTTGGCCAAATGGGGGATATATAAAAGGCCCCCTTGGAAACAGTAACATAAATACTATTAAATATTTAAAAGCGGAAATGTCTTGATAACTAAGATAGTTGCATAATAAGATCATTACCCAGTTAGATCTTTAAAAGATGTCACGTTTTAGAGCACTAATCTTAAACTAGCTAAAGGTAAACCCCCTTATTAACAAAAAGAGAAGTATTACGTGCATTTTGGCAGGAACTCCAGGCCACAGCCAAGAACCAAGATAGCCTATTATCGCCAAAGTGCACACATCTATGCAGGCCTCATTGTACATTAATTGGAGTTGATTAAATTTTAATTCACGCCTTTAATAAGCGGAACAAGGTTCATCTACCCAGTTCATTTTAAAGACAAAAGAAAAGTGACACCAAAACAGAGACTTGCTGGAGAGCCAGACAGACAAAGAAAATAGAATAATGTGAATATATAGAAAATGATACAGAAAATGCAGTGGGGGGACGGGTTCAGGGGTCCAAAGCTCCAAGTTCTGACAAGCCAGAGCACACGATCACTGGATAGCTGCATGATACATTTTCGAATAATATTCCAAGATTGAGAGACGCCCGATCTAAAGCCAATTATGCAATTATGTCCTCGTGATATTTGTTTATCTCCTCAACATAAAAGAGGTCTTTGAAATGCCAGATAGGAGCTTGAGTTCCTCAAGAGAGGCTCTACCCATCATCTAATCAAAAGTAGAGCCCTGTCAGGGGGACAGGACAGGTGTCAAGTGCGGCCTCAGTAAATGGCAATTAAATTTGGGGCTTTAATTACCTCGATAGGAAAATTCGAAGCAAATTTTTATGGGTTTTCTGTCAAAGCTTGACCTCAGAAGAGTACGTTTGGAAGGAAAATCAATGAAAAGTAATAGGGCTTCACTAGCCCGGCTAACGACGTGTTGGCCTTTCGAGAAAGAGACTTTGAATCCGGCCCACATTAAACGTGAAAAGAGCGGACCACAAAGCTGCATAAATTATATTATATTGTAAACAAAATATTTATGGCGCGGCGGCCAAGAGTTGTAATAAATTCGCGCTTTAGAGCCGGGTCTGAAAAAAGAAAACAAGTTTCTGACCAAAAAATATTTCAGCATGAATTTTGTTGTCACAATATATGAGAGGGAAGCATTATGGGCACGGCGTTTTGGCCAAGACGATGGCTGAATGGCCAGAGAAGTTGTCATTAGGCAGCACTTAAGTTAACTGCAGACACACACTCCGACACACTCTATTATTTAACTGTTCACGTCCAGTTTTATGCTAATTCGAGGCCATAATATGGTCTGGATGGCCGGCAGAGTCTCGACCGCTTGGATGACCAATAAACTTTAAGAGAATATTTCTAATTTTTCTTCAAATAAAGTCCTTAAAAAAAAACTTTTAATTACTACTATTATTTCCAAGACCAGCTTTAGAATTCTATTTTTATTGAAACTCACATCTAAACATTCCAGATCCCCCACTCATTTAAATTCTTTTTCCGAATTGATTTCTTGAAAAATAGTTTTTAATGAATTCACATGTGGAGAATCTCACAAATTAGCCGGCCATTCAGAGATCTTTTAGCAATTCAAATCGAGGCCTGCGTCAATCAAGCCCCACTCCGAAATAAGCATAATATTAGGCAGAAAAAAAAAATAGGCTCAGCAATCTAGTCACGTAGCCACTGGCCAGATTCATACTCCATTTCAATTATATTTCTTTGGCGGAACTGAAAATGTCGAACACGCAAGTAGAGCCACAAGTGTTCCGGTTTATATTCCATCGAGAGACTGGCACAAAGTGGTTTGGGAAATTAATGCCATATAATCTCTGTATTATAAACCCAATTTGATCGGAGAGCCGGCCATCACCTTGACATACCAGTGTATCTCACAAATACGTTTATTAATGGGGGGCTATACTCGAGATAGTTAGAGGAGGTCATAAATTCTTTATAATTAAGAAATCGATACATGTAGAGAACAAATATTAAGACAGGTTTCAGATACTTTACTCCGATTCCGCGAATAAATTAAGTTAGTTATCCAATAGGGGAAGTATATACTGGACTGAATATTTTACAAACAAGTCTTATCTCAGCTACATAACTTTAATCTATTTCAAGATTACCCAGCCCATCGTTAGATAGTCTCCTCCTCTAAGAATCACTTTTATTTATAGTCGAAATATAAATCAAAAGTCATGATCGCTATCAGGCAGATGCTTGAGAAAGATTCATTGTGAAAAACAATGTTTAATTATAATCGTTCACATTATTTGGTGTAAAAATAATTTGCCGCCACTGCCGCTGCCGAGTTCCATTATCTCTCAGTTCACAAATATTTTCGAGCTTAATCAAATTACGCTATAAAGGTCGTACGTCGTTTTATCTTATCGCCGTTCGTTGTCGTTGTCGTTGTCGGGCCTGGCAGGCATTTAACTTGACGATTTCCAACCAGACTCCAAGTGCTATTCACTCTGGAATTTTTCTCGCCTGGGGATATACTGCATTTCCTGTTCGCATCTCGTCTATCTCACACTTGCACTTCCTTCCGTTGATGATAAAAACCGGAAATTACTTCGATGCCTGATTCCCCTCCCAAGCTTATCAAATGCATTTTACGATCCAGCCCGATGCATATTTAAAATATTTTTTTAATGCCCCTCCAACCCTCCGCCTTAAAGTCAATGAACTGCGCATGCGTTGGGTCATGAGATAAGAAAAAAAAATATTTTAAAGGCGGTTGAGTTTGGGGCCTCTTATCTAAGAAAGTGGTGAACCATCTAGCCAATGGGATGCACGGATTTCAACAAGTGGGTGTCAATTACGGACTTTCAGAGGCCTGCGTGGGTCGAACACATTAGTCACACCACCCGAAAAAAAAAACACGACTAGGTATGTACGATCGTACCATCTTGAGGCTATCCCTTTTTTTCCACAATTTCGAAATCACAAAATGTCTGCCATAAATTCCAAAGCGAACAATTGAAATAAATTTTTGCGCCATGAGCACGCCGCCTGCATACAAAATGAACTATTAAAAAATTCATAGAATTTATACATGAACATAAACAAACAGACGGTGGAGAGTAGAGGCACCCACTTGGCCAGGCCGAAGCAAAATAAACTTGAATTGAAATTTATGATTTTGAATGGCCTGTTGACGGGCATTTGGGGCCGAATTCCCACCAAAAATGGATGATTTAAATGATCTATTTTAGTTAATATAATCTATATATATTAGCCAGAACCAAATACGTCAACAAAAATTCTTGGAATGCGCATTATAAAAGATTTAAGATTCGACAGAAGAACTCGGAAACATTTCTCGCTCACGCCCACTCGGAACATGCCAAAAATGTTTCCATAGATACATACATATATCTAACTATATATTCGTAGTCTGTCTGTGGGAAACCTTGGAAGCGTCAAGAACAAATGCAAAGTTTTCTTTTTTCTTTTTTTTGGAAGAAACTTTTCTTGACTTTAAAGTTTAATGTGTCCACCTGTGCATTTTTCTTGGACTTGGTTCCGGGAATATCTCAAGTACATCCATAGATACAAAGATACTGCATCTTTGTCTGTATTTTTGGCGAGTGCAAGCCAAGTCTAGTTGGCTATTAGCCCGTAAGCCATCTCGAGCTCCTCTGTCATTAACAAAACAACTGTTGCGACCTTCACATACCAGAGCAGCCGAGCGACTGGGCTGCGCCGACCGAGGCGAGATCGTCCATATATGTATGTATGTTTGTATATATGTATCTATATGTTTATATGAGCATATTGTACCATACATACATAAACATATCGAATATATTGAAATAATAAGGCGAACAAAATCGCGACTGTGAAACGTGAATGCGAACGCGAACGTCAACGTCTCTCCAACGCCTCGAAATTATATTCGCCCCGATCGTCATACTCGACTCGTGTATATCGTATCTGATAGAATTTAGTTCGCAATAATGCATCCGAAGCAGAAGCTATGTACGTATGTACGTACATATATACCCATTCCTCATTCCATTCCTCAATCCACGCCATACCATTGTGTTGGGGCTCCGCATTCCAGAGACATGGACGGACGGACTGGGGTCGTGTGTGGTTGTTTGTGTGACTCGGAGGGCCCCAGAATACTGGGAATAATGCAGTACTCATATATGCATTCACACATAGGGGGGGTATATCTTGGGGATCTTGGGAGGAGGGTGATTTTGTTGGGAATTTCAACAATTTCTTTAGAAATATGGTAAAGCTATAACTTTGGTTTAAGAGGTGGGGGTTTTATATCATGACTATTATAATGATATATTTATTTTCTTAAAACCTTCATCTATTTTTTTTACTTTTCGCAGACTGTTTGGCAATTTCAGGCACGAATTATTTTTATAAAAATTGGCAGACAGTTTGGGAATTCACATCATGGCCAAAATAATTTCAAATATTTATACAATATTTCTTTTGTTATTTTTAAGTTTCTTACATGCCATTCGCCAACAACTGAGGTTGTTGTAGCAACGTTGTCTACAAATAATCATAAGCCGAATGAAAGCTGCTGGCGGGGCGGAGATGGGGGCAAGTGGGGGCCAAAAATGCCGCATGTCAAATGGGCCAATTAACATTTCTGTTGTATTTTTTTTTTTTTTTTTTTTGTGTGTGTTATGGCTTTTGTTTTATAAATAAATATGCTTTTGTTTAAGATTTTTTTATTGGCTTTTGTCGCTGGCATTCATATTGTTCGACCGAGTATGCAAAAATGTAGCCAAATTTGTTGTTAGCTGTTATTTTTGACACCGGGCCATTAAATAAATTATGTATGCACCCCAACCCATCCCATCTACCCATCCACCACCCGTCTCTTCATATTTCTCCCTAATGTGCCATAACAATAATTTCTATATAATTCCGTTTGAAACGAAACCAAAATTCCAAGATATCTGTTGGTATTTTTTTTTTTTTTTTTTTTTTTATTTTATTTGTTTGTTTATCTCACACATACATATACACATATACTGACTAAACTCGAATGGAAAGAACTTGAAAGATTTCCAATTTTATGGTAAGCGCTCGTGGCATACATGGAATTTTTGTTTTCTTAGTTTTCGATTTTTTTTTTATTTATTTTTTTTTTTGCGTTGCTGGCGGCCATAACCGATTGGCTTCCATTGATTAAAGAATTTGTTATTCTCGGCGGTTCTAATGCTGTTCTAATGCGTACAAAAAATATGGCGGTCAGGGTCGGATCATAAAGATAAGTGGATTGGCTAGCACTGGACTGGTAGTGATTAGTGTTTAGTGGAAATATTTCTTGCGATTAACATTTGTAAGCTACACAGATTTTAGTTTCATGTTTCAGATACATTTATGCAGCGTTCTTGGCAGCGACAAATCGTACAAAATATTTATTAGCGGCAGCAGATGCGCAGATACATACTATACACATACATATGTGTGTACATATATTTCCAAATGTATCTGTATCTAGGAATGCGTGTATGTGATCATTTACTGCGAAGCAAACAAATAAACAAACATGCATAAATAACTCGTTGCAGTTGTTGCAGTTGCTGCTGCTGTTGCTGCCTCCAGCAAAGCCAGCTCACAAACACCATCGCATATACACCCCACTAAGCGTGCGAGAGCGAGCGAGAGGCCTAGAGCGGCGACTGCGCAGCCGGCAGAGGCTTAGGAATGCGGTTTTGACAAGTTCTTCTAAAATTGTACGGCCAGCTTTGCTATTTACGCTATGAAACAACAACAACAACAATAGTAACAACAACTGCTGCTGCTGGGCTGCGAGAGAGCAGCGAATGTGTGGAGCGAAGGAGCACGGAAAGCAGAACATGAAAAAAGAGGAAGAAAAAAAAAGACCAACAACAGCAACAGCAAGATCAGCGCTGCTTGGGGGCAAGCCCAATAACAGCAACAACAAAAACAACTAAAACAACAGGCCAAAGCAACAAACTATGCAGCAATGTCGTCGTATTTAAGCACTGAGAGAAATTAGTGAAGAAAAAATAATAATAATAATTTAAAAATAAATGATTGTTAATAATAATAATTTAATAATTCAACTTCAAAAATAAAATCATATTTTTAATAAAAAATAATTAAATAAAAATTTAATATTTCATAATAATAACTAAGTAAAACATTAATAGTTTTTGAAAAATTGTAATTTAAACATAAATACCTAATTTTTATTACTTTTTTTTATTTTCATTTTATTTTATTTCTTAGAAATTCAAATTATTATTTCTTAGAAATTTTATAATTATTTTTTTGTTTGAAATATTGAGATTATTTTTTGTATTATTTTATAGATATTATTTTTTATTTTATACCTTCTTAGAGGTAATATATTTTTTAAATATTTAGATTAATTTCTTCTTTTTATTTTCCATTTTTCTTATATTATTCTTTCTTATACATTTCTCTCAGTGTACTTGGTTAGTTGAACGAACGCCAAGACTTGCGGTCGAGGGGGCGTTGGGAATGCCGAGCGAGGTAAAGTAAATGCATTTTGTGTTTGGAAATAGGCTGACTGCGACTGCGACTGCGGCAGCAACTGCAACTGCAACAGCGACCGAGACGACAACGGCAACGGCAACAGCAACAGCAGCAGCGATAGTTGTTGCTGTTGGAAAATATTTCAAAGTTGCTATGAACTCGGAGCGGCAGCGGCAGCGGCACCAATTGAATGCAATTTGTTTGTTTGTATCTGTGTATCTTTGTATCTGTGAATGCATTTATTAAAGCAATGCGCGCATTGCCTTAAATGCCAAAGCTGCTACGAGTGTAGGTATCAAGGCATTACATGCATGCACTGAAAAAAAAAATACTTAAAAAAAATTATAAGAAAGCTTATAAGATACTTGTACTTAATATTCAAAGAAAATATTTGAAGAGTATCTACAAGATACATTTTAAAAGGTCTTTAAGTTAAAGATATTTGTAAGATACATCCCCTTGATTTTGAAGCCTTTTCTTCTCTTGTGGCAACTGTGGCAGCCAGGCCTCTACATGCCGCCCATAAAAATGTTCTTATTTATGTACATGTATTGCCACGGGAGGGCGGGGAGGTGGCATGGGGCAAGGAGTTGCTTTGACATGAATGTCAGCTCTGCGCATTTAAGCAGTTTAATCAACATTTTTAGCCAAGCCCCCATCATCTGGCTCCTGGTCTCGCTGAGCCGGTTTCAGTTGGCCCAGGCCGAGTATCTATCTATCTGCAGTATCAGTAAGATAACTACAGATGGGCGTGTAACTTCAAGATAGTTACCAGAAATAAATACGAAAAAATATCTCTTCCACTCTGGCGTCAGAATGTGATTGCAGATCACCGACAGATCCGACAGCGGAGAGCTTACCCTGACCCACAAACCAATAAATTCCAGCTCAAATATGTATCTCAAGAATGCAAAGTCCAAAAAAAAAAAAAAAAAAAAAAAAAAAAAAAAGGGAATGAACAAGCGAATGAATTATGCGCTGTGGTAAACATTTTGACAGCGCACGCAGCACACATCCCAGATACTTCGCAAAAGATACACAGCAGAGACCGAACACCGATCACCCGAGCACAGATACAGATACAACTCAAGTGGCATCTGAGAAATTCCGATACACACCAAAGCCAAAGTCCACATATGGCTCTGGTCTGCGCTCCCGTTCTGGCTGCCTTATCACTTCATTAGGCCATAAATTCGACAACAAAACGAAATTCCACAGTTGAACGAACACCTACGAGATACACAGTTACCGCTTCAGATACATTCCACTCAGGTCGGCTCGGCTCGGCTCTTCATGTTAATTATGGCCCCCCCTGGAGTCCGTCCCCTTGCATCGCATCCAAAAGATACAAAAAAACGAGCCAGCAACGTGCGCCTGCGCTGAGGCCATAAGCTTAATCATCCTCATCCCTCCGCCCCCTGCCCCCCGCAGAGATTCAGTCTCTGGCTTTGGGGCAGACTCTTAAGAATATGTTATGCGCATTCCAATGGCATTCGGAAAGTGCTACTGGAAAGTCAGGCAGGCAGAGATCTTGTGGAATTTCAGTGCCTGGCTCTCGGAACAGCTGATTACAGGGAATGTCTGATGTCCAAGGGGTCTGATTAGGGCAATTAATGGCCAGGGATTAGGTCCCCACTTAGGGTTTCCTTCCAAAACCCATCCGCAGAGCCATTTTTCTTGGGAAAGTGTTTGGAAAACTCACAAGAGATTAGAATCTTGAAGATCTTTAAACACATGTCTAACTTATGGATAGGAAATGGCGTTAGATCCTTTCCTCAAGTACAGTTGTTGCAGTAACTATCAGATACTTTGTTTAAAAAATGTATCTCACAGACATATATCTTGCGTTTGCACATTCCAGGGCTTGTATTTTGATTTCGTTTCGTTTCATTTCACTTGCTCATGGAGGAAAATTGCTACCTTTGCACAGATTCGAGCGTATATACAGATACAGATACACACACATGGCCAGCACATCACGATCGAGCCAGCTCAGCATATGGCATATGGCATGCAGACGAGTGCAGAAACAAAATTAGCGAATAAAAATAAGCAAAGTGCCTGGGGAACGCGCGTGCAGGCAGCCAGGCAGCCGGGCAGCCAGCTCGGAATCCGAAACCCCAAAGCCAAATCCAAATCTGTATCTGAATCGGAATCCCAATTTCCAGAGCCCCACAGCCATGGCCCGGTAATAACCAGACCAGAGAGGCCCTCCAGTCTCGAGTCTCGAACCTAAAACCCCAAACTCTAAACTCGCCAACTTAATTTTCTGCTCACGTCTGCATTTTTCTGCAAGTTTCTGAAAAAATTGTTCAGCTGCGGGAATGACAGCTGAATTATTATATCGATTATATATATTATAGTATATATATCGATAGTCTGCCTCCTCCAAGTGATTGGAGGAGAATCACACACCATCTAGCCTCTGGTTATGCAACTGGAATATGGTCTTCCGAGCCAGACTCTCTCTCCTAACCAGACCTAGGCAGGAAGGAAGAACCCTTGCCACAACCCCCCCACCTGCCTCTTAATTAGCACCTGTTGAAAAGGAAATCATTATGCTTGATAAAAATCACAAGTGTTGATTGCTGAAGAACGTCGCCGCTGACATGCAACAAGTGCGAGACAGGAAAGCTGCCTGGTGTCGTTGCCTGGAAGTGGTGCTTGGTGGCAAGTTGGTTGCAAGTTGCAACTTGCTTGCCAGCTTTGGTGGAAAAACAGACGCTAAAATGGGCAAAACATGCGGTGCGAGTTGCGACGAGAGTTCGCTTATGTATCTCTCAGATACATTATGTACTTGTGTGCCTATCTTTGTTGCCACAGCTTGCAAGTGCAAGAAAGAAAATATTTTTAACGCTTTGGGGGCTGCGCACTACAAACTAGAAAATGTTGCTGCTGGTGGCACAGCCGCGCGTTGCATTCATGCGCGTAATCAAATTGTAATCACGGCTTCGACTTTGTGGCAGGGCAACTTACCCTCCTTGCCCGCCTCCCCACCACCCCGTTGATGCTGTTGTTAAGTGGAAATACTTGTTGCACAAATGCTGCAATGCATGCTGCTGCTGCTGCTCCTGCTGCTGCTGTGTATCTGCATCTGTTGCTCAGTGTACAGTGAGTGTTGACTAAAAGATACTATTTGATATTAATTATAAATTAAATAAGATGGAGATATATAAGATACTTTATGGCAAGCAAACTATCTAATAGATATTTTTGAATAAAAAACCTCTAAGTTTCCAAGGCAACTGCCACTGTTGTTGGTGCAACAAACGGCAATTGCATCTGCATTCTTTCCACTTTTCTTGCTGCCGCTGACGCTGCCGCTGTTGTGGCTGCATTGCCTTGTGCAATTTATTAAATGAAAAATGCCGTTTTGCAGCTTTCCAAGTTGCTATACATGTACAGGCCAGAGCCAGAGCCAGAGAGCCAGTGCCAGTGCATACCCATATGCCTGCATGTTTCTAGATACATACATACATGCTACATGCTGGCTAGCTGGCTGGCATCTTTCGCTTCAAAAGCCAAATTGAATTTTATGCAAATTTTGTAGCTCGTTTTGAATCCGACGGATAGAAATCGCCTGTCGGCACACACGCATGCCAGCCATAATGCGATCTTTATGCAATTCTTCGATCTAGACTCTAGACTCTATAGTCTCTATAGAGGAATTAGAACGCTCTTATCTGGTTGCTATCTATTAGATGCAGATACTTTATAGAGTCGGTCGGTGGCGCCACTCTGTCCGACTTATGACAGCCATCGTTTTGGCCGCTTTCGCTAGGCCTTTTTGGCGGCGATTTGTGTTTATGTAAAACAAACGAGTTCGGATTCGCGATCGAGCCATTATTCCAACTGGTAGTCGGTAGTCGGCATATTTGTTGCTATTTCTTAACTTGTATTTGATTGTTGGCTCCCATGAATAGATCGAGAAACTGTCACCAAACACGTTTCTGTCCAAAAAGAAACACACACGAAAATATTCCACTGTGTGTCGCCGCCTTGTTTGTGGCTATAAACAATTGGCCAAAAAACCAAAAGCCAAAAAATGCCAAATCGCATGGCCAAGTCAAGTCGTTGTTAACTTTTGTTTATACAATAAGAGAGAGATACAGATATAAAATACAAACAAGTGACTAAAAAACAGCACTACACATTCCAGGTTCTATTTGTCATCGAACTGGAATCCCAAAAGTCACCACATTACTAATGGGAGGTTTTTAAAATTTATTAAAATATTTATATTATTTTCTATATATTTTCTTTTTTACTTTATTTCTATTTTCTATTTTTTAGTTAACCTATCTTTATTCTGAAAAGTACTTGAAATATTCTTGAATAATTTTAGAAAACCTTGCTGGGCCACCTCGCAGCAATTATAGGTAGAATTTCAAGGGTATTCGATAATTCGACCTTGTTTACACGTTTTGAAATAGATATTCGTTTATTTTTTCTGTGATTTCAGTTGGCGTTGGTGGCGAAACGTGGCGAGGCCTTTAAGCGATGTTTTTTCTTTAAAATATCTTTCCCTTATAATACTTGATTTGGCAAACATTCCAACGACATGTGTGCATTTATAATCTACTTGAGGCATGACCCCAACAAATGCCCAGATGTTTTAAAATCGAGCCAGACGTAAGACGTAAGAGAGAAATTCCTGCGTTTAATTCCGTGAAATATTTTTAAACAATATCCATGCAATTTGAAACAAACAAAGGGAATGTTTGTGTTAATTGAAAGCGTGAAGAGCGCACAGTCTCACACACACACTGAGAAAAATGCCAGCAACCATAAATATTTTTCTTAGTGTAATAAAGAGAGGGCGAAGAATTTCAGAAATCAATTATTTCGAAACTGCAAAAATTCCTACATACATTTTGCAATTGTTTATGGCCCCAAAGCGACAGATACAAGGTGCCGCTGAGAGAGAGAGAGAAAGAGAGATAGCACAAAGAAATAGGTTAGACAGAGACAAAGCACAAAATATGTGAGCGAACGGCGAGTAAAATGTATCTATGAGATACATGGCCTGATGTGGCGGTTCCTCAGCTTTTTCTCTCCCTCTATTACCCTCGATCGTGCCAGACCCGCTCTCGCACTCATTACGTATGAGTTTGTTAGTTTTTTTTTGCAGATCATTCGCTGAGCTTTATTTAACTTTTGCTCTCGCTCTCTCTCGTCCCCCCTCCACCCACCTATAACACCCATTTTCCTATCCTTCCTTTACAATTCATTTTTTGTTTGTTGCCACTCTCTCAGTTCAGTTCAGTTTCAGTTATATTTGGAGTCTTAATCATCGCATCGGAATGTTTACTTCAACTTTTTGTTTTTCCGTTTTGTTTTGCCCGCTTTGCCTTGTTTAAAATATGTAATTTATTTCGCTTTGTTTCTCTCCCTCTCCCCTCTCTCTGTGTGTTGTGCTCACCACACGATCGCCGCATTCCTTTACTCACACAGACACACACACACTACACTCTCATACACACCACCGCAGCTGCAACGCACCTTTTCTTTCCGGTTCGAGAGCGCTTTGGAATTGGAATTTATATGGGTTTTTTTCAGAGTCTTCCTGAATAAGTGAGGGGGGAGGGGTGGGTGCTATTTTATAACCAAATTGCAAGCAAGCAATTTGTAAAAATAAAATGCTGAGTTGATATACAAATTCTTATTGGAAAAGTACCTCCATTTTTTTTTATTAAACTCACCAGTCTCTGGGATCCAGCCATGTGGTCTTTTTGTTAATGTGGTCTATGTAGTAGGTCTTGCCATCAAAATCCTTGGCAATGTCCCAGCCGTCCGGCAGCGGAAAATCGCTATGGTTCTGCTGCTGCTGGCGATGGTGTTGCTGCTGTTGTTGTTGCTGCTGCTGCTGGGGCCTCAGGTGATGGGGATGCGGCTGCAGGTGGTGTTGCGATTGGTTCGGCATTTTTTTTCTTTTTGTGTAAAATTATTTAATTTTTTTTTCAAGTCTGAGAAAAACTTTATTTTTTTTTTAAACGACGCGCGCTTTTTCTTTTGCTCTTTACTCTTTCATTTGGGGGGTTTCTCTTTGCGCTGTTTACATTAGCCAAGGCATTTCTTTCATTTCTTCCACACGCACCAACACACACGCACGAACACACACGCGCGCAGAGATAATGGGAGATAGCCAAAGGTGGTGGCGGAGTGTGAGGGGGCAGCTGGCGCGGGTGAAGGTGGAGGCGGGGCTGCCCTGCGCGCTCTCAATTATTTATTTACTTTTTTCGTAACTGCATTCCATTCGAGAGCACACAGACACTCGATTACACATACACGCGATCACCGCTTCTTCTTCTTCGCATTTCGTTCACTGTTGTTATTTTTGCTGTTTGGCTCCTTTCTCGCCCAATTGAAGCTAATTAACGCCGGCTGCCTGTTAGTTTTCAGCCTTTTCTTTTTTTCTTTTATTTTTTTTTGGGGCAATACACAATTGGACAATTTTTTAAAGCACTCGATCAGCAGCGTCCTTCCTGGCCGTTAACGAAGTGATCGCCGTTCGCGACCGTCCCGTAATCCAATACATGCATCAGCATTCGCATTAACTTTACAAAAATTATTTATTTTATCCAGTTAACTTTTCCCAGACGCAGAGAGCCGTCCGAACGAGGCGAGAGAAAAAAAACGAGTATCGAGTATTGTAGTGGCTTCAACACAGCGGGCGTCCGTGAATCCGTCCGAACCGTGCGCCCTCAAATTAGTTTTGATTTTGATTCGAATACCCTACCTAGGATTGAATGGGGCCACACTAACGCCACATATTTCATGGCGCTGGGCACACTACTTTTTTAACTGTAGTTGGCAACACTACTCGGCCAATCGAGCAAGAAATTAATCATTTCTAAGCATATTATTTCAATTGTTAGTTTGCTTATTTATTCCCACATCAATAAAGTGTAAAGATTGTTTTTCACTTATTTAATTAAATTCGGGAATATCTCTTAAAATAAGTTGGCAACTACCGCGTCGAACTCAAACTTGGTTTGACGAGTGCCAGTGCTGAGCAATTTCGAACAGAAATTCCATTTTTTGACATTTTCCAACAAAAAGCTGCAGGAGTGTCGCGCGCGCTTAGTAGTAAAAAAAAGTAGTATATGAAAGTCGCGCGCGCTTAGTAGTAGAAAACAGTAGTATATAAAAGTAGTAGTAGTAGTAGAAAAGTACTATAAAAGTAGTAGTATTCCACAATATGGCATATCCAATTTATGATACTTTTGCGACTTTTTAAGTTATATCAAGATTTTGTACAAAAAATCAATAAAATTTCATTCATGGCTAAAGCAACATGTTAAAAAATGAGTACATCATATTATATATTTAACTTTTCTATTAACTTTTCTAAATTGACTTTTAATATTTCCCTAAAAAAAAAGAACTTTTAAAAAGGACCAAAAATTGTTGTCGACCGCCGACCCCAAATATGTACATAAATTGAATATATATAATTAATTTCTTTAAATTATTTAAATTAATTTTATTACAAACAATTTTTAAAAAATGATTGTTTTCAAAACTCTTATGAAAATTAGAGTTTTGAAAAAAAAACAAAAAATAATTTCGTTCCAGGATTTTGATGCAGATTGATCAGGAATCGATCCACAAATCGTTTAAGGTATTCCCCTCAAGAATCGGATGATTTTTGACTAAGATACAGCCATCGCTGTGGGCCACATTGCCCTCCCCAGGCCTTTTCCAAATTTCGAAGGGGATCCCCTGGAAATTTTGACAAAAAAGGTAAAAATAATTTCGTTCCAGGATTTTGATGCAGATTGATTAGGAATCGATCCACAAATCGTTTAAGGTATTCCCCTCAAGAATCGGATGATTTTTGACTAAGATACAGCCATCGCTGTGGGCCACATTGCCCTCCCCAGGCCTTTTCCAAATTTCGAAAGGGATCCCTTGGAAATTTTGACAAAAAAGGTAAAAATAATTTCGTTCCAGGATTTTGATGCAGATTGATCAAGAATCGATCCACAAATCGTTTAAGGTATTCCCCTTGAGAATCGGATGATTTTTGACTAAGATACAGCCATCGCTGTGGGCTATATTGCCCTCCCCAGGCCTTTTCCAAATTTCGAAGGGGATCCCCTGGAAATTTTGACAAAAAAGGTAAAAATAATTTCGTTCCAGGATTTTGATGCAGATTGATCAGGAATCGATCCACAAATCGTTAAAGGTATTCCCCTCAAGAATCGGATGATTTTTGACTAAGATACAGCCATCGCTGTGGGCCACATTGCCCTCCCCAGGCCTTTTCCAAATTTCGAAGGGGATCCCCTGGAAATTTTGACAAAAAAGGTAAAAATAATTTCGTTCCAGGATTTTGATGCAGTATGATCAGGAATCGATCCACAAATCGTTTAAGGTATTCCCCTCAAGAATCGGATGATTTTTGACTAAGATACAGCCATCGCTGTGGGCCACATTGCCCTCCCCAGGCCTTTTCCAAATTTCGAAGGGGATCCCCTGGAAATTTTGACAAAAAAAGGTAAAAATAATTTCGTTCCAGGATTTTGATGCAGATTGATCAGGAATCGATCCACAAATCGTTAAAGGTATTCCCCTCAAGAATCGGATGATTTTTGACTAAGATACAGCCATCGCTGTGGGCCACATTGCCCTCCCCAGGCCTTTTCCAAATTTCGAAGGGGATCCCCTGGAAATTTTGACAAAAAAGGTAAAAATAATTTCGTTCCAGGATTTTGATGCAGATTGATCAGGAATCGATCCACAAATCGTTAAAGGTATTCCCCTCAAGAATCGGATGATTTTTGACTAAGATACAGCCATCGCTGTGGGCCACATTGCCCTCCCCAGGCCTTTTCCAAATTTCGAAGAGGATCCCCTGGAAATTTTGACAAAAAAGCAAAAAATAATTTCGTTCCAGGATTTTGATGCAGTATGATCAGGAATCGATCCACAAATCGTTTAAGGTATTCCCCTCAAGAATCGGATGATTTTTGACTAAGATACAGCCATCGCTGTGGGCCACATTGCCCTCCCCAGGCCTTTTCCAAATTTCGAAGGGGATCCCCTGGAAATTTTGACAAAAAAGGTAAAAATAATTTCGTTCCAGGATTTTTATTCAGATTGATCAGGAATCGATCCACAAATCGTTTAAGGTATTCCCCTCAAGAATCGGATGATTTTTGACTAAGATACAGCCATCGCTGTGGGTCACATTGCCCTCCCCAGGCCTTTTCCAAATTTCGAAGGGGATCCATTGGAAATTTTGACAAAAAAGCAAAAAATAATTTCGTTCCAGGATTTTGATGAAGATTGATCAGGAATCGATCCACAAATCGTTTAAGGTATTCCCCTCAAGAATCGGATGATTTTTGACTAAGATACAGCCATCGCTGTGGGCCACATTGCCCTCCCCAGGCCTTTTCCAAATTTCGAAGGGGATCCCCTGGAAATTTTGACAAAAAAGGTAAAAATAATTTCGTTCCAGGACTTTGATGCAGATTGATCAGGAATCGACCCACAAATCGTTTAAGGTATTCCCCTCAAGAATCGGATGATTTTTGACTAAGATACAGCTATCGCTGTGGGCTATATTGCCCTCCCCAGGCCTTTTCCAAATTTCGAAGGGGATCCCCTGGAAATTTTGACAAAAAAGGTAAAAATAATTTCGTTCCAGGACTTTGATGCAGATTGATCAGGAATCGACCCACAAATCGTTTAAGGTATTCCCCTCAAGAATCGGATGATTTTTGACTAAGATACAGCCATCGCTGTGGGTCACATTGCCCTCCCCAGGCCTTTTCCAAATTTCGAAGGGGATCCCCTGGAAATTTTGACAAAAAAGGTAAAAATAATTTCGTTCCAGGACTTTGATGCAGATTGATCAAGAATCGATCCACAAATCGTTTAAGGTATTCCCCTTGAGAATCGGATGATTTTTGACTAAGATACAGCTATCGCTGTGGGCTATATTGCCCTCCCCAGGCCTTTTCCAAATTTCGAAGGGGATCCCCTGGAAATTTTGACAAAAAAGGTAAAAATAATTTCGTTCCAGGATTTTGATGCAGATTGATCAAGAATCGATCCACAAATCGTTTAAGATATTCCCCTCAAGAATCGGATGATTTTTGACTAAGATACAGCCATCGCTGTGGGCTATATTGCCCTCCCCAGGCCTTTTCCAAATTTCGAAAGGGATCCCCTGGAAATTTTGACAAAAAAGGAAAAAATAATTTCGTTCCAGGATTTTGATGCAGATTGATCAGGAATCGATCCACAAATCGTTTAAGGCATTCCCCTCAAGAGTCGGATGATTTTTGACTAAGATACAGCCATCGCTGTGGGCCACATTGCCCTCCCCAGGCCTTTTCCAAATTTCGAAGGGGATCCCTGGAAATTTTGACAAAAAAGCAAAAAATAATTTCGTTCCAGGATTTTGATGCAGATTGATCAGGAATCGATCCACAAATCGTTTAAGGCATTCCCCTCAAGAATCGGATGATTTTTGACTAAGATACAGCCATCGCTGTGGGCCACATTGCCCTCCCCAGGCCTTTTCCAAATTTCGAAGGGGATCCCCTGGAAGTTTTGACGAAAAAGCAAAAAAAATAATTTCGTTCCAGGATTTTGATGCAGTATGATCAGGAATCGATCCACAAATCGTTTAAGGTATTCCCCTCAAGAATCGGATGATTTTTGACTAAGATACAGCCATCGCTGTGGGCTATATTGCCCTCCCCAGGCCTTTTCCAAATTTCGAAGGGGATCCCCTGGAAGTTTTGACAAAAAAGGTAAAAATAATTTCGTTCCAGGATTTTGATGCAGATTGATCAAGAATCGATCCACAAATCGTTTAAGATATTCCCCTCAAGAATCGGATGATTTTTGACTAAGATACAGCCATCGCTGTGGGCTATATTGCCCTCCCCAGGCCTTTTCCAAATTTCGAAGGGGATCCCCTGGAAATTTTGACAAAAAAGGTAAAAATAATTTCGTTCCAGGATTTTTATGCAGATTGATCAGGAATCGATCCACAAATCGTTTAAGGTATTCCCCTCAAGAATCGGATGATTTTTGACTAAGATACAGCCATCGCTGTGGGCCACATTGCCCTCCCCAGGCCTTTTCCAAATTTCGAAGGGGATCCCTGGAAATTTTGACTAAAAAGCAAAAAATAATTTCGTTCCAGGATTTTGATGCAGTATGATCAGGAATCGATCCACAAATCGTTTAAGGTATTCCCCTTGAGAATCGGATGATTTTTGACTAAGATACAGCTATCGCTGTGGGCTATATTGCCCTCCCCAGGCCTTTTCCAAATTTCGAAGGGGATCCCCTGGAAATTTTGACAAAAAAGCAAAAAATAATTTCGTTCCAGGATTTTGATGCAGTATGATCAGGAATCGATCCACAAATCGTTTAAGGTATTCCCCTCAAGAATCGGATGATTTTTGACTAAGATACAGCCATCGCTGTGGGCCACATTGCCCTCCCCAGGCCTTTTCCAAATTTCGAAGGGGATCCCCTGGAAATTTTGACTAAAAAGCAAAAAATAATTTCGTTCCAGGATTTTGATGCAGTATGATCAGGAATCGATCCACAAATCGTTAAAGGTATTCCCCTCAAGAATCGGATGATTTTTGACTAAGATACAGCCATCGCTGTGGGCCACATTGCCCTCCCCAGGCCTTTTCCAAATTTCGAAGGGGATCCCCTGGAAATTTTGACAAAAAAGGTAAAAATAATTTCGTTCCAGGATTTTGATGCAGTTGATCAAGAATCGATCCACAAATCGTTTAAGGTATTCCCCTTGAGAATCGGATGATTTTTGACTAAGATAAAGCCATCGCTGTGGGTCACATTGCCCTCCCCAGGCATTTTTCCAAATTTCGAAGGAGATCCCCTGAAAATTTTGGTAAAAAATGGTATAACTTTTGATTTGAAACCTTCAACAAATTTTGTATGAATGCTGCTTTTTATAAAGCCGACTGTATCCTATAGCTATCATATAACTGAACATTCAGAAATGACCCAACATTCATGTTTTGGAACTTCGTACAGATTCTATTTTTGTTTACTTGATCCAAACTAAAAATTTCATAAGGATCGGACGACTTTATCCTATAGCTGTCCTATAACTCTTCCAATAACCATCCCATCCATCCGATCCATTACGCATATATCCGGAGATACGTCGCTTAGAGCGACACAAAAAATCCATTAGAAGATTTATTAGATATTAGATAGAAGTTTGGAACTTTTTTTAAATTTTTTTGGTAATGAATTGGTTATATATAATATGATTGGTTATATTATGATATTCTCATAAAGATCGGCCAAATATATATGATTTTTGCGATATAAATATATCCGGCTACAAGGGTTTATCTACTTCGGCTCCGGCCAAAGTTAGCTTTCCTTTCTTGTTTACAAATTCCATTGTACCGAATTGTTTAGATACTAAAATTTCTACTAGGAATTACATACAAATGTAGGCCCTTATTTCCTTACATTTCTTGGTTACATGTCCTTAATTCTTCTAAAATTTCCAAAGGAAAACTTATTTATTTATAAATTTTAATTATAAATACTTATAAAATGCAAACTGCCATGTTTTTATTGCGTATGAACTTTGTCGGGCGCCTAGAAATCGAATAGTTTTAAAGAGTAATTGTGCGGCTTATTTGCGTACGATAACATTTCAGAAGGTGCATTAATTTTTTAACTATTCATTAAAATTTACAAAAAAATGTAATTAAAAAATAGTGCCCTCCTCCTCGATTCTCATAGGTTACACTTAAGCACGTCCGAAAAATCGGAAAAATAATTTTTTTTTTTTTGTAAATTTTGTTCTTTATTTTTCAAAAAATCTAAAATTTGGATGTAGGTTTTGATGCAGATTTAAAAATAATGGATCTACGAATCGATTAAGGTATTCCACTTAAGATTCGGATTTTAATTATTGGCAAAGATACAGTCATCGCTTTGGGACATGTTGGTCTTTCACCCATTTCCGAGTTTTTGAAGGGAAAATTACCTAGATTACCTAGAAAATTTTGTGAAAAATATAAAAAATATTTTAGATTCAGGTTTTGATGCAGATTTAAAGATAATGGATCTACGAATCGTTTTAGGTATTCCGCTAATGAATCGCCCAGTTATCGGCAAAGATACAGTCTTCGCAGTGAGCCATAAAGTTAATTTTCGACGTTTTAAAAGGGGATCCCTAGAAAATTTCGAGGATCAAAGATTTACGAATGGTTTTCAGAGAATATACCCTTCTCTTTGCCTTCCTCAAATTTTGGAGGAGAACCACCAGAAATTGAGAAATTACTGAAACAGAATTGTTTGTTTGTACTTTTGATATTATATTTGTATTTAAAGTATTTGTAAAAATCGAGTTAACCAGACTAACACAGCTTCAGCTCAAGACACAAGCAATTTCAGACACACTTTTGTGGTAAAACGAAATGAATTGGGGAAAGGTAAGGATTGGATCCTGGCCTGGAAGTTTCCGCCTCGATCCGTGCGTTGCCAACTCTATGGATAGAATAACACGAAGCCCTAACTAAATGGTAAATTACACATAAATTAATCGGTAAAGTATCGGTCAACAACTACAACTAAATATTAGTTAATAGCGGATAAAGAGCGCCCCCACAAACTATGTACACTAGGCTAGAGTCTCCAGGAGTTCCGAGAGTTACCATCCTCGGATCATGGATTTAAAGGATAAATCTCAGGCGAGGACTGGAGCACTGCAGCCATTGTTTAGACGGTACTCGGCGTAGACCAAGCCGGTGTTGTGCCAGTGGTAGAAGGCGCCCACGATGATGAGGTGCCACCAGTTGTGGGAGTGCCCAACAAAGTCCACCTTTCCGGTGAACCAGCGCTCCGGGATCTTGGCGGCGTAGAAGACGAAGGCGATGAGGCAGAGCAGGTACATGATGACAATGCGGGGCACCATCAGCTAGAGATCATATAATAGTATTACTATAATGACTTCCAATATTAAAACCACAACTTACCCTGACAAGCTCATTCTCCAGGCCGCCCATTGCCACTGCCCAGTGACCGAGTGGGATGACTCCATAGGCCGACCACAGCAGGAGCACCGCCACCTTGGCGTTCATGGAGACATTCAGCCTGGGGATCTGCACGGCAATGGCCAGGGCAAACATCCCCAGAGCAATCGTGGAGTACAGAGTCCTCAGGAAGGTGTGACACCAGAATGCGTAGTACATCCCACTGATATAGATGGCCACCAGCGAGAGGGAGATTCCCAGAAAGTCCACCGAGAGGAAGAAGTCGTAGTGCTCCTCCGACTTGCAGGAGAAGATGTGGTAGATGGCGGACATGAACATGCAGAGGCAAAAGCAGACCAGGAGGCACACCACCAGCACCTGATCGCTGAGGGAGGCGTGTGTGCGCAGGAATTGCAGATCGAAGATGGTCAGTCCGATGAAAAGGATGCAGCCGGCCAGATGGCTCCAGATATTGATCTAAAAGTGAAGGATATTTTATTCAAACATTCCAAAATTGTTCAAAATAGCCGGAAATGGTAACGGAATCCAGACTTATATATGCACATACATATATGGTAATTGGGGGGTTACTTACTGTTTCATTGGTCCACCAGAAAATGCTCTGCAGGCACAACTTGTTGGATAGGAATGTGCGGTAGCCGCGTCGGATGTACGGATTGAACTTCAAATGGGTGGGGGCCTGCATCGTAAAAACAACAATTGAATAAACAGTCAAAATAAATACATTTTCCAATTCGATAAGGTATGCAAATTGAATGCGCAACATTGAGAGTTGAAATAAAAAAACAAAAGTCTGAGCCAAATAGAAAAAGGCAAAAATAAAAGTATCGAGTCTAGACAAATGGAGGAAACCTTTTGGGGTTGGCAGACCGCCCAATGAAAGCTTTTCACTTGGCTCAATTAAGAATAAATAAAATTAATTGAATCAATTTAGGTAGTTACGAGTTCAAAGCAAGCTTTTTTTAAGAATCTGGCCAACATCTGGACTACACCTAATATTTATTTAATTAATACTTTTCTTGAAAATATTTGTTTATAAGCCCGACCAGAAATTAATGTTAACAATTCAGTGCCAAGTGCGTATTCAGTTACAACACACACTGGCACTGAACTGTTTTGAAAATTCCCCGAAATTCGTATCAAGCTTCGATTTGGCCAAGTTCGCAGCTACCTTGGGGATATACCAACACCTGTAATATAGACCTCAACTAACAGTAGCTTCTTTTTATTTTCCACTACTATTTAAATATTTAATGCTCGCGGCTGTTGGTTGTAGCCGACCTTGATTCAGTTGGCATTTGTTATGTTTGTCTCTAATTGTATTATTTTGCAACTATGCTGCCAGCCAAGTCGTAGATAAATAGATACAGATACAGCCATCCAATACTTAATATGCCAATAATTCAAAGCCGATGTAATTTAAAGACAAAAGAAAACATCTATCGGTTGATAGTTTGTTAAACTTTTTACGATTCGCCCCTGAATACCGTGGCTTTTTGTCAATTCGCCAAATACTACAATTTGCGATCAATTAAAATTCAGAGTGCGACAATTGGTGCCAAATTGCAGATGACCCCCAAGCTTGTTACTGCCAACTCACATCATCGAAATTGCAGAGCCACTTGAACTTGGACAACTTCTCGTCATAGTTGGGTCCATGCCCCAGAACATTGGGCTCCTCGTCGGACGGAAACTGGTGAGATGCATCCGCGTCCGAAACCAGTTGGCCATCGATCTGGAAAGAACGAAAAAAAAAGGAAATAAAATAAAAATTTATCAATTAGTTGAACGAAAAGGTTTAAAACTAATTTGAATTTGAGGGCAAGAAGGCATGTTTCTATGAATACGATTTGATGATTCTTCCGCCTTATGAACAGACACTGGCAACTGGCAGTTGGGTTTATATTTAGCCGGTAGAAACTGCACTCGAAAATGGATTTCTCAGCTATTTTTGACGGTTTCAGCTTTAAGATGTAAACAAAAACAAACGAGCATTGAAAATATGCAATAACAATAGCCCCGCAAACAAGGGGGCTTGACTGTAATTTGTTTATCCAGCTCCTAAATCTAATGCATAATAACAAAAACAACAAGTCGCAGTTGTGGGGGAGAATGCATATTCATATTAAATGGCAAAAATAACAACAACTGCAACTGCAAGTGCAAGTGCATGTGCGAGTATCTTATCCAATTCGATGACGTTTTGTTTACAAGTCTCAGCATTATTCCCCACAGACATTCTAGGGAAAGCCTGATGGAGCAATTGTGTCCATAAATCTAAATTACTAAAAAATATTTAATAAAAAGATAAATTTCTTAAAGTAAGGTATTTATAGAGTGTTTCTTTTTTTTTGAGAATCTCCACTGGCCTACACGAGCTCATTGAGAACATTGACATTGTACACTAAATTAAATATTTTCGTACAAACTTGTCTAGTTAATTGTCGGCAAATAGAAAATAATGGAATCCCAGCGATAAACAGGATGCGACATTCAATAATTAGGCATTGACGTAGTTTGGGTTTACGTTTATTTAACTTTAGTGCATACTTAAGTACTTTTATTTTATTTTTTTTGGGAAAAGCTTACATCTTTCTTTTTGCTGCCCCGAACAAAACATTTCAATTCGGTTGTTGTTGTGGTGGTAACAATTGTAGTTTCCATTTTTTAACCTTATTTTATTATAGGATTTAAGCCAAAAACGTGTTTTCAAGTTTTAATTATATTTTCATATATTTTATTTCATAACACAAATACACTTAAATTGGCATTCACACAGTTTTTTAAAAATATTTTTTCGCAACTCCTTGATTTATTTTCTTCACTTTCAACTGAGCGCGGAAATCAAATAGACCGTTGCACTTGCTCACCAGCTGGCAACTGAAAGCCCCAGGCCCCCTGCTCGTCAATGTGGCCAATGATGGGGAAAAAAGCTTTCGTTTTTGAGAGCTTTTGGAAATTTCGCAGCAGCCGAAAGGCGATTGCAGAATATCTTTTTGGGAGAGTCGGTTGAAAAAACCGATCTTTTAACGAGCGGGAGACAGATTTTGGTTTCTCAGCCAAGAGCCTATGCTGAAATTATGCGAAAATTCATTACTGATGGGCTTTCGCTTCTTGTGCAAGAAGCTTGTTTTGGTCAAGTCAGGTTGATTAGTGAAAAAAAAAACACTCGAAAAAATAAATTTGGCTTTTTTTTAATTGAAATAACATAAAAACCAAGATAATTTAATTATTCAAAAATTGGTATTACCTCTTTAGATAAATTCTTAAATATCATTAATATTAAATTTTCCTTTAGCTAGTTTTTAAAGTGTACCGTTTTCACCGCCAAACAGAGACAAGCCCCTTTTGTTATATAACCGTTTTAGTCCAAGATCGGTGGCTCATTGAGAACCATTTGTAAACAAGATTTCATAACCTCGAAAGCTCGGCTTCTCACATGAATTCGCATTAATTGTTTACACGATTGCACTACACGGATGTTATGATTTGTTTTTAGCAGAGATGAGAGACATAAATTTAAAAAATAAAAATAAAACCGATGCCCAGACTGAAAGCTGAGCCCAAAAACCCGTTTCGCCTTTCATTGAAGTTCAGGAATTCGTCGAATGCGCGGGGTAGACTTTCGCAATGCCCTGTGAGTAAGTAAACATAATGGCATAACAAGATTGTATATCGATGTGGTAAGCTCTAATCGGTTACACACAAGCTATATGTAGCTATAAGCCATAATCGGCGCTCAACTTGACCTTGACTCCATTCGCTTGGAGATCTAGTGGTCCGAGTCTAGCCCTGGGCCATGGCGAAAATCGCGTACTCGGCCAGTTTTCTGTAAGGTTATCACAGCGGGCTCTGGGGCTATGCGTTAGTAAACTTTTCGTTTCAACTTTGCCATCGCAGCGACGCTTCAAATACAGGGGTGCACGTGTCATTTGGCGACTTGCCGAGACCGGGAGCGGTTCAGGGCACATAAAGACCAGGGCCCACAAAATCGAATATATATTTTTTTCCAATTACTGAAATAAGATAATAATTGGTGTTTCACTTATATTACCTTCCATAACATCAACCATTTAACGATATTTTTTATTCCTTCCATAAGAAATTCTACAGCTTTTAAACCTAAATCGTAATGATTCATTAAAATTATTCAGTTCTTGCCGAAATTTAGAAAACACTTGTCCCCGCAGCTTAAAACATTTGTTAAAAAAAGTAATTACTTTTTATCAAAATCGTATAGAACCGCTTCTATAAAAAGATAATATTTCCAGTTCCCACTTACCCAGGAACCTGCAGCATCTTTGGCCGATTTTCGGATATAGCAGGTGGATTCTTCGACGGCTAGCTCCGTTTCGGTGAGGATCTCATGTGGTCGGGGGGTCATTGTGATGCAGGAGGAGAGCCTGGTGGAAGGTTACAAGAATTCGTCACTATTAGAGACAGCTTTATTCCCCGGGATTGCCACAGCTGGTGGCCGGGCTGCCCCCACCCCGTTTCGCAGAAGAGTGCGAAAAGTGAGACGAGGCTACTAAACAAAAGACAGCTTGAATGGTGCCAAGTGGGGAGCATGTTGCCATGTTGGAGCCAACAAAGAAAGCGTGATATTTTTTCTCTCGCTCTAGCCGCCATCTCTTCCTCACTCTATCAAGCTTAATCCTAGGAACTCTTTTGTGATTTTAATAAAAATTAATCAATTCAAATATTTTAAATATTTCAAACTGGTCGTAAAATTTCTTTTCGTGTTTAGTTCCAACGACTGCAGTTTTCATTTCGTTTGTATTTATGGATGGGTGGCACACATTTCTCTCACAAAAACACAAAACTGTTTGCATAACCAAATTTTCTAAAAAAAAAAATGCCCTGCAGGTCAATCTCCGATCTGCAGCCTCGACTGCACCAGCACGTGACTTTAAAAACAGAATTTCTCAATTAACATTCCAAGCTGGGCCATATAACCTTCAATTGATTTTGATTTACTTGGGGGGGTTTCTTAAAAATTTCTTTTTTCTGCCAGCCAGCCAGGCCACTCACTCGAAAATTTCGCTCACAACTTAAATGTTCTCGCCGCGCGGTAAAAAATAAAATGAACATATTTTCAGCACCACAGACAGCACTCGATCAGCAGCGAAAGAAAGAGCGCGCCGAAGAGCGGAAGAGAGTCTGCAAGCTTTCCAAAGCTTTCGAGGCGCAAGCACGCTTGTTTTTTAATTGAGTCTTTTGAATTGATTAAATACTAATTTAGCATGCTGGGCCCGCTACCGCCATCAGAGATATTACACTGAGAGTTTGTCGGTGCTTCCTGAATAATTTGCATTTTCTTTGTATTTTTCACCGATAATTTATCTCCGTTGAGATAATTTTTTTCTTTAAATCCTGAGTGGAATTAAAAAAAAAAGCTTTTAACATTTTCAAGTTCTCTGAAGTTTTACAGATCTACATCTCTTTCCATTATCTGTTTCTTCACATAACATCTTGGCCCTCCCATTACCCAGTTTCTTGTTTATTAACCTTAGAAAGCTGGCACTTGACTTTATAGCGGCATAGAAAGCTCTTTATGGCTCATTGCAAAGTCCACATGTTGCTCAAAAAAATCAAAACAAAATGGCAGCAAGAAACAAAATCAGAAGGTTAGCATTTTACATTACAAAAAAATATATAAAATTAGTTTTAAGCTCTAAAATTTAGTACAAATACAAATACACACACAATTGACTAAGATTCTAATGTACATACATATTTTTCGAAAATGCTTAGACGCCAAATATTAAACATCATTAAGTTTTCTTAAAAAAAAAAATGAAAAAAATTAAAGATTCGGCGGTTGAAAGACCCTCTCACATTCTCCACCTAAGCGCTCCACTTTCAATTGAATTTTTGCAATTTTTATTTTTCCGGTTCTTTAAATATAATATAATAATAATAATAATTTTTCCAGCTGATTTTTATTTGTAGTTTTGTTTTTCTTTGTATTTAAACTTATTATGTTGATGCTGTTGTTGGTAGCTGTCTAGCTTTTAATGTTTAATGCTTACATAATTTTTCAGTAATTATTATTAAATTATTTCCATTTATGCTGTTCTGTTTCTGTTCGGTCATCAAACACACAATTATTCCCGTCCGCAGTCCGCCACCAATCTGCCAGTTGTTGTTGCTGCTGCTGCTGCTGCTGGTGCCGATGTTGCTGTTGCGGCATGGCCTTCGATCCACTTCCACTGGCTGCTGATCTTAATGCTGCCCCGGCAACTACTGATGTTGATGTTGGTGTTGCAATGATTGGTGTTGGATAGACTGCAAGTTCTAATGTAGTAGTTGCTGCTGCCACCGATCATGCCAATGTTGTTGTTGTTATTATTATTGTTGTTGTTATGGTCAACCACCGCACGGCGGCCATTGCCAATAACAATGATTCTGCGGCTGCAGCTCCTCCTCTGACTATTGTAGACTGATGTTGACGTTGATGTTGTTATCTTTGTTGCTTTTGCTGTTGCGGTTGCATTTACTGATGTTGTTGTTGTTGTTGTTTTAGTTGTTGTGTTTGCTGTTGCTTTTGCTTTTGCTGTGGCTGTTGCTGCTATTGTTGTTGATGTTGATTTTGCTGATTCTGTTGGACTTCTGCAATCTGGAACGCATCACATAGCATACTTTCTAGTCCACTCTCGTGCCAGCTCATTGTATTTTTCCCGATCAGTTTTATATATTCTGGCAATCTCTGGAACAAGTGGATCGTCTGGATTAGGATCACAGAGTAGAGAGCAAATTGATAATAAGACTGAAAGATAAGAGATAACTAATTAGTTTATAAAATTTCAAAAAGAACTTCAAAGTAAAACTTACCTTTTGAAATAGTTAATGCTGGCGACCACTGAGATCTTAATATATCGAGACAAATCGATCCGTTGCTGTTGATGTTTGGATGGTATATGCGCGTTGTAAAAGCCACTTTGGGTGGTTTAAAGGGATAGTCTGTTGGGAAATGTATGGTTAAGAAAAATACACCTCCTTGATAAGGGCTGTCCGGCTGTAAAAAGAAAGATATATACAATGATGAGTAAAGTTTACTTTTAAGACATTAATGTGGGGAATTATTAGCAAGATACTATAGAAACTAATCTCACTGATAAGAATTTGATTTTAATTTGATTTTAAAATGTAATTCAATTTATTTATAATTATTATATAGACAGATCTCTGCCAATTTAATGGAAATCTAATCATGTCTCGTTTCTCTTACCGGGCCCATTATTGTAGCTTGCCAGTGAAATACTGCAATAAAAAAGAAAATGCATTAATTAAACAATTGTTGGAAAAAGTATACAAGATAATGAGATGAAATTAAAGGCAAATATTAAACCAGATAGTGGCTACTATTTTCATATAATAGATATATATTATTTTCCTTTTATCTCTTAAAGTTTTATTCCCTTGTTTCTAACATTCTTTTTTTTTTTGAGACCAAGAACTAAAACCCCTTGTGGCACATGACGCTCATGACTAAAACAAATGCAGCACTCTCTCAGTGGCTTCCTCTCCTGCCCCCCAATGCGGCGCTTCCTCCGCAGAGGAGCAAAAACAAACAATGCAAGCCAAATAGCCTTGGCACCGACAATTGGCAGCGACGTCTGCGGCAGCCACAACACACTGCGAGAAAAGGTTAAGGTTATCTCCCAGCTATCAAGCTGATTTCAGTAATAGAATCAAGTTGGGGCTTGTTTTCCACAGTGCAGATGTAAGCTGCAGCTGAACCATGGCCAAAACGGAGCAGAGCCCCAGCTACTGTCAATGCCATCATGGGGAGCTAGGGGTAACCTTTCTCTCTCCCCGTGTGAGAGCTGAGAACTGGGCCGTCGGCCACCAACTGCTGTCCTGACCATAATTACACGAAATGTTCATTTGCAGTGGGCGGGAGTTTGGGTGCTTTGGGGTCCGACACGAGAGGGCGCCCAGACGACAGTAATCTCCTAGCTGCAGCCCCGATTATGCCACTTGGCAATAATCAATATTTTCTGGGAAAAGCAAAGTGATAGAATCTCCAAAAAGGGGTCTCTAATAAAGAGAAATTATAGAAACAAATAAATCAACTATTTTAGATATCTGGTTGGTATTTAATTATATTAAATTTAAATACTATGACTAAGCCATGACTTCAAGGATTAGTCCAGTCACCTGAATAAAACAAAACCCTCAACCGATGACCCTTCGAAGGGAGTTGTAACTGGCCTTGGGAAGTCAACAAAAGGCCCCTCCCTGGTTTCTAATCAAGTTCTTTTTTTTAAGATAGTGGCTATGCTTATATACATTTTAATATGACGATTAAATGTTGATAAAAAGAACAGTCAGCCACAATTATCAGTAAACGATGACAATTAGTATTATTCATGGCTTTGTCTCTAATGGAATCTTATTCATTTTTTAGGGGTATTCTTATTAATTTTATTTTTAATTTAAACAACTGTATTTAGTTTGTATTAACACTTAAAAGAAAAAAAAACGGTTATATAGAAAAACCATGTAATTAAACGATTTCACTTTTTAGTGACGTCATTGGAGAGTGACCCCCATTTGGCTACTATGGCTTTCTGTCTGTTGGTTTCTTTCCACAGAACCGCTATACGTGCCATAAGGTAACTGAATGTGATCCGCAATCGGTGGGAATTAGTTGGCTATTGGATGGAGATTTAAATGGATTTAAGATTAGTTGCAAGACAGCAAAAAAAAGAGAGATACAATCTCTGAAATCAGAACCAAGTCATGGCGATCAGCTGTTTGGAGGTCGACCAAGAAAACTCAAGAAATCACGAACCACAACCATGACGTGTTATTATTTCTATGATTAATTCAAGATACCTAAATAATATAACTTAAATCCAACCGTAATACAAATATTATTATTTTTGCCCTTTTTTCTTAAAAATATATCTGACTCATCCCTTTGGCAAATACTTACAATCATCTCCAACTGGACCAGCTGAACATTGTGCAGGTGGATCTCTGCCCAGATCTTGCAGTTCCTAAAAGAAAACAAATAATTAGTATTTATTCAAAGTTTGTAGACTTTACTAGATTTTTGTTGTTATCACAGTCGCCTAATGTATAGTCTTATAACTCCAATTACTAATAAAAAACCCTCTCTATGTTTCAAAAGTAGACAAACAAAAAATGCATTTCATTGCGTCGGCTAATGGGTTCCGGCTCTCGGTTCTTTTGTTTTGGTTTATAATGCCCGAAATATAAACATTTTCCGGGTGTGTGTAGGCGGCGGCATGGCATGGCATGCAAATGATGTAAAATTTAAAATGCAAAATTTTTAAACAGAAATATGGAAAACACACTTTTATGCGGACATGCGACAGTTCGGTTCAGTTTTAAGAGAGAGCACCAGCAGAGGCGAGAGACGCGAAAAATCAAGTTCGTTGGCCCGGACCACAAATGGCGCTGTCTCCCCCTTTTTTTTTGCCACCCCGCCCGCCTCTCCCCATCTCTGTTGCACACGTACGCACACAGCTGAGCAGCCCTGTCCTTCCCCCTGATCCCGCCCCCCCACCGTCCCCAACGTCTTCGGTTATCACAGCTGCCACACAAACACACCAATACACTAACACACACCCTCTTAACATACACAAAGAGAGAATGTGGTGTAAGGTAAACCGGCAAAATCGTAAAAAAGAAGATGAACAAATAATGAAGATGAGCTGTGAAAGGTGAGTGAAAAATAAAAGCGCGGCTCAGGGGTGCAGAGCAAAAAGCAGGGTAAATGAGAGCAACAAAAAAGGGAGAGCCCTGTGGGTTGGTGTGTGTGTGTTTTTGTAACGGCACCCCGAAAAATTGAGCTTCTCAATTGTTTTTGTTGTGCGGAACATAACAAAAATAGCCGCTAAAAAACGATTTTTTTTTTTCGCTTACTCACTCATTCAAAGCATTGTACCTGTTGAGCAGAAAAAACTTACACGAAGAAATGGTAGCATTTAAGGTGAGACGCCAACGCAAAATCGTCAAAAAAAAGAAATTATGACTCATATAAAGCGGCAACAAATAAAAACAAAATCCACACACACATACACAAGCTTATGTCTCAAGAGAGCTTGATCGGGGGCTTAAGCCATGTGCTCTCTCTCTCCTTTCCTCCCTACAACAGCAGAGGTAACACTAATATATTTTTTTTTATATAGCCATTACTATTATATGCTCAAAAAATAATAAGAATTCTTAAGAAATATTAAAATAAATTAAATTACTAATATTTTACAAAAACAAAAAAATCACACATCTCTATTCTGTTGACCTCTGGTGTTTAACTCTCGTTTCGGCAGCTTTCGGTCTTTTTGGGCAATTGAGGCCAAGAGACAATGGAAAAACCTTGAAGCTCCAGCCAAGAGCTAAAAGGGGGCGGCATCTTTCGACGTTTAAATTATTTTCTTTGGAATGTTTTTATTCCACTTCCTGAATACCACTCACAATTTCGTTTTCATATTGTCGGGAAAATATAATTTTAAAATAGCAAATGGGGGAAAAATAAAGAGGAAAACTCAATGGCCATGACGCTGGCGACGACGTTGACGGCGCCGCTTTTGTTGCGACTGCGACAGTCAGCAGACCCCCCCTAAAAAGCACGCACACTTGTTCGTTTACACCTCATGACAGTCTCACGGTGCATACACGCACACATACTTATCAGTCATAACGTACCACTCATTTCATATGTAAATTATGCTTAATTATAATTTAAAACTAATTATTTGAGGGGGGCCCCTTTCGACTGCCGAGTGTTTTTCAACACTAAACAGCAGGGAGCACACACACACACAGACAAACACCCGCTTTTGGCTCAGCCCCATTCGCTTTGGCGCAGGCGGCGAGAAAGAGCCAAAGCGAACCCTCAGCTGTCGCAAGTGCGAGCTGCTAGAGTCGGAGCAAGACAGCCTGCAATGGTAGTGAAGCAATGGCGAAGCACTATATGCCTGTGTTGGTGTTGGTGGGGGTATGATGACTATGATAACCGGCTGCAGGCCACGAAAAATTCTTTATTTCACAAAGTATCTTTCCATTACTTTGTAGCCTTTAATTAATAATATGATGGGACGTATTTAGAAGGTGATTTAACCCTGTAACCCTGTAAAATATCCCTCCTGCCCAGGGGGTGGCCTTTTTGTCGGCGAGCGAGAGCGAGAGCCCAACGATTCGGGCTCTTCTGAAAAGCTGACAAAACTACGAGTGCCGTGGAAAAGCGAACATTCATTGCATGTTGTTTGCAGTTCCGAATGTGTGTTGTTTCACTTGCTTATGATTTACATTACTGGACAAGGACAAACGACGCAGGCAGGCAGGCACTTTAAAAATAATTATCGAAATTTACTCGCCAAAGCCAAACACGCACACCAAGGCAACTGCAATCACCTAGGCAAACATATATACACTGTATGTGTATAATGGGCGAAACACTATTTCTGAATTATCAGCGCAAAAGTAGGGTTAGGTTAATTTTATACTTTTGCTGTTTTATTTTTTGCTGGATCTTTCTGCGGCGCTGGCACACACACAGACGCGCGCGTGTGCGTGTGCCCCCATGTATGAGTGTTCGGCGGAGAGAATGCGAGCGTATGAGTGGGCTGCCGTGTACAGCGTGTATTGGGTAACAGCGTAAAGTATAAACTCCGCCGTATAGTCGCATTAATGCATCCAGGTGCCCGGCACACGGCACACCGAACACATGCCCACTTCCAATGCACTTTCTCACACACGACAGGCACAGGGGCGACAGGGGGCAAGGGGCTGCTCACGCATAACGGAAACGATGACTGCACTCTCACACACACACACACATGCTTAGCCTCGATCCCTTTGCACCCTCTATGGATATTAATTTCTAATTAGAAGCGATTAACTTATTAATTAATGCCGAAGCCGAATCGTATGCCATTGCCGATCGCCCATTTTACCCTCTGCTTTTTGCACGTTTCGGTTCGTTTCGCTGGCTTGTGCTTCTTCTACTTTGTCGAGTTCCTACGTTTCACATTTCTTGCATAAAATGTTTCTCTCTCTCACGTCCGTTCAGTTCACATTTTTCTCTATCTTAAAATTTGTCGTTTCTGCAACCACATATCTTTTTTTTCACGTCGTAGAGCTGCAGAATTTTTTCGTTTTTTTTTCACATACCTTATTGATTCTTTTTAACGCCATTTTCTGATTGAAATTTGATTTTCTGGGTTGTGTGTGTGTGTGGTTGGTGGTGGTGGTGGTGTTAGTGTCGAGTGGCTTGCTCGCGTATTCTTTTGTTCTTCGCTCGAGTTGCACAGAAGTAATTGAGGGATTCTCTTTTTCGGTTATAACAAACGAAACACAAAGCTGCGTTGCGCCTCGAAAACTTTGATGCTTAAATAAGGCCCAACGACTCTCTCTCCCTGTCTCGGCTGTATTATAACGAAATAAGGCAGCACCAGCGCACGGCGACCCGACGGTGTACAGAAACTGCAAAGAAAATATATATAATATATCGAGATATCGATACTTCTTGGGAAGAGAAATATTCAGGGTTGAGAAATCCGCGAAAATTTCACAGAGTGACCAGCTATTGGGGCAACAAAGAGGCCATATTTTAATTTTTATTATTAGTGTGGATTTTTTTAAATAAAAAGTTTAAAAACCGACTATTGTCTGAAATTTAATTTGTCTAGCAAGGGTAAAAATACATATAACTAAGGCAGAAAAGATATATAGGTAATTCTCATGAAAGGTTAACCACAACCAAAATATTTAAAGTCAATGAAATTATGTTTTTTTAACATATTTGTAAAGAGAATCTTTTAAATTTACCTAATAATTATCCTTTTTTTAATTAATCATAACACATATGGAAATATTTCAATGAAAAGACGATAAAGTCTTTTAAA
The DNA here is from genome assembly GCA_018153035.1 of Drosophila pseudoananassae pseudoananassae. Lineage (NCBI taxonomy): Eukaryota > Metazoa > Arthropoda > Insecta > Diptera > Drosophilidae > Drosophila > Drosophila pseudoananassae. The sequence goes on from JAECXR010000039.1 coordinate 226,819, forward strand.
ATATTTTACTTTTGACTTTGTTTTAAAAAATCTTTCTTAAAAAGAAAGATCGTTTCTTAAATCTATCTATTGATTATCTATTGATATTCGATATTTTGGTTGATTTTTTTTAAATTAAATATTATATAAAATGAAAGGTATCGTTAATTTTATAATATTAATAAAATGATAATATTGTCTTATTGACTCTTCAATTAACCTAATATCTAACCATATTATAATTTCTCTCGATAATTTGAAGCTGAAAATACAAAATGAAAATTGAATACAACTAAACGTATTAATCTAATTACTTTAAAAATATAAAAAAAAAAAATAAAAATAAAAAAACAAAAATTTAAAAACAATGAAAAAATTTGATAAAAATTGAATATAAAAAGTATGAAGATATTTATATATGATTATGAAGAAAAATAAGTGTTTTTTTTTTAGTTGAAATGGAAAATTGGCCATATGCAATTGCACTTACCCCCTAATACGTTTTGCAAACAAAGATTTGCGGTGTGTGCGATAGTGTGGACGGTGTTGCACAACGTCAGTTCAACAGAGCAGGCCAGCTATATTCATCAGAATGGCATACATCCGTCTCGTCGGGTGGCCGGACTCCAGATATACCTGAAATATGGCAGCACAGCGACTCTAAAATGTTTGAACTGGCGGGGTTATCTTAAGTTCTTACATTAATAGAATTCAAGGTGAGTGAGACAGAGAGAACAGAGACTTAAAGCCCACCGGCAGCGATAAGGTTTGCAAGCTTCACTTTCGACTATGATGGTGCCTGCCACTGCTGCACAAAACGTTGCAATTGGTTTTTTAGTTGTAAGCACACAACGTGTTTCTGGCTGCCGGAATGTTTTTACTGAGCAATTTTGATCTGTTGCTGTTCTGTGAGTGTGAATTTTGTCCGGCTAGCCGACTAGGTTTCGTAAGTGTCAAAAATAAAGAGGAATAATTCAAATTTTATCTCCGATGATTCAGAAGCCCTGACTTGTAAAAAAAAGTCTTGTAAAACGGTACGGTATTTTGGAATACGGTCACACTGTCCCTGTCTGCAATATATTTTAAACAAAAAGTGCTTTTAATTAAGTAATTTTGCCAGCCATTGTTTATATTTGTGATGTTGTGAGGCTGTTTAACGGTTGTGCGACGACCTTGTTCGTTGCGATAACGGGTTTTAGCAGTTTTTCGTGGCCTTATATCGCTAGCCCGCTCGCTCCAAGGCATTCGGCATCGACCTTTTCCTGTGAATTTCCACATACTCCCCGCAATTTCCACACACAATTTATAATTTATTTTTGCTCTGTAAGAACCCGTAAGAACCGAAAATGTGCGAGTGCTGATAATTTGGCAGCGGTCGCTTCCGCCTAATTTTGTGCAACATGCGGAAGGTGGGGAACGGTACTGCTGCTTCTGCTGCCACTGCCACCTTCGCTCCTACCAAAGTGTTCTCTTCTAAAATCCAGCCGAGAGGCAACAAAAGCAACAAAGGACGCCAGCAGCTGCATGCCCACGCCCACGGCACCTCCCCCGCTGCCAACGCCTCTGTTTTCGATTTATAGTAGTCATGCCAACAACAACTACAACAAAAATCGAAGAACAAGTAGCCGGAATAAGGCAACAAAATAGCGATACGCCAATGGCGACCCCAACAACAACAACAATAACGGCAACAAGAAGGGAAGACCCAGAAGCTGCAGTGGCAACGGCAGTAGCGGAATACACTGCAACCAAAACTGCAGCCATATCAAAGACTTCAATTAAAAAGGCCACTGAGGATCAAGTGGCCCCACAGGCAACGCCGACGCCGACGTTGCTCCCACTGCTTGCCTCGGCGGCTGCATGCCACAAGCCGTTGCTCTTTTGTAGACGCTTCCAGGACAAAAGGAACTTTAGCTCGCTTCCGCTTTTCGTTTACGCGACGTCGCCCTCCACGCACGCCCACTCCGCCGACGGCGTGGGTGTGGCCAAGGAGGCAGCCGCTTTCAGCCACAAGGTGAGTTTTGTTGAAGGCCCAGAACACCTGTACCTATCTGTACTTATAAATAAGCATTTAAAATGTAAATTGTCAGAATTGTGTGTTTTTTTTTAAATAAATTATATATACACTGGTGTACTCTCCCATTTCTGTCTGGTTCTTTTGATGGAATCCACCCGCTTTTCCGTTCCAAACTTGCGTAATGGATCGTTTCCGCTGCACTTGCTGCTTGGCTTTGGATCGTGCCATATCTGAGTTTATAATTCCCGCCCAAGCCATGGTTTTACAGTGAATACCAAATAAATGGAATTTTTTATTAAATTTAATATTTAAATTTTCAATTTAAAAAAAATATATTTAAAGGTCTATATTGTATTATATTTTATTATTATAAATATGGTTATTGTTAACCAGTTACCACTGTATTTATTTTGTCAAGTTCTGCTTGGCTTCCGCGGTTATGGCACCCTTCTTATCGCCCCCCGCTCCCCGGCTATCGGGCTTTCAGAATCAGATCGCCATTAAAAATGCATTTTTATTTTTAATCAAAATAATATTGTGGCTTTATTCTCTCATTTTTCGTGGTGGGGTGGGGAGGGGGGCCTCATATCTGGGTATATCTGCAGCAGCGGCGGGGTGATCGCTCAAACGTGTCAGACATTAATGAGCCAACCGCCAAAGCCGAGCGTAACTGTGCTTTGTTTGTGGATTTCGGTGGATGGGGCGGGGGGTCTGGGCAGGTATAGGTATGGCGGTTACAGGTGCAGCCATTGACTGGCGGAGCGCTCTCCTTTTGTTGCGGTCTCTCTGCCCTCTCTTTTGCACACTGCAACGCTTCACTTGCCCCTCTGGTTGTTATTTTTTTTGCAGTTCAGTGAGTTGCGACTTGTGCGCCGCTGCTCACAAGCTTCATTAGCAGGGAGTACCTCCAAAAAAAAAAGCTAAGCTATATAGTAGTTTCTCGAAAACTACCTATTTTCAATATAGATATATAGATATACATATAGGTAGATATCAAATATCAACATTAAACCCATGTTGCAGACATCCATAAAACTTGGACACATCATTTAATTTCCATATTGTTGTAATATCTTGTAAGCCTTCTTTTTATTATTCAATTAAATGTGGAATTAATATAAATTTTCAACCTTTTCTTTGCATTCCTCGCGCTTTCTTTTCAAATGTTTGACACTTTCCTCAGGTCTGTGGCGCTTTCTAGCGTGGGTTTCCCCCTAAAAGACAGTGCCTCGCTTAGTGGGTGTGGTATCCACATTTTATGAGCCAAGCCAGTCCCAATATCTCAATATTGAGCCAATCTCTCGATAAAGTTTTCTACTCTTTCCATAATTCTATCAAACAATTACTCTGCCCTGCTGGTTGTTTACATTTTCAAATTTAAATCAATTTTGTTTCTTAAGTGGCAGGTTTCACCGAAACAGTCTCCCCCCCTCCAGTGTGGAGCTTGTCTTTCTTCATGTTTATGGCTGCCATATGTGTATCTGTATCTGGATGAATGTATCTTTTATTACCCTTACATATTGTGGGACAGTTGTTTTTGGGTGCAGCGCCAACAATTGTCAACCAGATCTTACATCTGCCCACCCCATTGCTTCTCTAGAAATATCTTTGATTGGACGTGCCTGGAGACGGAGGAGACCTCCCTGATTGACACAACAACTAACATATCCCCGGTTTCTGTTTACAATCAATATTTCCCCCTTTCCCAATTGCTTCAAGTAGTTTGCTTTTTGCGGAAAAAATTGAATTGTTTGTGGAATTTGTTTTGATTTTTCAAATTCCCATGAGAATAGTTTGAAAGGTGTGTGATAAGAGTTTATAATTATATAGTGTATGTGCTGTTCATACTAATTATACCTTAACTCTGTTGTGATTAGATACAACTAGATACCATATATCATTGTTCATACAGAGATTAGGCTGGTAATCCCTTGATTGAACCCCTTCTAGAGCAAAGATGATTGACATTTATAGAACTCGGTGATTCTGCAAATAGCCTCAGATAGAGTGGGTTCTTCAAAATCTTCCACTGACAAGCAAGCAAACACACTCCAGGAACGAGCCCCTCCGGCCATAACATCCGCCTCCTCGTATCTAGTTCGCTAATTAAACAGTAATGTCTCGCTATAAGGTAATCACACCCACTTTAATCGGTACTGCTTGCCCTACAAAAAGTTAACCAAGGGCGTTGCTTTTATCAATTTCACAACCAACCATTCAGTGAAGTGCCTTCCGCTTATCGCGCTTTGAAAGGCCGATTATTTTATTTATAATTAATAATAGTTTGGAAAGGTTTGTCTGCCTCAGAGTCTAGATCTTCAAGTTGACCCCCGGGTAACCCTTGGCGTTGAGCCCCGTCACCTGGAAGATGGTGCCGGCGGGCTTGGGCAGGTCGGAAATGTTGGCGGTCGTCACGTAGAGGATATCCAAGTTGGGGCCTCCGAAGGCCAGCGAGGTGACCTGGCTGGTGGGAAGCTTAATCTCCACGAGGATCTTTCCAGTGCTGCGGGTTGGAAATAAAAGTCAGTTTACAGAAAATAAGGAAGAAACCCATACATCCCACCTTGGATCGAACTTGAACACAGAGGATCCACCGAAAGTGGCCACGTAAACGTTGCCGTCAGTGTCGATGGTGAGGCCGTCGGGATAAAGAGGACCCTCGGGGCGGATCTTCCTCAGGTCGAAGACGACCTTTGGGTTGGAAACGGCACCAGTGCTCTGGTTGTAGTCGTAGCCCACGACCTCAAAGTTGTTGGTGTCGGCGTAGTAGAACTTCTTGGCCTTGGTGTCCCAGGCCAGGCCGTTGGAGAGGCCCACCTTGTCCTTGATGACCTTCAGCTGACCCTTCTCCCAGCTGTAGAGCTCCCCTTTCCACAGGTGGAAGAAGTCCTCGGTGCCATGGGCCATGGTGCCTCCGAAGAAGCGTCCGTTGGGATCAGTCTTGGCGTCGTTCAGTCGGTTGTCTTTCAGTTCCGGCCGGATCTCGAAGAGGGTGCGCACCACCTTGGCCACGGGGGATAGGCCGTCCCACTGGACAACCGCACACCGACGGATGCAGCCCACGGCGAACTCCTGGGGCTTGCCCTCGATGGGCAGGATGAAAGTGGCGTACTCCTCGCCCTCTATTTTGGCCTTGAAGATCTTCTTCTGCTTGTAGTCGTAGCGGTTGATGCCGGCCGTGTCGAGGTCCACGTAGTACAGGCTCTGCCGAGCCTCATCCCAGTGGGGTCCCTCGCCCAGGCGGGCCACGGAGTCCGGCAGGGGTTCAACCTTGTACGACATCTGCGATAATTTGATTTGATGAATACTGTAGATCCCCTCTGGCTCTTGATACACACCTTTAATCAAATAACAAGCAGGAATCCGCGACACTTCGATCAGCTACTGATTGCAAACTGAATTAAATCGAACAGCTTAGAACAGCTTTTATACCAGCCTCGAAATTAGCTGAGTCACGAATCAGCCGTTTAGGTTCTCTGTTTAAGGCTGTTATCAGTAATCAGTGTAGACCAAATAGAATTATTCAGCTATTGGAGATAACCAACGAGGCAGCATAGTATTTAAAATATTACTTTTATTAGGTCCCATGGCATAGTTAGCATTGGATCTAGATCTTCAAACTGACCCCGGGGTAACCCTTGGCATTCAGTCCCGTCACCTGGAAGATGGTGCCAGCAGGCTTGGGCAGATCGGTAATGTCGCCGGTCGTCACATAAAGGATATCCAGGTTGGGGCCTCCGAAAGCCACCGAGGTGACCTGGCTGGTGGGAATGGCAATCTCCAAGAGGATTTTTCCAGTGCTTTGGGTTAGAAATAATTAGATATATTGGAGGAGGTCTAAATAACGTCTTGCCTTACCTGGGATCAACCTTGAAGACAGTGCCTCCCCAGAAGGTGGCCACGTAGATGTTGCCCTCAGTGTCGATGGTAATGCCATCGGGGTACATAGGGCCCTCCGGGCGGATCTTCCTCAGATCAAAGGCCACCTTTGGGTTGGAAACAGCGCCAGTCTCCTGGTCGTAGTCGTAGGACTCGACCTCAAAGTTGTTGGTGTCCGCGTAGTACATCTTCTTGGCTTTGGTGTCCCAGGCCAGGCCGTTGGAGAGGCCCACCTTCTCTTTAATGACCTTCAGCTGACCCTTCTCCCAGCTGTAGAGTTCTCCATTCCACACGTGGGTAAAGTCTTCGATTCCATGCGGCATAGTGCCTCCAAAGAAGCGCCCGTTTGGATCGGCTTTGGCATCGTTCAGTAGGTTGTCTTTCAGTTCCGGCCGGATCTCGAAGAGGGTGCGCACCACCTTGGCCACTGGGGACAGGCCGTCCCACTCGACGATCGCACACCGACGGAAGCAGCCCACCGCGAACTCCTGGGGCTTTCCCTCAATGGGCAGAATGAAACTGGCATACTTCTCGCCCTCTATTTTGGCCTTATAGATCTTGTTCTGTTTATAATCGTAGCGGTTGATTCCGGCCGTGTCGAGGTCCACATAGTAGAGGCTCTGGCGAGCCTCATCCCAGTGGGGTCCCTCTCCCAATCGGGCTTTGGAATCAGGCAGGGGTTCGACCTTGTACGACATCTGAGATAACTGTAATACCTCTTCTATTTGATGAAAATTATAGATCCCTTGGGCTTCTTAATACACAAAGACAGTATACCACGAATCTTCGCTCAGGAACTGACTTCAAACTGAATGAAATCGAACTTTTTAGAACCGTTTTTATACCTGCCTAGTTATTAGCTAAATAAGCATGATTCAGTCATTTAGGGTTACTATATAAGGATGTTATCAGTAATCAGGAGAGTCCAGTTACTACTCTATTTACCGCAGAAATAATTCAGGTATTGCAGATAAACAATGAGGCAGCATAATATTTAAAATCTTACTTTTATTAAAAGTCATTGTATATAGCTTTGAATCTATATCTTCAAACTGACTCCAGCATAACCCTTGGCATTCAATCCCGTCACCTGGAAGACAGTGCCAGCAGGCTTGGGAAGATCGGTAATATCAGCGGTCGTCACATAAAGGATATCCAGGTTGGGGCCTCCGAAAGCCACCGAGGTGACCTGGCTGGTGGGAATCGCAATCTCCAAGAGGATTTTTCCAGTGCTTTGGATTAGAAACAAAAAATCATAGTATCGGAGATGTTACCGAACAAAGGAGATCCTACCTTGGATCGACCTTGAAGACAGTGCCTCCCCAGAAGGTGGCCACGTAGATGTTGCCCTCAGTGTCGATGGTAATGCCATCGGGGTACATAGGGCCCTCCGGGCGGATCTTCCTCAGATCAAAGGCCACCTTTGGGTTGGAAACAGCGCCAGTCTCCTGGTCGTAGTCGTAGGACTCGACCTCAAAGTTGTTGGTGTCCGCGTAGTACATCTTCTTGGCTTTGGTGTCCCAGGCCAGGCCGTTGGAGAGACCCACCTTCTCCTTAAGGACATTCAGCTTACCTCCAGCCTGCCAGCTGTAGAGTTCTCCATTCCACACGTTGAGGAAGTCTTCGATTCCATGGGCCATGGTGCCTCCATAGAAGCGACCGTTGGGATCGGCTTTGGCGTCGTTCAGTCGGTTGTCTTTAAGTTCCGGCCGGATCTCGAAGAGGGTGCGCACCACCTTGGCCACCGGGGATGAGCCATCCCACTGGATAATCGCACAGCGACGGGTGCAGCCAACGGCGAACTCCTGGGAGTTACCCTCGATAGGGATTATGAAGCTGACAACCTTCTCCCCCTCTATTTTGGCCTTGAAGATCTTGTTCTGCTGGAAGTCGAAGCGGTTGATTCCAGCCGAGCTGACGTCCACGTAGTAGAGACTCTGGCGAGCCTCACACCAGTGGGGGCCCTCGCCCACTTGCGCGTAAGAATCCGGCAGGGGTTCCACTTGGTACGACATCTGTAATATTAGTAGAGGTAGGAAAGGTAGTACTCTTTTAAGCTCAAACTTCCCCTAAGCCCCTACCTTTAAGTAAATAATGTTTCTGGAAATCGGCTCGAAAACTGACCCTATTGCCCAGCTATCGCAAGTAAACTGAGTCAACAGCAAGTGTTTAAAGAGCTCTTATACCTTCCTTTGGCGATAACTAACTCGAGGCTCTTAAAATAAAAATATTTCCATTCTAAGAGAGGAACAAAGCTTTTATCAGTGTATAGTATCAGTAGTTTTGAATGAATAATGAACCCCAAGATTTAGATATGATTGATTGCCTCTCCAAGAGTAGTTTTTACAAATCTGGTTTGATTAAAATAATATATTTTTATTTATATAGTTTGAGGTTGACTCCCGGGAAACCCTTCGCACAGAGCCCCGTCACTTGGTAGGTGGTGCCCGCCGGCTTGGGCTGATCATACTTGTCGGCTGTCGTCACATAAAGGATATCCAGGTTGGGGCCTCCAAAGGCCGCCGAGGTGATCTGGTTGGTGGGGATCTTGATTTCCAACAGGATCTTTCCCGATCTGTAGATTACGAAATGAAATATACTTTCTAATAAATAAGGCTAGGGGGGAATCTCACCTGGGATCGACCTTGAAGATTGTGCCCCCGTTGAAAGTGGCCACGTAGATGTTGCCATCAGTGTCGATGGTCATGCCGTCGGGGAAGAGCGGCCCTTCTGGACGGATGCACCTCAAATCGAAGATGACCTTGGGCTTGCAAATGGCGCCAGTGGACTGGTCGTAGTCGTAGGCCACCACCTCGAGATTGTTGGTGTCGGCGTAGTAGAACTTCTTGGCCTTGGCGTCAAAGGCCAGGCCATTGGAGATGCCCACCTGGTCCCTGACCACGGTCACCGGGCCACCAGCCTGCCAGCTGTAGAGCTGACCCCTAAACTGGGTAAAGATGTCGCCCTTGCCATCGAACATGGTGCCGAAGAAGAAACGACCTTCGGGATCAGTCTTGGCGTCGTTCAGCCGGTTGTCCTTGGCGTCTGGCTGGACCTCGAACAGGGTGCACTTCACCTTGGCCACCGGGGAGCAGCTGTCCCACTCGACGATCACAACGCGCCGGGTGCAGCCCACGGCGAACTGCTGGGGCTTGCCCTCAATGGGCAGGATGAAGGTGGCCCACTGCTCGCCCTCTATCTTGGCCTTGTAGATCTTGTTCTGCTTGAAGTCGTAGCGGTTGATGCCGGCAGATTCCAGGTCCACGAAGTAGAGGCTCTGCCGGGCCTCGTCCCAGTGCGGGCCCTCGCCCAACTGGGCGTACGAGTCCGGCAGAGCTTCGACCTTGTATGACATCTGGAAAATAAATAGAATATAATTGTAATTATTTTTTAGTTTCTGTTTGGGCGCACACCTCCATAAAAAAATGATCAATTATCGAAAGCACTGAAAGCCATTAAGTTTCTATATATTCTCGAGTATATAATTGCTTTCCGGGGAACACTCTCCCTTTTTTAGGTTTTGCATACCTTTGAGATTAATTATATAGTGAGTGGCAAGAGCGGTACTTCTCGGTCAGCTAGCGTTTGCAAACTAAATTGGGACACATGGGTGGAAATGCTTATATAGCCGCGAATGACAAGAGCTCTCTGTGGGGGACTGTCCCGCCCCTAAGTTTCGAGATGATAAGCCCTATTTCAAGTTCCTATATAGCTGTTATCAGGAAGAGCTCTCAGACAGGGGATAAATTAAGTATTGAGGTGGAAGACTCTATAATATTACTCCATTAGTACAAGATCTTAGATACAGGTAGGGAGATGACCCTAACAGAACCATCTCATTAGGAAAATTAGAGACCCCCACTCCATATATAGAGCTATCTTATTTAAACAATGACACACAATCATTGTAGCGCCATTACCACCATATATCCTTTATCTCGAAAACCCAAACAAATATCCATATCTGGTGGAAATAATGACGAGTTCCTTGTGGTGGTAGCCATGGCGAGGCACTTGAAACGGGTATGGAAATGAAATGTCGTAAAACCATGGATTTAACCATACGATTTGTCTTATCAATTTCCATAAATAACTGGAACTATAACTCGAGTTGTGCTACCACCGACCCCGCCTCCTTTTCGGCTCCGAGAGCCCTAGTGGGGGAGCCATTGATTAAACCTTCGGGTGTTATGGGTGCCATGGAAACGTTCGGGTGGCTCGAGTAGCTCGCGATGCCCTTCACGTGTCCCACTCGCACCCCCTAGTGGAGTGTCATGCGAGTGTGTGGTTGTCTTGGCTCCTTGGCGAGTAATTAGGCGGCCAGAGAGAGTCACTCCCGGGGAGGGAGAGATAAGAAGGCCGGCCAGTTGGACACTGGGTCACTCGAGCGTTGAGTTCTGGCTTTGGTTCGTCTCTTACTGTACTTGTCCAAGGCGGCTTTTTTCTCTACTGCTTCATATGGCACTGCAACATCAACACCAAAGGCAACAACAACCATAATAAAAACTAATGAGTTGCTTAGATACCCTGGAAAGAGGCCTAAAGAAAGGGTAGGCTAGGACTGTGATTTTTTTTATTTTAAATAAAATTATTATAATACTACAAATTATTTTAAAAAAAATTATATTTAATGCTTTAAAAATAATCCCCTTCAGTGGGTATCCTCAAGTCGTGTCCCTCTAGTTAGTTAATCGTTCCTACTATTGCTGTCCGATGTTGCTGCCACATTTGATGGGACGTTGTTGCCGCCAGTTGGTGCCCAGTGTGTCTCTGGCCCAGTGCATTACCCTTTGCCACACTTTACACGCTTGCATTCTTCTGATTTCTTTATTTCTTTGGCGCTCCTCGTGTGGAGTGGAGCTCTTTTTACTTAATTATCTGTAATTGATTACATCTAAGCGGGCGCCCTAAGTGCCTAAGATTGTTTACCTACAAATTAAACGCACCGAGCCAACAGACAGCGGCGTAAACAAATATAAACAGGAGGCCAGGCGTGTGGCTTGGAAAATAACCAAAAGAAAAAAAAAAAAAAAACAACCTACGCGGCGATGATGATGGGATCCTCGAAAAATAAGAAATCCCAAGATGATGCAGCAGATGCATTCTTGGCATTGATATATGGAAATGCTCTTGAGTGCCCACAAATCACTCTTCTGCTCGGCTCTCTCTCTTTATTCAGCTGGCTGACTAAAAGCCACTCAATTAAAAATAACAGAAAGATAATACACATTTTTGCAAAAAATTTGTATTTAAACAAGTGTTTCAGTTTATTTAATATGGAAATATTGCCAAGAAATGAAATGAAAGCAAGTATTTTAAACAAGAATTATAGCCAGCTGAAGTTTCTTTTGTTTTCTTCACTCACTATCACATGACTCATGGAAATTAACCTTAGCAGCTGGCCAGGGCTAGAGACTAGCATTTCACTCAATTCTCTCTCTCTCTCAGAAAAAGAGAGCGCCTCTCAGCTGCCAGGGCTAGAGACTAGCGCTAGCAAGACCTCACTCAATTCTCTCTCCCTCTCTGCCAGAGTATCTTTGTATCTTATTCAGCCAGAGCGAGCGCTATACCTGGAACTCTCGTTCCCCAGCTGTGGCAGCTGGCTGGCTTTGTAAATTTCCGAGTTGTTAAACAACTGCAGAGCCGCTACAACGCGATATCGCTTCGTAGTCGTATTATTTTTTTCGCCCTATTCCAGTACTAAAGTTGTATCTGAAAGATACTCTCTGGCTAGGCATATCCATCACACGTGTTTCAATATTTTGTAAGCAAACATCAGGCAGAAGGGCCGTCCTAAACAAAGAGCAGATTCTGCGTCATTATATCGCGCGAGTTGAGATGCTGAATCTGAATCTGAATCTGAATCACTTCACAACCTTCATCCTCGTCGCGAGTGCGTGAGCGTGATCGTGTATCTGTGAGTTGAAATTGTATATGTATCTCAGAAGTTGCTTGGCAAAGACGCGCTTCGATGCCGTTCTACTTTTTCGATTCGGAATAATTTAAAAAAGTTCGGCGTGCTCTGCTCTCTTTTTTTGCATATTGAGTCAAGAAATAAAAAAGAAAAAAAAATAAAAGATATATACACATATTAATTAATGCCACAGTATCAAGTTAGTGGTATTACGAAACCCCCGGCATTAAAAGTGAAATTTTTGAAACAACAACAAATGTTATAAGAGGCAGTGTGTTGGCAAAAAAAAAAAAAAAATAGCCTCTGTGACTAGTTGGTGCGATCGTATCGGTGAAATCACTGGTGAAATGTCATGAAATTATAGTTAAATAAACCCACTTGGACACCGCAACGCTTTCATTTGGATTAATCAATTTTTATTTTGGGACAACCATGGCGATTTCCACATTCTAGCCGAGACCCGTTTTAAATGAGATTTAACTAGATAAATGGTTCGTATCTTCAATCCCATCTCACAGCTCACAACTCACATCTCACAGATTTTACCGAAAAATACAATTATAAATGGTTAAATATCAGTCTTCTCTCAGGCGGAAGTGGGAAAAACATTTTTAATCCGATTTAAGAACTCTGTAAGATATAGATACGTTATTACTCATTGGGGTTTTATTCAAGAAGGGGGAATTCCCTTATAGAAGGTGTGTTTGATTGAGAGTTATGAATTATTATTCAATATCCCTTATAGAATTATTTAATTTAAAGTTGAACAACCTCCAAGGCACCCTTATGTTCGCAATGACCTTTTCCCACCCATGACAACGCTTATGCCAGCATAACAATTTTCATTGCAATTTTGTTCAGAGTCCACCCCCTTGTTGCTGAAACAATTACACATTTTCTGACCAAGACTGCCCTGTTTTTTCTCTCTCCTTGTTTGGCTTGTTAATTAAGCCACGTCCAACTACTACTGGTTAATTTTTAATTGTTACAACACAGCACAGTTTAGTGATCTTGAGAGTCGGCTATTATGTCTTGGACTAGCTAGACCCGAGAGTTCTACAAAACTCACTTGTGTGTGTCATTCAGTTCGGTTCGCTGTGGGGTTAGTGCATTGATTATGCACGGTCTTGACTCGGTTGAGAGCACACCCCTCTGGCATTTCCATGCGGGTTTTTCGTATCAACTCCCTCCCTGGCAATATATATAACATATTGTTGGAGTCCCATTCAACCGGGCTCCCCATATCAGCGGTGGTGTGCGTGAATCCACTGTTGCTATTATTATTAAAACCATTTCCACTGCCTTCTTTGTTTGACTTTTGCATTGCTCTGTTGGCATTTTTAATTGTTTCGGCTTTATTGTTCGATTTGTCGGTGGTTTCCCCCCTTTTTAATATCACTTTTTCTTTTTTTCTTTTTTTAGTTTTTTTGGAAAAAGTTGTCAAAGCTTTGGCGTGTTTCAAATTAAAATACAAAAAAAAAGAACTAACTTAAACCATTGGCCAGCTAATTAAGTTCTCAGCCCCATTGCTTGCCTTTCGCTTTGGGTTTTGTTTTGGACTTTTGTTTTCTATTTTACATTGCTAATTGCTTTATCTGGAAAAATAAAAAAATAAAAAAACTACGAGAAAATGAGAGCACAACGAATTGAAAAAGCCAAGTGGTTATGAAAGCCTTTGGTGAATGTGTTTAAAGAAAATGTACCAGAATCTAATACTTTATGCGATTATGCCCTTCTCTTTTTTTGTGGCCACTCCTTTAAGAGCATTTGTGATCAATCAATTAAGAATATTCTGAAAAGCATGATTCTATCTATCACCTTGACACACTTGAGTTTGTGGCTTTACTCATCGCACACCTTTTTGTATCTGAATTTGAGGCACTCCCTGGCTCTGAAACGTGGCACATCTAGACCCTTATCACGGCAAGCAACTCCAAACTTACAACTTGAACAGCAAACTGTTTATCTAACTAACATTTCCCTTTTGTATTTTTAGTTTTTAGTGGCCTGATTCATTTATTTGCGCATTTTACTCAACTCATCGCAGTCAGAATGCAAAATGCATTAGACTCTGACTCTCAAGAGTCAGAATAATAGTCAGCTTTAACCTTGAGGTTCTAAATCATATTGCCCCTTACTTTGTGTTTTGTTTTGAATATATTCAGCTTTTAGACTGTTTCTTTTTGTGACTTGTGAAATTTTGCACTTTTAGCCATAAACACCAAGCCCCCCAACTCACCGGGGTCTTTGGGAAATGGCAAACAATACGGATAATGTATGCTTATATATACATATATTCTTCAATTTACTTTTTATTTATTTGCAAATTAAGCCATATAATATTATTATAACAACTCGACTGCAATTGTCATGTGATTTTTCTTAAAATTGGAGACCTTCTCGACTTATTACTACCCTGCACTGAAGTTTGATAATTATTTGTAGAATTTTTAAAAGAATCCAGTGCAGAGTATTGCAGATATCTGCAGATAATTTAAGTTTATTTGTATTTTCATTTTCGGCTGGCTTTGTACTCTGACTTGTGTGTGTTTTTTTTGTCACTACTGTTGTTACCCATTGTTGTCAGAGTCGGCTTTTCTCACTCTCGTGCCCCGTTCTACTTTCTATAGTGTTGTATCTGATGCCTGGGTAGATTGAAGAGTTTCACGGATATCTTCACAATGAGGCAGATACACATTCCGCGTGCGCCACTGTATAAATCATCATAATTTCGTAACAATTGAATTTAGAGCGTAATTGCCGTAAATAAGACAAAATTGCAATGACTGAAAAAAATAAAAAATAATAATAATCGAGAGGCTGGCCAAACTAAATGGATCTAAGCCGGAGCACGAGCCGGGGAGTTGGGAGCATTGCGCCAAAGTCGGGGCATAAATTGCGCTAATAAAGCGCACAATTAAAGTCACCATAGCCGGCGCCGTTGCTGACGCTGTCGCTGAGCAAATTGGCAACACTTTCCAATTGAAACGAGCTGCAGATAGCTAAGATATTTTTTGGCAAAAAATTCAATAAATTTGGGTTAGATGAGCGCGAGTTACCCTCATCAGAAAGTTGCATCTCATCTTTGTGATGAAATTTTGTCAAATGTGTATTGCAGGCGAGGAATGCGGAAATATTGTTTTTCTTTCTCTGTTTCCTATCTCTGTTTACGTGCACTTTTCTCCCATTTTCCAACCCATCTTCCCCCCCGCTCTTGCATTTGTTTGTTTTGAGATATTTTCGCGCTTTACGATGCCGTTGTGTTTCCCTTTTTTCCAACAAGGTGATGCTGAACGTGGTGTGTGTTTCGCCATGTGTGGCAAGCCAGCAGATGCATTTTCCTCGCATTTTCCATCGTGCATGACATTAAAGTTTTAAATTTAACAACAGCGCTAAATGCCGGCCTGCTAGTTCTTTTCTGTTTGCGATGACACTTGACTTTCGTGGGCACTGTTGAACTTTGGCAAGTGCCACGAAAGTGCGTCGAAACCCTCGGCACTCTCTGAAAAGTCGCGCCCCACTTTCCCATCTTCAAAAGCTCAAATGTCAATATTTTACCTTGAGTTGTGTGAGCAAATATTGTGAGTTTCGATTTCACAGATGATCTATCAAATTTGGAGTTTCTTTGCTTTCCTGTCACAAGATATTGCGCATACGCCGTGTGGTACCAACTGCATTTCGTGCATTGCGTGCTCATTGAATGACAGCCGCCGTCTTCATTTTTATTCCAGTTTATTTAAAGAAGTTTCTTTGCTTCATCCAAGTCGTGCAAATGTCAAAAGTGTGACAAACATTTTGTGGAAATTCGGGGTTCATTATTCGACCAAACTGACCCCATTAAAAAAAAAACAAAAAAGCTGATTACAATGTTGATTACCATCTGAATGGCGGTCTATTGCCCTTTTTTGAGTCTTCAGCTTCAGCATCAGCACGCTTCTAATTTCTTTGAGCCGGGCTTTCTTGGAGCTGCCAGTATCTCCATCTTGGTTGCCGGCCAAGCACGATTTACTGCCACATTTAGATTTAAACTTGAAAATTTGTTGCTGCAACTCCTCTCTGGCTATTTTTACCAGCACGTTCTACGAGTTTTTGCGGCTACCTGCAGCGCTACGTGGGAGCGCTAGTTTGCTGCAAATGTTTGTCCAAACTGGACGTATTGTTTGGCCTCTCCGTCAATCGATGCTGGAAATGAAAAAAAGGCACAATAGCAACAAAAAATGTGTGTTTTCCTTGGCTGCCTTAAAGCGCAACTAACAACAATGTTGTTGACTCGACGGCTTGGCCGGGCCGCACCGGGCTGGGCATAGTCGGGTTTGTTGACTTGTCTCGCGATTTATCTGCGTGTTAATTTGAGCAATTAACATGGTAAATTAAGGAAGCACCAGCACCAATTCAATGTAGATATTTTCAACATAAATACACACCTAAGGCTGCTCGGGCTGCTTGTTAACCTGCCAACTACAACATGATCAACATCTTATTGTCTGTTCAAGTTTTTTCTTTGGTTTTCGGTTAGCTCTTTGCATCGTAAGTTTACTGAATGAGGAAATGGAAAAAAATTAATCAATAAATTAATTATTTATTTTCTTAAAATAGCCAAGTAGATCCATAAATCATTCTTGGCCAGGATGGCTGTTGGCTATGGCTTGTTTATTGAAAAGTCCATCATAAAAATAAAGTTTATTTGAAATAAAAAGCATTACATTCGTGTAAAGTTATTTATTGCCATTATTATTCACTTAATCAGCGAATAGCCACTTTCTTCTATGCCATTGCCCACTTCCTTGCAATATTTTCTTTTTAATGCTTTTTTAACAGAGTATAAAAAGCACCTTGCGCCCAGTTAGTCATTCGGCACAAGCTCACACGTACACGTACGGGTATAGAGGTATTATGGCCGCGAGCCCCGATATGGCCGGCATACAGTTAACCAATTGTTAACCCAAATGTGCTGCCAACTGATACGAAAGGAGATGGTGGTGGCCGGGTGGGTGCGCCTGCGCATAGCACATTGCCAACTGATTTGCTGCGCATTGATTGAAGGGTAAATTACACCTTGCCACATGCGATTCAATGCGATTCGATTCAATCGGATGACGGACATTTGAACGGCGAACCAGCCATTCAGCTATTTTTTCTTTTTTGGCTGGCTTTCTTGCTCGGCAAATATGTATCCAGCAGATACAGTTAGCTACCAACATTTATTTGTGTTTGTAGAATCTGGTGTGCAAATACAAATTTTTCGCTCGCAACTATTTGTAAATTGCGTCACCTCCGAAACTTGGTTTTTGGTTATGGTTCGCTAGTAACTCCATGTTTGGACTACGTCTAGAGTGCGCCTTCTCTTTCTTTATTTATAATTCTTTCTCTTTCGTGTCCATCCGACCGATCTGAGTATCTGTGTCAACTGCCAGCACCAACTGCATATACAAATAAATAAAAAGATAAATATTTAATACGATTTCAATGTTTTCTCATTCCAAGTGCGCTGTCACGTAATTAAAGTCACATAAACATTTGAATAGGTTTTCTTGAATGGCAATACTTGTGGACTTTTGGAATGCTTATTCTTTTTTTTTCAATTTTTTTTTTGGCACATTGTACGTACGCCTCGGCATTTTTGACCAGACTGAAATAGATACACCCAGACGGCCACATAAATAGACCGTCTTATGGTCTGCGTCACTTGTTTTGAATATAAAATGGGGTTTGGTTCCGTGTCAATGGATTTTCAATTTTCGGTAGTTGACATTCGATTTTAAATGGTCTTAATTTAGAGCTTGTTAAAGGTCAGATATTCAATACTTTCCATTTATTTTTGAAACCCATTTCCGAATAAATTATGGCCGAATTGGACTTTCTTTTGGCCCTCAAGGGAAACATTCCTTTCCTCCTAAGGCTAATTACTTTATTTTATTGTTGGTTTTCCTTGGTATCTCTGCAGTGACTTGCAATGTCTATTGGCAAGATTGTCGTTAAAAGGAGCCACCTTTATTGCTTTATTACTCATTTTTTAACGACCGGCCGGCTGGCTCACCAGCATTTCCCTTTTTTAATTAAAACCTCGCCACCGAGCTAGTGTGGCGTGTTGCCAGTGAGTGGCAGTGGTGGTCAGCTTTTGGGCCAATGCCACTGAATGGCAAAAACTTTATAGTCGGCTAACAGACTCATCATAAAACATAAGCAAAGGCAAATTGACAGGCGTTACGGATATGAGGATGACCTCATTTCCACGCCAACAAAAACCTATCTTAATTAAGTCTGACTCTTTTGGGTTCTGAGCTTGGCTTCAACTCGAATCTCCACCCTGATTGAGAATGATGGCTTTTTAATACGGCTACTTTTTGCACATTTATGGAGCTACAATTCGTGCCCCAAAACACTCGGCTTCTCGCTATTGGTTGCTGGACAATTTTGGATGGTGATTTTTTTATTTTTAAATAATTGTTGCAATCAAATGTAATTACAAATGCATTGAAGTTGTCCGTTTGTGTTTCCTTTTTGCATTGCAATTACAAAACAAGGCAAAAAGCAACAACAAAAGCAAGCCAAGTGCTCAATTATTGTTGCAACTTGCAGCCAAAGAGCCAGTCGAGTCTGTTGGCTCTTGTCGATGCGGTAACATGGCTCAATTTTGGTTGCTGAACATTATTATTATTTCGCATTTGCGAACAATATTCGCTTATTGTTCGAAAGATCGGCCCCAGCCACCAGCCACCAGTCAACAAAAAATTGTGGCAACAACAAAAGCTGTGGCAGGAACAAGACAAAGACAAAATGATAGCAACAATTGATCATATTTTGGTCAGACAACAGAAATGGAAAAAATTTGATAGACAATTACGTGCCACAGAGGGAGACTTTTGAAGAAGTGTGAAAACTTAGATACTCTTTCCATGGAAAGGTGTCTTCCTGTTTGTTTATCTATTATCCTGCTTCTGTGTTTAAATATTCATTAAATTCAAAGGTTCAAAGGTTTTTAAATTGCTTTTAAATTGCTCAACGTATGATCTGTGCGATGACTGTTGAAAAGCCAACTACAACCTTTTTTGGAAAGGGCATGACAGGCCGACAGCAGAAAAGAGGGAAAAATCAGAGACCCAAAATAAGGCCCACAATCGGGCCAATGTGCAACGTAGTGGCAGCCACCAACTCCCTCTCTCGGCCGGCCCAGCATCGCGGCTAACTGTAATGTCGTCAGCGATCTTGGCTTGACTGGCTTGACGACGACGCCATTATGAAATTGCACCGCACCGGGCCGCGAAAAGTCAGCCAGCCAAGCATCCACCACCCAGCACCCAGCACCCAGCACCCACCACCCGCCGACATTCAACAGATACAAAGTTTGTTTTCCTTTTGTCGGACACTTTTCACCTGCTCTCCCACTCGGTGTCGTCTATTGTGTGCCAAGCCATGCAAATAGCAAACAGTGCCCCAGCAGTTGCCGCACGCCCCAAAAAGCGAAGCCGAGCCACTCTGCAATCTGGCTGAATGCTGAATGCTGATGGTTGCGCCTGTCCGCGAGGCAATCGTCGTCCAGCTGGTGCCACCAGTGTTGAATGTTTGCACTTTCGGATCGTTCACTGAGTCAGTCAGTCAGGTTAGCTTGCACTCCAAAAAAAAAAATACAGAAAAAATAAATAAACACTGCCTTTGTGTGGAGTATCCGACAGACCCCATCCTCGTACTAAGCTAAAGCTAAACAATATATGTTTTCTATGATGGATTTTATGAGGCCCATTCGATAAACAAACAATTATTTTAGAGCGGAAGAGGCCTTCATAGGCCCATCCCCTATTTTCTTTTTCTGCAGGAGGAGGAGGCAATCGCAGGGCCCGTCACTGGAATTGGCTGCCATTAGCCATTAACCATTCTCTTGGGCTTTTCAATTTCATTTTGTGCAATTATTGTGAAATTAAGATGTTTGTTCAGACAACGTTCGCTGCTCCTCCTGCTGTTGCTATCTGTCAGATACAGATACCTTGTGAACTTTCTACCAAACTGTAGGAGATTCATTTGATTTGCCCCAACTCATGTGAACTATTCGCCATGATAAGATATGCGAGTGGGCTAATTATGTCTAGAAAACAGTTCAAACTGGCACACCAGAGCCAGAGAAAAATCTGCTCAGCTTGGAACTCTCGTAGAACAAAACTTTCACCCGAAAAAAAAACATCAGATACCAACCAACAACAACTACAACAATGACAGCCAACGGGCCAACTGTTGCAACAGTTTTATGGCTTAAAATTCACACTCTTAATTGCCGGCAGACAGTCTTCTTTGCTCGCCGTACTCTGTATCTGTATCTGTATCTGTTAGATACTGAAGCGCAACGCATTTCTACGCATGTGTGACCAACGACCATTAAGAATCATTATTATATGGTAGTGGCCCAGAGCAGAACAATGAAAGAGAAAATTGATAGTTAATGCAACTGCAATTGGAGCTGTGCAGGTTAATTGAGCGCATTAGCGGTTCATAACCGAGATTTCTCCAGAAGGCTAGAAAGCCAACCTATAGGAACATAGATCCGGCTGGGGTGTCGGATAATATACCATAATTTAAGACTAATCATATAGTGGCAGTTATTAATTAGCAAGTACCTCGGAGGCCTCAAATGGGTCACAATTTGCACCTATAGGAGCATAAACAGCTGCCATACTTGATGAAAATGACATAATATTTATACATCCGCGTTATTGGATAGCCAACTACCACACACCTTCATCTTAAATAGTTTTCAATAATATTTTTCCAGTTGGGATGGCAGTTTCGGGTTTCGCGGTCGGTGGTGCCAATTGTAGCTGCAATCGGAGTGAAAAATTATAAAATAAACCAGCCGGCAACAAACACCCACTTGCGGTTGTCATCTGGCTTAAGTAGGAAAAGCGTTCGTGAGTGTTAAGTTCTTTTTGGCTTTCTCGACATGGCTGGCTTTCTATTTTCTCGATGCGACTTTGGATCTTGCCTCACTTCTAGTGACTAATGACAATCGGTTGTGGGAGTAGGAAGTTGTCTTCCATACATCTCTCTTTTGTCTTCCGTGCCGGCTAGTTTTCTCTTAGGAGATTCTGGAACGTCATAGTTGGGGTTCCTCTCGGGGTCTTTAAAATTACTTACTAATGATAATTAGAGGCATTATTTTCCCATTATTCTTTTGGAAAGTCTCTTCCCGTCAGTTTCGTTTAAAGAAAATACGGCAGCCGGATTTTATTTTGCAATTAATGCGCCATTTAACTGGGCGTGGGAGCTGCCTTGTAGTTGGCTTGTACGTCTTGGCCCCACCCACTCGGCCCCACCCCAGTCAAGTGGTAATATAGACATGACACATGACAAATTATGACCAGAAGGATTTTAATTAAAACCGTAAAGGTAACTAATGTTTTTCCTTTGTGTTCAATTTTGATTTTTTTTTTGCTTTCTTTTTTAGCTTTTCAATTAAAAATAATGGTCATGCACATTTTATAAATGAGTTTCGGTTCAACGGAGCTTTTGATTATGCAAAAAAAAAAAAAGCAAAAAAAAATACAAATAAAATACAAATTGCAATATTGTAATTGTGAGTGTGTGCTCCACTTATTGGCCGAGATTATCCGTGGTGGCTATTGCGCTTCAGATTCAGATTCAGCAACATCATCATCCCCAACTCCAGGCAAATCATCATTTGCAGAGTCGTGTCTTCGGTGGCTGCTTCTTCAGCTTCAGCTTCAGAGCTACAGCTTTGGTTTTGTGCCTTGAGCTTCCGACTTTCTCCAAACAGATACAGATACACATACGCTGGCTCGAACACACAACAGCACACACTCGTTTTCAGTTAGATTGGCGTTACAACAAATCCAGAGTGTGTGCTCAGTTGGTTGCTCTGCCTGGCCAGCTGCCTAATGATCCGACTATGTTATAACTTATATGCAAACCGGCTGCCAAATTGAAATGTGCACGGACTTGTGCTGGATCTACTACCGCCCTGCCACTGTTGGGTCATTCCCCAAAAATATATTTTGTGTTGCCCCCAACTTTGCAAATGCCCCCATGTTACGTCATGGATTCTATTCATGGCAATTTTCAGTTGAAAGTCGGGGCTAGTTTGTAATCTAATCAAACGATGAATGCAAAGCTTATTTATTGAAGAATTTTATCGTGATTTTAATTATTTATCTTTTTTTCTTTGCAGGTGAGTTTCCAGTGCAATGCTTCCACCCTTGTGTCATGCTGGTAAGAATCGACAGTCTTGAGTCAGAGTGGCCGGAAATAGATACTCTATCTGATTTGAAAATGAAAATCTGACCGGGCTTTAATTAAAATGCAAACTTGTTTCTTTGGAAAGATTTATGATAAGCCCAGGCGATCGGACTTGTGAAATTTTATTTTATTTTTACACTTTATGGCAGACTACATTTCAATGTTTTTACAAGACACTTAAAGTCACTATCGCCGTGTACGTGATTTTGAAACTATTCCTGGTTGTCATTTCATTTCATTTCAAAAATCATTGAACTTTTATTAAAAAATATAAACCTTTCTGGGCCAGAGTATTCGAGTCTCTGACAGAAAGAAGTCTTGCACATTTCGTTGGCCAACCAAGCGCGGCCTGACAAAGGAGCTGCCTGCCTGTCGTTTTATGTTTCATGCGAATCGCAGAAAAATTAACAAAAATGTATATGTGCAATTATAATAAATTATTTTCGAGTGGATTAACGAGTTAATGACGGTAGCTGGCCGAAAAGAGCGCGTGTTTTTAATTGTTAAATTGTTCGCAAGAAAACAAGCCATAGTCAGAGTCGGAGCACTGTTCAGATTCAGTCAAAGCCACTTATACTATACACATGCGAATAGATACGATGGGGCTTGCCAAATTTGTGTCATGCCCCAAATAGGCTAAATCCGCAAGAGTTACTATAATTACGGCAACTGGCCAGCAACCAGCCACCAACAAGCAGTAACTTCCCCACAAAACGGAAACGGACGAAAGTATATAAAATTTTTAGTTGAAAAAAAGAAAAAATAATACAAAATACTGCACACGATGAGGATGCTGCGATAGCGATGGATGTTGCAGGAAATCCAATGTGAGACAAACAGAAACATGGCCATAGCTTGTCCATGGCTATATTTAGTCAAGATGACAGCAGAAGCTAAGGCACTCAAAACATATCATAGCTTATTAAAAAGGAAACTATTTATAAATAAATAAAATATTTAAAAAAAAATACAAAACAAGAGTGGGCTAATAATATTCTTATTTATGCTTATTGTTGTATTTTTTTTTAATTGTTAAGTAGTCCCTGTTTCTTTCAGTGCTTCTGTCCAGCCAAACTATTGACAGTGTCTGCCGTTTTGGGGAAAATCAGTGTAAACAAGTCTGCTGCAACAACGACCTAAATTTACCGTAAAATTCATGAGAAAAGATACCTCCATGGTTTTTTCTGTTTTGGATTTGAGTTGGGGGAGGTGGCTTAGGCTGCAGGTTCTCAAAGTTTCAGGTGTCTTGTGGTGGCCAGCTGTCGCAGAGATGCAACAAGTTGCCAGTTGCCAGCGTAGTTGTTGCCGTCGCCAAGGTCATCGTCTTTAAATGTGGCCAGCATCCTCAGCCAGCTTTTTTTTATGTGACTGGCTCCCTACTTTTTTGGTAGATCTTTTCCAGTTTGGCAAGTTTTTTGTGTTACCACTTGTCTGGGCCTGCTCACTGCTTGGGCTTCTGCTCACAACATCTTCTTGTCCGCTTCTCAGATTCTGCCATGTTCTTGCGCTCGTATTTCAATTTTAGCCTTTTTTTTTTGTCTCTGTCATGTTTTTTTTTGTTTTTGGTGTTTCGTTGCAATTTTGTTTTGTATTTTTTATTTTTGGGCATTTTGTGGTGCCCATATGGCGCCGCTTAAGGTGTCCCCTTGGCTTGGGAGCGCCGATAAAGCGGAAAATTTATGACCTCCCCAAAGAAAGCTTCCACGTACTATACAATTTCATTATGAATTATGCACAGCCATGGCCTTTTCAATAAGTCAACGAACTTACAGCTGAATACTGTATAGTAATTGCGAGGGTAGATTGTTAACAAATTAAATATATTCTGGCTGACAGGAAAATTTTCGATGTGATAGGCTGTTTTGTGAAACAAAAAGAGTGGCTTCCGATTAATTCTTTTCTTGAAAAAGACTTTACAAATGGCTATCTTAACCTACTACTATTTTAGCTTCCCTCTTGCACGTCCACGTGTGTCTGACTCATCAGAAAGGACATTTCCAACACGGAATTGCTCAAAGTCAGGGACATATGAAATGGAGAAATTCCCCACCCAAAACCACAACCCATAACCCATAACCGGCAGTCGCAAACAGACCACACGGGCCACCCATCTATAAACCCCAACAATGAGCGACCAGAGACAGCGCCCAGCTATTAACGAGCCCAACAAGTCCGGCATGCACACCCCAAATACCCACTGAACCGCAAATGTGTCGCTATTTGGCTCTGGCTGCCGGCTGCCTTAGTGGCTGTCAACGCGTCGTATACTTGATGTATATTTCCAGTTATTGCCGGCCGCATTTATCGATCGGCATGGATATTAGTCGGTGTGTCCTCATTTAAAGCCAACCACTATACGTGCTTAGTCCGTCTTCCCCCCACCCTCCTCCGGGTGGATAGTTTTTATTATTTTCGCCAAGTTTCAGCAGGTGAGCCTGCTCGCCGGATAAATGGCAAAACCTAGTCTAGGAGGAGGCCTGGCCAAAGAGCCTGGCATGCAAACAAGTCTTTTATGGCGCTTTTCCAGTGACAGTGCATCACATGGCCATGTTTGGGGTCTATCTGTTAACTGTTTTTTGTAAGCCGAACGAGCAGCACTCGAGAGTTGGTTTTGTTATCAAATGAGGTAAGGAAACTGGTTGCCAGCTAAGCAGCCATGCCCCCGACTAATTAGTCGCTTACATTCGCTTTATTTATTTCAATTCTTTTTTTTGCAAAAAAAAAAATCAATAAAATGTTGCGAATTAATTTAAAATTAATTGAAATGTGGCCAAGCCAGATGCATTTACCCTCCTGCCTTGGTTACATCGACTGGCCTATTGTGACTAAGCTCCATAAATCATGAAGTTGGCCAACCGCGAGTCGTGACCAAGAATATGATGTTTTCCTTTATCTCATCATTTTTTTATTTGCTGGTTTTTTGGTTTATTTTTTTTTGTTTTGGCTTGAATCTGCAAGTTTAATGCGATGCTAAAAAGGTGAGCATTAATGCTAATGTAGTTTTGTGGAAAACCTTTAACTTGTGCTGGTTTTTACTGTCCAAGGGAAGACTTGACTGGTTTTTGGGAAAAACATTAGGTTTTTAAACCCTGAAATTAAATGTAGCTATCTCATCTCTGTAGCTCTTTCTGAACGACTGTCAACTGGCCGAAGCGAATCCATCTAATTGAATTGTTAAACCACAGCCCCTGTTCTCCTGCCCCGGCAGCCTTCTTCGAAATTATTCGCTTCTGTCAGCAGATCTCAGTAAGCTCGTAAAGCCCCATCCCCGTGTTCAATTGCGGCGATTAAAGCCGCGCTCGGCCCGGCCACGGCCATGCAAATACAAATGCCACAGCGCCTCTCTAATAGGCTTGGATTTTGGTTCGGATTGGGCTTGGTCGTTGTTGTCATCATCGGCAAGGCCCCTCGGCTGACGTTCTCTTGCCATTACATTACAATACACATTACATTAAACGAAGGTAAGCGCTATGCCGCTGTTGCATAAAAGCTAATGAAAATGCTGAAAATTCCGAAGCCGCCGCAGTTGCCGTCTCATTAGCCGAGGCGGCTTGTGAATACAATCCCCGGCTAACTCGGCTTAAATAGCACGAATAAGTGCAATTCATGCGGCAAGTGCGTGGCTCGAGTGCACCTTAAAGACAGTCCAGTGGCCAGAGGTATTTCTCCATTCCCCACAATCTTCAATCCTCCATAGTGCCATGTGCCGCAGTGCCGGTCTTCAGTCCTCGAAGATGAAGTGGCCAAAGTGGCCGAGTGGCCAAGCGTCTAATTATGTGCACCCTTGGGCGCTAGTAGCTGCCTGGCCAGCGGACAGTAAACAAAATAAAAAACCAATTTGTTAGCGCCGTCTAGCAACTCCCAAATGCACAGTGGGCTGGCACAAAAAAACACAGTAATGGCTTACGAAGAAATAGCTGGGAAGACTGTAGATGACCTTCAACCATATTGATCACTAGCCTTGGTTCTTTAAACCATTTCAGTCTTAACTACAAGACTCATAAATAGTTACACTTGGGCAATAAACATTTATGGCTATTTTACCTAAATTACTGTTACATGAAAGGTTGCTTTCTAAGAAAACTTTTTGTTTTTTTAATAGCCCGTCTATTAAACGGTTACTTAAGCTTATACATTTACGGCTTATTGGGTAACAGTGTGCAGTCTGTTTAATTAGTGAACGCGACTTGAGTTCTTGGCCGAATCTCTGCTGTGACTTTCTAAACGCAAATTCTTGGGCCATTCTAAGCGGAGTGTGATTTATGACTGGCATGGCTGCTTAGATGCTCGTACACATTTCAAATTAGCAGCTAGAATAATTGCCGCCAGCCAGCTTCTGGCCAAAAGAGTGTTTCCACGAAAAATGCTTAAAATTTTTGTTAGAAAGAAGCGTAAACTGGTTTTGAAGAAATCCAAAATGAACACAAAAGACAAAAGGTCTTTGATAACCAATTGTCTATTGGCTGAAATTGGTGTAGCTATTAAATTGGCTTAATTTCCGTGCCAAAAACAAAAGGCGGAATCGATCAATGGAGAACTGAACCAAAACTGAACCCGAAATGAGCTTCCCCCTTGCCAGAAACTAGAGGAAAAAACCATTTACGAATTGGCTATGCTTTCAATGCCAAAAAAGGGTCGCAGTGGGAGCCCCCTCCGAACAACTTAATGAACGCAACACTACCCATTCCACTTGGTTTTAGCCAAAGCAATTTAATAAAGCCATGAACCTTGAGCCAAGTACATAGAAAAGCCAAACATCAGTTGCTTGGCTGGGCATAGTCGCTGTTATTATTATTTTGGGGGTCTGCTCTCAAAACAAATACCAACCCAACTACCAGCCACTGACAACTGTCAAAAGACTCGTCGGGGCCAAAGGCAGACAGAGACAGGGACACCGGCAATGAAAGAGACAGGGACAATGGCAAAAAGAGTGTCAAGTTTAAATATTTTTATACGAGAGTGCCGAAAAGTGTCGCAGTTTTTCGTGCCTCACAGTCTTTGTGTCTTGAGGACAATAGTAGTGTCTGGCCGGCCTAGCTCGGGAGTTGAGTTACAACATTTTAGATGTTTGTTTTTTTGTTAGACGGCTAAGCCTTTAAGCCCTATTGATTGAGCCAGACAGAAGAGGGCTGAGTATTTAGCTAATTTCTAGCTATACTACAAAGAACACTTTAATGGTGACAAGGGGTTTTTATTTTAAAGACTAAAGATAAGTTCTAAAAAATAATAAATAACTATATACATTTTTAGATTATTTCTTATCGATGGGTAGATATCAAGAAATATTTGTTTAGCCTGATGAAATGAAAGGTTTTTAGCTTTAGTTTAAAACTGATTTTACCTGGAAAGCCATTTTCTAGTGCTTTCAATTCAAGTCTATAAAAAAAGTAGATTATCTCTATTTATTAGGTGAAAATTGAACTCTGTCTCTTATTTATGATACCAACTGTTGACAGCCTGGTGAAATATTTGCCAATGAAAATGGACACAGACATTGAACCGGCACACATCTAGTTGGCTGTGCAGTTTGGCTTTTTGTGTGTGGGTTTGCGTTGGACGATATGCGATACTTGAGGCCATAAGTCATCAGCCATCAGCCATCCGCCATCACCCATAAGGTTGGATGTGGCAATGCAAATCCATTCGACTCTGGCCGAATGCAAACAACAAAGTGCAGTGAACAGCAGGGGGGGCATGTCAAGCCAATTAGAAGTGCTAAAAAAATGAGCACTGGGGGCGGAAAGAGGCGCACGCGCCCTCAATCGTTACAAGGTAGGGCCCGAAAACTTTTCCATTAGCTCAAGGTCCTTTGGGGCCTGCCCTGGCCCTCTACCTACCCTTCTTCTCTGGCGGGCAATTATAACTTTTGTTATGGCGGGCTCTTGGAAAAAAAGTAAACATTTTTTGTTAGACATTGCTGCTGCGCCATTTCTACAATTGCCATGGCGATGCAATTTAACTTTTAATGCGCAAGCCCCTCTGCGATTGTATCTGGCAGATACTACTTATTGCAGCCAAGTTGTGGCTTTGTGACTTTCGCGCTCTAAGTGCTGGGCAATTTCAGTTTCAATTTTACCCATTTTGCCATGACCTTTTTTCCCCGGCCAGCGATTGTTAGGCCAGTGCTAGGTATTGGCGCATAAACGCCAGCCCATTAGCCGAGTGAAAAGCAAATAGAAATTGGTGCTAAATTATGCCGGAACTAAGCCGAACCATATAAGCTGCCAGCCAGCTGCTTGCGATTTCGATTTCCTTAGTCATGCCAGCCAGCGGACCTGGGCTTTTTCATCTTCGATGCTCGATACTTGCGTCAGTGGTCGATTGTGTAACAAAGATCAAAGTTAATACGAAAATGTTTGCTTTTGGCCAGTTTCGGAGGTTTCGGTTATCTTCAATCGACAGACCGGCGGCAAGGTGAACGCACCAATTGCCGGAGAGGTTTTTGATCTGGATGGTCATTAACCCGTCAGGTGTTTGAGGCACTTGATTTATTCTTATAAGAACTATAATATAATAAAATGGAGCCTGTATTGCTGAGAAAGTTAGGAAGTTAATTTAAAAAATTGTTCATGTCTGGCCAGCTTGAAAGGCGTTTATGGTAAGTCATTCCTATCCGCCAGATCCTTTCCTTTGACGGCTGCTGGCCATTGGAGTGCTTTCCGCACACTTTCATTCACTCACAACCAGAGATAAAAAGGAGGCTGGCAATTAAAACATAAATCTCCGTCCGGCCGTCACAATAATGTCAGCATTGTAGTTGTTTACCCCTTTTCTGGATAGGCTTATCTCCGGTCGCGGTCGCGGATCCGTCTGTCGGCGCCTGTCCAACAATCTGAAAGTCTGCTAATGAAAATATTAAATTTAATGAAATGAATATTTTTGCCTTTTGGCGTCTAGCTCGAGCTTGTTGGCAGAGGCACGTGAAATTTCTATAGAAATGCCGAGACAGGCCAAAAGAAATGCCAGCCCAGGCCTGGACTGCCCGGCCCGGCCCGTCCCGACTGGGCGAAAGTGTTGGTCTGGCTGGCTGGCTGGCTGGCTATCTGGCCGTTGGTTAATTTTTACCCAACGCATTCGCATTCGACCAACTGGCCAGAGCGTCAATCAAACGTTGTCGCTGCCTGTCTGCGAATGGCGAGTTCATATTCACTCACTCAGTCACTCATTCACTCATTCGGCGCGGTGTACTTTCGAAAGCAATTTACTATTTGTTAATGAAACTTAAATAATGCTCCAAATAAGCAAATGGCAATCAAAAGTTATTATGTGCATATAAAGAGTGCTTTTAACAACTGTCTTGTTGCACTTTCAGTTTGTACTTTTTTTTATTTGGTTGTGCAGTCAGCTGTTCCTCAACCTCGGTTATGGGTATTCATGCCCCCAACAATATAACTTATGTACTACATACATATACATTTTATGTGGCCGGCCACAAAACAGCCTCGGGCAGCGGCAAAATTTTCTACCGGCGCCCTTCGTCGGAGGTTCCCCAGCCAAACTGACAGCTACAGCTCTCTTTGGCGTAGTTGTTGTTCATTCGCCCGTTTATAATGTAACCACAATTCATTTTTTTTTCCGCTTCCAACAGCCATATAATTTTTTTTTAGTTTTGCCTGCCTGGTGTACCATTACCTCTGATACACTATATTTATCCGGGCGTTGGGTCTGCGATAATCATACATCACTTCATCTAAATAAGAATTGGTATGAATTGGTTCCAAAAAGTAACCATAAAAGTGGGTGTAATGAGTTTATAAATGCACTTTGAAAGGGTTATTTTTTATTATTCGTATATTTTTGGTTCTCGGAAGTTAAATAATTTTCCAGATATTATGAAGAGAAAATTGTTTATATAATTGTAAGTGCCTGAAGGGGGCTTTATTCTTCCAGGAAGCTTGTAAAAGTTCCAGGTGTTTTTTGGCCACAATCGCCTTTTGGCCATGACTATCTCGACAGCTTTGTTGTGGTTAAGAGTCCTCTGTCTTTGGCCAGATCTCTGGCGACTTAAGGCCCTTCCCGTTTCCCGTTTCGTTGTTTCGTCGATTATGCGACACGTTGGCCCCTTCAACGAAAGTGTTGCGGTTAAAAAAACAAACACCAACGCAAAGCCCGCCCTTTCGGAAAACTTTCAGTGGAGCCGGCATGGTTGGGGGAAAAATAATGGAGAGAATTACAATTTGAATGCATTGTCTTTGGTGCGGCAATGGCCAGAGTGCCAGAGTGGCAGAGGGGCAGAGTGCAATTGCCGGCCCTTCCGTTAAATGCAACTTTCATGGTGGCTGGAAGGCATAAAATCGAAACCAAGACGAAAACCAAAGACAAAGCTGTTCGATGCCGCAGCGATAATAAATTTCCCCTCATTGTTGCTTACTTTTATGCACACAATATCATCATAATAAATTTCGCCCGATGTGCAGCGATGGTTGTTGTACTTTAATAAGCAAAGTGCTTGGGCTGGCCCCTTGGCCACTGGCTGGTTAGTTAGCCTGCCTGCCTGCCCGTTGCCACTTTGCCACTTGGTGTTGGCCATTAGCCATTGGCCACTGTTGGCCACCGTTTGACCACGACTTGGCCATGCAACCTGCAACCTGCTGCATGCAGTTTGTTGACCCTTTACTTCCACTTCCACTCTTCTTTGCTTAAAAATCATAAGCACCACATGTTTTTGGGAATCATATATTAGGGATTAAGTCAAGTAATCTTATGCTTGATTTAAACTTTAAATAAAATATATTTTTAATTACTACGAAGAGGCCAAGCAACCTGCCTCTCTCAGGGCTAATAAATAACTTAACTGCCAGTGTCAGTGTTAGTTACTGGCTATTTTTATACGCCTATATTTTAAGTAAATTTTATTTATTAACCTTTTGGCTTTGCAGTAGCATTGTCTGTCTGGGGCTCTCGGTGGCTCGTCGTTAATTTGCATGCGTCAACGTTGCCATCTCTGACACGGTTGTTATTTGTGCCCCGGCTGGCTGGTGGTAGTGGTGCTGCTGCTGACTAAGCGCCGCACATTTCCGCCTTTGTTTTAACCGGCTAAGATACGTGGGGTTGTCACTTGCACGTCGGCCATATCATTAATTAAATACACATATATATATCCATATATATTGCAGTGGTGTGCTTGGCAAAAGGTGTTAATTATCATCTCTGTTGCATGGCTAATAACTGGGCTATACCCACAGACCAAGCACCAAGACCTGGCTTAGACAATGGAGCCTAGGGAGAAATCCTCGTTTTTGGCAGTGCGTGGGCCATAACCGTAATGGCATCTCATTAGCATTGCATTAACGACACAATCATAATTTTTAATGATGGAAAACGTGCCAGCTTCAGGTCCAAAAAATAAAAAATGTGTGCAATCGTAAAAAAAAAATTCATAAAAAATGAGACTTTATTTTCTAATACTACTTTCTCGTTGGCAGATCTTAAATCGCAACAAAGAACCTCGGCTAGTGTCCGAAAATTTCGCCTAATGATTTTTTATTTTCTAGCTTTTCTTACATCATTAGAGTTTTCACTTTCCTCGGGCAAAGTTCACTGCTCTTGGCCACCATACCATCCATAGGTTTCTGCTTATTAGCCAAGCCGGGCCAGCCACTCGCATTTCTTTGCCATTTCTGTAATTTTTTTTTTCGTATAATTTGTAGTTTATTGTTTTTTGTTTTGTTGTTTTCTGCGTTTTGGCATGCAAATTACAAAGGCTACACAATAACCAGGCTGCAACTGCACCGCAAAATTGTTGAAATATTTTCACTTCGTAGCTGCTTTTCACAGAGGCCACCGCAGCATATTTCACTGGAAATAATAACTCCATTTCTCATGCCCTTGCCTTGTTTTGTGGGTGTTATAATATTTGTTGCATTTAGTGAGATGATTTATCAGTATAGTTTGCCATAAAATAACATACTTTTGTTCTGTTTAGCATAAGTTTTCGTTTGAAAACTTTTACAATTGGCTTTCTACTTTCGTGGCTTTTTATTTCAAACAAGTCTCAAGTGGCAGCAGCTAAAATTTCGTTTGATGAATCACTTCAGAAAGGGTGATACCACTTCGATTTTTTTCTTTTTTTTCTGCAATGTTTCTGCTGAAGATGGCTTTCATTTTTTGCCGGTTTCCTTTGCCAGCTGCCGCTTCGTGCTACTTTGCAGTTGTTTATTATGCCAAGCAGACCGGCTGTGTTATTGTGGCTGCCGCTTTTGTGCATTGTTGCTCATACGCCCCGTTGGGGCTGCTGATTTTGCACTCATTTCATTTCAACGCGTCTTCCCAGGCAACTGCAACTGCAACAGCAGAGGCAGAGCCAGAAACAGCAGCAACATTAACAGACGTGTTTAGAATCAGGTCTATAAATAAGCAACAAGATAGAGAGAAGCGAGGCAACATAAATAGCATTGACTAGTTGCTAGAAACTGTCAGAACCGAAACTAATCAACGTCCAGGCATCGCATTCGACTTCGCATTCGCAAATGTATTTTTATTTCTATTCTTCCTTTTGCTGGTAATCATTATTAATAGACGGCCAATTACAACACCCGGCGATAGATAGATGATAGCCAGTTAGATGCTCCCAAGGCTACTATCGATAAAGCTGCAGAAACAGAAAAACAAACAAATAAAATGGCAACAAAGGCAAGCAACCACATTGCATGTTGTTGGTTAGTCAAACAAGCTGTAGGCAACAAACAAAGGCTTATAATATAAAATATGCGACTACTGTAATAAATAAACGCGGCGGCTCCAAAGCAACAACCAAGCTCGCCAACAAAGTCGCCAGCGTTGAGCTCAATTAATACGCTAGCCGGGTTTTTGCATGGCAGAAATTAATGTTGAAATTAGACAGACAAATATTTGCCACTGCGAATCACGACTCGACTCTCCGATCGACTCTCGGTTTTGGACCATGCAAACGAACTGCTAAAACAAATTGCGAAAAATGCATTTCAAATTGAATATCCACTCGAGATTTATCCATACTTACAAGTCATACTCGATATATAGCGTCGAGTATATGTATGTGCAGAGAGACTCCACTTGAGTGAGCACTGAAGCGGCATGTTAAAAGGTCATTGTCTGCCAATCGAACAGCAGCAGCAGCATTAACCACAAAAGGCCCAGCGCAATATCTGATTATTAAACACAATCGAAACAAAAAGTGGCCAAAAAAAAAACAAAGAAAAAACCGAGACCTGGCCAGCAGCAGCTGGGCGGGCTACCGATCTTTTGTGGCTTTAAGTTTTGAATAAAATTTATAATTAATATTTTTTTTGGAAAGGTTCTGCCACTACTTCCCTGAAAATCCAACAAACAGCTGCCTCATGATGTCGGCCTTCGAGATTTAATTCGCTTGAGATGATGGCTAGATTTTAATAACTGGCAATTACGAAAAGTACAGCTGTCTTTGGCCGGGTCCCGGCTTTAACTGCATTTAGTCACAGTTTAGTCAGCGCCAGTGAAGGCGATGGCAGCTTTATGTCTCATTCGCGGTTTCAGTCGCAAGGCAAGGCATGGCAAGGCCTTGGGAAATCTCTCGCCAAACAATGGCACATTAAAGACTTCAATCTGGCTTGAAGCTGCCTGGCGGGGGGGTGGGGGGACACGAAAACCGAAAGATACGAGGCGTTGCCGGCAAAATTCCTAAAAGCGGTTTATAACAGTTGTCTGCTCAGAGCCGACTTGAGGCGAGCAGATACAAGCCGGCTCTTGGTCTACAGTCTTATCTATCTTTCTATTTGTGTAATGCCATTTTCTCTTTGCCTTTTGAGCTTCATTAACACATCGGAATTTCACTTTCACACATGTCAGCTGTATTGACGAATTGATTTTTGCTTAGCCTGGCTTTGCTTCGAGATAAGACTCTAGCTTTCTACGAATGAGAGTTCTTTCAGGGAATATGCAACGATTTCATACTACATATACCATCCAGCACGGACCAAAGCTTTTAGATAAATTAAAAAAATCTGAATAAAGTTTGCCTTGCCGTTCGCTGAGATCCATTCCCTAGTTCATAAAACAAGTCTGACACCCATAAAAATAGTTAATTTATTTTAATTGATTTCTGAACATTAATACTCTATTACATAAGCTTAAGCCTCGGTTATCTTGGACATTTTAATCTGATTTATGATAAAGCCCATTTGAATGTCATAAAGAATTTCACTTTCACACCTGTCGGGTTAAGATTTAAATCAAAGTTATAATCCAGCATTAATTTGGCCCCAAACTACTCAATTGGATTTCGCTTTTTTTTTTCGCAAAAATACAACCTATCCTTGAGGC
The DNA here is from genome assembly GCA_018153035.1 of Drosophila pseudoananassae pseudoananassae. Lineage (NCBI taxonomy): Eukaryota > Metazoa > Arthropoda > Insecta > Diptera > Drosophilidae > Drosophila > Drosophila pseudoananassae. Next base: position 261,129 of record JAECXR010000039.1, read on the forward strand.
TTACATTGCCGTTGACGTCAAAATTGTTTGGTCGATACGGGGAGAGTACGGAAAGTCACTCCTCTCTGACTTTGAGTGACATTTTCCGCTGTGCAACAAAAAAAGTGAAAAGTTGCTATTAATAATCGCTGAAAACGATGAAAACTTTGCCCAAAGTGTCAGTTGCAGTTGACCGGTTGATAGTGACGAATACACCTGCTGTCCGTTCAACAAAAAATTGCTAAAAATACAAATGCACAATGTTTATAATTAGTTTCTTGTTTTGCGTTTTTTTATTGTCAGTTAGTGGTTATAATAAATAATTAGTTATATTTTTAAGCGAGTATAATTAATTTTGTTAGATGGCCGGAAGCAGTTGGCAGGTGTCTGAGGCAAAGGTTAGAGTAGCTGCTTGAAAACCCGCTCGCTCGCTAATGGCTTCGGAAAAGGCGTACAACTTTTCCCATAATTAAATTAAACAGTTTGCCATTAATAATTGTCACAGAAGACAGAGCACACTTAATGCTTCCTCGGTCCATATATGTCGATCTAAATGCCAGAGCCATAAATTGATCCCAAACATAATAATCCACGAGACAACAATCGGCATGTATAAAAATTAACCACCGGTCCATTTATGAAACACAAAATGCCAAAGAAGCCGTATATGATGCTTTATTGCCCCGATCCCTCCCCTGGGGTAATTCAATTGAATTCGCCATGAATGCGAATTGAATTGGGTCCATAAACAAACGAGGCTATAGCTATGGCATGGCCAAATGTGGCCTAGCCACCCTAGACATAAACACAAACAAACACACACATCAGCCCCGTCAATCCAGCAAAAATTATGTAAATTTTCTGTTAAAAAAATGGGAAAAACAAATATAGTTGAAAAACTACATAAAAATCGACAGCCGAAGGAAAGCCGATCAAAGCGGCAATTTGAAAACCTGGTAGACAGTTAAATTGATTATCCTACACAAACTTATTTGCACAAATATATGCCGGTTTACATAAATATTTGGTTTATGTTTTTGTTTATTTTTTTTTTCGGCTCGTCTGGCTTTCGGGCCACTTGTCATTTTGACCAAATTTGGCAGGTTGTTCGACGCTTGAAGGCGCCCAAACATATGCCGCAATCAAATAATTGCCTTAATAAATTCGCTTGAATACGTTTTAAGTGCCAGCGATTTGCACTGAAGTCCTGCCTAAAAATAAATCATCTACGTGTAGGCCTCACCTGTCGCGTGTTTGCTGTCACTTTGGAGGCGTCCACTTCGCGGTCGTGGGCTGGATAGGATAGGTGGCATGGTCACCACTGAGAAGATTGCAGCCGAAAATATTAAAATTAAAATGAACCCTTATGAACTTGGTTCTAGAAAACTTGGTTCAGCTTATTTCACCTGAAAATATCTTCCATTATTCAATTTAAGTAATAACTTAATAACTTAATTTTAATATTAGGACAAAGTTATTTTTATAATAATTTTATATGTATTTATTTTTTGTTAGCAAATAGTAAGTCATCATGGCTAATTGTCTATTAGATCATCTTTACTTTTTATAATGACTTTTTGTGGGGCAACACTTTTTTGGTTTTTTTTGCAAAGTGCTTGTCTAATGATCTCGCTGGCTAACTCTGTAATTTTTCACAGTGACTGAGCCAAATCTGGCATTTGAGACTTGGCAATAAAGCCCACTCAATATCGACCATCTTTGGCGACGTCTCACGCATCTTTTCGTGCCAATTGCCAACGGTTCAAACGTTGTTGCCTGTTGGCAACAGAAACCCCTCTTTTTATTTTTTTTGTCGGTTTTGCTTAGGCAAATCCAGTTAAGAGCCGTAGAGCCATTTTGATTATTTTCACATTGGCGGCGCTGTTGTCTATGCCCTGGCACTTTTCCTGGTCAAAACACTCTGGACAAGCACAATGGCGGACAATGAAAAAATCAGTTTTAATGGCTGGAGACCATAAAGGCGTCATGGCTCATAATTCATTTGGGGGGCGAACTTTGGATTTCGTTATGGAACCATCCGTGATTGCGCTATCTCCTACCGGCTCTTGTCACTCTCTCTCTGCACTCGTAGTAGTATCTCTCTATCGGTGTCTCCAGGGGTCCAGGGTTTCGATCAGGCCATTTCACACTATCGCCACTTTTATCGACAATTTTATTTGGCTCACTCGCCAGCCGTCAATCGGCCCTGAATCGCAACTGTCATGGTTTCGAGCAGCGAAGTGCCAAAGCCAGCCATGAAATCACTCTCCCCCAATTGGTTGCATCCAGCACAGGGGAAAAAATTTTACGGGCTTTTGAAATGACTTTCTTTTATATTTTTTGATAAAAATTACAACCCTTAGTTCTCTAATCACTATTAGGTCTATAGTTATACATCACAAGTTAGTATGACCTAAAAACCAATCCCTTTTTAAACTATATCTTTTTTTTGACTGCCTCTTCAAGTTTCCTTAGCTCTTGTTGGATCGTAAAATTTTCTAAGCTCATTATTTGCTCATATTTTTACTATTGGCCGGCAGGGCTTTTGTTGCAGCTGTAGAAAAGAGTCAAGAAAAAAATTTAACGCTATTTCTGTTGCTGGCTGATGACAAAGTGAAAGTTTTTTTTTTGTATTTGTGCCGGCAAAACGTAACAACTAAACAAAGCTTCGGGCCATATAGCTTCATTTATATATATATATATATATATATATATATATATGTATGTGGTTTGTGTTTGGGGAGGGATGTCAAAGATCATGGGCCCCGGGAAAAGAAGACCCAAGCGCAGTCTGGGGTCCCTCACGCTTTTCTGTTGACAGCTCTTTTTCCTTTTTTTCGCGGTTACGAACGACTATGCGATAAAAATTTGTCACATCTTGATAAGGCTAAGGCATCCGACACTGCCGGTTAGTGTGGTTTTATTACTTGGCTTTTCACACCCTCAAAATGGCCAGGGAATGTCAGGTTTGTCTTGCCCCTGGGACTCTATTAATTAGGCAAGTTTTTACGAAAATGAATGGAAATTCTTCGGGAAACCATATCCCAACTAAATGGCATTTGCATTTTTGAGTCATCCATCAATTTGCTCCGCTGTCTCTGCTCAGTATTGATTTGTGAACTATAATTGCCTTTGGCTTTATTTTCTCAAAGCTTTCATTTCGCAGTACCACCGTATTTGGATGTGTGTCACACGGCGTATGAGTAATCTCATTCAGGCAAAATCTTATCAAATGTCAGCGGCGAAATGCAAACAATTATCAAATGGTTGAGTTTAAAGAAAACATTTAGCCAGGCAGGCAGGCGGCTGACTGAGTTGGCTATCTGCAGTTATCAGCCAACAACTCCCGATAAGCCATCCAAAGCCGAAAGGCAATTCAGAAATGCGCTTTTAAATTGCGTCGCCATTTTCGGTCTATCGCCGGGCGACTAAACGTATTTTGCATACATTTCCATTTGCATAGAGTGGCCCACAGGTGGGCGCAGCTGGTTCGGCGAGGTGCTGACAAACTGCACATAATAAATATAATATGTATTTCGTATAAAATAAATCAGAGCTGCGAGAGCTCCGAAAGTGAAACGTTACCGGATGTTGCAAGATTGACAAACTGAGCCGAGCTGAGCTGAATGGGGCGAAGCAGCGCGCCAACATGAAACTCTATCGATTGCCGGGGTGGCTGACTGACTATTTTGCTCTTCCACCATATCCCCCAGACATCCCTCTATATCTGTGTGTCTCTGGTTGGATGCATTGACAGATTGCAGTGTATAATCGCACAATCGTGTAGTCATTGGCACATTAAAAAAAGCAATAGCCAAGAGCGGGCAAAAAACAAAATACAACATTGGGAAGAGAAACGCCAGAGTCTATTTCTGATGTTGCCTTTTGTAAAAGTGCATTGAACAGCGAAATTAATGCAAGTCAAGTAATGCGGAAAAGGGCGTGCCCGACTATTTGGGACGTATAAAAGAAAAGCAAACAAAAATCGATATACAAACAAGTGACCAGAACTGAAATCACAGACCGCTGACTTGAAAAAAAAAATGAAAAGAAGAAAATCGTGCAAAATGTATACAAATTGGTCAACTTCCGGTGGCAATTGAGCAGCGGTCAACTCCAGTTATCGCGTGACCACTTTGGCGATCAGATCCGGGCGTCCCGAAATTATATAGCCAATGCTAATTAACAGAACGAGCCCGCACAAAAGTGTGAAAATTGTGTGAAAGTTCCGGGGAGGGCCAGCTCCCCGGCCAGTATAGATGTTGATGTGGATGGGATGCAAACACAATGTAATATTGACAAAACCCGAAAGCGAAATGCAACAACCATTGTTTTGGGGTATTCGTTTAGTTCGGTTGTCAGGTAGACAGAGGCAGGCCAGTCCAGCGCCGGAAAATCGATTAGAAATCGCTGGCAAATGACAGCGCAAGAGGTGTGCCCGTTGGCTTTAAACCGACAGCCAGGCCAGCACCGAAAGTGGCAGTGTCAGATACACAGATACGTGGCTACAGATTCGCTGTTGGTGGATATTCCCGCGAGGAGTTCCCCCAAGGATATACCCATCCAAAAACGTTTATTCACGTTTATCGTATCATCATGGTATAGCTGATCATCATCATCTTTTGGCGGACAGGCGAACTGGCGGACAAGCGAAAGTTTAGTCCCAAATGTACGGTAATAGTTATAGACGAGAGCGCTTGTGCCAAAGGTGCAATTAAAATTTAAAGTAGTTAATTAATTTAATGCAAAGTGCCGACTAACGGTGGGTTTCGGTCTACAAAACACAGACGGTGCTATTCAAAAAACCAAACCACCCGAGTACAGTGGTGTTTAGTCAATTAATTAATTATTGGATGCATTCTTTCAAAGATGGTCTTTAAAATATAATTACCCAGATGGATATTGCGAATCACACAAGAGGAAATAATTAAAATGTTCATCTCTTTTGCAAATTAAAAACCTCCAAAGAGCCATTTGGCTTAATGAATAACTAACAATATGATGACATGCAGAGCTGTTGGATTATAATTAAATTCTCATTTATTTTTTGGCAAATTTCGATGCAACATTTTTGTCAGCCAGCCCACCGTGGTCTCCTGATAGCGGTCTTTGGATGTCTTAACCAAGTTGTTATTAAAACTTTGGCCAGTTTTTGCTCTACAACTTGTGCATAATTTATGTGTTTAATTAAATTGTATTTTTTTGAGGACTTTTTTTTTGTAATTGCATAATAGCGTTGGCCTATTGCTCGTTGACGGGACATTATGAATGGTTATGCCTTTCGGTTGATTACAGCGGGTATCCAGTTACTAAATGGTGGATATTTGGGGTCGTTTGTAATAGTTTGATGAAAGTTGACGAACCAGAGTAGAAAACTATGGCACACGGCCGGATGCATTGATTTTATAGGCAAGAGTTAATGATATAAATATCTTATCTTATAAACTTTAAAAAAATTAACAAATAATTGAGACAATTACAAGTAAGAGCCATAAAATAATAAAAATAGGGACTAGGGAAAAAATACAAAAAAAAAGGTAAACACTTAAAGAGGAAATTTGACAGGCGACGATTTACATTGCAACAGCTGTTGTAAGTGCGGCTTGCAACAACAGCTCCAGCTCCCGCTCCTTTACAACTTGGAGTGTTGTTTTTTGGCAGCTTTTGTGAAGCCTCGAAACAACACAACCGAAAAATTGTTAATTTAATTACAACACTTGCGTTCCTTTGACTGCTGCGACGATTACCAAAGCTTTCAAGCACCAAACACATTAGACAATTATTTCGGTGGTTGCCACATATGGAGGAAAATGTGTTGCAAACGCCACACAGTCCGGCAATTTGCTCTGTGGTTCCGAACCTTTTTGGTGAGCGCCAAAAATTTTCGTTGTTTTTTACAAAATTAAAAAAGAAACACCCAAGCCAACAACTACTCAAAAAGGTAAACTAATGACGCCTAATGGGAAATGGCTTATGGCGGGGTTTTTATTATTATTTATTTTTCTTACAATTTCTGTGTATATTTTTTTTGGCGTGGCCAAAAGTCGGCTTTGCAGATGGCTTAGATAGCAAACATACACCCGGCCAGGCCCGGGGCAATCGCAATTGTCTTTTAATGTATCTAACTCGCTGTCAGAGTCGGAAAACGCACAATGCCCCCAGACTAAGACCCCGGAGACCCTGTTCCAAGTTGCGTCACATTCGCAGTAACAGTCATAGGCTGTTTGGAGTCTAGTGGCCAAACCCAGACGCCAACATGCCTTGGCTGCATTGAAATTGAATTGGAATTGAAAATACATGCGACTATAAATTGGCGTAGTCAATGTGCCGAACGATGACTGTTCAAAACGCCATAAGTCATGCCCGGTTTCGATTCGATTCGTTTCGTGGGTCGGGTAATTAATAAGCGCTCCCGATCCATGCAGTACCGCCAGTTTCGCCTCGCCGGTCTGGACCAGAGGGCTTTACATCAATAATTATACTTCGTCAGTACATGCATATAGGCATCCCCATAAGTGCACACATATTGGAGTGTTATGCAAACCACCCGGCACTAATTGTAATGAAGGGGCGGGCCGGGGTTGGCTGGAGGATAAGGTTGCACTTCCAAAATATCTGTTGTTTGCCACACCGAGAGCTTTGCATGCCAAACCTTAATTAAAATCATCAAAGAAATGTGAATTTCTCCATGGCAATACATCCATATTCAGGCTGGCTGTCCAAACAATAAAAATCTTTTACGATCAGTGCTTCATTAGCGAATTTATGATTCACTAAAAACTCCGATCATCGCAAACATCTGCTTTAGGTTCAACATTTTCGTGTATTTTCAGCTTTATGTTCCCTCTGACCTGGTAGACATATTCCACGATCTAGTAAACGTACCTAACAAATAATAATGGATATTTTGTGGTCAATGTTTTACTACCCTTTTAAGTTTCAAAAATAGATTAATGCCGGGAAGAAGAACCAGGAATTAAGTGTCACGAACAAACAAAGTGCAGTGAAAACGTTTTCAAGTTGGGACTTAGCCGGGCCTCGGAATATTACGTATACGCAAAGGTGGCACCGAAAATCGATCAAACTAGATGTGGGGGCAAAAGAAACAACCATAACCCTCGACTAAGCCAAGAATAATGGTTATGAAAGTACGGTTACGTTTTGGCATTTGTCATTGTTTGGTTGATTGATTTTTTGCCTCAAAATCTAGCCATGACTTTCAGCAAAAGTTCTGCGATTGAACACTTGCTGGTTGGATTTGTTGCGAAACTTGTCTGTTAATTGCAGTGGTGTCAGGCACATTGAGGAACTGGCAACTGCGTTTCCCCACCTGCATGTGGTTGTCGAATCTCCTGCTGTTCGGTGGGAAGATATCACACCGCAGTGTGTTGGCTGTTCTTCTAATCAGCCCAAGGCAAGCCCAAAAACCTTTCCGACTATGTAGTACTCGAGTGGTGGGCAGCCTAATTGAGCGGCTCTGTCGCCCAGGCCAAGTGCGTCTCTGCCAGTCGGTTGATTTTTATATTTTTATTAAGTTTTTTTCTCGTCTGTCATGGTGCACAATGCTGATGATGATCAACCCAATTGCCGGCGAGTAATAAACGTTGGAGAATCAGCAATGCGTGGCAGCTGCGAGGAGATGATAGTTTGCGCCCACGATGGCAGCGGCAACAACGAGCGCGGCATGATGATGATGTTGAGTTGATTGGGTTCATGGCACACAGTGGGATGTTCTACAATTAATGGAAAGCCCAAAAACAAAAATTACATTTAATTACTAATGATATTTTAAAACTAGGACCTTGTAAGGTATTCCAAAACATCTTCAAGAATAATAATCTAATAGGGTTTAGGACTTAAGCCCACTGTGCAACAGACACCCATTCATATCTCCAACGAGGCGCAGCTCGAGAAGATACAACTTTAAAAAGAAACTTCAAAAAATAAGAAACAGTGACAGACGCCTCGTTCGAGTGACAAGGAAGCACTTGTGTCTATAGTCGACTGCCAGTGATTGTGATTTGCATATGTGGTGTATCTGAAAGGCATTGTATGTGACGGCCGCAGTATATACATAATATGAGTATGAAATTTTGTTATTGTGAGGCCACAAGTCGAGCCCCTCTTTGGCTAGTTTCGGGCCGTCGGGCCAAAAGGCCAGATCAACAAGTTAATTGAGCAATGAAGCTCCGAATTCATAAAGCCAATAGCAATGCTCGAATGGATATGACTGACAGTCCCCCGACATTAAGCAGCTGTTTTTTAAGCTTAGCCTCTCGCTCTCTAGTCGTTTTTTGAGTGACAGAGACGAGTTTTGAATTGTTCGGTTTCAATTTCGCGGTTGACAATGGATTTTACTATATAATTACACGATCTTCAATGTGACTTCTCTGCCACTTCCCAAGCTTTGATGTTCGCCACGCTCCACAGGCAAGTCGGCCAAAATGAGAAAAAATACAAAACACAGAAATGGTGAAAAAAAGTGGTAGGAAAAGTGCATTGAGACTATTATGCAAGCCGTGAAATTATGAGTTATGCTTCCTGTGGGCCCCTCGCCGTTAATTAGCTATTAAATAATGAAATGGCCCAGCCAAGTCATGTGAATGTGGGCCAATTTTCATGCTTCATTTGCAATGATTTTGCCATTAGGCTGCCTGCTGCCTGCTGCCTGCTGACCAACATTTCCGACCGTCTATCAGGCTGCATGCAATCAACAAAGTTATATTTCTTTACTTAAGACTTCAAGTCTAGAGTCTCGTCTCTTTTACTTTTTCTTACCGGTCGAGAACAACAGAGTCAACCCAGTTGCCTGGTTTTTCTTTCTACACCCTGCCCCCTTCAACTATTGCCACATATTGTGGATTGTGGATAGCACGGTACATGGCACTCGCCAACGTTTGTTTGATCAATAGCCAGCCGGCCGACAAAACTGCTGCCAGGCTGCCAGGCCAACAGGCCGCCAGGCAAATTTATGTTTATTGCATGTGAAAGTATTTTGCCAATCAATTGAGTTGCCGCTGCTCGAGAAACATTCTCGTTCAGTGAAAGCTTTCCACCCGGTTGACAAACAAATTCGAAACAGAGAGAAATAGTTTTTGGTTTTTAAAAAAATATTAAAACATTTATAATGAAAATATGTAGTCTTGGCAGTCACCTCCATTGCTTGGAAAGTCATAAATATTAAGTTCTTTATGACTGCTCTAAAGTCTACTATTTTTTGGCGTGCACAGCGTTTCCTGTTTGCTTTTCCAGAGCAGATGCTGGAAAAAAGGGGAAAAGAAAAACGACTTTTACTTTGGCCCGACCCGGCCATCTGTGGCCTGTTCTAGTTTGGAGTTTGTTTGAGGTTTTAGCCTGGGCCTGAGTCGGTCCATTGACTTTGGTGGATCGAATAGTCATGGTCTGGGACAAACAAACAGCGTGATTGTCACAAATTGCTGCATCGATTGGTGTTGCACTTACAGATGTTGCTGTTAGTCTGGCTTTGTCTGAGTGTGTTGCATTGTTGCATTAAGCTGCACTTTTGCTACAGTTTTCTCCGCGGGTCGCCGCCAAGTCAGCCAGGGAGCCAGCGGGCGATCGTGCCTCTGAGATGCAATTCATCAATCATAATTTGTATGTCATTCACTAATCGTTCGCACTGCTCCCGAACTCCACCATGGCTGGCGATGGCCCAGCGATTGCCCCACCATGAGGCGATCAATTCAATTTACTTGATGCAACGCAATGCGTTTTGTTTTCTCTCAAGTAATTAACGGCCAGTCCCACTGGGCCCTTATGTAAAGCTCCCGATAATGACTGGTGATCTATAGGCTCGACCTCCCGCCCATCGCACTTGACCATCAAAAAACCCAAAACAACAATGATTCATTGCATTTTCTCCACCCATGCGTGAGTCAAATATTGAAGGAAAATGCAGACATTTTTTAGGCGGAAAAAATGAGTATGATGACGCTTACCGTTGAGAAATGTTTTGTGTAAATTGATGGCTTGACAGAATGTTTCATAATGGCACTCGTATTCATAAACTTTGAACTGATCTGAACTGATGCATGAACGATTTGATTAATTAATGAATAAGTTCGATCATGTTCACTCAATACTTACAAATCGGTTTGGAAATCTGAGACAACAGGCGGAGGTCGCGAAAGATGATGCGGTTAACCTTAAAGGGAGTCATGGTGTTGGGTTAGAATGAATAGGAACCCTCTAAAAATATGCCCAAAATAGGAATATGTTTTAAAATTTGCATCTTTGATTTATTTTTTAATTTATTGACAACTATTCCAAAGACTACTTAGTGGAATCTATCAACTAACCTGTCCCATCTTTGCAGAATGAAGGCTTCGAACTACCCGCAACGCATGGCATCAGCAAAACGGACGGAAGCTGCATCAGCCACCACAGCCAAGGTAACGGGAACGGAAGCGGGAATCATCACCATCTCGTTGGACCCTTGCGCTCCACAGACCTGGCCAGCGGGGCCATGGAGTGCCTGCCGATGAGCAGCAGTGCCCACCATACCCATCTGATGGCAAGCGCAGTGGCGGCAGCGGCGGCGGGAGGAGCGGTCACCGCCTCGCCCACAGCAACCGTGGTCGTAGGGGCCACATACCCGCACCACCTGCACCACCACCACCATCTTAGCCACCATACGCCCTACAGCAACAGCTACGGCAGCCATCACAATATCCACAGCGAGCAGACCAAGTCGCTGCAGGAGCTGCAGCACGAGGTCGGTGCCCTGCTGGAGTTCCGGGATCTGGTCATCGAAACTTTTCCCGATCTCAAGAACAAGATGGCCTCCATGTCCGCCACACCGTCGACACCCACCTCCTCGGTAGGGGCCATGGGTGGCAGTCACTCGGTGGGTGGCGGCAGCTCCTCATTAGCCACCAGGTGAGTTCGTTAGAGGCTGAAATGGTCCATAAATTGAATAATTTCGATGAATCTTTACCCAGCAGACGCGAGTGGGAGCCTGGCATACGCATGAAGCGAAAATTGTCGCACAAGGAACCGTCCACGTCGTCGGCGACGGCAGCCAACTCCTCCTCCGGGGCGGAGGCGTCGTCCTCGTCGCTGACACGCAGCCGCAGCAACTCGCACAGCGGCAAGAAAGAGCCAAAGAGCGGAGAGAACAACAACGGGAGCGTTGTCCAAGACTCCGGCTTCTCAACGGAGACCAGTTCCTCCAAGGAGGGCCACAGTGCCTCCTCCACCAACGGTGCTATGACGGTGAGTCTCCGCCACCCAGCCCATAATCATAATTTCTTTAAAAATTTATTAATTTTCATTTTCGATTAAAACCAGGTGGCCATAGCAGCCAATCGCCTCAGTTGCGCGGAATCCGATGATGAGCTGCTTAACCTGCTGGACGTCATACACCGCAAGTCGAATCGCTTACGCGAGGAGGTGGAGCAGCTGCAGAGCTACGAGCGCCAGCAGGAGGATGCCCAGAAGGGGGGCGACAGCAAGGGAAGCGGCTCCAAGGCAATGACGCCCCAACAGTTCCGCGAGCAGGTGGAGCGGCTGAACCGCGAGGATATCAAGCAGCTGCGCAGGGAGCGCGATAGATTGCTGGACAAGCTGGCCGAAATGGAGGCCGAGACTCTGACGGGGCGGATCAAGGCGGCGAAGATGAGCGACCAGGTGGAGGAACTGATCGGCGTTAAAAAGGATCTCGAGGAGCAGCTGAAGCTGGCCATGGCGCAAAAGTTAGAGCTGAGCTCGCGGGTGCAGCAACTGCAGCAGATGCAACAGCAACAAAGCAAGAGCTCTTCCAGGTAGATATTCAAATCAGATCCTTAAGATAATATTATTAAAATATGTTCCTTTACTATTTTCAGCGCCAGTCAGTCGGATTTCTCCAGTCAACGCAACTTTCTATCCTCAGCCACCACGGTGCTCTCCAACGGCAGTCGCCAATCGGCTGGCAATAGCCACGTTAACAGCCACACCCACAACACATTCCAGCCGGTCGTCCTTGATCAGCCAGCTCAGGAAGCATTCCATCAAAGCTCCAGCAGTGATATAGCAACCTTGAAGAAACAGCAGCAGCAGCAGCAGTCGTTGGGTCGCCTCGATGGCATCGTTAGCACGCCGGGGGCGCGCAACTCCAAATGCCGGCTGACGGATTCCAAGCGTTTTGCGGCCATTCTGCTGGAGACGAATGTGCTGGAGCTGCAGCGACACCTGCTCACCCTGTCCGTTCAGAACCAGGTGCTGGCCCAGAAGCTGGAGTCGTCCAGCAAGTCCAAGACGCAGCTGACCAAGCGGCTGGACAAGAGCTTCGAGGATTCCGAGCATCTACGCTATCAGCTGGAGGAGAAAAGCATTGAGCTGGAGGGCACCAAGGCGCAGCTGCGTCTCGTCGAATCACGCCTCCAGGCGAGCAATAGCACCGCCAATTCGTACTTGAACTCCTCCCAGCACGATTACGAGACGAATCGCTCTTCGGCTTCCACCACCCTGATGCTGAGTCGTCGCGGAGTCTCGGATTCGGTGGACTCCACATCGACGGCCATGCCTGCCCCGCCAGTTACGCAAATCAGCACGCCCAGCATGAAGGCGATGGTGCCGCTGGCCATGGATGAACTGCAGCAGCACAGCAGCAGTACAGAGTCGGCGCATGAACACGAGAACCAGCAGCAGCAGCAACAGCATCAGCAGCAGCAAGGTCTGCGAACGCCCAACTCCACCCTGAGCAAGACGATCACTGCGAGTCCCTGTCCTGTGGGCAGCAGCACACCCAGTAGTATTGCTGCCCGGGTGATGAGCACCAGTGTGGGCGGAGTGAGTCCCTTTGATTCCTCAAACCCGACAGGGCGGCAAAGTGCGTTCCGCAAGTTCAACAGCACCAGCAAGCCCAGCAAGATTCCACTTCCGGGCAGCAAGGCGGCAGCTTACTTTACTGGCAAACCACCAACTGGCAGACCTGCAACGGCGGGACGGTCGCCCCCATCGGCGCACAACTCCAGTAGCACCTCGTACGGCAGCAAATCCTCGCTGAGCCGCAGCACCGGCAACCTGCAGAGCTTGAGGAGAGCGGACACATCCGCCTCGAACCACTCGCTGAGCACGAATACGAGTCGGAGCTCAACCTCGTCTTCGATTCCGCTGGCCACCACACCCTATTCATCCGGTTCGACTGGCGGTAATCGCAGCCAGCCGACCGGTGCAACTACTCCGTCCCCGCGTGTGCTCCAGAATTCGCCGCTGCCCAAGCTAAAGAGGGATACGATCAGTTCGCGAGTGCGCCACTTGGACTCGCTGTCGAGGGAGGGCGGAGGCAAAGGCGGCATCACCGGCGGCTCCATTGCCGCCCAGCTAAGCTCGACGCTGCGCAAGGATCTCCAGCTGAGCGGGAACTCCGCCGCGGGTGCACCGTACCACCACAGACGCAGCGCCCACTCGCCGGCCAGTGAACGGGCCCAGGGGCTGGGCGTGTCCCGGCGGTACAGTAGCGCCTCGGCGGGGGGCAACGCTGGGCGAACGATCGGGAGGGATCAGGGCGACACTCTGGGGCTAGCCACCACGCCCACTTCCAGCTTTGGCGACAGTGATAGTGGCAAGGTACGCACTCTCAAATCAACATTCTTGGGTTGGTTTAAGTGAATTATAATAATACTACTGATAATACCGATACATACATTTATATCTATATATATATGAATATTTACTGATTACCGTTTAATATGCCTTCTATACCGATTACGATTACGATACAAGAAACGAAATCAGCAACAAAGAACCACAGAATCATCATCTTCGTTAAAAAACAGTTAAAAAACAGAAACTTAATTCAAAGTGAAAAAAAAAAACTGAAATCAGCGTCATACAAATTCGATATTAACTATATACGTTAAAAACATAGTTACATGCTTATACATTATTTATTTAAACATACATACAATTAACCCTCGGCATATATACACCACATGCATACACATATCTAATCTAGTTACATGAGTATATATATATCCCTTATATATATATTATATAGCCGAAAAAATGATCGTGTAAACGTCTCGTGCCTGAATAACTTGATTGTTGTTTGTCCTTAATTTTGTCAACTAAAAACGGATTGGATTAGAGGTGGAAACTTATCAGTTCTGTAATTTATCAAATTCTATTTTATTTTGTATTTTGTTGGTCAACTTCTTGCCAAAGCCACCTGAAAGATATTTCCAAGAACGGTGAATAGTATCTCATAATTCCACATCCTTGAAGAAGGTTTTAAGACCCTGCTGGCCTTGCTTGGGTTTTGGGTCGTTGACTCATCATCAGTTAACACTTGGCTTAGTGAAAGGTGCCTCCTATTAAGCTCTCACTGCCTATCGATGCCTTAGGTGCTCAGTAGCTGGCTTTAATTAATAAGCAATTTCACATGCAACAAAACCAGCAACAGCAACACCAGCTATAGCAACAGCAAAAGCAATGTTTCCTCTATAAAGTTGTATATAAAAAAAGTAAAAACAAAAGTCAATGCATGTACAATATCATTTCATTTACATATACATTATGCAAATCACGTTCGAGTCGAGTATATACTTTGCCTCAAGTGTGCATGCCTCATTGTTGGATCAGCCAGTTTCTCATTGTGTTCGAAAGCGAGTTTAAGTTTAATTATTAATTTGCGTGTGTGTATTTAAAATTTATCATTATTATTATCTCCTTCTTTGTAATTAATTTGTAAGCTATACTTTAACTATTTACTGGGCTTAACTTAAAGGCTAATTTATTGATTTGTGTATGAAGCAGATCGGCTAATACCTACGTATGCATATACGCTATTGTGTAAAGAAAATATATAAATTTGTTTAGAATATGCTAGACCATGCGGTTTATTATTTTTTGTGCAATTTTCGAAAAATGACTTGCCAGTTTCAAGTTGAGGATCATGAAGAGGTTCATTTTTCCATCCTGTGGTCGTTTGCTCATCCCAGAAACCCCAACTAACCCACACCCTCACCTCCACAACATCACACCAGGACAATACCACACCATCAGCAGCAACAAGTGCTTCATTTTGGCTTTGTTTGTGCATTACTTGACACTCGAGAACAATTCCAATTAGATGATCACTTGATCACTTGAAATAATTTGTATCTAATGCTGTAATTTCTTTTTACTTTTACTTTTTCTTTCTGCGCCTTTCTACCCTACTGTTTGTATGTCTACTCCAAAAAAAAAAAAACATATAAAATCAAATATTAAAAACTGTCTGTTGTCGTAACTCACATATATACTTATATATTTTGTATATCCAAAACAAACCAAAAAAAAAAACTGACCGTACCAAAAATATCCCCCGCAAAAAATAAAACATATATAAATATATGTATATAAATATCCAACAAACCAACCAACCCAAAAACCACAACCAAACCGTATCCCAAAAAACCACAAACCATCAACAGCCCAAACTGTAACTAAAACCATTGTGAAAACCGAAAAACAAACCACTACTCTTCCTAACAAAAACACCCAAGAGAATATAACCGGAGTTGGTATGGAATGGCAGATATATGTGGACTGAAGGTGGTGAACTGATTGATTGATTGACTGATTGAGTGATATGTTGGTGGTGAAGCAGCACTGCATGCAAAAAATTAAAGAACAACTGCGACTGGAGTTTTTGGTATCGGACAGCCACAGATAAACTAGCGATGGCCAAACAAGAACAAGGAGCAGCGCCCTCGCCCAGTCCATCCTTACCAGCTAAGATCAGCTCAGCTCAGCCCCAAAAAAGAAAAAATTAATATATAAATAATATATATACAATCAGCCAAAGCTCAGACATCAGTCCCGAGCCTGTTATGTTGTATATCGTTTGTCTGTTTTGTTTTCGCCAAAAACGCAGAGACAATGAAGTAGACACTTTGCCGCCATTCGTTATACGCGTAAGTCTCTTTTGTTGTATCTCACTTAGTAGGTTTAAGCTTTACCATTTCTTTCCAATCCACTATCCACAATCCACCCCGCAAATCCCACGAATCCTACTTGCCACAGCTTTCTTTTGCTTATCTCCCCCCTTTACCTTCACCGAGTTGCCAGCATTGGTTTTGATTTTGTTGTAGTTTGTAGTGGATCTAGGCTAGCCGACCTATCAAGACTACCTACCTAGACTTAGACCCTCACCCTTTCTAATAGCAAACGGGTTGTGCACACACAAGAAACACTCAAGAAATTTAGCTCGAATCGACTTTTGAAAAAATGCCAAGTAAGGTAAAACGTAAACGAAGCGAGTGACTTACAAGTTGTACATAAACTGATTGGTTGATTGATTAATTAACATTCTTACTGTGCTAACAAAATAAGTAATGGTGCCCAAGGTTGAGGTTCTAATCGCTGTCCCAGTTACCATTTTGCTACAAGCTAACCCAAAATACTACTCTTCTTTTGTTCAGTTTGAAAACCTTTTTCTTCTATTGTTCCTAATTTCGTTCTCATCCTCATGGCTTGAATCATGGCACTTTGAAGCTAAGATCTGATATTCTATTCTGTTTTTTATTGCTCTACCCCCGAATCCCGAGTAGTATTTGGCCAACCCACCCGTTGAAAAGCCAAATTTCCGTCCCCATAACCAAAATTGGCAACTCTGGCAAACGAAAACGATTGAAGAGGAATTCCTGCATCCGAGGCAGCTTTACGATGTGTCCGAGGAGACCGCCTACGACTCCTACTATACCCATTTCACATCGCCCGATTCCATGGACTGTGGCAGCGACAATCTCCTGGTCACCTTCGACTATGGCTACAGTGACTCCATTGAGGCAAGAGCTGATACCGATCCTGGCGACCTTAAGGATGATCGGGGCGAAGGCGCTGATCCCGATGCGGATGCTGAGGGAGCTATTTGGTTCGGCACCCCGCCAAAAGACAAGAAAGAGGCGAACCTCTTCGAGGTGCATCATGTGCAGCACAAGCTGCTGGATGACAGCATGCAGTCGCTGATTTCCTACGATGTGGATGATTTTGAGGAGGAGGAGCTATCCGATACAGAACCGGATCAGGATGAGGAGATCTTCTACGACAGCATTGAGTGCGTTTGAGCTTGATCCTCTCAATCCCTGTAATCTGTCTATCATGTCTAAACTAGTCTTTGATTTCGGCAAACTTCCTGCACACACTTTGTATAATTAATTACCAGGCTAAAAGGGATAACTATGTGTATGTGTAGCCGTAGTATAGTGTTATGTGACGTATATATGTTGATTCGGTTTAGTTTTCCAAGGGTCTTGCATTGAGAGATTGCAATTGAAATGAATATCGGACTGAATCGTTTGTTATATTATATTATACCTTATACCTTCCTCTATTAAAAATATTAAACCCTAAACCAACCGTTCAGGGCCTTAGTCTGTACACATGATGGTTTCTTCGACTATTTATTATTATTACCATAGTAACACCGTAAATACGTTATGACCACTATTTTTGTATAATTTAGCGTGTAGATCGAGTTGAATGTGTGCGTCTTTGTAAGAGTCTTAAGTTAGTTATGCAGCTCTATTGCCTATTTACTCAAACTACGATTACGATTAATTTACTCGTTCTAGGCCGGCTAAGTAGTTTAGTTGTTAATCAAATTTAGTTAACGCATTGCATCTAATGTATGTATGTACAGTTTGGTATACTACTTGTGTATGTATTCGATTTAAGTCATAAACAGGCAAATGTAATAAGGTCTATCTATCATGTTATCACGAAACTGCGTTTACTACATTTATAAATCCAACAGACATAGAAGTGAGGGAAACCAGCAATTATGATTCATATTAAAGCTATTTACAATAAATATGTATTCAAAAGGCAGCAAATGTAGACATGTATCCATTTAAACAGCAAATGTAATTGATAAAAACATTTAAAAAACAAACAAAAAAAAAAAACTAAAATAAAAATATTAAAAAACAAATGTCTGGGTGTTTTTCTTAAATCTGTTCATGAGTAAGTATGATAACAATATCCCAACATGGCAAATGGTTTGTCCAATCAATAAATCAATTTGAAAGTTTGTCAATGAAAGCCAAGTGGCAGAAATTGAAATTAATTGAAATTGAAATTTTGTAAATGCATTGCAAATTTTCGAGACCTCCACTACAAAACTCTCCATTTGGGAACGTGCTCCAGTGACTTTATTTCAAATGCCACATAATTGATTAAGAGCGGAGAAAGGTGGTTTCTCTCGAACGTGAGTACTCTTTTCTCTGGGAGCAGGCCACTTGGCACTGGGGTATCGGTCTCAGGCTCAACCAGTTGGAAATGTGCGGTCCGTGCCACCAGAACGCAACCGGAACGGGTTTTTAGCTGCGTTCAATAAACCTCGGGAGCACTTAGGGAGTGTTTTTTTTTCGGACCAATAAACCGATTCGAAAACCCACAGCAGTCCATAAATGCCAGAGCCCTCAGATATGGCCTTATCACAACATTGCTAACGCCTCTCGAGCCGGGAACATCGCGAAAATCTGATAACAGCAGCATGGATTTCGAGGAGATTCTGGCCAAGTGCGGCAACAGCAGTCGTTATCAGTTCCTGCTGCTCGCGCTCTACGGCTACCTCATGGTCGTCATTTCGATGCACTACTTCTCCCAGAACGTCATCAGCTTTGTGCCCGATCACTGGTGCTATCACGAACAGCTGACGAATCGCAGTTTCGCCGAGATCGAGGAAATATACTCGAGATTCGAGTACCCATCGTGCACGCGACTGGAAACCATCGATCAGAATGGGGGGAATCACACGGTCAGCTCGGAGAGGTGCAACAAATGGATCTACAAATACGACTTTGGTTATCAAAGTATGAATACAGAGGTAGGTGTTGCTCTGAAATATAAAGTAAATGTACTGTTTTGGCGGAAAATTGGTTGTAAAGATGCAGGTGCACATGGTAATTACTTTAAATTTTTGGATTTTCAGCTTAATTGGGTTTGCGATGATGCCTACAAGCCCCGTGTGGGACAGTCACTTTTCTTCGTCGGTTCGGTTTGTGGAACTCTGATTTTCGGGCTACTTGGCGATAGGATTGGCCGCATCAAGGCCTTGATTCTGGCCAACTGGTGCGGTTTCCTCGGCGACTTCTCGACCATATTTACCAGAAGCCTGGTCTCGTTCTCGATTTGTCGTTTCATCTCAGGACTGGCTGCCGATGCCAACTCATATCTCATGTATATATTGAGTGAGTTTTTGTTAAAATACCTAATTGATTTGCTAATTAAATGGGGTGCTTTGATTAGTACTCGAATATGTATCCCCATCGCTGAGAAATGTGGGACTCAACACCGTGCTGGGGTGCTTCTATTGCCTGGGCCTGATCGGCGCGTGTTGGCTGGCCGTTTGGGTTGGCCACTGGCGCATTTTCCTGGCCTGCTCCTCCGTGCCGCTGCTGCTGGTCACCCTCTACTACTTCCTCGTCCAGGAGAGCGCCCAGTGGCTGGTCACGCGAGGCGACATCGACGGCGCCCTCCAGCGGCTGCAGCGCGTGGCCAAGATAAATCGCCGACAAGTGGCCGACGATGACTTTAAGGCGTTCCGCAGCTACTGTGAGGAGCACTACCGCAAAGAGGCCAAGGAGGCGGACCAGACCGATGCCAAGCTCACGGACATGCTGAAAACGCCGCGCATGCGCAGTACTGCCTTCAAGCTATTGCTCATTTTGTAAGTCGATATTTGGTTCACGTTATAGGGAAAAGAATTTGTTTATTTCATGACTAATGACTGGATTATTCGACAAAGTATTTTTTGTATATTTACAAGAGTCTCTGAATCCCAATCCCTAAACTTTGTAAACATTGTTGCACTTCCACTTGAAGTCGCACTTGAAACTTGAAACATCAAAACATGTACTTGAATGATCTCTGTTTTGAAACTGAGACCCAGTTCTCAGTTTCCCAGTGATTGTTGTAAGTTGAATACTTTTCTGTTACAGAATATTACTTTGAAATGAATCACAAAACTAATGTACCAGAGTTTTGATGAGTAATACCTTCTAAGAAACAACACACCATATTTTCAATTAGTTCCAATGAAGGTTATTATTAAATTATTACTTTCTTCTACCTCATCCACAGCATAATAATCGTGCCCTGCTACAACACCATCGCTCGAAATGTGGAGGGCCTGGGCATATCTCCCTTCATTATGTTCTCGCTCAACGCCCTGACCCTCCCACCATCCGGCTACCTGCAGGGATTGCTCCAGGATCGAATCGGTCGCAAGGCCACCGCGGTCAGTTGGATGACCATCACGGGTCTGTTTGCCGCAGCTGCCGGTCTTGTCATATCGCAGGGCAGCAATCGCAACGTGATTCTTCTGGTGGGCCTGACCCTGGCCGCGCGATTTGGCGTCTCCATCGCCGATGGGGCCAGCTCCCAGTTCTCCACGGAACTGATACCGACCTGTGTCCGAGGAAGGGGCGTGGCAGTGGTGCATGTGGCCGGCTTTGCGGCCTCCTTCCTCTCGCCTTACATCCTGCATCTGGGCACGTACTTCAAGCCGGCTCCCTCGATTATTCTGGGTCTTCTCTTCTTATCCGGCGCCTATGTGTGCCTCCTTTTGCCAGAGACTCGAAACAAAAAACTTCCCATGTCTCTGGCCGAGGGAGAGGAGTTCGGCAAGGGCGAAGGAATATTTGACTTCCTCAGCCATCTCAGAAGGTCAGAAAGTACTGAAGTTACTGTGGAGATGAGCACAAAGCCGGAGGAGGAGGAGGACACGCTGATGTCGAGGCCAGCCAAACAATAAAAGCAAACTGTAATTTCAGTTTGATTTCTGTTATCTAATTACCATCAACCCTGTCATAAATCGCAATAAATAGTATTTTCTTTATATTTAGCGAATTATCTCGTTTCTTAATTGATGATTATTTTTTGTTATTTATGTGGTTAATTTAACTTGGTTTGAAGGGCTTGGAAGTAGCTTTTATCTATGAACATTTGTAAAGATAAGATATTGGTTTAGGGTACTGAAAAATAAGAAAAGGTACTAGCGGAGTCAAACATTCAACGTAACATTATAAAACCATATATTTTTGATGATATAAAATGATTATTTTATGTTAAATAGAAAAATTAATAAACACATTAAAGGATACAAATAAAAAATCGATGCGTATACTTGATTTTCGTGTCTTAAATGATGCAATATTACGTATACGCGCTGATTAATTAAAGCCATAACTTTACCACTGCCGGGATCGGCCAACTATATCCTATAGCTGCCATAAAACTGATTGATCGGAAATGCTATTACTTTGGTATTTAAAGGGTTAGAGAGTTCAACGTATAAATGCTATGTATTTTTGGCAAAATAATAACAAATTTCATAAGGATCGGCCGACTATATCCTATAGCTGCCATATAACTGATTCATCGGAAATTCCGTTACCAGGATATATAAACTTACAAAGCTTTTATAAAAACAGAATTCCTCTATAATTTTTAAAGGAAAACATGTTTGTTTATAATCTTTAAACTAAAAATGTAAACACCCATATTTTCATTGCCTACTTTTAAGGGCACGGATTATTTGCATATAATATCATTGAAAAATAAATTTCATTTTGGTAGCTATTTAATGAAAATAAAAAAAAAATTAATTTAATAATAGCGCCCTCCTCCTCGATTCTCATAGGTTGCACTTAAGCAGGCCTGAAAAATCGGGAAATTCATTATTTATTTTTGTGTAAATGTTGGTGTTTATTTTTCTGGAGTTTTATTGGTTTATTTTTGTTGTAGTTTTTGTTGTTGTAGGTTTTTGTTATTTTAGTTTTTGTTGTTGTTGTAGTTTTTGTTGTATGTAGTTTTGGTTGTTGTAGTTTACGTTGTTATAGGTTTTTGTTGTTGCTAGTTTTTTTTTGTTAGAGTTTTTGTGGTAGTTTTGTTGTTGCGTTTTTTGTTGTTGTTGCGGCTTTTGTTGTTGTTGTATGTAATTTTGATGTAATTTTTTTTGTAATTTTTGTTTTAATTTTTTTTTTTGTAATTTTTTGTTTTTTTTTTTTTTTTTTTTTCTTTGTAATATTTAGCTGAATATCCGACTATATCTTAAAGCTGTCATTTATCTAACTGCTTGGGCATACAAGACAAGCTCCTTCTTGCAACAAGAATCGGCCAAGTCGATTGGATATTTGCAATATAAAGCCCTTTCGATTTACAAAATATATTCTATAACATAAACTGCCACTTAACTGCAAGGGTATATAAATTTCGGTTCAGTCCAAAGATAGATTTTTAGTGTGATGGGATCCCTTGAAAATGGGGTTTTCCTCTATATGGCCCACAGTGATAGCTATATCTCTATATCAAGCGGAGTACCTTAAACGATTTCTGGATCGATTCAGCATCATCCTGCATCAAAATCCTGACACAAAATATTTTTTCGATATTTCGTCCATTTTTCTGATGGGATCCCTTGAAAATGGGGTTTTCCCTATATGGTCCACAGTGATGGCTATATCTTCCCCAATTCTCATCCGATTCTCAAGCGGAGTACCTTAAAAGATTTCTGGATCGATTCGCCACCGTTCTGCATAAAAATCCTGACACAAAATATTTTTTCGGTATTTCGTCCATTTTTTTGATGGGATCCCTTGAAAATGGGGTTTTCCCCTATATGGTCCACAGTGATGGCTATATCTTCCCCAATTCTCATCCGATTCTCAAGCGGAGTACCTTAAAAGATTTCTGGATCGATTTACCACAATTCTACATCAAAATCCTGACACAAAATATTTTTTCGATATTTCGTCCATTTTTCTGATGGGATCCCTTGAAAATGGGGTTATCCCCTATATGGTCCACAGTGATGGCTATATCTTCCCCAATTCTCATCCGATTCTCAAGCGGAGTACCTTAAAAGATTTCTGGATCGATTCGCCACCGTTCTGCATAAAAATCCTGACACAAAATATTTTTTCGATATTTCGTCCATTTTTCTGATGGGATCCCTTGAAAATGGGGTTATCCCCTATATGGTCCACAGTGATGGCTATATCTTCCCCAATTCTCATCCGATTCTCAAGCGGAGTACCTTAAAAGATTTCTGGATCGATTCGCCACCGTTCTGCATAAAAATCCTGACACAAAATATTTTTTCGGTATTTCGTCCATTTTTTTGATGGGATCCCTTGAAAATGGGGTTTTCCCCTATATGGTCCACAGTGATGGCTATATCTTCCCCAATTCTCATCCGATTCTCAAGCGGAGTACCTTAAAAGATTTCTGGATCGATTTACCACAATTCTACATCAAAATCCTGACACAAAATATTTTTTCGATTTTTCGTCCATTTTTCTGATGGGATCCCTTGAAAATGGGGTTATCCCCTATATGGTCCACAGTGATGGCTATATCTTCCCCAATTCTCATCCGATTCTCAAGCGGAGTACCTTAAAAGATTTCTGGATCGATTTACCACAATTCTACATCAAAATCCTGACACAAAATATTTTTTCGATTTTTCGTCCATTTTTCTGATGGGATCCCTTAAAAATGGGGTTATCCCCTATATGGTCCACAGTGATGGCTATATCTTCCCCAATTCTCATCCGATTCTCAAGCGGAGTACCTTAAAAGATTTCTGGATCGATTTACCACAATTCTACATCAAAATCCTGACACAAAATATTTTTTCGATTTTTCGTCCATTTTTCTGATGGGATCCCTTGAAAATGGGGTTATCCCCTATATGGTCCACAGTGATGGCTATATCTTCCCCAATTCTCATCCGATTCTCAAGCGGAGTACCTTAAAAGATTTCTGGATCGATTTACCACAATTCTACATCAAAATCCTGACACAAAATATTTTTTCGATTTTTCGTCCATTTTTCTGATGGGATCCCTTAAAAATGGGGTTATCCCCTATATGGTCCACAGTGATGGCTATATCTTCCCCAATTCTCATCCGATTCTCAAGCGGAGTACCTTAAAAGATTTCTGGATCGATTTACCACAATTCTACATCAAAATCCTGACACAAAATATTTTTTCGATTTTTCGTCCATTTTTCTGATGGGATCCCTTGAAAATGGGGTTTTCCCTATATGGTCCACAGTGATGGCTATATCTTCCCCAATTCTCATCCGATTCTCAAGCGGAGTACCTTAAAAGATTTCTGGATCGATTCAGCATCATCCTGCATCAAAATCCTGACACAAAATATTTTTTCGATTTTTCGTCCATTTTTCTGATGGGATCCCTTGAAAATGGGGTTATCCCCTATATGGTCCACAGTGATGGCTATAACTTCCCCAATTCTCATCCGATTCTCAAGCGGAGTACCTTAAAAGATTTCTGGATCGATTCAGCATCATCCTGCATCAAAATCCTGACACAAAATATTTTTTCGATTTTTCGTCCATTTTTCTGATGGGATCCCTTGAAAATGGGGTTATCCCCTATATGGTCCACAGTGATGGCTATAACTTCCCCAATTCTCATCCAATTCTCAAGCGGAGTACCTTAAAAGATTTCTGGATCGATTCGCCACCGTTCTGCATAAAAATCCTGACACAAAATATTTTTTCGATTTTTCGTCCATTTTTCTGATGGGATCCCTTGAAAATGGGGTTATCCCCTATATGGTCCACAGTGATGGCTATATCTTCCCCAATTCTCATCCGATTCTCAAGCGGAGTACCTTAAAAGATTTCTGGATCGATTCAGCATCATCCTGCATCAAAATCCTGACACAAAATATTTTTTCGATTTTTCGTCCATTTTTCTGATGGGATCCCTTGAAAATTGGGTTTTTCCCTATATGGTCCACAGTGATGGCTATATCTTCCCCAATTCTCATCCGATTCTCAAACGGAGTACCTTAAACGATTTCTGGATCGATTCGCCACAATTCTGCATCAAAATCCTGACACAAAATATTTTTTCGATTTTTCGTCCATTTTTCTGATGGGATCCCTTGAAAATGGGGTTATCCCCTATATGGTCCACAGTGATGGCTATATCTTCCCCAATTCTCATCCGATTCTCAAACGGAGTATCTTAAACGATTTCTGGATCGATTGGCCACCGTTCTGCATAAAAATCCTGACACAAAATATTTTTTCGATTTTTCGTCCATTTTTCTGATGGGATCCCTTGAAAATGGGGTTATCCCCTATATGGTCCACAGTGATGGCTATATCTTCCCCAATTCTCATCCGATTCTCAAACGGAGTATCTTAAACGATTTCTGGATCGATTGGCCACCGTTCTGCATAAAAATCCTGACACAAAATATTTTTTCGATTTTTCGTCCATTTTTCTGATGGGATCCCTTGAAAATGGGGTTTTTCCCTATATGGTCCACAGTGATGGCTATATCTTCCCCAATTCTCATCCGATTCTCAAACGGAGTATCATAAACGATTTCTGGATCGATTGGCCACCGTTCTGCATAAAAATCCTGACACAAAATATTTTTTCGATTTTTCGTCCATTTTTCTGATGGGATCCCTTGAAAATGGGGTTTTTCCCTATATGGTCCACAGTGATGGCTATATCTTCCCCAATTCTCATCCGATTCTCAAACGGAGTACCTTAAACGATTTCTGGATCGATTCGCCACAATTCTGCATCAAAATCCTGACACAAAATATTTTTTCGATTTTTCGTCCATTTTTCTGATGGGATCCCTTGAAAATGGGGTTATCCCCTATATGGTCCACAGTGATGGCTATATCTTCCCCAATTCTCATCCGATTCTCAAGCGGAGTACCTTAAAAGATTTCTGGATCGATTCGCCACCGTTCTGCATAAAAATCCTGACACAAAATATTTTTTCGATTTTTCGTCCATTTTTCTGATGGGATCACTTGAAAATGGGGTTATCCCCTATATGGTCCACAGTGATGGCTATATCTTCCCCAATTCTCATCCGATTCTCAAACGGAGTACCTTAAAATATTTCTGGATCGATTCGCCACAATTCTGCATCAAAATCCTGACACAAAATATTTTTTTGATTTTTCGTCCAATTTTCTGATGGGATCCCTTGAAAATGGGGTTTTCCCTATATGGTCCACAGTGATGGCTATATCATCCCCAATTCTCATCCGATTCTCAAGCGGAGTACCTTAAAAGATTTCTGGATCGATTTACCACAATTCTGCATCAAAATCCTGACACAAAATATTTTTTCTATAGTTCGTCCATTTTTCTGATTGGATCCCTTGAAAATGGGGTTTTTCCCTATATGGTCCACAGTGATGGCTATATCTTCCCCAATTCTCATCCGATTCTCAAACGGAGTACCTTAAACGATTTCTGGATCGATTCAGCATCATCCTGCATCAAAATCCTGAGACAAAATATTTTTTCGATTTTCTTCCCATTTTTCGTTATCTCCAACCCTACAAAGTATATACATATATTCTTGAAAATGGGGTTTTCCCCTATATGGCCCACAGTGACTGCTATATCATCCCCAATTCTCATCCGATTCTCAAGCGGAGTGTCTTAAACGATTTCTGGGTCGATTTGCCACCATTCTGCATTAAAATCCTGAGACAAAATATTTTTTCGGTTTTTTTGTCCATTTTTATACCCTTGCAGAGGGTATTATAATTTTGGTCATAAGTGTGCAACGCAGTGAAGGAGGCATCTCCGACCCTACAAAGGTAGGGACGACCCTATATTCTTGATCAGAACCACCTCCTGAGTTGATATGAGCATGTCCGTCTGTCTGTTTCTACGCAAATAGTCTCTTAGCTATCGACTTGAATCTTTGCACACACCCTTCTTTCCTTTGCACGCAGTATACATACAAGTCGGAACGGCCGGGATCGGCCGACTATATTATAGCAGCCATATAACTGATTGATCCAAAATGCCGGTACCAGGATATATAAGCTTCCGAAGCTTTTATAAAAACATATTTCTTCTATAATTTTTATAGGAAAACATGTTTGTTTATAAATCTTTAAACTAAAAATGTAAACACCCATATTTTCAGTGCCTACTTTTAAGGGCACCAACGAGTCTTACACTAATGAAAAGTACAATTTTACGGTTTATTTGCATATAATATCATTGAAGAATCAACTTTATTTTGGTAGATATTTAATGAAAATAAAAAAAAATAATTAATTTAAAAATAGCGCCCTCCTCCTCGATTCTCATAGGTTGCACCTAAGCAGGCCTGAAAAATCGGGAAAATCATTATTTATTTTTGTGAAAGTATTGGTGTTTATTTTTCTGGACTTTGATTGGGTTGTTTTTGTTGTTGTAGGTTTTTGTTATTGTAGTTTTTGTTGTTGTTGTAGTTTTTGTTGTTGTTGTAGTTTTTGTTGTTGTTGTAGTTTTGTTGTTGTAGTTTTTGTTTTAATTTTTGTTGTTGTAATTTTTTTTGTAATTTTTTTTTGTAATTTTTTTTGTTGTAATTTTTTTGTTGTAATTTTTTGTTGTAATTTTTTTTGTGATTTTTGTTGTATATTTTTTTTTTGTAATATTTGTTGTAATATTTAGCTTGTGCGTATATCCGACTATATCTTAAAGCTGTCATTTATCTAACTGCTTGGGCATACAAGCCAAGCTGCTTTTTTTTGCCGATAAGGATCGGCCAAGTCGATGCGATATTTGCAATATAAAGCCCATCCGATATACAACATATATCCTATAACATAAACTGCCACTTAACTGCAAGGGTATATCAACTTCTGCTCAGCCCAAAGATAGCTTTCCTTTCTTGTTATTGTAGTCTGTTATTTATGTCTAATATTTTCGTTTTTAGAGACACAGCCTCTTCAGGAATGCCCCAAAATTAAGCTTCGAAAAGGAGGCTACCGGCAGGTTTCCTTTCCCAACTCATTAGTAGAGCAACATACAAATTTGATAAATTTTTTTAAAAAACTTTAAAGACCTTATTAATATGAATGAAAAATTAAAGTCTATAAAGATTTTATCTACTCAATAATTTGAAGAAACTATCGAAAACATTTATATTATCAAAGCCCATAAAATCGAATCAAACAAGAAATATTTTTTTAAGCATTTCCATCCACTTATGTTAAAGCAGCTTTAAAATCACACCACTTTGTGTCTGCGACATTTAGGAGGCTCTTTGTATAAATTAGCAGTAACAAAGTTGTATATTTTGAATAGTAAGTTCGATTGCAGATTACAGCGATGATATGAGAAAAACAAAGCCGCTTATCAACCATAATAATTAAATCAATACGTATAAGTTATGATCGAATCGGACTGAGGCGGGTTACGTTACTTATCAGTCGATGCGAGAGACCCCAAAAGGCGTTTCAACTATTCAACTCCAATATCAGCCGCTTTCACAACGTCACTGCGCTCTTAACTATTCGATGGCTTGGCGTTCGGTGGTAGAAGAGCGGGGACCGGATTCCGGAGTCCGGAGTCCCAGAGCTAGTACGCTCTGGCTAGCTGGCAGTATGTGCGTGGCAGCGGAAGAGAACGGACGGTAGACGGTGACGGCAGACGACGGACAGCACGGAACCTGACTGCTTCGGTAGCTTCGCAGAGCAATTCCACTGCATCTCGGGAGCAGCCTGACCATGGACTTTGAGAAGATACTGGTCAAGTGCGGTGACTGCCATCGCTACCAGTACATGCTGCTGGTGCTCTACGGCTGTCTCATGTTCATCGTTTCGCGACACTACTTCGCCCAGAGCGTCATCAGCTTTGTGCCAGACCACTGGTGCTATCACGAGCAGCTGGAGAACCGGAGCTATGCCGAAATCGCCTCTATTTACTCCAAGTTTGCGAATCCATCGTGCACACGCCTCGAATCGATCAGCTCCGATGGGAGTAATGCCACCGCCAGCCAGGAGCCCTGCACTCGATGGATCTACCACTACGATCATGAGTTCAGGAGCATGAATGCAGACGTGAGCTATAAACAGATACAGCTGTATAATGATAAATCAAAATTTGGTATGGCTCAGAAACGAGAACCTCATAAAAACATTTATCACATAATCTTTAGAGATTGCGTGGTGTTTTATTAAAATTAGAAGAGGAAAGAAATCCTTTTATATTTTTCAAAAGAAACTTTTGTTATTGTCAGAAAATGAAACCATTTCTGTGTTTATGAAAGCTATGTTTAACAAATTATGATTTATGCATTATAATTTCTGTGTAATTTTAAATTCTAATTCTATTTCCATTTCCAGCTGAATTGGGTCTGCGATTCCGCCTATAAGGCCCGAGTGGGCCAATCCCTGTTCTTTGTGGGCTCTATGTGTGGAACTCTCTTATTTGGCCTTCTAGGAGACCGAATTGGACGCATTCGGGCCATGGTTTTGGCCAATTGGTGTGGTTTTCTGGGCGACTCATGTACCATTTTTGCCCAGAACCTGGTGACATTCTCTGCCAGTCGATTTGCCTCAGGATTGGCAGCAGAAGCTAATGCTTATCTCATGTATATTCTAGGTAAGTCATACTTTTGAAAAATCTTTAAATTATTCTTTATTAAATTTTACCAATTTTAGTTTTGGAATATGTTTCACCATCCCTGCGAAATATTGGCTTGAACCTGACCATGGCTATATTCTATTGCCTGGGAATGATCAGTGCATCCTGGCAGGCCGTCTGGCTCGGGAGCTGGCGTTCCTTTATGGCCTGGTCGGCGCTGCCTCAGCTTCTGGTCACCATATTCTACTTCCTAGTCCAGGAAAGTGCAGAATGGCTAGTAACGCGGCATGATATCGATGGTGCCGTCTTGAGACTGCGACGGGTGGCAAAGTTCAACCGCCGGGAGGTCAGTGAAGCCGATTTTGAACTCTTTCGTCGACATTGCAAAGTCAAGGAGTCCACAGCCAATAGTCAGATATCCATGCAAAAGCAGGCTCGCCTGGTGGATGCACTCAAAACTCCCAGACTGCGTCGAAGGATGATATTTGTTTTGCTAGTGTTGTGAGTATATTTTAAACAAAAAGTATAAATTGCTCATCATGAAGCTGTTTTTTCTTAACAAAACCAAACAAAAGTTTAAACAAAATAGTCTTAAAACAGGCTTTATAACACCTACCCCATTATATGACTGTTTTTAAAAAAAAATCTAAAATAGTTTAAGCTTTTGTGTTGACTAAGTCTATTGTTTGGAATTTCAAGAATTTGTAAACTAGTTTGTTTCTGTTTTACTCTTTAATAGTAAGGGGATATATATTTTTTTTATTTCAGCACTATCATCACGCTTTGCTACAACACTATGTCCCGGAATGTGGAGGGTCTGGGTATGTCACCTTTTGTTATGTTCACCCTGTTCGCCCTGACCCTGCCGCCATCGGGAATCGTCCAGATCCAGGCCCAAAGGCATGTGGGTCGCAAGTTTACCTCGGTGACCAGTATGACCGCAACTGGGGTTTTGGCCGCGGCCAGTGGAATTATGCTGAGTTTCGGGAAGGAGCCCAGTGTGGCCATGACTGTGGCCTTAATGCTGGCGTCGCGGTTTGGCATCTCAGTCACTTCGGGCGCCACCATGCAAATGTCCGCCGAGCTGGTGCCCACCTGTGTGAGGTCCAGTGGTCTGGCTGTGGTTCACGTGCTGGGCGCAGCCTTGTCCTTTGTTTCTCCATTTATTCTGCATCTGGACAGCTACTTCCAAGGTTCCTCCTCGATAATACTTTGCATGTTGTTGTTTCTGAGCGCCTGGATTTGCCTCCTACTGCCAGAAACACGCAACAAAAAGCTGCCCATGACCCTGGCTGAGGGCGAGGAGTTTGGCAGGGGCGAAAGGATGTTCGACTTCCTGCGACGAGCTAAGAAGAATCAAGACCACGAGCGAAACGCTGAAACCAATGAGAAACTTATGCCGGAATAAGAAGCTCTTATGTTGGTTTTATCCAACGAAAGATTGTATTTTATAAGGCTATAAGTGCGAGACATTACTTAATATGCTTATGAGTGCTCTTAATTCTTATAAGGCCAAGAACTTGTTAGCCATCCTAAAGAGATTTAATTATTGATTCAGAGTCATCCTCGAGGGCTGCACGAGCCTAGTCAATAAAAAAATACAGACTACTTTTATGATTTAAGTGTAAAATTATGTAGAGATAAAAAAAACAACAAGAAAGTATATCTAGCTGCCAATTAGAAATAGGAATACAAACTTATCACAGAGATAAAAGTCTTAGTAAACAATCCAAAAGATTTTTGTGGCATTTAAAATGATTGTTGTGTAATATTAATATTTTTATAATAAAATAAAAGTGTTTGTTAACCTCTCAAGATTGTTATTTTTATGAAAGGGTATCTTGCAGTCATTCTAGAAAATGTCACTTGCCATTTAAGATTTTTATCTAGCCGCACACTTGACCTTATGTGTATTTAATGTGAAGAGAGGTTGCGCTTTGTTGTTCCGATTTTTTAAGAGTCCATTCATCCCGTTTCGGTCCGATTTGTTTGTTATATTCATACGAGTATTTGATTCATAATTCAGAGGTCACAATTAGTTTTTATCTATGCCAGAGAGAGCCAAGAAGACGTTAGGTGAGTGTTTGTTTAGATTGGAGCGAAGTGAGCGGAATCACTTAAATAATAAAACGCTCGCGATTGAGCGTCCCGCCATCATATAGGCGATAAGCCGCCCACCTAAACAATCTTATCGGAGCTGGCCCGAGACATAGCGTGCGAATCCGGCCACTTTCCCGTGTTTTGTACTCTTTCGTCTCGGATCTCTCGGCATGCTTTGGATCAGCTTTTGGGGGTGGCGTTCAGTCTTAATAGAATCTCAGCGGAAAAACAACCGACCTCGCCAGACGCCGCCATGGACTTTGACAAGATTTTGGAGAAGTGCGGCAATGCGGGTCGCTATCAGTACCTTATGATTCTGCTGCTCGGCTATGTCGCCTTCACCACCACCGTGCACTACTACTCCCAGAACATAATTGGATTTGTGCCCCAGCATTGGTGCTATCATGAGGCACTGGCAAACCGCAGCTTCGAGGAAATTTCCAAAATCTATGCCCCTTTTGGCAAGGATGGCTCCTGCATCAAGCTGGACACCGTCGAGGGGGATAAGGTCACGGTAAGCAATGAAACCTGTCGGCGCTGGATGTACAACTATGACTATGGTTTCCGTAGCATGAATGCAGAGGTATGTACTGCCATTAATTGAAGGAAATCGCATTGTATTTGATTTTTGGTCAACAGCTCAACTGGGTTTGCCAAGACGCCTACAAGGCCAGAATCGGTCAGTCCCTGTTCTTCATTGGCTCCCTGATGGGCACTTTTACCTTCGGCATGCTGGGCGACAAAATTGGACGAGTTAAGGCTGTGATTTTGGCAAACCAGTGCGGTTTTGTCGGCGATTTCCTTACCACTTATGCCACAAATCTGGTGCAATTCGCCATCTTTCGATGCATTTCTGGGCTGGCAGCTACGGCGAATTATTATCTGATGTTTATTCTGGGTAAGCGTTGTGATATCTCGGAGATCTGGTCGCATGGAAAGCTTTAGTAGAAATATACACATGTACTTGAAAGTCAACAGTAGTTGGTAGCCCTAACGATCGCCATAAAGGCTTCCAATGTTACGCATTGGCGTCGTCTAATTAAGGTTTTTTAATCCACATATAATATTTATTCAATGCTGCTTCTTAAACTCTTTTTTCAGTGCTAGAATACCTGGCTCCCAAATTAAGGAACTTGGCCATCAGTGGAACTCTGGGAATTTGCTTTTGCTTGGGTGCTTTGGTGGCTCCCTGGCTGTCTGTTTTGCTGGGCAACTGGCGAATCTACTTGACCTGCTCGGCTTTGCTCCAATTAGTGGTTGCCTTGTTCTATTTTGTGGTACAGGAGAGTGCCCAGTGGCTGATTACCAGGACCAATGTGGAAGGAGCCATTGCCAGGCTGAAGCACATTGCACATTTTAATGGCAGGGAAGTTACTGCTTCGGATTTTGAGGCTTTTCGCAGACACTGCATTGTCAAGAGGAAATTATCCAATCAACCAGAAGCCACTGCTGGATTCTTTGATTTGTTAAGGACACCAAATCTTCGCAGGACCTCACTGCTGGTGGTTGTGACGTTGTAAGTTTAGAAATTCCACTTTATATAATTGTTATAATTTATTTTAAAATGTTCCATTATCGAATTGTAAATGGATGCAGACAGTGTGTCCTTATCGTAGGACATAGAATCTAGAAAATGGCTCCTTTTATTTTCATTTCCGGTGTCATTTTACCTGTTTATCTTTCATATTTTTCCTTTTCCAGCATGCTGACCTCCTTGAGCTTCAATACCATTTCCCGGAACGTGGAAGGTCTGGGGATGTCACCTTTTGTGGTGTTCTCCTTATTTGCCGTAGCCGTGCCACCTTCGGGACTTATTCAAGGCCTCCTGCAGAGCCGGGTGGGACGCAAGGCCACTGCTTTTCTGGCCATGCTCTGCACCGGAGTTCTTTCCTGTGCCCTTGGCGTGGCCTTGTCCTCGGAAGGAGCCCAGCACAATGTCACCCTCCTGCTCTCCTTCGCCTTGCCGATGCGATTGGGAATCTCCATGTGCTACACAGTCACCTCCCAGTTCTCCTCCGAACTGCTGCCAACATGTGTACGCTCCCGTGGTATTGCTGCAGTGCATCTCGCCGCAGCGGGAGCGTCCTTTCTTTCTCCCTACCTCATCCATCTGGGCACCAAGTTGGCGGCGGCTCCTTCCCTCATCCTGGCGTTGCTTTTACTCTCAGCCTCCGTTTGCACGCTTCTGTTACCGGAAACAAACAATAGGTAAGTGCAATCTACCGGAAATATCATTTTGTAACAGGAAGAATGATTTTCAAACAAGAAGTGGTTACTTTAAGAAACAAATATTTTTTTAAGTTGAAGTTATACTTCCTTAATATTGAAAATCAATGGGTAATAATGTCTAAGATTAAATTTAAAATAACTTAGCATTCAAGTGTAATGTATAATATACAAAAGTTTTGTTAAGATAGCCTCACTATCATACCTTCTGCTGCCTTCAACAGGAAACTACCCATCACCTTGGCGGACGGTGAGGTCTTTGGCAAGGACGAGTCTATCTGGGCTTTCGATTGTTGGCGCCGGCACGATGATGATGTGTCCAAACAGCCGGCAGAAGAAATCAAACTGCACCAATTAAACGGAAATGGCCAATCCGTCAGCAAGCCGGAGCCGGAACCGGAAGTGTGAAGAGAGTGCACTCGACCATAGTATTTCCCCCAAAGACTTTCCAACGATGTCCATCAAGATATCGGATCCAACCAAAAAAAAACCAAAAAAGGAAAAGACAGACACGAGAGTTGCGAAAGTTGTCAATAGATGAAGTTTGCTTTATTTGATTGATTCACGGTTGTTCACAAATCGTAACACAATTTTAACCTGGCAACTAGCATTGAGCCAATTATTTTTGAGTTCATTCAACTTGTTGTAATCGTGTATTGGTATTGTTTGTTGTTGTAATAAGTACTTACTTGTAAGTAAAAGGTTCATAAGTATCTTGTATCTTGTATTTTGTATCTTGTAAATGGTTATGTAAACTCTTGTAATTATGTAACGCTTAAATGCCATAAACATAACGGCTACAATTTCAATTTCAATCGGGTTCATCTTACTCCAATTGCCATAGAAAGTCTTACAAACACTAGCACATAATTAATATGTATGTATAATCTTGAAATCCCAACTAAATTTT
This sequence comes from Drosophila pseudoananassae pseudoananassae, assembly GCA_018153035.1. NCBI lineage: Eukaryota > Metazoa > Arthropoda > Insecta > Diptera > Drosophilidae > Drosophila > Drosophila pseudoananassae. The sequence goes on from JAECXR010000039.1 coordinate 295,722, forward strand.
CCGCACTGGCTATTAACTGACCAAAGGTCTAGTTAGATCTTAGGACTAAGTGTGTAAATTCTAGCGCAGAAACGGCGCGAAGTGATTTATGATCACCATCGCAGGTTGCCAGATTATAAAATTTGAAACTAGACAGGCCCTTAAAAAATCACTCAGCAATTCATTTGGAAAAAAATTACTCAAAAAGACTAACTTAGGTGTGTAAAGGTCTACTGAGCATCCAGTAAAATAATGTAAACTAATAGAAGATTGTTCTCAGGGCAGTACAAGGATATCAGTTGGGAAACAATATAGTTTAATGCTTTTATAGAAGGCAACCGCAGCTTTTTTCAGATTTTCATCTATAATTATTCGGTATATATATTCATTTTTTTTGTCTTTCAATTGTGTTTTCGCTAAAAAAGTTCACTACATTAACGCAACATTGTGTATGTAATTTAGGGCCTCCAATCAAACATATACTTTCTCGGAGATAATGCTCCTCGTTTGGGGTTTTCTATGAGCAATTCTGGCGAATGCTAACAAATACAATGGGTACATAAATATTTCGAATATCTCTGCAATCGGGAACCTTAAGGTCACGTCAAAAACGTTCACTAAAGAACAACCTATCCACTAGTTTATGTTTTTTTGTTTTTTTTTAATAACAAATCGCTTAAGACTATGGAATGCGAGCAGAGTGGCCGCATTGCTTGTAAAGGTGTTATAAGTAATGTATCTCAGTAGATTTATATGTATAAAGTAGGTAGGTAGGTGTGAAGTCTGTATCGCATTCGTAAACATGCATATGTAGGTATTCTATGTATCTATAATCAACACTAGTTCACAATAGTTCAGTTGAATCCGAAATGCACGTACACAGTAAAAAGGTAAAAAGATTTCCCATAGTTCATTCTCATCGCCCGAGACCTGAGACTGAATAGGAGTACGAGGGGTATTGGAGTATCCTATATACGAGTACGAGTATAGCACCATCTCAGTGAGTAAGTGGTAAGTAAAGATAGAGTGGAAATTGTTAAAACACAATCCCCACATTCCCCCATCCAATCTGATCTGATCCGATCAGATCCAATTCGATTCTAAGGTATTGTGATATTCTTTCTTTAGGCGGTAAGTAGTTAGTATATAGTAAGTAGTAGAAAAATATACATTTAGTAAACAATGAAGAGACTTTGGAGACTTTAGAAAGAGCAAATTATGTCTAATTTTGTGTTTCTGTGTGGTTTTCCATTCTATATAATGGGTGTGTGGGTGTGATTGGGCTCTCAACAAATTTATGGCTAGATTCGAGAGCCAACAACCAACAGCAAACGCTTCAACCTTAGATTATGAACTAATTGTGGGTAGATTAGTATCTGTGTATATATTCTTGATTTAGTTTCTTACTTGCTCCTACTAAATACCAATTACTTTTGCAATATTTGCTGCTTATTGTTTGACATTTATCATATGCTGATTTAAAGAAAGTATTCTATGTCCACGTCCTAAGTATTAATGTCCTAACCCGCCATGCTAACTTTTATATCTTTTTCGTGGCTAGCCGTCCTACCGAAAATGTGGATAAATCTATGCGCTACATCAATGATCATCACCAATTTTCAGACATGTGCATTATATTGTGTGTTTCGAAAACATCGAGTATAAAAGACAAGCGGTATTTAGGCAACGAGTGATTCAGCAAATTTCTTTTATAAAAAACATCTTCTATAAATTTTGTTGTCCAGTTTCAATCAACTTTTAATATTACTTTGTATTATGCATATTTTATTTACTTTCATGGTAAATATCCACTTACACCGAAAGCATTCATAAGACTCGTTTTTGTATTCATAAAAGTGATTTCTCTGAAACATTCATCTTATAGAGGTGCCCTACGACCTAAAGGATACAAACATACACATTGTATATATATTTTCTTGTATGCCTATGTAAATTCCACAATATTCAGATTTAGATCTGGAGAAAGGTGATATAAATATATATAGTAAGTATTGGCTGCTATGGGAGTTGATTGATTCTTTGATTGCTGTGGTGGTGGGTCATTTCATATTTGATTATTTTGTATTCAGGCATGAAGCTAAGCTGTATTTGCACAATGTTTGCGATATGTATGAAGTCAGGATAGGAGTACGCTATTCGCTTAGCATCTATGGAACGAAAGAGTTGAACAAAAACTAAAAATTTGAATTTACAAAAATGTTATTTGTATTTGTTTCGAATATTATGGATAGTTATACATAGTAAGCTTATGCCTCGATTGAACGAGGTCTGTAGATTACGTTTAGTTGTAGTTCTATCATAGTTTAGTGCATACAGTATGCAAATTGCGATTGCCTCTCGCTGTCGAGAGGGGGAAAAATACACACATACAAACTGGCTTATATCTAGACAGCCCCAACCTTGGGGTTTCATCGTTTTGTTTTACATTTTACAATTTTGTTTTTATCTGCATCGAAGAGCTAAGAGTTTTGCTCACAAATAGTGCCATAAACTTGATAAAGTTTGTTGCTTAGTTTTCTTTGTTTACCTTGTTAATTTTGTTTTAACTTTTCTTTTTTTTTTTGTTTCGCCTATATGGGGTTCGTGCAGCGTCATCGCCATATTCCGACGTATTCGAGTATTCAGAAGTCATCATTCCACACACTTAACACTAACTTGTGAATGTGCCACGTACATACAACAACTATATCCCTGCGGGATAGTCTTTCTTAAATCGCTAATAATGCTTCTTCAGAATTGTCGTGATCGTTAATTGATAATTATCCCATAATTAATACAATAAAATACAATACAATACAATACAAACGCAGAGGCCTTGGCCAGTGCTATTTTGTGGTTTTGTCGTGGATCGAGGCAATAAATTACTAATCTGAATAGTTGGCCTATGGCAAGGAGGCTCGATTGCCGTCCAAACTGGAGCGCAGCACCAAGCTGCCCTCCACCCAAAAGTTGGGTCGATCTAACATATTCTGCCACAGAGAGAGCTCCTTGCCGGTGGCATCCATCCACTCCACTTGGCGGCCATAGCTGCGACCTTTTTAAAATAGGAAAATAAAAAGTTAGTTGGGGCTTATATTATTTTAGTAATGTTCTTACCTGTGCCCAGGGAGAAGCGAATTCCACCCACAAACTCATTGCTAGCCAGACGATCATGATCCCAGACCGTCAGCTCCAGGGCGCGCTCAGTCAAATCCTCCAGGGAGACATCCTCGTACACAAAAGTGTAGTTCCAGCTGGGATGCAGAGTGCGCTTAACCACAGGTGTTTTTTGTTTGGAGCTTCGCGTGCGATCTGGCAGCAAGTAGCTGGAAAAATATTTTAAAATAACAAAGGTTAGACAATGACATCACTTTTACAAAAACTAGTCATTTACCTCTTGCAGAATGCGTCACAAGTGCCGTTTGCCTTAATGGGGCTCAGGTGCTTGGCTTCCTTGACCAGGACATGCAGTTGACCACCTTTTGTGCTGCGATCCGACTTCGAGGCCACTGACTTAATGCTGCCTCCGAATTTCCGCAGATTCGAGGAGCTACCTGTCAGGGAAGAGCCGCGCGAGAATATCGACGACTTAAGGTTCTCCGGGGGTATGTATTTAAGGCCTACCACAATATCGCCCCTATAGGTAGCGACTTCGTCGAAGGGTTCACTCTAAAATATTGTTAAGATTTTAATATAATTTTAATTCACATTTTTAAGAGACTAAGTGCTTACCCTTTCCTGAAGGAGATACCACTGCGATTGGGGATTGTCAAAGACCCGTCCTTGCAAATTGACACTGACTTCGCCGAGAAAATCGTTCCGGCCAAACATATCCGAGTGCCAGACAGTCAGCCACAGAGTTCGCGACTCCAGGCTGGATATGGGTGTGTGGAATCGCATCGTCTCATCAAAGATGGGATTCAAGGTGTGTTTCTTGACTTTGGTTTTGCGCTTGCCGGCCTTGGACTTATCGGGTAGTAGATAAACCTGCAAGTAAGTGAGAAACTTAGTAAACAAGCCGGAAAAGTGTTAAACTTTAAAAGAAAACTTACCTTTACGTAGGGATCACTGCGATTGCGTTTGGTGTCAACGGCTGCCAAGTCTTTACAACGCACCACATGGATTTCCAGGGCACCCAGCTTGTAGTTGTACTGCATGCCGAATTCCACTTGACCTTTGACCACCACAGTGCCATAGCGTCCTTCGCCGGCGCCCGAGTACACGCTGGCCATAGACTCCGACCGAACCTGAATCAATTAATTCAATGTTTATTATTTAAATTGGGGAAAATGTATATGATTTACTTACGCCCAGTGAGCTGAGACTGCTGCGGTTTTGGTGCATGGCCACCAAACGATCAATGTCCTCATCTGACTGCGCCGGCCACGTTTCGCTTGAGGCACGCGACTGGATGGGACTGCTGGTGGCATCTGCTGGCCGTTGTCCAATCACCGGCGATCGAGTGAGCTCTTCGGCAGCAGCTTTGGCCTCCTCTGGAACAAAGAAAATGCATCATCAATTAGCACTTGAGTTTTCCACAATTAACGCTAATGATCCATGTGAAGCCGATGATAAATGATCGAAGGCAATCATTGGAAAAGTTTTGGTTTATTTCTGGCAGGCACGATCTTGGCTTTTTAAGTGGTTTCTCGAAACGGCCATAGTTTTCTTCGCCCATATAGTATATTTAGAAAACAGGCCCCCAATTTTAAAACTATCAGCATATGCATTAAATAAAAATCATATTGGTTCTTGTGCAATGCAAAATCGGTGGAGAAAAGCAGGTGGTGGCATCGATGCAAGGTACATGCAGTTGGTAGCATGAGTGCCCCCTACCTTGCACCGCTGCCTGCTCCTGATCCTCCCGCTCTTCACACTCCATAAAGGTGACATGCAGTGGGGTGCGACGGTGCAGAATTAACGACATCCGGCCACCAGGAGCAGTGGCAGCAGCAATGATGACAGGCGACTCCGCAAGATCCTCTTCGAGGGTCTCCAGAAACCTATCCGAATTGGACCTCAGACTGTCGTCCCAGGTCCAGGCCCGTCTCTTGTTCTGCAACGGAGATCGCAGTTCCACTCCCTGCTGCTGCTGCTGCTCCTTGGTGGCAGTATGATTTGGGAAATCCTCACTTTGCCTGTTGGCCACTGCCTCGCGCTGCTTCATTTCGACCATGTAGGCAGCCACCTTAGCATCAATATCGTCATCCTCGTCCTCGGAATCGTACTGGTATGACGACCTGGTAAACTTCCTACCCCAGCGACAACAGCAAAGTAAGCTTTTCCTAGGCTTGGCGCCCTGGCTGCTCCAGTAATCCTGGTAGTTCCTTTGGCGGCGTCTCTTTTTCCAGCAAAATAGACGCCGCCACTTGGATTTTCGTGGAAGTTTGTTGCTTCCATCCTCGGCCCTTTTTTTACGCATTCTGTTCAGGGCCGCGTACTGAATTTTTCCCGACAAACTGGAGGGCAGTGAGGAGCCGCCCGCCGGCGAAGACTTCACCCGACCGTAGTTATGCACCCGGGCCAATGGAGCACTGGCAGACGAAGCTGCTGGCGAAGATTTTACGGGCGAGGGGGAAGCAATCGCATTGTAGCTGGCGGCTTCTTTCGCCGCCGACTTTGCGGCACGCCGGGGGCCAATTAAACGAGTCACTTGCTTCATTTTCTCGATTTCTCATTTCACAATTGCGCGATTCGGGGGGATATAAGATTAATTGGTGCCATCCGCAGTCGACTGCAAATGTTTCATATGGGCATTATTTTTTGGCTCTGTCACTTCGCCAACCAGCCAACAGTTGTCATCTGATGGATTTCCCAATTGCCCACGCAACGCAACACTTTGAGTCAATTAGAAAGGTCTGGTTTTGGGATTGGGCTGCCTTAGTGTGTCATACTTGTTATAGACTATCATAAAAATTGGACGGAAATTTTTAGAGTTTGGAACAAATGATATCGTTATTGGCTTTCAGGCTATAATTGGTTGATAATGTTTTCATTTTCTAATTTTAGTTTTATGTTGAATTCCCTGCAATTCCATGCTAAAAATTAAGCTAAGAATCGCTACAATAATTATCTTTCAGATATATCGCCCCACTGATACAGCTGATAATAAATTATTTTTAATTTTTGCAAACAGCATTGTGCCATAGATTACAAGACCCTTTGATAAGTTGCCTGGCGATACGCAATCTTTGGTATTTGGACACGTAATTGGAGCACTTGATCACGGCTTGAGGGGCGCTTATCTGCGATATAGCTGGCACCTGGCCCATAAAGGCATTTGCATGACCACTCGAAGGCGGTCAATTTAATTAAGCCAAAACGTGAAGCGGCCCTGAACTTGCCACGAGCTGCCTTGAGGTGATGAAGGTGTGAAATCGAAGGGGAGACTTGGGAAGGCTTGGCTGGCAATCAAACAACCGAACAACCAAATAAACAGATAAAAGTGGGTCAGATTACACCCAGTGCCTAGCCATTGAAATGTGCAATTAAACTGGTAAGTATCCATTAAAAAGGTTCAGCAGACTCGAAATGTTTGCCAGAAATTTGAATTTCTTTTATTTGGTCACGATTTGTTGACAAATCTTATAGACTCTGGAGTCCGGAGTCCGGAGCCGGAGACCGGACAATATTTTCATTTCATTTCGCTTTTATGGCACTTCTATAATTTCCGCTATGTTAGCACAACGTCCGATAAACGTGAGCGAGAAGGCCAGGCCCTAAAAACGAACCACAAACACAAAAATATAAAAAAACGGCAAGCACCAAAAATCAAAAACCAGTCAAAACAAAAGCGAAAGACTTCACTTTCACTGCTGGTAGTTAAGATCGGTATTCGCGGGGCCCTGTGGGTACTACTATATAGACCGCATCGTATCCACCGAGTTCCAGTCCCGTAACGCGTTGGAATTCAACTGATCCACATCCCAAGATCGGGAGTCAGTGCCAGAGAACATGGTCAGGGCGAGAGCAAATCTAAGTTATATTCAATTATTCAAATATTGAACTTTGGGGGTCGCGTGGACCCCCAATGAAAATGCAATTAACCAACCAACGAAAAGAAATCAACAAAAGGGGGTCGATCGAAAATTATCAATAAACTCAAAGATCTTAAGTAGTTTTACCAACATAATGAATCACTTTGCCATCTCATATCAGCAAGGGTAAGTACTTTGGTAAAGAATATTATCAATATAAAATAGATAAACAATCACAACAGAAAGTGAATTCTAGAAAGTTTTTATAATGAAGTTATCTTTTCATGGAGGTGTTGGAACTGGAACCTCTATGGAAGCTTTGGGAATCATTTTCAATAAACCCAGATCTCCCCTCGTCGTTTTATTGCGACACAGAGATGTACAAAATATTTCCGAGTATTCTGTCTCGTCTTTCGGGCAGAAAGGTTAATTTAATTAGAGAAACTATGAGATCTGACCGATGTGGGGATCGTCGGCCATCGGGTGTCGCTTACAGGGTGTCTCCACATCTTTGGCACTTCCGCCCGGGGCTGCACTAATTGTAACTCAATTCGATTTGCATAATTGTGGAAATTGTTTTACTGCAATAATATTGCATGCAACCAAGGCTTTGTTTTTGGTGCAAAACACTTAAACGGCTGCCGGATGGGCACGGACGTTGGGGCGCCGACGGTGGACATGGACATGGACTCGCACATGGAACACGGATCACTTCCGGCAACCAGCAGTGCAGCGATGCACGAAAATAGATGTGGAAAGTAAACTGTTTCCATTGGAGCTTTAGCCGGGGGCGATGTCACCTTTTTTGTGGGCTCGAAAACATTAATTGTTGTATGTTAAATAAACAAATGAAATAAATACAGGAAATAAGCCAGCGAAGCTCTTTATCAACGTCAAGAGCTTAACAACCCATAAGTGTGTAGAAGTTCAATACAGATGACGAGTTCGGGGATGGGGACATGGGGGCAGGCACCTATTTAATTGTGTTTTGCCAAAGCCGCCGCAAAGACAAACGAGTTGGTTGAACTGAAACTGTGTAAACACAACTGGCCCGGAGACGAAACTGTTTAGTGGTGGCAGCGTGAATGAATTCAATGTTTTCCCAGCAATTTTTTTAAACTTATGCTAACCTTAATTATGATGGATTAACGTATTTCTTAAATTTTCATTATAGCCAGAATTTTTAAGGCTTTGCCCATGAAAGTTTAATATACTTTTAATGGCTTATCTGTGGCTTAACGTGCCGGAACGAGCACAGTAAGTAAATTATTGGAAGAAAATATAAAAGAGAAATGTGTGTTTCTTACGATTTCTCTTTTAATGATTAATATATTATCATTGATAGAAAAATTCGATAAATGAAAATTATCAGGCAAACTCAGCTCGAAATATTTCAGATAAAAAATATTTATAAAACTTCCGATCTCACGTTTATTTTTTGACAAAGCCATTTAAAGGTGTGCCCTCTGGTTTGAACTTCCTCATCAGACAACCCTTATCCCCGGGAAAACAGTCCATCGCTGGCCTAAAGTTCAAAGCCCGCCTGCACCCACTCCGGCCTTTTGAATTTCGAGTTCGAGTTCCATTGACCAGCTTGCTGTACAAACACATACAAATACAGTATAATTGTTGGCCACAAAAGCGAAAACAGCTTTTTGGCCAAATAATAAATAGAGAATAACAGGCGCCCACGCCAAGCGGAACAGGGGAGCATTCGGCATTCTCGCAGAGAAACTACAATACTTCTATGGCCCGAAGCCACTTCTCCGTCATTCGAACATCCACATCCACATCCACATAAAAGCATTAACATTGACTACGCAACTGTGCGAAAATCGCTTAAGACGCTAACTGGAAACTGAGCCACAGTTGGCTGCGAGGCTATGGCTATGAGTGGAGCGCTTATATGGATACAGTTAATTGACCTTGATTGAGTTTATTTCTGGCAAAGCAGCTGCGGAACCAAATGTCTCCATTTCAGCCAGTAAGATTTTGTTCTTCCCATGTGCTTCAAGGGATGCCTCGTCATGGGAATTGGGGCACGAATATATCGCATTCCTCGGGTTCCTGGCCGAGAATAATTTGCATCTTTCAGGGTGCCATACGGCATTCTTGGTGATAGGTTTGTGGCATGGTTGCAATTATAAAGGGAGGCTATTGTTAAACCCAGAGTCCTATACAGACCTCGCCTTAAGGTCAATGTCTGTCCACTTGAGTGAAGCTCGGGTTCCCCCGGACTTTGTTGCGTGGGGTGAGGAATTTTTCATTAGGAAGGAAGCAATTTCACAGCCAGTTATTTGAGCCAAAAGCAGCACGCCTGTGCGTGTCCCCCCGGCAGGAAAAAGGAGCCACCCCCGTAAGGCCACCCGTGTTTTGGGGAAGGTGTGGCCCCGACCCGCCCCCTAAGAATGCAAAGGTAAACAAAAATGTTTGACAACTCACCCACTGACATGTTGAGACGTTTGCGCGCATCACGCTTGGAGTAGAGGAACTGGAAGCCCGCGCCCAGTTTTTTGCCCGACGAGTTGGCACTGCCCACGCCACCACCGGAGACGCCAGTGCTGGCACCAGCGCCGCCACCTCCGCTGCCACTGACAGCTGCCGCTCGGGCAGCCAGTCCCGGCGAGCGGTATCTGGCACTCTTGGCACTGCCGGTGGCCGAAACGGTGGATGAATTGGAGGGTGTATAGTTAAGGGCACTCTGCGACTTCGTCTTGGGGGTGCTGGTTATGGGGGCGCCCACTCCGGTGGTCGGCAGCCTGGGCAGCGAGTTCGTGCTGGCCACCACCTGGCCGGCGTTCAGGCTCCTGGGCAGTGTGGATCGAGCACCGCCAAATTGGTTGGAGGCGGCTTCATCGCTGGAATCCGTCTCGTAGATCGCATCCGGTACACTGGAGCGCCGCACATCCTTGGTGGAGTCACCGCCAATGGAGGAGCCAGCCGAGGAGAGCCAGGGCTTGGCCGGCGAGGACTCAAGCTGGTGGTGATGGGCATCACCACCGCCGATGCTGCCGCAGGAGCGTACGCGGTCCAGTTGCTCGCGGCTGAGGCTAGCCTGGTGCTGGCTGAAGAGGAGGTCGCCTGCCGATCGGCGCTTTGCTACAGCCAAAGCGGACGCAGACGACGAGTTGTCCCTGTCCAGTTGGCTCAGCTGGCTGAGCCTCGTTCTGCTGTCGCCATTAGCCAGTAATGCCGACTCAAAACTGCCGCGCCACGAGAACCGTTCGTAGTCGCTGGCCACGCCGCACTCCTCGCCGGCGTTGTCCGAATGTCCGGGTGCTCCTGATCCACCGGCTGCACTTCCCGTTCCGCTGGGCAGATGCACGGTGGCCTGGTGGTGCAGGTGGTGAGCGTGTGGTGTGGTGCCGTCCAGTAGCAAGTCATGCGATCTGCTGCGTAACTTCAACTGCTTTATGGGCATAGCCTTCAGCTGCTCCTCCACCTCGTCTTCCTCGTCCTCCGTTGTGGTGGCCGAGATCTTGGCATGCAATCGCCGGTGGTGTCGTTGGTTTTGCGGCGAGGGAGTTGGTGTTTCGTTGCCACTGCTGACCTCGTGCATGAGAGCCACCAGTCGCGTGCCAATGTGCTGCATGACCTTGGCAAAGAGCTGAGGTGACCGCTCCGTGGCCTGCTGCTCCGTGTCGGCTCCCGGCTCCTTGGCTGCTTCGGGTTCCGGTTCCGTTGGCTCACCCAACGCCACTTTGCTGAAGGAGGCCACCAGCTTTTGGTAGACCAACGCCTCCATAGGCACACTCTGGCTTTCATCGAGTAGTCCGCCATCTCCCCGATCGCCCTCTTCGTCAACCTCGAACTTGTTGATGATCTGCTGGCAGCTGGCGGAGATCTGGGCCTTCAACTGTCCCTTCCGCTCACCGCCCTCCAGGTCAGAGCTGGTATAGTCCGAGGAATCGTACGAGTCCGACCAGGTGTCCTCGCTGCTCAGGTACTCCACAATCTCGCGCACCTGCTCGTCCTTGATGCCGGGCACTGTCTTCATCAGGCGGGTGAGCTCGTTCTCGAAGTAAGCCAGCTGTGCCGGCCGGGACTTGGTCACCTTCCGGTCGGCGCTTGGTGTGGTACTGCTGGTGGCCTGGTTGGGCGTGGTGGGCTTGCTCTGCTGCTGCGCGTTCGCCGTGGCCACGATAAGCGTCTTGAAGAACTGTCGCATCTTGCTCATCATCAGGTTGGTCTCCTCGTCGGAGCTCCAGTTATTGAAGCTATCCTTCCGCACCAAGTTGGGCAGCGTGAGGTTTCTCCGCTGGCTGGGCAGGAGAGTGGCTGCTGCCGCGGCCGAAGTGCTGGGCAGGTCCATCTTTGCCAAACTGATCTGGGACGGGGCAGATGGTTCCCGGTCTTCGCTTATCTGCTCCAACGCTGGAGTAGGACTCTTGGGAGGCTCGCAGTCCGGCGCTGCCTTCAGCAGGTCATCGTTGCTGCCCACGAAGCCACTGTCCCGGCTGTGGTGGTGCTGCTGTTGCTGCTTCTTGGCCTGTGACTGCATTTGGATTTGGCCACTGGACCCCGGCGTGGGCGTGCGGCATTCGGTTGGCTCCAGGTCGTGCATCTTCTTGTCATCCAGGGAGTCGTGGCGCTTCCGCAGCTGCTTCTTGCGCTTTATCGTATCGGAGGATGAGCCGTCCGATGCTCCAGCATTGGCCAGATGAATCACAGTGTCGTCACAGCCGGCTTCCGACTCCGAGGTGTCCTCCACATTGGCGGCAGTTGCTCCGCCAACAGGAGTCGCCGAAGAATCCTGATTTTCCACTTCCGGCAGCAGTAGATTGTCCAATGAGGAGTTGTGACTACGAGGTGTTCCACGAGCCCTCACCAAGCGCTTCCTTCGCTGACTGGGGCTGGGGTGACCTTCGCTGTCGCTGCCCACACTGCCGCCACTCTCGTCGCTGTCCGCCTGCTTCTCGGCGCCACTGAATCCCATGAATCCGGACAGGAAATACTTCTCCAAGCGGGAGGAGGCTAGGTCAGCGGCTGCGCCACTGTTTTCCATCAGCTGATCGTCGTGGGGCAGCGAGTCCAGGCTCTCTGAGCACTCGGAACTCACCTCGGAGGCGGTGTCGTCGCCCCGGGTGTCAATGGAGCTCATGACGCGACCATCGCCCAGCCCGAAGAAGAAGTACTTCTCCAGCTCGGAGGCGCTCAGTCGATGGTGGTGCTGCAGGGATCGCTGGCGCCTTCGCTCTGCCAGATCATCCTCCTCCAGGTCAATGTCCTCGTTGTCCGCCCGCATGGAGGCCACTTCGCTCTCCTCGCAACTCTCCTCGACAATTGTGTGGAGGGTGAAGTCGATGGCGGAGCGATTGTAGCCCCTTAGCTCCTCCTCGCGGTCGATATACCGGCGGCCAGGTTCTCCCTCGCCTTCGGAATCCGTGGCCGTAGGTGTGGTGGTGGCGTTGCTCAGGTTTTCATCGTCATCCAGATCTTCCTCGCCCCGCTGGCTCAGCTCCTCCACCCAAGAATCGTCATCGGCAAGGCCGTCGTCTAAGCAGAGCTTGGGAGCCGGTTCGTTGAGGGAATCCACACTGTAAGAGTCGCGCGACGATTCGCGATCGCTGCTCGCGAGTTCCGTTGGTTCCGTGGCGCGAAATGAGTCACCAGCAAAGTTCTGGCCACTGGAAAGGCCTTTGTTGCCGAAGCTGTTGCTACTGGTGGTTGCTACTGCCATTTCGTAATCCATGCTTGGCTTTGTTGCACCACCTGCACTTTCGTTGTCTTTTGTGATCATGACCAAGCTGCGATACTTGGCTGAAAGTGAATTTTTGGGCGAAGCCAGTTCGCCGATTGCTGATGTTGTTGTGGCCATTGTCGTTGTTGCTTTTGCTGCTGCTGTTTCGGTCGGAGATGCAGTTCCAGCTGATTGACTATTTGGTGATTGTTGAGTGCCGAATATTTTATCGTAGTCACATTCGTACAAGTTTTCACCACTTTCAAACACACGCGCCTGCTTTGCACTCACATTCACATTTGGCTTCTCTACGTCACTGCTGCTGCCGCTATTTGTCTTTTGTGCTGCGAAAGCGTCATTATGGCCAAGTTCGTTAGCGTTGTTGGTCGTTTTTTCGTTATTATCGTTGGTATTGCTATTGTTGTTAGTGGTATTGCTGCCGTAGAGCGGAGAGCGTGGAGGAACCGCAACGTTTAACATCTCATTTTCGACTGGCGACTCCAGCGACTCCGATTTGGTTTGGGCCTTCTCTGGTCTGGTTTCGGATTCGGAGTTCGAAGATAGATACTCGGCTGTCGATCCGACAGGTAGCCGGAGAGCGTCGCCACGAGAGCGCTGGCTCTCTACCTGCTCGAGCGGCTCAGGTGCCATAATACTCGCCGAGAGTGAATCCAGCGAGTAGTCACCGTTTTCGTTTATTTTGCATGCTTGGCTGCATGTGCCGACCGCCTCATCCTCCTTCCCGGCCTCCCTCCCTCCGCCCAGCGTTTGCACAGCTGTTTGCTCTTGGGCTGCTTTTTCGTTTGCTTTTACCTTTAGTTTATTATCGCTGTTTGCTTTTACCTGCTGCTGCCGCTGCTGCTGGCTCTGTTGGCAGGTAAAGCCATCTTCGCTTGCTTTTTGTTTACCCTCCGTGGACGATTCGGTTTCGTCATTAGAATTTACCATGCTTGAGAGGCTTTTCCGAGAACCAGGTGCCAGACTAGTGCGACGGCTGCACTCTTCGGGTTTCCCGCCGTCCGGGTGGGTGGCAGCCGCACTAGTGCCGCCCAACAGCAGGTCCTCATTGATTTCGGCCACCCCCTGACGGAGGCGCTGCAGCTTGATCTCCAGCTGGGAGTTTTGCTTGTGCAGCTCCAGCAATCGGTTGACATCGTTCGAGATGCTGTGCAGCTCATCCACCAGCTCGCAGCGCTCTGGTTGCTGCTCCGCCTCCATCTCGCCGTCTGGCAGAGATCGCATGCCGTGCAGCACCACGCCGTCGTCGTCCGTCTGGCCGCCCACAACCACAATGCAGTTGGCAAGCTCATCGCTTGAGTTGGCAATGCGGCGTTCACTTTCATCATCGTCACTCGATTGGCAATCACGTGCTGGCTGCTCCTCCTCCACTGCCGCCTCCACCCTTACCTCTGGCACCTCCTCCTCGTCTCGTTTCGATTCCTCTTCTAGAGACTTCACATAGTTTAGCACAATGCCGCAATCGGTGCGTTCGGTGTCGGTATCATTGTCAGAGGAGTCTTCCAGGTTCGCATCGGAGGAGCTCAGCGAGTCACCTTCGGTGGAAGAACTTCTGCGGACGCCGCGTCCGCCAGGTTGCCGGTTCACCACAAACACCTTGTTGAATCGCCTTCGCTTGGGCCGGCGATCCGCCACTGTGCCCGTATCATCCGAGTCGCAGGACTCGGAGCTGGAGCTGGAGTCAGAGCTGCTGCTGGAACTGGAGGCAGTGGTGGTGCTGTGGTGTCTGTGCAGCGGCTCCTGATCCTCCTGCATCATGCCGGCCACATTGTAGCTCCTCTGTACGACCTGGCGGACTCGTTCCTGCTGCGGGTTATTCTTCCCATTCTCCTCATCCTCCTGGCTGCTCTGGCCACTGGCCTCGTCCGGACTGCTGGCCGCATAGCTCTCGCTCTGCAGATGAGCAAGTGCCTCCCGATCGCCACTTGTGGCTGGCGCCTCATCGGACATGTTTCGCTCTATAAGTCGATTGGAGGACAAATTCTTGGCAGTCTCTAGCACTGGGTGCTGTCCCTTGGGGTTCGTTTGGGTTTTTGATTTTTCACCATTTCCAACATTTTCGAGTGCAAAACGAGTTATTACCGCAGGAGCTGCCGCAGCTCTAGATGTTGTTTCTGCCGCTGTTGCTGTTGCTGGTACTTGATTTTTATGTATATTCGTTTCGTCTGCTGCTGCTTCCACTTCTTCGTCGTCGTCGTCGGCAGTGTTGTTGCTGTTTCTGCTATTACTGGCCAGGTAGGTTTCTGTTGTTGGATAGGTTTCGCATAGATTTCGGCTCTGGCTCTGGCTCTGACTGTGGCTGTGGCTCTGGCTTTGGTATTTGCCAAGTGTTGCTGCCGCTCTCTGAGAGATTGTCAATGTTGCTGGCGTACTCAGCTTATCAGTGGCGTTGCTGCCGATACTGGCGACACTAGCAACATTAGCAACATGTGCCTCAACTGACGCTGCTGGCAATGCGCCGGTTTTATCATAAACATTACACAATCTACCCGTAGTGGGCGTTGGGATGTTTTTGTTGCTGTTGTTGCTGTTTTTGTGGTTGCTGCTGCTGCTGGTGGTGTTGCTGTTGCTTTTGTCGTCGCTCTCGCTGCTGGTGCGACGCGCTATATTCGTTTCTGGTTGTTGTTCACTCAACGGCAATCGCGACGCTACTAAACTTGTTGACTTGCTTGGCTTGAAAGCACCACTAGCTGTTTGTTGCTGTTGCTGCTGCAGCGAGTTGGCAGCTCTTTTGGGGCTGGCCAGGGTCTCCAGACTGCGTCCCGCTGTGCCATAGCCCGAAGTGCTCGACGAGGACGAGGACGATATGGTTGAGCAGAGCGACTGCGTCATCAGTGATCCCAGCGAGGCACTCAGCTCGGGGGCTGAGGACTTGAAGCCGCCCAGGCCCAGTCCGCGCAGGCGTTGCGGTATCGGTGGCGGCGTGGTGGGCAGCTGTTGGTAGCTCTTGCTGGTCACCGGCGGCGTTGCATCGAACATGTTGCTGCTGGCCGCTGCAAACTGCTTTGAGTAGGCCGCCACCATGGCCGCAAACTGCTGCTGCTGCCCAGCCGCCTGCCAGAGTTGCTGGAGCGAAGCGGCCAACTGCTCGTCCTGCTCCAGCAGAGGATTTCCACTCAGTTCCGGCCAGTTCGGATACGCGGCCATGGGCACGGGAATGGGCACCGGTACGGGTATGGGGACATATTGCGGCTGAGGTTGTTGCAACTGCTGTGGCTGGTGCTGTTGCTGGCCGGGAGTGCAGCTGCAGCGATTGTGGTGATGGTGGTTCTTCAAGAACCTATTCTTGATCCGGGCCTTCATGCTCAGTGGATGAGGCGGTGGCGGAACCGGTGGTGGCGTTTGATCCGAGCTCGTTTGGGAGCTGGTTTCCGTGTTCAAAACAAACTCCTCATCCGTGCCGGTGTCACTCTCCCGGATCCGTGGGCAGTACATGTTTCTTGTTTGGTGCGGACGCCTTTGTGCCAGCGGTGAGTCACTGTCACTCGACTGACGTCCCCGCCCTCGCAGCGGCGGAGTGGGCGTCGTCCTGGCCGTAGAACTGCCGGCATAGGCAATCATGGTAGTGGTTGTAGTCGTCGTTGTGGTGGCGATCATCGAGGGCTCAAAGTAATCCCAATCGCAATCCTCCACATTGCTTACAATGCTGTGGCAGTGATGGGTGGAGCAGGAAGAGTCAGTGTCATTTTCATCCGGTTCCGGTTGGGCTTCCTCCGGCTCGTCGTCCTCCTCCTCTTCCTCCTCCTCGCCGTGACAAGATGACGATGAGTCCGAGTTGAGGAAGACTAGCTTGAACTCGTCGGCTTCGACGCTGTAGTGCGACTGCGGCGGCTTGGAACACCTGAAGTCCAGCTCCGATGACGACGACGTTTCCATGGTATCATTGTTACCGGAAACAGCTGCAGCTGGGGAGTAGGGTAGGGCGAGTTTTAGAAACACCGCGGAGACAACCACTTTGACGTTGACCGACACCACGAACAAATACTGGTTACCACTACACACAGGTGAGATACCGGTTACCCGGAGGGTGAGTTTTTCTGCACCACCACCAAAGCTAGTAAGTTAGTTGCACTTGGGTTAAGCCCGGCACGGGTGGTTGTTAGACGAAGACTTACAGCTAGAATGGGTTAAGCTTGAACGGTTTCGCCAGATAAAGTTACAAATACACAAGCATGATTTTCTTAGTTTCATCACCCCCAATGAGAAGAGTGTTAGTAAGAGAGTTAGTAATAATAATAATCACAGTTTAAAGAATTTCGAATACCACTTGGAGACATTCCGAATAAATTAATGCCTTCAGACTTCACTTGTATTTACGCAGCGATTGGTTTCTGTTTATGATACCACTAGCCACGAGCTCTATATTTATTATTTATTTGAAAAATAATATCATATGGAATTCGAATAGCTTTGGTCACTATCTTTTCTCTGAAACTTAGTCAACTTGACTCGAAAAATTCCCTGGCAAGTGCATCTAAGAAGAGTTTCCCGACTCAAGATTGATTGTGAATGTTTGCCATAAGCTTCTAGTGTCATGCCAAGGACCTTCACAAATTTGCCAAAAAGCTTTTAAAGTTGCCAACATCCTCATGGCTCTGGCTCTTGTGTTTTTGTGGAAAAAATCAAAAACTGCACAAGCCAGTAGTCAGTGCACATAGGAAGCCAGAATCCATTGGAACCACAAGGTAAACATTTGAACGTTGGATTTGCTGCGTCAAGAGAAGTTTCTGAACTGAGACTCACAAAAATACTTTCTCTTAGTATTTAGCATTCTATGTCCTATGTATAAAACAATTAAATAATCAAGGTCTAAAAACCCTCTCATACAAACACCTACGTGTTTATACCATAATGAGTACTTTAATTAGTATCTCCTACACATTTTCCCTCTGTGCACTCGAACATGGCTCCCTCTGTGCAAATTTGAAACAATTTTGGGCTTTCGCAGGGCAGGGCCCACATCGGAGTACAAAAGGTGCGCGAGATAAGATTAACGCTACACTTTCTGACAGTCCCGCCACCGCACCGCCAAATTCCGGTGGGTGGTGAAAAGGAAAGCTTTGGTTTGTCCGTGGGCGCTGAAAGCCCGAGGACAAAGGCAGTGACAGGGATCGAGGTCCCGGATCCCGGGCCCGGGCCCGCCCATCTCGAAGCCCCACATAGACACTCGCTGCTTTGACGGTGACCAAACAAGACTCCCACAAATCGCCAAATTGAAACATAACAAAAGCGGGCAAAGGCGTGCATGCTTTTCTATCCTCCAGGGAAATCCTCTAAAAACTCCTCACGCTGCCTGCTGAAGTGTGAGTGGGCGAGAAATCGATTTATGAGAGTTTGCCGGTGCTGCAGGATTCGCTTTGCCAAAAAAAAGTTATCCCGCCAGGCATGGGTATGGGTTTTCGTACTTTGTGGCGGTCCCGAATTCTAAACAACAGCAGAAAAAAAATCTTTTGAGCCACTTCAACTTTGCTATTAAATTTGTTTGCCGTTTGTGGCAATGTCGCCAATAGCTGTTGCCAGAATTTAATTCAAACAAGGAGTCTGGAACGAAAGTCTGCTGCGAACAAGGCGAAAAATGATTGCATACTTTTCAAAACGAGCACAATGCGAGGAAAAAAGTGTGGCATTCTTTTGGGGAGCGTTGGCGGAAGTCAAAGCACAAAAATGTCGGAGTAAAATTAGTTGAAAAAACCAAGCATGTTGACCCTTTTATACCCTCTACATATTAGGGTTATAAAAAAATCCTATCTTTCAAGTGGAGAAAATGCAAGTAATCTTTTGATGCCCAAAGACAAGGTCTGACAATGACAGTCAAGTTACCTTCATTCCCAAGAGGGTCTTAATTAATAGAGCGAAATTAGACGGAAGCCCTTCACAAAGAGTTTGTTAGTCACACAGGACACCGTCAGCGCCAGAATCAGGACAGGCATTAGCATTACCTTCACCAAGTTAATTACGCTCCCAAACATACACTTGACTGAACACAAGCACATAAATACATTACACTGAGTTTATATTTCTAAAATCAAGGATACATTTCAAAATCATACTTTAAAGAAGATATAATTTTAATTTTGATAAGTTAAGGTAAGCTTTAAGTTAAACGTACTCTTGATATTAGAAATATAACTTTCTTTCAGTGCATGTGGTATGGACAGTGCTATTTGTACTCACCTTCCTCGGCCTTTTCCTTCTCCTTTTCTTTGCGACGCTGCAAGACCACCTTCTTGAAGACCACGGCTGCGGCTTCCACTGCATTCTGCAGCTCCTGCTCCCCCAACGTGCTGGTGTGGGTGTTGGCCTAAAAGGGGAACGGAGGCGGGAATGTAGTGGCTTACTTAGTTCCCCAGTTAAGCCAAGTAGGCATTGCCTCTTTGATGTTCTCTACTCACCGCTGCCGTGCTGTTTGCATCGTTGGCTTCCTTGATCGCTGAGGACTCAAGGGATTTGCCGTTGACCGGCTGCTCGCCGCCTTGGCCTTGGGACGTTTCCTCCTGGCTGGCTACTGTGGCGACAGGAATTTCTGTTTTTTTCAAGCGCATGGCTAAATCTGAGTTTCTATGCATAAGCTGTTGATGGAAGGAGTAAATGTGCTGGGTGGTGCTACCTGTGGGGGCGGTTAACGGGATGGGTGCAAAGCGTTCATCAATCGTGTGGTGGAACAAGCGCAGCTACTCAAGGTTCTACCAGGGACCGCAACAATTAATTAACTATATATTTTATATATATGTTTGATGATAAATATTTGAACAGCAGGCTACAAGGAATGCTGATAAGTGGATTACTTACTACTAAAAGGCTAATATTATGTATTTATATTTAAATACAAGTACTAATGCAGATACTAATGGTGAATGGGTATAATAAATTGAGAGTTTGCTTTAAAAAATATGTGTAATAAGCTACAGGGGCTTTTTTAATAAAAATCGAGTATTATCCATTGTCTGTATGGGAAGACCCATTAATAGTTTTTTAAAAATATATATATATTTTGGGATTATTGTCTAAATATTTGCAGGATAATTGAATGCCTAAGGCTATGTACATTCGCTCTTTGATTTTTTACAAAAAGTAGTGTCTGTGAAATGAAACTTTGTGCGGTTTTGTAGATTATACATATGTGTATAATGTATGTGTCCAAATATTTAATGAAATAGTTTATTAGTGAAATGTCTACTGGGTGCTTGGAGTAGTACTAGTTATTATAATTGCGGTCCCTGGACTCTACTGATGCGTGGAAGCCAAAAGCAACCATAGCTACTCAATATGAAAGTTCAATCTTCTACAATACTCACGCTCTTCTGCCTCCCCGATGCCCGTGCGGCTGTTGCGGCGCCTCGATTGCGGAATTTTCGAGGTGCCACGCGTTTTATCCAGAATGTCTGCCAGTGGCCTCGGGCTCGGAATCTTTGAGGCTTCCGTTTTCTTGGGGGGCTGAAGTAGAGGAATTAGATAGTTAAATAACTTCCCAGATTGAAACTAACTCAAGTTCGATTTTGAAAGCTCTTTGCAACGTACCTGAGTGTCCTTTTCGGGGTGGGAGAAGGAGCGTCGGGTGACTGGCTTTGGAGTAGTTTTGGCGCCCGAATCTTCAGAGACAGAGCGCATCTGTTCCGGCTTTCGTCGTTCGGTGACATGGCCATCTGATCCGACAGCTCCGGTGGCGGCACTCTCTCCGCCTACTTCTCCTCCGCCCACTCCGGCGGCATCTGTGGCCTGTGAGAGCTGCGCCAGCTCCTCCTGTTGCATTTGCAGCTCCCTAGACTGGCGTCGCCGCATTCGGTTGTGCATCAGTGGGGTGCGGGGCAGGGCGGCGCCACCGTAGTAGCTTTGGGTAGTGCTTATATCGGGATAGTACCCAGGCACTGCACCGGAGCTACCGCCAGCTCCCAGACCCATGCCACCGCCGTAACCTGAATCAGCCAGGACGTTCTCAGCGCTGTAGATGGGCCTCTGGGCAGAATTTTGGTAGCTTCCGTCATCCGATCCGTTGTTGTAAATGATGCGCGGCTCACTGCTGAATCCGGCATTGTAGTTCCGCTCGTACTGCACCTCGTCCGATTCCAGGAAACTTGTAGTGCTGTCCCCGAAATAGTCCACGTACTCGGGTTGATTCTCCATCTCTTCGCTGACATCGGGAAACTGATGGAACTGCTGCTTGGCCTCGCCAAAGGTGCGCTCCTCCTTGAGACAATCCTGGCGCACCAGCCGACTGGGCGACCTACTCGCCGACCTCTGTACCGAAGTGGGAATCTCCGGCAGCAGCCTCCGGCTCTCAGTATGCCCCTTGGTGTTGGAGTACTCCTCGTTGCTGTGGCTGCGCACCTTGATCATCTTGGAGTGCGGATCTCGGGAGTGGTGGATGTTCACGCTCTGGCTGCTGGAGTATTGTTCGCCGCCGGTGCCACCACCACTGCCACTGGCCACACTTCCGCCGCTGCCCATATCAGTGCCACCCACAGTGGGGACGTGCTGCTGCGAGAGAAACTGTCGCGGGTTCTGGACACTGGGGAAGAGGAAGTTCTGCTTGGCTCTCGGCGAAATGGGCATAAACTTTCCGGGCGGATTGGAATGTACGGTCAGGGTGTTGCCACTGCTGAATGCCTCCGGATTGGGGAGGGTCTGCTGCCGCATGAACTCCGGCGAGCGCCGAAACTGCGGCGAGGTTTGCCGCTTTGGCGGCGATGTGGGCAATAGCTTGACATGCTGCTCGGGATTTGGGAGGGTGGCCTGGCGGGTCATCCGAGGCTTAGGCATGGGAATCGAGTCCTGTTCATCACTGGCCATGCTGGAAGCCTGCGATTCGTAGTTCAGTGGTGGTGCCGCGCTTCCTGTTGAACCGCTTCCTGATACGGATATGGCTGACGGCTGCTGCTGGGGCAGCAACTTATTCCTATGATAGGCGCTCGGTGGCTCCGGGAACGAAGTCTGGCGAATAAACGGCGGATAGCGCTGCTGCTCCCCGGGAGACCTTTCCGGGGAGCGACTGTACAGGCGATTAGGGGAGGTGGACATGTAAATGGCCGGCGTGGGCTGAGCGGGTAACGTCGATTGGCGGCGCACCTGCAGGCGGTGGTGTGTGGGAGTGACCTCCAGCTGAGGCTGCTGCTGTTGGGATTGATTCTGCTGCTGTTGTGCGTAGTTATCACAATCTCCCACTGTCACGCCCACTCCGATTCCTGGAACAGCTCCACCGCCTCCTCCTGTGTTCATGTGGATGACGTCGTCGCTGTTGTAGGCACTCGGATAGAGCGGGCTCTTCTGCAGCTGATGCGGCGATGTGGGCGCCGTTAGGTTTACTGAATTGTAGTTTGCTAAATTGGAGCCACTGCCGCTGAGATTTGGGTCGTTGTTCAGGCTGCTCGGCAGCGTGGATTGACGCAGGACCCGCCGCCCCAGCTGCCACTTGCTGCTGGTAGTAGGCGTGGCAGTTCCACTGCCGTAATTGATGCCGTGCGTCGTGGGACGCGGCTGTGGGGGCAGGTGATGCTGCTGATGGTGTTGGTGCAAGGTGGGATAGCTGCCGGCTGATTGGGCCTCGATAAGATGCTGCTGCTGGGGATACAGGTTGTCGGCCACTGGCTGCTGGGCGTTTGGATTGTTTGGATCGTCCTCGGGATCTGTGGGAAGGTGAGATATTAATTTAAAATATAAACAAACTTAAAAGCATTTATTTTTATTTTTATTTACATAGAATAACATTTCTTTTTTAATTATTTAAAAAACATCCAGACCCCAACTATAAAAGTAGTAATTGGATACACAATACTCACTCGATATAGTCCAAGAACGACGAATGCTCTTCCTTAAAACGTCACTGGCGGTCAGATGGTCCACGGCACTGCAGGATCCCAAGGTGTAGGTGTCCTTTAGCCACTCGCCACTGGCCGTTTGAATCTCCCTGCAAGAGCAACAACATTGCCATTTTAGGAACCAGAAAACTTCGCCAAACATTTCCCCCGAGCCACTGAGAGTGAGAGTTTCCGAGAAATCAACAGGCTAATTAGCGAAGTCAACGGAATCAACGTCTGCCCGAGTTAGCAGCACGCGGCAGACTGGCTGGCTGAAAGCCTCACCGGATTGTCTGTGGCACAACACCAACAGCAACAGCTTAAGCCGCAGCAGCAACATCAGACACCTACTCTTCGAGGCGAAGGTGTGTGATATCGGAAGAGTTGAAGCAGACAACGCGTATACTCTCATGGGGTTAACATAAATAGACAAACATATATATATATATTTTTAGGAAAACTTTTTCCACAAAAACCCCAATGAAAAAGTTTCGAGGCTCAAGCTCAAAAGAAATAATTAAATATTTAATGAATAGGATAAACTTTAACCGGAACTTGGTTAGATTTATATTAAACTTTTTGGATAGCAGTTGCAACTTTAATTGGGTATATGCAGTACATCCAAGTACTATTATTAGAAACAGAATCATAAATTCTTGTTCCCTTTGCCTTATAAATATTCCACGAATCGTTGACAAGAGGAAAGAGTCTCTTTTTAAGTCAATTTGGGGGTGCAGTCAGGCAATCGAATAAATTCCAAATGAGACTCTGGCTCGCACGGAGCAAGGTAATGGTAAATTCTGAGACCCAGGCAGTCAGCAAGTGACGCCTTCTATTCATTTTAAAGACATACTGGGCTGGGCTCATCGTCTTCACAATTATCCGGCAGCTGCAGCAGACGCGGCCAAACTTGGTGTGCGTCATTCGTGATGACAGGCGACTGGTTTCGTACTTGAAGGCGTTAAATGGTAGGCACCTGTAGGCGACCTGCTGGATTCTTGGTTTATGAAATTTGCATATTACAAAAAATAAGAGTACGAGCTGCGTGCAAGTATTTGGCCCGTCAAGTTGGCCAAGATTTAATTACTTAAATATCTGGCGTCTGGCCTTGTGCACTCAATACGGGCATTTCTCAGTTTTTTTGGGGACTTGGGACTTGGGCTCGCCCATTAACACTGAGCTGAACTCTCCTCGGAGCGTGTGGGTCGCCGGTATCATCGACGGCAATTGTTCGGTTGCCAAATGTTGGCTCAAGTTCGGCAACATCAGCATGAGCTGCTGTGATGCTGTGGCAACACAGGGCGTATGTGTAATGTGTGGTTGCTCATGTTTATGTTGGCGAAATGAGGACAGAACAGAGAGTGAAGCTCATTAAACCGATGGAGCACTTGTTGACAGTTTCATATTGGTTGAACGGGCACGTTTGGCATCGATCTCTGAGGTCTGGTACGAATTCGATATGAAAATGGCAGCATCTCCCTTTTTTGCCAAAAAAAGTGCTACTTAAATTGAAAAATGATGAATGGAAAAAGGGGGGGGAAATTAAAAATAACAGGAATTATCTTTCAGCTCCCCCAGCTTGAAAACGTGCAAATTGAATTCCAAATGTTGGGGCTATTTGCATACACGTATGTAAGTGCAAAGCCGTTTTTCATGCCACATGGGCAATCAAAAAACTGCAAGCCCATGCCAAAACAGAAACACAAGAAAAAAGTAGTGAAAACAAACTTTTGCGTATCAAATATTCAAAGCTGTCAGGCGGCAGGCAACTGTAACCGAAAAACGAACCAAAAATCTGCCGCATTAGTTATGCGGAGCATCAGTTGACAGTCTGTGACACCTGATGGCCACGGGCAGCGTCGGGCTAAAATGAAAAATAAACAGAAACTGTAGAACACAACCCTTTTGGTCTAAAGACCACTCGCTCCTCTATCACCTTTCAGTTGGGCGAGGGAAAAATAAACCATTCCTGGAAATAATTTTTGGTACATCTCCCCCAAAGATACAAACGACTCTCTTATACATTGTTTTCGGATTATACAACAAGTGCAGCTTTCGAAAAAGCAAACAAAAGGGCATGCAAAATTAGATTGCAACAATGAAAATTGCAGCGTTTGCGCTACAAAGTCAAGTTTAGAAAAAAAACCACAAAGTGAAAACAATAACAAGGGGGGGGACAAAACATATAGTACACATATAGAAGAAGTTTAAAGGTATACGAATTGCAAGTGCCCTGGAGATACTTTTAAACTACTAAACAGGATGGAGAGATTACTTAATCTATGAAATAATATCTGATAGATCCCCCTAGTCTGATTAAGTCCAAACAATTCAGTGCTGAATGGAAACAAAACACACAAATATTAATATTTATTTTATTGAAAAAACACCAAGAGGACACCAAGTCGAATGCAATTAGTAGTGTTACTAATGATTGGCTTAATAAAAATACCCAGAAAGCAGGACATTTTAAAGGGCATATTAGCATACCGTTGCATACATATTTCCAAAAGGACAAAAGGACACAAAGTTGTGTTGTTTTGGATTAGTTTTCGTGTGTGGTTGGGTTGGGGGTCACATATAGAGATGGGGAAAAGTGACAGAGACAGAAAGGCAGTCAGAGACGGACAGAGAGAGAGAGAGAGACACTTACATTTGCTTGTGGCACACCACGCACACCCAGTCCGTGGTGCGCGAGGTGAACTCGCGACAGGCTTTGCACACGCGCAACTTGCAGACGCGACAGGGGGCGCCACGGTTGGTGATGCGGCCCAGTTCGGTGGTGCAGCGAGCGCAGTGGCGACTCGGGTCGCCTGTCGTGTGTGCGTTGTGGTTGTTGTATTGTTCAAACTGTTGTTGTTGTTGTTGATGTTGTTGATTTGGCTGCATTGTAATATTCTGTTGTTGTTGTTGTTGTTGTTGTGTGGCATCAAATGGCTGCACTCCACCAACGACCTTAGCCGCACCCTTACGCCTTAACGCATACAACTCAGCGCGCAAGAGCCTGTTGTTATTGTTGTTTGTTGTGGTAATAGTTGATGTATTTTATTGTTGTTGTAGTTGTCATTGTATGGTTTGTTGTTGTTGTTGTTGTGGTGGGTGGCCGGTTGGTGGTATTTTTGGTTTTAATTTTCGGGGTTTTCGGGTTGGTAACATAATTACGTGACAGACGCATAGACATTTTAGTTAGATTGTTGGTTAAGAAACGAAAACACGTTACAAAAGTTAACATGACAGATAGCAGGTGGCGGTGGGAGGTAGAGCGAGATATCGGGGAGAGAGAGCAAGATAGCGAGACAAAGAAAGTGGCAAGCGTGTTGGAGTGTTGGAGTGTCGGTGTGGAAGAGTGTGAGTGTGGAGGGTATGCGTGTGCGTGATGTGTGTGTAATTGAATGGAAAGAGACAAAGAATAAAAAGAACATACAAAAAATTGTCATTAGTTGATTTAGTAGCAATTAAATCGATTTTCGAATTAAACTTGGTTAATTTGGTTAAAGATTTTTGGTTAGTTTTAGGCAAACAATTTCACAACAACTTCGTGTACAAAAGATCTTTTAAAACTTAAAGCAAACTAAGTAGTTATGAGACAAGTTGCAACAGGATGTGCATGAAATTTAAGCTTCAAAATAAATTAAAACATGAATGTACATTATTTTGTGGTTGTTTAACAAGTGGATTGAAAGAGTGCCCACTTCGAGTATCTTCAATATATTTAATATTTGCCAGAAATCATTATTTCCTCCATCTAAAGCTAGTACAATTGTGTCTGACAGCCGGCACGCTTCGTCTTTATTAATTCGATCAATTTTGAATTGGACAAATCCGTTCTAATTAAATGTCGCATCCACGAACCTCAAACTGCGAGTAAATTATGCAAATGGCGTACGTGTTACGTAAAACTGGGCATTCTAATTAAATTGACAATCAAACGTAAGTCGATGCCCGGTTAGCAAATTAAGTTAGAGGCCCCACCATGTCCGGGACTTTGGGGATATAGGGGCTTTTTGGATAGCCGGGCTCCGTTGGAGTTTGTCCTTGGACTGCCTGCTTAATATTAACGCACAGCTGGCAGGCAAGAGCCATAAAACACGGCCGAGCTGCTGACACATAAAACAAACAGAAGGCCCAGCAGAGGACATGGATGCGTATGTAAATACCATGTGGTGGTGGTCGGGGTGCCAAGTGTGATGATGTGTCAGTGAAGGAGTCACGCAGAGCGCATAAAAATCCAAACAGGACTTTGGTTTCTGCGAAAAATGTGTTGCCACCAGCACCGAGAACAGCCATTTTTTTAATTATAATTTTATCTTAAGCCTAGCATCGGGATTGGAGTGCGTGTATGCTTTATTAGCGCCACAAAATCAACAAACGAGTGCGACGCTAAAAGTGCCTAGACGAGCGGCCATCAAAAAAGCCAGAAAACGGAAACCGAGACTGGGGCCAAAACTGTTGCATACTCTCGGGAGCCAAAACATACACACAGCATGGCCGTGGTGCTGAACAAACCACGGAACCCGGACCACGGCCACACAGCCAGGGACATGTTTTATTGGCCTGGTTAACGCACAAAGCCCGCTCCCATCGTCCAACAGACCCCGTCCGATGGTCCACCCATCCGCCAAAAATCCACATTCAGCCCACACTGCAAAAAAAGGCGCCCACGCATAAAAGTACATTTACACTTCATTTCAAAGGCCTTTGATTCAAAGTGATGTGGTTAATGTTGCACAATAAAATGAATTTTTATTTGATTCAAGTTAAAAATAAGCAAAAAACCTTCTTAGAGGTAGAAACACTGATTCTTACTTTGAGAACCCTATAGCTTCAACAGTATTATTTTTACTATACATATTCATTTTTAATTTTTAGTTTAAGAATGTTCTTTTTATTTTTTAAGCAAACTTTTACTTTGTTTTTCTTGTGTATCCGTACTCATGTTTAATTTTCCATCATAGTGGCATGCCAGGATCGCATTTTCGCCCAATGCGGATGTGAGTCAGAGGATGTGGCCAAACAAGTGTTTGCTGTCGCTATGCTGCTGTGTCGTGTGTTAAAGTGCTGTTGTAGTTATAGTTGTTTTACTGGTTGTTGCTACACGACTAGCACGGCTGCGTTATGAATTAATAATCATAATAAGCCATTAGGGCAGTGCCACAGCAGGAGCTGGATCAGGAGTAGGAACAGCAGCGGGAGCTTTAGATGGCAGGAGCTGGAGATGGGCAACAATGGGCTGCCAAAAAGTGCTAAACCTAATGGCCATAAATTCACAGTGACCATGAAAACGGTGCAAAGACCTGGATTAGCCGACGGCCTTTGTTATGTGGCGGAACAGTTTTTGGTAAGAATATGATTAAAAACCCTAACACTGCCTAAACAAATAATGTTACGCATGTTTCTGATTGTCCAGCCATCCCGGTCCCCCACTCGGAGGGCTTATGCAAATAAGCAACTAATTAAACTGATGTAAATCAGCTGCGTCCTGGGTGCCGGGTCTGGGTGTGTGGGCTTCTGGGTAAAGGTTTTCGTTTGGGCGTGTGACCTTTCGAGCAGATCGAACACCTGCTTCAGCAGCCAACCGCCCCGCGATGGCTTATTAGGTATCAAAGAAGAGATAACATTGCCTTGGTTGGTCCTGCTTTGATGTTGCCATGGGGCAGCGGAAGCAGGAGCTGTAGTGGCAGCAAAAAAAAAAAGGAAAACAGGTAAATAATTCCTTTTTTCGGGGCTTATACCGGCCAATGCAATAGGGGCAAGTCTAAATGCCAAAGATCCATTCGGCAATAGCAGCTTTCCCCAGTGTGATTACTCAATCCAATTTAATTGAAAGAACAAAGGTCAATTGCGCATAAAAATATAAATCTAGACATTTCAAATCAAATTCATTTAAATATCTCACATTCTGATGGAATAGTTTTTTTTATTGCAATTTCTGCCCACTAAACCCATTCAAATATTTTAGCTATTTATATTATATAACTAAACAGTGTCCAAAAATAGTACATGGAAATTTTTCATTTCAGGAATTCCAACAAGCTTTGGCGCTGACAGAGAATCCACTAGAGAAATTATTCCCCCCATTCCCAATAGCATTTGTGTACAGAATATGCCATATTTCAAATTATTTGTGACCACCGACAACGCGACTGGGCGTTGACAGGACCGGCTTGGCCATTAGATTTACGATTTTAATGACGCCAAAATGCTGGCGCTGATGTGCCAGAGAACGCGAATATAAATAATTACCACGTTAAATGTGATTTGCCGCGAGGTGGGAGTGTCAGTACGTCTGAAGTGAGGTGGCAGGATGCTGGGGGCTGGAATCAGACTGCTGCAAGGACAATGACCAGTAGCTACGGCAATGGCCAGCTTTCCAGCTTGCCAGCTATCCGGCTTGCCTCGAGTCTCGCGTTTCCGTTTCAAATTAAAACTTTTTGACTGCGTTGCGAGGCAAAACTTGAGAGGGCGCTGCTGGTGGGGCAGGAGGCAGATACAGAATATGGCAACGCCGGCGGTGGACATTTGAAAATGTATCGCGGCTGCTTTAAATTAAAGCACAACTCACGGCCGGCTGAGCACCGGAAATGGCCAGCCATTTGCGAGCCTTTTAATTATGCAATCCACGACAAAATGGCGTCACTGGAGTGGCCCGTGTGCATGTGTGTGCGTGTGCACACTCGGGTGTGCGCGAGTGTGGAACTAAGTGCTTGAAAATGTTATTAGTTTTAATTAATTTTAAATGTGGCCACTCGCAGGAGCCAGAAAGGAGGAGGAGTCTAAAACGATGAAGTCGACCGGAACACGCAACCAGGCAAGCGGCTTTACTTTGTTTTTCACTAGAGCAGCATTTTGCACTCATGCAGTTGCTTTTTAAATACCGGTTGACATTTGTTTTTGGCAAAAGCCCGGCCCGGCACGACGCGGTGTCGGTGAACCGCACTCGTGTGCAAATCAAATTAAATGCCAATTTTGGTTGAATTTAAAGCACTCGTGGCCCACGTGCTGTATGCTTAATGGCCCAGGACCATAAACCTAAATAAACGTTGATGCCGTTTGCCTTTTTTCTTGCAACGTGAGTGGCCAAGGGTTGTCGAGTCGAGGACCTCGCAACGGATACATAAACTTTATTAAATGGTTCGTAACATTGGTGTGGCTACCGACAGACAGGTGTATTCTAATAGGAAATAAATATAATAAATATTTTTAATAAATTTATGAATGCTTTTTACTAAGAATATATTAGACTTGCCAAAAACTAATTCCTTTAAACAGGAATGGTAGGGTATGTATCCTGTACTTACAAACACACAACAGCTTCTCTCTCCTGCTGTTAAACTTCGATTTGACACCGATAGCCGGGCTAAAGGACAGACAAGGGTTGGGTTCTCTTAGCCCTCAGCTGGGATCGGGCATTTGCATAATTATATATCGCCGAGCCGGAGATCTGAAGTTGCTTTAAGGGTTGTCCCAGCACACGAGGACATTGTCAGACCAAGGCATATGCAGAACTTTGTATCTCTGCTCTGGCGTTGTCTGGGAATTAATGGCCCTCTTCCTTTTTTGTCAGTTGGCGCCACGCCCAGGGGCTTACATTAGCTTATGGCCCATAAGGCATTGTCCTCGCCAAGGCTTAAGTGGCCATCCCTCAGATGACTGATAGTCGTGAGCACCAAAGGCAACCCTTTGCTCATAATTAAGCCAATAAGAAAATAATAATAGTTTTCTGGTGCAAATTGTTGATAAAGTTATCAAGAAATTTGTTAAGTGTCAGAAAGCGTTTGCTTGCATACCACGCGTCGTATACGCAACGTTCATGCGCTGCATCACGTATACGCCAGGTGTGCTGCAACCTGAAGTATTCGCGGGAGTTGCCGCAAGATTATTCCACCTTCGGAAATTCTGCATAATTTAGTAAACCCATCTTTTAAAGCCCTCTCGCCCAGTTCGAGCATAAATTTCGCGGCATAACAAATTTTGATTGCCTCGCATTTTGCACGCAGTTGCCGACACAAAAAGACAATAAAACCGAGGGCTCCAAGATAAAGCTGTCATGTGCCCGCGCAAAAAATAGCTCACGGCCACAGACGATACACAAATAGACCGTAAGATGAAAGGGCCAACTTGAGCTGAGTTTTCCTGCCCGCTGGGTCAGACTGACATTGCTGCAAGGTTGTTACATTTGTCACATCTCTGACAGCCGCCAAAAACGACGATTGCAAAACGACCAACTAGAAAACTGTGTCACTTTTTTTGCGTTGGCTTCTCACGAAGGGGGGGATAAGCGAAAACACCTGCTCTTGGCCTGGCGAGATTTATTGCCAAATTTTCAGCAAAGCTCGAGAAATCCACTTTTGTAATGGCACTGAAATTGCCAAACATTTATTACTTAATAAACGGAGTAAGAACATAACAGAACGGATCTGCGGCCAGCCCAATGAAATTGAAAAAGCCCCAGTCGGAAGAGAATGAAAAAGTTTTGTGTTAAGGGCTTAGAGGGGACTGGGCCCCGAAATGATGTTCGAGTTGTTTTCACAGCAGTTGGCTTTGTTTTTGTTGTTGTTGCCTCTTTTTACAGCGCTTAACTGAGCCATTCGTGCGTTAAATTATAGCCAAAAGTCTTTTGGGGCCTTTGGTCTCTCCGCTGTGCGCCATCCGTTGTCCGCCGTTCACTGTCCGCTGTCCGATGTCCGTTGTTGGCTTTTAGCTGCTTGCTGCCAGTTGCCCGATGCCTGTTGCCTGAGATTTGCTCCGACGCCAAATCAAACAAATCGTCAATTTGTACTTTCATTTACTTTCCTGCCCGCTCAACGATGAACAACAAAAACACCAATTGAAGAGGAAAACTGCGTACCAGAGGGTGTGTGTGTGTGTTAGAAGGGCAGAGGCTTAGGTAGGGTGGGAGAAAGGCACACCGGAAATCGCACGGCTGCCATTTTAAGCACCGGTTAAATAACAGTTAATCGACGCATCGCCTGTCGGCGTTGTCATCGTCGCCGCGATTGCCGGCCATTGTTGCTATTGCCGTTCACTGTTGTTATTCTTGGTCTTCACTCTCCGCTGACCATTGTCTGCCACTCCGTTTTGGCTTGTTTGCTTGCCTGTTTTTATTTGCATTAACTTTCCAGCGAGTGCGCCCTTTTTGCAAAAACCCCAAAAAAAGAAAAACGCTTTTTTAATTGACATTAGGGGTGCCTAATTGGCCGGACCATCGCCATTGTCCTCAATGGTTTGGGGCAAACGCATAACTTAGCTTCAAATTATGACGAAGGGATCCCCAGATGGCCATGAAAAGATTTATTGAATATCACCGCAGTGAGTAAGGTCGGAAGCAGTTAAAATTCCTAGACTTGTCATAAAAATTGATGTATTTTTTGTGCTATGAAAGGAAAAGCTTTAAACTTAAAGTACCAGCTTAGCTTGGTTCATTGTTTGCATAAAAAAGGGTACACCCCTTTAGAAACCCGATACGATTGAAATCTCAATCAAAGGTGACCCATTTGCAGTCGGTAACTGATATTTGAACAATCTGCTGTCCCCCGAGTTGACTGACCAGCTGACCGCTCATTATCCTAATGAAATGCAACCATCAATCATCGAGAACCGGGGACAGATAGAGCAGGCGTCCGTATATGAAGGACGATTTCTTTTTCAATAAGCAATCAAGCCACAGCCGGCTAAATTGTGCGCCGGAGATTAAATTCAATCTATATGCGTGTGTCCTGTACGGCTCAGGCTTTCCCCGTGGAACGTAGTACATGCTATGCATGTCGCATGTCCTGAATACCAGATAATGCTCTATGACAGCCGACGCGTGTACAACGACTTTCAATATTTTCATTTATGGCCTCTCCGCCTCTGCTGCTCGGGGTGTTGAATTGAGGTATTTTTTTTTCGTTTTTTGGCGCATGTGCGAAAACAACAACAGAAAAGCTGGAAAAATGAAAGCCAACATTGTTGGCCATATTTCGTGATTAATATTTGATAAGTCCCACATGTAAACTAAACAAAATCAATACCAGGTAACTGGACTGGGTCCCTGGGCGAGGAAAAAAGCCGAAGCAAGGAGCACTGGTCACCAGCTAGCTAGGATCTGGTATATGTGTGCTGGTCAACTTGTGGTGCCTGGGAAATATTTTATCGAACCCGGCCCAGGCAACCGGAGGCAGTGTGTTAATATTCAAATCGGAACCGCTGAAAGGATGTCGAGGAGGCATTGACATGAGAGTCACGTAACTTGACTTAAGTTTCGAGTTTGTTTCCAAGAATTCAACTTATTGACAGGCGCGCCAAAAGTTATGAAAACATTAAAAAGAAACGCCTCGGTTGGGGTGCATAACCAAAACACCAAACAAGATAAAAAAAGGGTCCCAGCTCTTTTTTGCCAAAAAAAAAATAAAACAAAATAACGGTACACAAAAAAGCCAAGTTCTGGAGGAACGAGCTGAAATGCGAAAAACGAAACAAAATTGCTAAACACTTAGTCAAATGAAGCTGCGACTGTGACCCGGACGCATTTTCCGGACGAGAGCTTCGGAAAATTTGTTTCTTCGTGTATAAAATTATAAATTTATGGCCGGCGTCTGCACAAAAATAAATATAAATAAAAATATGTAATGAGCCTGTGGAGGCCAGGTCGGGGCATAGAAATGCCTGAGCTGGCCAGCCGAAATGTTTCTGCCCGGTAGAGTAAAAAATAAAAGAAAACAGACTTTAAAAGTTCCGAAAATAGTTCTCAAAAAGGGGTCTTAAAAAGGTTATTTGTTATAACGAAAAAAAAAACTTTAAAGCAATAAAACTAGGAAAATAATTTAACTATAAAAAGAGACTTTTATTTTAAAATGAAAGTAGATACTGCAGGTTTTTTTTAGCATAAAATTCTTATTCTTGAAACATCACACTTTAAAAATTCATTTTCCACCTTAAGTACTTGTACTGTTTGCCAAAACTTGTTAGCTTGTAATATGAGCAATCTTGACAGGGCCAATAGATTCAGATAATTTGCCTTGTGAGTGCGACTTAAGCCGTCTGAAGTGGTCTATCATTCACAGTATCAAACCCCTGGCGAACTTGGTCACGGTGTCTGACCTTTTTGCCGGCCCAGAACCTAGCCCACCCACCCAAAGTTGCCGCTCAAACTGTAGACCAAGTCAACAGCTAACCGTAAATAAAGTTGGCTCGCCGTCGCCATCGCCATCGACTTCTACTTCGACTTCGACATGGAGTGCTACGTGCCGTCGACGACAAATTGTACGTGCGTAAATTGGCTGACTGCCAAAAAGGTTGTTGACTTATGGGCGAAAGCCCGGTGCCGTCGCACAAATTTGGCCCAAAAGCAAGTGCCGTTGCCTGGCACTTGACTGGCCGTCCAGCCGTCAAGCCGGCCGCCTTCCGTTTCCATTCCGATCCATTCCGTTCTGTGGACCGTTTCCTCTGGCCGAGCGTGACAATGTTCAATTCATAGCCCGGCCATTCAGAATTTTAAGTAATTGAAGGCGGCGGCACACGCTAACTAGCCAACAATTCCGTTTAATTATGTAATGTCTGGATGATTTATGGCCCAAGGTAAATGGATTTACATTTTTACGCTTTTTATCAAATTAGTAGGCCAAATCAGCCGACAGAATATAATTTGTCTGTTTATTCGATTGCTAATGCAAACATAAGCGATACTGAAAATCATACTAATCAAATACAAAGACTTGACTATGAAGGGACTTAATTAGGCCAGTCATTGAGGGTAAGTGCCACACATAATCTGTTTACCTTTCGATTGGGTAATCGAACTAAAAATTGAATTTATGATCTTAAAACCATTGCAATAATTTAATCAAAAGCTAATAAAGTTCAACATTTGCAGCCATTAACATTACTTGGCCAGAAAGTGCTTGTTTACTTCCATAATAAAGTGCACACTTGGAAATTTATTTCTTGTGCCCGGCCAGAAGGGAAGTAAAGCTCACACTCATAAATTTCAATTTGGGTCGTTAGTTACCGAAACCAAAACCAAACACAAGACCTCTTTGCACTTTTTAATCCAAGCCGCACTCTAAATCCGGCAGACTCCGTCTGTGGCTTGGTGGTTTGGGTGGGCGAGATTATATATATATATTTATATATATATATATGTACATATATTGGTTCATATATCCCTCGACCATTTGACTGTTAATTCTGCACATGTGGCGCACTCCATGCGGCAAAACAAGCCGCAGCCATTGTCGATTGTGTTCGTTTCGTTTTGGTTTATGTCTCCACTTCGGTTGGCTATAAAATTTATGACAACCAACTTAATTCAATTTCAGCCATGTGTCAATCAACAGCTGCATTTAAGTGGAAAGTTATGTGCAGCCAACATTGGCCATGCCACCGATCCACTCAGCCAATCTATGCCATTTTATTTTGACACATTTTTACATGCAACCTTCGGTGGCCCACACCTATAGAGATTTGGTTTTGTAAAAATGTCGCCTGAGGCCGCAATTGATTTTTCATATTTAACTAGAGAATTAATTTAAGCAGTCAGTCACTTTGGCAGGGCAGAAGAATATATTGTTTCTGCACGAGCTGTCAGGAAGTCCGTCGAGCAGGAATTTTTGGCAGCCAGGACTTTTAAATTCATGGAAAACCAATTTTCCTTGTCCAGTTACGAACAAGAAGCCTGAAGGCAGCTCTAATTTCCGTTCTGACATTTTCAATCGAGCTGCACTTCATTAGAAGGATGTCACTCCAGATAGCTACAGCTAATTACCCGATGCTTGTCGGCCATAATTGAGTTCCGAATTGCACCTGTTGAGGTCCCCAATCTCCAATCTGACAACAGACTGTTCTGAGAACCAGTTGAAAGCGAATCGACCTGCCTGTGTCAAAGGCAGTTTGAAATGCCAGAATATGTGATTGCCCCGCGGATGCCAAAGGCCAACGAAGTCGGTGCAACAGGCAAATCGTTGCCCCATGCGGCTCTACGTATGTGAAACGGAGAACGTGCTCGGGTTTGTGATCTCCGGAGTCCGCACCAACCACCCGGTGGGTGACTGCTGAATGCTGGGCGGCGAGCATTAAAAATTGATTGTGATGGAAATGACAAACGCAACATTCAAGCCAGCCAGCTGGCAATCAGTCCACCCAATCACTTGGGGAAAAATGTAACAAAATGTCTTTCATGGAAATGTTACACATTTTATAGAAACCTTTGTGAGGAAAAAGCTTAAATCAGACAGAACGTTACGAGGGGAATTCTACAAATCTTTTTATGACAACATCTTAAAAAAAGTTAAAGTTTTTTTTTAAATTAAAAATAAGAAAATAATATCTAATCTTATGCAATAAAAATAAACACTAAGGTGGTCCATTTCCTTTACTTTGATCTTTAGTTTAGTTTACTTTAATTTCAAACTTTAAACATCTTGGTTATCTTTCTTCGAGTGCACTAATATCCACATTCCACACGCGCGACCACAATGAAAGTGTATCAATTTTATTTGCCATTCGGAAATGCCAAAATGTTGCTGTTCAGCTCGATGGAGCGGCATCAAACGCAGCAACAACATAAACGCTTCCGGCAACAAAGAAAGCGAGCAATTTGGCCAAAAGCCGCAAGGAAACAAAAACCCTGGCATTGCTACCAACACATCAATTTGCATTTTGCGGGACGGGCTGCGAAAAGATCTTCGGCATGCGGATGACGAATGTGCGTGCGATTGGCATCACATTTGCTTGTTTCCATTGGCATTACTCATACGCCGTGTGGCCCCCGAAACACAAGAGGCCAGAAAGGGCGAAAGGGGCCAAAGCCGGCCGGCGGCAGGGCGACCGGTAATTGAAAAATCATCCATTACAACCGGCTAATGGAAACCCGGTGAAATTGTCGCTAAATTCGATTAAGTGTGTAAGCGACGAGGCTTTGATATCGGGGAAATGTTACCCATCGGTGAACCATTCTCCCGCCGCGTCCTTGCCAGCTCATGTCGGCATCGTTGTTTTCGGGTTTGACTGATTGCCGTGGTTGGTTGGCCTTTTTGTGCCCTGCCATGGTTTGGCCACTTCCCCAGCCAGTTGCCGCATAATTATGTAACTCAATTTGGCGGAAGGCCCGGCCGAAGGGCCATTATTTATAAACGCAATTTAATTAAAATTCGTTCTGATTCGTGTCCTGAACCAGAAACAAGCACAGAAGCATAACGTTAGCATACAAATATAATCATTTAACCAAATTTTAGTATCCCACAAAGTATTTTTTCTGGTTTACAAATGTTCTAACGACCATAACAGATTTTCCCTTTTGAAATTCAAGTCACAAATAATTCAAATGCGAAGCAGTAACTATTATAAATTGATTTTGAATAAATCCCTAGGAGTACAACATAATTCTTTTAGGGTTTGGAGTTCCCTTTGCACTTGCTTCCTATGACCTCCTGTCCTTTGACACAAATATCCCTTCATTTTCAATTAACTAAACAAATGCCAAAGCCGCAACACGTGTATTTTGCAAAATGTTATAAAATCCTGCTTGTCAGAAGCAGCTATAAAATAAAACTCGTTAAATGTTACATCGTTTGGCATAAACTGATATTTTCCTTTTCAATAGAAAAAAAATAGACCTCAGATCCTGACCTTTGTGAGCCTTCGGAGCGTTTGCATAGAAATTATATGAAAATTGCACTTGAAACTTTGCCCGTAGCAAACTGCCACTGCTGCTGCCACTGCCACTTGCAGCTAAAAGTTTTTCTATATTGCTGCCTGGCTGCGTTTCTATTCCCAGCCACCGGCAGCATTTTTGCAAATATATTGATTGGCCCCGTCAAAAGTTACCGCCAAGTTTCTATCTTAAATCGAGTCAAAGCCGAAGTGTGGAAATATAAATATAATAAAATCACTTGCACGACTGAAGGGGGGCTTCGCACACAGGCGGTCAAGTTACATTTGTGAGGTTTCCCAATGGAACACGAGAGCTCGGGTATTCGGTGCCTGGCAATCCAAGAGCTTTTCTATTGTCTGCTCGCTGAATCGGGTGCTTCTTGGTGGGCATTCCGGGTCAGCTCATCGTGAAAGGCTGGCTCTTTGCTTGTGAATGGAGGTGCATCGGATTCGGTGATAGCATTTGCATTGAAGACATTCAACACTTTAAAGATTAAATATCATAGGAACACCCAGCGAGTTCGTTGAACTGAGTTTCTCTTAGAGCTTCTTCTCTTCGGGCTGGGTTTATTAATTGACGATGACCCAGCTAAAGGCTTAATGCCGAACTTCCGTGCGAGTGGCAGATATACTATACTTATTATATCAATTAAGGTAACCAACAGTGTCCGACCATTTCTGCTGTCTCATAGGGACGGAGACCACAACTTTCCATTGCCCCACGACCAGCATCCAATAAAATGTGAACAATAATGACCAACACATCATGTAATGCCAGATGGGTCCAATCGTTTAGGGGCCAGGGCGAACAAAAAGCCAATGCAACATTAGCCGCGACAACAAATTCACATTTTCAAACATACATATAGCACATATGTACATTATAGCCAGAGTCATGCGTTGACAGTTTTGGGAAAATTGCGTACAATTTCGAATGCAGGCACAAAACTTTACGCGTAATTACGACACTTGGGAAAAGGAGAAACATAAAGTAAATGTGGCGGACAAATAAAACAAACCGCTGGCAAATCGCATTCGCTGCACAGTTGACAGTTGTAAAATGGAAAGGTTACAAAAAAAAACTATGGACAGCAACAAATGGTAGGAGGAAAGTGCTTCGGTGGCTTTGGCTTCGGTAGCTGCAGCTGCTGCCACAGCTCCTCGACATCCTCCGGCTTCAGCAAAAAGCTTCTGTTTCGGACAGTGACTGATGGTCTAAATGGACTGGCCAATACCGAGAGCCGCAGAGCCACGGAGCACGCGGAGCTGTTCCTCTTTTCTGCCAACAATGATTACGATAATGATGACGACGATGACAGGGCAGCATTTAACCAGCGTTCAGCAGTTAGATAACTATATATAAATTATGGAAGCAAGACTTTATAGAATGTTGACAGATTGTTCTTGTTAGTCTATTGAATAACGAGCAAATGGCGGTGTAACAAAAGAAACCTAACAATCTAGATTACTTTTGTGCTATATCTTTTTTTAATTTTCCATTTGCTTAATTCCATTTGCCAACCATTTCCACTTTAATTTCAAACACCTCTTTATTGAGCAGAAAAACATCTTTAATGTTCAATCGTTTGGCTGGACTGCGGTTTGAAATACAAATTTAAATGTAAATTCAAAAGTACATCCGGGCAGAGCCAATAGTCAAGGCCCTGACTTTGTTTGCCGCCCGGGAAAGGCACTTGAGAGCTACTTTGATGCACATATCCCCATTAAGTTGGCCCCCCGTCGGGTGTGTGTAGGGCTTGGTCCCCCAATGTGGCCATGCAGAGATATCGCATGGCCCACTATGGCCCAGAACCCACTCAAATATGCTAATCCACTGGAAGTCCACAAAACCTCTGGCGGCCCACATTCGAGTGCATGTTTCAGAGCTCAGATGGTCTGTTTCTTGTTTGGTTTGGAGTATGGAGAGTCCAGAATGTGGCTGAAAGCTACTTTTGCTACCGACAATTGAGGTTCGAAGAGTAATTTGTAATGACCCAAGTACCAGGAACTAAGTGAATAGATATCAGAGCTAATTGGAAAGATGATCTTAACTGCCAAACGCAAAATAAGTTAATGGTCCACAATACTGTACAAAGTAAGGTTCAAGAAAGGTATTTCAATTACAATTTTTTATTAAACTCCTTCAGTGAATTTTGTTCCTGGTGGAGACTCCCTTTAGGTACCGTGTGTGGCAACCAATTGGAGCCAGGAGCTGGCCCCATTTGCTTTTGCCCCTGTTGTTGACGAAGTGCATGCGTTGCAAATGAAATTCACTTTCTTACTCATTCTTTGAGCAGGCTTTTGCATCGGGTCGGGTTTTGTACCCGAACAACCGGTTCTCCTCAGCTCAGATGCAGCTGGAAAATTTGTTTACAATAATATGGTTCGCCCCGAACGGTATATGGAGCGTAAGTCCTTTCAATTTCAGCATTCATTAGCCGTCTTCCTTTGGCCAACTTTAATTTCATAATGCCCCCCAAAAGAGGCACAAGAATTTTCGCAAAGTTACTTTATCTTCTCTGTGGGTCTTGCCGTTTTTCGGCAACAGGCTCTTGTATGGCTCTTGACGAACTTTCTCTGCGAATAGCTTTTGGCCCAAAGATCCAGCAACTACAGTAGATTTACAGGCTCGCAACCAGCACAACCACAACTGAGTTGCTGTTTCTGTTTCAAGTTAAAGCTGGACGCCAGGCGATGGTGTGAGGTTGTTTTGTTTTTTCGGCTCAGGTCTTTGGACTAGGAGGTTGAAAAAGTTTTTATGCCAAAAGTTTCTGGGGCCAGATCTTCAGCGTGGCCGTGATGTGAAGTTGTGTATCACCCTTTCCACCTGGAAGAGCGTTACTCGCCCCAATAAGAGCCGTCGTGTGGCTGCAAATGTGTTTGCATTGCAATGAAATTGGAAACGAGATCTGCAAAAGTTGAGTAATTGAGCCGATTCTGCTTCGTTGGTCACTCAAATCTGGAGGAACCTTTTCTGGGCCAGATGCGTGCCACAGCAATCAGAGGGGCCCCATTTCTTAGATGCCTTAGAAAATTGTGCATGGGGAAAAGTTTATAAAGGACTATAATTTTCTAAAAATATAAAAGCATTCCTATTGAATAAAATTTCTTTATTTGCAGGTCTTGTAAGTTTGAGATTTCAGTCTGAAACTTTTACAATAAGATTTTTTTCAGTGAAAATATATATCTATCTAGCTGAATACCAAAAAAGGGAACAATGAAAGACTGGCTCAGAGACAGTAGACTGAATGCAAGACTCAGAGAGAGAACAAAGCAATAAAAGGCATAAGAAGTGGGTTGTTGTTAGCTATTGGCTTGCCATGCTGGGAAACGGAAAATGGAAATGCTAAGGGAAAAATGAAGGAAATGCACCGTCGTTATGTTGTTTGGGGGAACCAGCCCAGGTGAGCATCGGAGCGGGGGATCGGGGATTGTTTGGCAGGCGATACGCATATGCTTGACACGGAAAATGCAATGGCATCGCATACTAATGGCGTGCCGAAAGACAAACGAAGGAAATAGATGCTCATAAAAATTACTTTTGTGGCTTTAAAATGCCATCTACCAAAGCCAATTCAATCCATAAACAGTCACCAGCTGAAAGCTAACAGCTCACCGCTCACAGCTCACAGCTCACAGCTCTTGAACTAAAAACACGACCCACGCAAAATGCAGCCCACGGATATAGTATCTGTGAGGTAGCTGCTGGCATCTCAAGATTCTCATGTGGGCGCCGAGTGAAAATTGCGTGCAATTATCCAAAGATGATATCAGCATTTGTAAATAAAGTTTACTGCCGGCTCCACATTGAGGCCCTTGGGCTGCTTGAATGGATTTATAACTTTATAAATCCATTAAATGTCAGTTGTTAATGCTTAACCTTTTTGTTTTGTTTTCCATTTACTTAGCTAACATATCCGCCAAGTGAGGGAAACAATAATTAAATTGTTAGAAGCAGCTTTAGCTTATTCATCTATAACCCAGCTGCCCCGGCCAGAGCTACTCACGTCCACCGGATAGATACAATTCAATTTTAGTCAGCTTATGTCTATTGTTATGGCCATTATAGCTGGCTTACATTTCGACTTGGCAGTTGGCAGTTGACCGTTGGCGTTTGCGTTTCGGGCCACACAATGCGAAACAAAATGAAAATAAACCGCTCCACACTTGGCTCGACTTGGCATGGGCTGCTGCTCCATTCAATAAGAATTTCAATTGTCTCAGCGACACATTGCAGCCCCTTGGAGGCAGCTGATGCCACACAAAACGCCACCAACCACAATATGGCAATAACAATAACAACTCACACTCTAGGCCACTTTGGAGCAACTGGCCGAAAACAAAATTGTTACGCTTTAAGGCAGAGAAATGTCACCGGAGGAAGGTCGTAGCTATAAATACGCTTTTGGGCGGTATACCCCCACATATCTGAATCACCTTCTGTGCAGTGTATTGAATAACTCCGATTCAATACTTCTTCAATACTCCGATTCAATACCGATTCAATACTTCAATAACTTCTCGATTGCATTTCCGTTGACCGCCTTCTGATTCATCAATATGCGAAATACCTACTTCTATAAACGTGCTGCGGCTGATTAAATCAGCCCCATTCTGCCGCTTGTTTACAGATTTTTTCCGTCACATTCACAAAAATGTTTCACAGGCCGTTTTGGCCATTGAATTTGTCAGGTAACAAAACAAGCGAAAACAAACAAAGTCGCCGGCAACCATTGACAGACTTGTTTTTCTGCTCGGATTGTTTATTTGGCTTTTTGTTTGGCGGTCGGCTCAATTGCGCTGATTAATGTGATTTGGCCAATTTTGGCTTGGTTCTGTAACCAAAGGCAGAGCGTTAATTTGCCTATAATTATTCTGGCATGTCTACTAGATAATTGCACCATCGGATCTGGCTAATTATAATGAAAAGATCGTGGGTAATTTCGCTTTTTTTTTGCTTTTGCTGACTTTGGCGATTAAAACTGAAAGTAAGTAGCCGCAGGAATTTCATTAGCAGATTATATTTTCTCCCGTACACTCCCAAAACTTTCATCACTTAATCTGATGTTCATCATCAGCTAGCTTACTTTTGATGGCACTCGTTAAACTACAGTTAACCCGATTTGCATGTGGCTGGCTAGATTACGACGCTGGCTGGCCCGTTCTGATGTGGGTTTATCACTGATCCGGCCAAATGTCCAACCCATACCCGGCCATGTCTCACACTAAGCGAGGTCCTACTCTCTAGGTTTCTGTTGTGGCAGCTGCTTTCCTACGATTTGATTAAAATGCAAATAAAATAGAAGCAACACCACAGCTCGCACAGCGCCAGCAACAACGGTGCGAAATGAAAGAAAAATATCGTTATTAAACTCAATAACTGTCACCGTTTTTTGCATTAATTATAATAAATTTCTATGCATATTTGGGCCGAAATACGAAAAGCAACTTCTGAGAGATATTTCATGTTTGCAACGGAAATAGAAAAAGGCCGCCGACACCGTCCGACAACGGCTGGCAAGGAAAAGCAAACAAGATGGAAAATTAAGGAAGCTGGTGAAATGATAATGATAAATGTTTGAGCCGACAAAAAGGGGCGTGGCGAGGCCGAACCGAGCCCCAGCCGAATGAATATTTATGAATGATTAATGAATGGGAAGACATGGCCCCGGAGATGGCCCAGAAAGTCAAAGGCAAAAGGAAAATCTCCAATTACCTTGTGCATCTCCGGCGGAGTTCACACATAAAAACCAAAAACCCAACAACTCTGGTCAATGCACCCACCCGAACGTGCCGCTGTTATCTCTCGGAGCTGTCAAGCTCCTAAAAACCAATCCTCCGGCGTACACATGACATAATGCCCAAATATTTGGATCTTGTCCACAGCAAGTAAGTTCAGCAAGTGTGCTTTGGTTTTATGGAACATCTGATAAGCGCCCGCAACTTAGCTCATTTCGACCTTATCGCCGAGCCAGAAGACAAAAGCGAACGCTGAAAGTTACAGTGTTCTTGGGAATGCTTTTCCGAAACTAAAATAAATAAACAAAAAAAGCATTTGCAAGTCACAAAATCAGTGTCAAGCCGAAAGTCGAGGAATTTTTTAATTTATTACGGCCATGCAGCCAAGTGCTAATTAAACTCATCCGACTGCTGACAGCCAAAAGATATGAGGTACATCTCACTTAGAGCCAGTGCGGAGGGGTCATGCGAAAAGTTTCTGGATGAGACAAGCTCTTATTAAAGTTTTGTCGAGAAAACTGTCAACAAATGGGGTTTAAGGTGTGTCTACAAACGAAGGAAAATTTTACTTTTATACACACATTTATCAAATGCTCTTAACTATTTATTTTTTTAATTTCAAAGCTATCTTGAAGCTGCTTTTCTGACTTGGCGATGAGCGTTTCCAGGAAAACTTCTCTCTCTGTTAGTGTAATAGTCTGGAGTGACAACAAGGCACTTTTTATTGTTTCAATCTTTGTGGCAGGGAATTAGTCATACCAGGGCCAGGTTCGAATCGAAAATGTATCCAACTTGAACTTGGTAATGGCTCCGCATCTCCGGCGTAGTCATGGCGGCCGTACTGCAAACATCAAAAAGTCCGGAACGTGCATAAGAATTAAGCTGAGCTTGCCGCCCGCCAGAGCAAGTTCAGCAGAAAAGGTAAACACGACAAGAGCCAAGGAAAAAATCAACAAAAAACAAAAACATCACGCTGGCATGTGAATCGACCGAAAGTGTCTGCCAGATACAGGCCAGGCACTCGGTGGGGCGGTGTGGGTGCATCCACACACGCGTGATCTGGGTGTGTAATATATGCCTTCGACGAGTCAACTTAACAGATACAGATACACAAATGATGGGGACACAAGACAGAAGAACCAAGACGAACGGGTGGGTCGGGAACGGAGACACTTAAGTATCTTTTACCTTTGCGGTGAAGTTGTTTCTTTGTTCTTTGACTCCTCCCTGCCGTTCTTAATTAAATTTAAACACCGTTAAAATAATCAGAGCCCGGCTGCGAATTCCTACTGT
Source organism: Drosophila pseudoananassae pseudoananassae (assembly GCA_018153035.1). Taxonomy (NCBI): domain Eukaryota; kingdom Metazoa; phylum Arthropoda; class Insecta; order Diptera; family Drosophilidae; genus Drosophila; species Drosophila pseudoananassae. Next base: position 339,830 of record JAECXR010000039.1, read on the forward strand.
GCAAGCATCTTCCCGATGCAGAGAAACAATTACAAACGGTTATGGTGTTACAACAACCGAACCAAAGAGAGAGTACGTCCGTGTACTGTGTTCTTTACCTTTCGAAGTTCGAGATACTTTCGTATCTAGTGGCTGCTTCTGCTGCGGCGGCTGCGGGACTTCTTCTTGTCGTTCGTTGAAATTGCTTAGGTAAACTTGGCCAATCCGCCAAATTCACTGGTGTTTGGCAAAGAAATTATCCAATTCGTTTCGGGTGTTCGCTGGGTTCGTTGCTTCGTCGCTGCTGTTTTGCATATACCACTGCGTGCGGTATCTTCCAGATACCTTTTCGTATTTGTGTGTATAATTCTGATATCAGACCGAATAAAAAGGCCCCTCAAAAAAAAGAGAAGATAACTTTTGTGGCACAGGTAGAAATACACAAATCTCAAACCGGCAATCTCATCGCACTCTCTCTCACACACACACAAGCGCACACATGTGGCTTAAGATACACACAGATACCCGTAGCCGAGTATCTTTCACAAGCGAGACGGCGACGTTCGCTCGGCTCGAGACGCGTTCGTAGACTGAAGTCGCGGCTCTGGGAGTCGATCGCCGAGATTTGACCGCTGCTGCGGCAGCGATTGAAACGCGACGATTGAAAGCAGTCGAAAGCAGGTTGAAAGCCGGGCCAGCGCTCGCTCACCTGTTAAGATACTCTCCCGCTCAGACACCAGGAGATACTCCAGCTACCTGAGAAGGCGCCCTTCTCGCATTATCATTAGCCGGAATGGCCGACTGGCGATGTCGCTCGCTATCAGCTAATTACGCGGCTATGAGAAGGCAGCTCGGAAAAGCGCATTGTTCTCGTTCTCACTGTTCTCCAGTTTTCGACTTCGTTCGCGTGAATTGCAAAAATTTCCCAAACTGGCTGCACAAAGTGCATATTAATACTCTGCCACAGGGGAAACATATGGGGTTACGTGGGTGGGTTGTAGCAACAAAATAATTGTTCTTGACCTTTTAGGAAGTAATACACTCCAACTTCCAACACTGGTAGCAATAAATTCCAACTTTTGAAAGCCTTAATAAATCAATACCAAAGAAAATGGTTTAAATCAAGAAATAGATTCTGTCAATAGTGCTTATTAAGAACTGTTGGTGTATATTTCATCATTAAACCTGATTTGATAAGAACTTTAATCACTTATCTTCGAGAGGTTTCGATTACTAAATATTATTCGTAAGCTATCTCTTACTTTCAGACTCTAAAATTTAATTTATAGGTAAGCATTACTATTGAAAAATAAACACAAAATTTCCTTTAAATAATAAACTTTAGCAAGCCTGCAAATATTTGCATACATCCGGATAACAAATGCAAATACTCTGATAAAAGTTCTCGTACTCGAGAAATAATTTGAATTGCATTTGTTTTTAACTCATTTCTCTGATAAAGTTATCTGAAAGAAAGAGAGCCGACTTCCAAAGAAATTATTTGCATAGCATGTGTTATTAAATCAAATTAGTCCGATAAAAATTATCAGAAAGAAGGAAGTCAGCTTCAAGACTGTGTGTATTTGCCTAGTGCCCGTAAGCTATGTCAACTCCAATTTCAAATTTAATAAATTGTATGTTTAATCAAGAATACTACTTCCGTAAAAAGAGTGTACGCTTTCCACCTAAACCTTGGTTTCACTTTTTCTCATTCATTTAACGTGTGAATTTCTGCAGTAAATATTTATAAAAACAACCGACCCCCCACTTCACTGCTCACTGCTATTTCGAGTGCAGTTACATTAATGAATGGCAATAGAACAGGGAATGCCCCGACTTGACATGCAGCCCTGACAAATATCATAATGGTTGAATAACATTTTAAAATTGAATTTAATTACTGTTTGTCATGCGGCTGGGCACTCTGGGAACATTTGCTCGCTGGAAGCCATTGTTCCACAAATATGTTTATTAAGATTCCGGGCAACCGCATATATGACGAAACATTTACCATGCGTGGCGTTAATTAGAACTGCCGCGGGACCCACTTCCTCATCCCGGCTCTCGCTCGACTAATTTGCATGCAAATTGCAATCGACCAAGACCCGAGCCCCAGGACAAGAGTATCAAGTGAACTGAAATCAAAGACAGGATCAAGATACTTATTTTTTCGCCCTCGTAGAGACTGAGGTCATTGAGGTCGGACACCTAGCCGGCACCAAGCACCTGGCCCAGTATCATCGCACCTGCACAGACACCTGAACAGACGACCTAATGAGCCGATCCCAGGCGGTGAGTGGGCGTTAAGCGGCCAATTAAGGCGACTGATGACAAAATACATAAAGGCCGGTGTAATAAAAGTGTAGACCCATGGCAACGTTGTGTTTTATCCGCGCTGTTCAGCTCTTCAGCTGACTGCGCAAAAGTTTTCAGTTCATTCTGATGGCCATCAAACGGGAAGTGACTGCGGCACCGAAGGTGGAAGTCTAAGCAGAACAAGAAGTTAGTCCGGCAGATGAGCAGCGATTCTCGTTGCCCAGCAGCCAAATTATAATTAAAAGTAATCAACGACATTATCAAGGAAAATGCTCAAACTAGAAAACAGAAAGCCAAGGCTAAAGAAGCGCCAGAAAGCAAATCCTAAACTACAGCGACGCAACAAGTCAAAGACAAGGAACCACAAATAAAAAATTTCTTTTACTTTAAAACAGATTTTAAAGGGATTTATAAAATAGACTGCATGCGATTTTCTTTAGTGATTAAAATATTTAAATATTTGCTGAGAAAAGCACCACATATTTAAATCCGTGGAAACAATTCTTTCTGTGTATTTTCTCGTTGAATATCGAGGGCGGCGAACGCAGCAGACATTTGTTGGGAAAACATTTAATTAAGTCCCCTCTGCCGGCGAATGATGAACGAGCGCTCCATTAGATTTAATTTACTCAACAAGTATTACCGACATTATCAATGTTATTAGCTAGATGAATGTGTAGACCCTCCAGTCTCATAGAACGTGCCCCTGTGGGTGTCGGTACAAATGTGTGTGTTAACGGAAATGAAGTAAGAGTGTGGAAGCTGCCACGCTGAGTTTGATGGTCAGCCATAACTTAAATTTAACTTTAAAAGAACAAAAGTTGGCAGCTATTGGATGGTGTTTTGAAAAGTTTGAGAGAAATTTCAAATATGTTGTAAACATTGCTTAATAAAACTTGATGTTTGTGTTGACCTTTTGGCGAGATGTATAAAGTTTCATTCATATATTCATCAAAAACAGAAATATAATTATAAATTTTCATTTCAATGAATATAAAAAGAATTTCTGTGAAGCAAAGGAATCCTCTCGGGTTACCAGTACCAGCCATCGCTGTGCACTCATTTCACAAACTCATTAAGCCAGGCTGTGAAAGAGAAGTGCACTTGTTGGATGTTCCACCTGTCAGGACTTTTGCAGTGGCAAGAAGAGAGCTATAATGTCTAGGCCAAAGAAGGCATAATTAGAAGGCTAGGTGAGCATTAGAAGAAGCATTAGCTTTTCAAAGCAACTTCCAGAACTTCAAAGGTCTCAGCTCATATTTCTGTTTAAAATATGGATCATTCTTGTGGGTAGTCCATTAAGTTTTAGCAAAATAAGGGTCATTGTGGGTTTTATTAGGACCTGACTTTGCATAATTTTAGCATTAGCAGAGGCAATTGTGCTGACTCTAAGAGCTGTTCCCACATTTACATTTCTATTCAAAAGTTGGGCTTCGGCTTCATTGTAGCCCCAGCTGACTTAATGGCGATGAAAGCATCAATTGTTGACCCAGTTGGTTGAGTCGGAGTCAAGCCACGCGTGAGAGAAAATATCGAGAGGACATCGCAGGACCTGCCACATGTGACCCGATGGCCGACAGGCGTTTCCTTTCGCCCTCGCCAATCTCCAATGGCGTTTTTCAATTTAGCTATTTCCGCCACAACAGTGGCCGACATGATTAAGCAATCAGAGGCGACTGAAAGGCGCACACCCACCAAACGGCCAAATGGCCAAATGAGCCAAGCCAACGAAAAGGAATCGAACTGGGAACTGGGAGAGCGGGAGCTTCAGGCCAACTTTGTTGCCAACGGAAGGGATTTATGGGCTGATATTGCTAGAGCCTGCAAGGCCATTGGAATCGTTTATATGTTTATATGTTGGCCGCAAAATACCGTCATTAAAGTGTACTAACTTGGGCACAGGAACATGTACATGCACATGTACTCGTGTTGCGGTATAAGTCTCTATAAGTCCATTCAACACGGGAACTGCTTAATGGTCCTCATAAATTTTAAGTGCCGCTGATGTGATTGCATTGCGAAAAGCGTCATAAACTTAATTAATTATGCGCCAGCAAAAATCCAAAAAACCATTTCTTTCCAATTCATTTTGAGATCATTACTTTTTTTGGTGGGAAACTCAGTTTAATTGATTTTATTTGTGGCACACAAAATTTAAGAATTTAAGTGACGTCAAGGCAAACCCAAGAATTTATCGATTTATTGTGTAGGCCTTAAAAATAATTGTCTAAAAGGGAAAACGTGTACGAGCACTGACAGTGACTGTCGCACCAGAGAAAAAATATAGAGCAAGAAAGAAGTGAGAGGACAATAAAATTGCTTTCCATTTTGTGGCAGCGCCGGCGTGACAATGAAAACACTTTCCAGTTATTTGAATGCCAATGCAGCATAAAACTCGGATCTGGCTACCTTTCCCCACTCCCTGGCCCATTATCCGCCCAGCACACTTTTTCCCCCATCTTCCTCCCAAGTTAACGAAGCATTAAAAGCGGATGGGAAAGCCCTGGAACTAGAACAACAAACAATACGTTGAGGGTCACGAAATACTTCTGCGGCACGAGTGTGTGCCCCAAGAAATTGAAAAGGAGGCAAGTCGCCTGTAAAGCGTACTTTTGTCCCTCGGAAAAAGGATGTTTCTGACTACAGTCCTTACTGCTCCGAGGGTAAATAACTTCTTTTTTGGGGGAGTATCCTAAGTAATACATTTATTCGGACAAATATTATTTATGTAAAATATGGATATTATCTTTGCTTAGGAAATACATACATTGAACATTCAAGGATACAAATTGAACTTGAATAATAAATACTTAAACAGGTAAAGAGGTAGTACAGTTAAATGTCTATCCCTAAAAGTAAAAGCGTTTCGCTGGGATATCATCTAAAAAGAGGCGGTAAGCAGTGCCAAACCAAGCGGGACTCGCTGACTGGCAGCTGGATGTATGCCACTGCCACTGCCAGCGGCAGACGCGCGTGATTTGTCGCCCGAGTGCCGCCAGGTAAGCCCCGGCACATAGCCCCATCCCCATCCCAAAAATCCTTATCCGAAGGACTAGAGGGCCCTTGGCACCGCACAAATGTCGGGCCATAAATTGCGGTCGCCAAATGTGCGATACGTGCACTTCAGCCGGAGGACAAAATACCGCAGAGTATGCCAACGCCGCCGAGTGGCAAAGTTTGTGCAGTCAATAAAAAGCTTGTTCCAAGTGCATTAGCAACTGCAATTGGAGTGAAAGTGCATTGTCTGCCAAAAAATAAAACGTTTTTTCCTTGCGCATTTAATTAAGCAAGAATCGAGGGTGAACAGGATTCAAATGAAGAAGAAAATACCTGACTTAGTTAGTTGCAGAAGTGCAATGAAGTAGTTCGGCTCTGAGACGAGTTTCGATTAAACTTACAAAAGGTAGAAGAGAAATAAAAGTAGGAGGTCCTTGAATAGCAGGATATTGGATCTTTTCGATGCTGATACGAATTTTAAATATAATTTATAGGTATAGGTAACGTGGTTTAATTTACTTTAATAGCCTTATCCTATCAGCCTCGAAAAGTCTCAATTAAAAGGACTCGTATCAAATATTTATATAAAAAATTACTCACATCATTCTGGTGGCATCCCTTTGGCGCAAAGCCTCGTCTCGGTTCAGCACCTCGATGATCATCTTGCGCTCGTTCTCGGAGAGATTCTCCAGCACCTGGGTCGTGGCCACTGCATCGATGGTATCCACGGGAATATGCTCCACCTGCGTCTCGCAAGTACTGCCGATGTTTGAGCCCAGACTATAGGGAGCTACGCCCCCGGATATGTTGCTGCCGATGCCCAGGTTCATGCCCATGCCCATTCCCATCCCGCTGTTCATGCCGATATTCATTCCACCAACCCTCACGTCCACGCCCATGCTCACCATACTCCCACTGATGACACTGCCCATTCCCAGGCCTGAGGTGGCAGCTCCCCCCGCCGTGGTCGGAACTGTGCCACTGTTGTTGCTGGTGTATTGCAACATGCTGTTGCTGTTTGGCTCTCCGGCTGCTGCGGCCGCCGCCGCTGCTGCTGCTGCCGCCCGGTGTTTGTTGTTGGCGGTTTGGGTGGGCGTGGCAGGCAGTCGGGCGCTTCGTCCACTTGACATGCTACACCGATTTCCACTGCGTTCACTGTGATTCCAGATTTCAAGTTCGTCCGTGGCCTGCGGCTGTGTACCCGCGTCTCGTGTGGGTTTGTGTATGGGCCGATATCGGTATGCAAAAAGAAAGTCACATAAACTGGCTGGTTTTGTACCCCGCGGTGGCCAAAATCAAATATCCGTAGCTGGATTTTAATTCGTTTGGCCTTGGCGGACCTTATTGCCGCCGTAGGCTCTCAGGGCTCTACAATTCGATTTTAATTTAGGGCTGCTTGGCCATCGAAGTGCGCATCATCCTGTCGGTTCAGCCAATCAAAGTCTGGAAAAAACAATCAGTCGGTTAATATTTGCAAGAGTATGGCTTCGGGCTTTTTCAAAATCGAACTGAATCTCCTACTGCACCGTAGTGCATAAATTGCGCATAAATCCGGACCCCGTCTGTCTCGGCTGATGCCGTATTTTCCATTCTACCGGATCCTCTCCTGTTCCCAATTAAAATTTTCAATATGGCTGCACTGACCGCATTCAATGGCAAAACTGTTGCATACCTCGTGGGGCAGCTGGATGAGAGGCATCTATTTCGCATGCTTTGTGCTTCATGCGAGAGCTCATCCGGACCTAACACCGGATTAGAAAATCCTTTTAGGGAAAGGATGAACTCTCGAGTGTAGCCTAGGCTCTAAAATTAAAACTGAAATATTTATATATATTATATTTAAATATATTAAAACGGAATTCTCATTCCTTGAAGCTAAATTTTTAATTAATTTGTCAATATATTGAAATTATAATTGAAACTTGCCAAATCATGCTCTCAAAAATGAACAGATTTTTTATTTATGCGGAAATGTGGTTTGAGTTTAAGACTGAAATCTGGACGTGGCCCAATTTTGTTACCACAAACATTCAGCTGAAGCCATCAATACACAAAATGATTAATTGAACATTGAGCCCCCCGTCAGGCAGCTGCCATGACAAAAATTCCCAAAGTTGAGGAGGCCCAATCTCACTCCGAAAATGTCCTACAAATGTCGATACCCTCGTTCACGGTTAGAGAAAGTACACATACTAGATATATAGGGTTAGGGATTGTGGCGGCAATGCACATTTATGCGCAAATGTTCGCGCTCAGCACTTAGTTTCGAATTTCGATATAAACACAACTTCGGCCTCGCCAGGAGCGTTAAGCCCCCATGTGTGGATAGCATATATACACATGATTCCTGTTTGATAAGGTGGCAACTGTGCGCCGGCTGCTCGCCATGTTTGAGTTACCATTAAATTCGTATTACAATGGCAAACACCTTAACCATCGAGCGGTTGACAACCGTGCCGTTGAATTATAAGCTTTAACAAACTGCAATCTGGGTTATATAGAAATGACAGTCTAACATTAAGCCTTGTAATTTTCGAAACATTGATTTATTTAATTAAACACACATCGTTTATCATAGATTAATTACCTGCCAGCGATAATAACTCAATTTGTTTGAAAATGCCAATTTTGGTTAAAATATGTTTGGTATAGCTTGGTAGAGGTTTAAAATTAATCTTTCATGAAGCATAATATGTCACAAAAGCTCAGTACAACAATTAAAAAATGTTAAATGTTAAACAATATTTATTTAGCTCTATTTTCGTAGTTGAATAATCCAAAGAATTTCATTATTTCCTAAAAATAAACTGCACCATATATGTAGGTAATGCAGCCTCTGGCAGAACAACCTGTTACTGGCACCCAGTTGGGTAGATCGAGTGGGTTTCTATCGAGCTTTTTAAACAATGGCGCACGGACCTCCATTTTCAATTTAATTTCTGTGAATAGTTCCCTCCTGGTGGGTGTATGTGTGGGACTCAGCCTGGGCATCTGAGCAACAGTAGCAGTCAAAAGACATTTAAATGACAATGACAGTTTTACTGTGGCGGCCCAGAAAAGGACAAAGGCATCGCTTGATTGGCGAGCGAGCATGGGAACGGCGAGGTGGTCTTGTTCCTCCCTTGGATGGAGAACCTGACATGCAAAGTCCAACAGTTTTATCGACTTCATGTGTGGGACACAAATTTACACATTTCACATACATTTATACACACACGCTAAGGCAACATCCGCCATTCCGCCGACAAAAGCGCTTTTTCTCACAGAGCATGTAGGTGGAAATATAAAAAAAATATTGAAAATGTCATAAAGTTGGAGGAACACCGCGAAAAACAGGAATCTTTTCCAATATCAAAACTTTAAAATCCCTCTAAACAACCATTCTGCTTTTATGGAAAACCATTTTAATATTTACTTTAAAAATTTCTCCCGCTGTGCATGTGTGTTTTCAGTCTTTGATAGATAGTCAGCCCGGGCTAAAGAAATGCGATAGCTACGCGGAAGAGCATCAATCGGGGATCCAGTTTCGCTGCTTAGAAGCGGCAGCCCCCCTCGACAATTTCCTGTGCCTCAGTGATGGATGCATCGCATGTGCAGAGCTGCGTGCGTTGAAAATGTAATTAAGTATTTTGAAGCCACCGCCTCGCACATCTTCCAGGACTCGTGATAACTTCCAGTACAGGGCTTTGTAATATTTTTAACCCAAACGGCTGCAGAGCACTTTCATGTTCCGCAAGGAAATTTAATCTGAACTTTCTTGTTTGCCCGCCAACTCATCTGGTATGCAGCAAGCTAAATTTTAAAACAGCCAATGTATGGAACTCCTCTTAACATTCGAGGTAAAGGCAATAATATTTTGAGTGTCAATTAAAAATAATGTTTCAAAAAGAAAGACTTGCTGCATAAATATTGGGAAAAGTAGAATTGGTAATCATAGTTTGAAGCAAAAAAAAAATATTAGGTTTATTATATTGACCACAATTGTGAGGAAAACAGCACGTTGTCTTATTGAAAATATCTGAAAAGTAATAGGAAGAAAGGAAGATGCACCTACGTGCAGGATGGCGACGTCTTGTATAGTTCTTTTTAATTTACACTTGCTGAATTTTTAATGATGCATGTGTCGTCCTTGCGTAAAGGACCTGAAAACGTATTATCCCCAACCGCACCCCCACATCCACTGACATCCACATACCCGAACCCTCACACATGTGAATATGCGAGTCCCTTTTGCGAGGAGGTTGAAATACCGACTGCTGGATGCTTCGAGATGCCTGGCAACGGCTATTTATAGACCTACGCAGGGAAAAAGGAAATCCATCGACACGGATGGACAGACAAAAGGAGAGAGCTTCCGGAGTACGCAGCTCGATCCTAGTAATTGAATTTGATTCGGCCCGATTGCAATCAATATTTAGTAAAGGATGCGGCAGGACGACTAAGCTTCCTCATCCGGCTAATGGGCGAAAGCCGTTTTCGATCCACATTGGCTTTCGACCAGATAGATGCCAGATTAAAATGCACATTGCACATACGTCCCGTTGGACGGTCAAACAAAGTCCACCATGTAGCGCAAAATCATGAATAAACAAAACACGACACGGTATCTTCGTTTCAATATTTCACTGTCATTTTGAAACATCTCGGTAGAACGGTCACAATCTGTGCAAACAGAAACCAGTTCAGGGCCAAAGTCAACTTCCGGGAGAGACTGTGACATCAAGGCTGCCAGGACATGTCGAACTATGTATACTAGACAGTCGCTTCAAAGATAAATATGCAACAGTCTGGCAAGGGGAAGAACAAACAAAACGTCGGAAGGCCAGAACTTTGAATACGCCACACACTTAAGGAAGGAGAAATAATATTTAAACTGGCAACTGAGGAAAAAATTCCATACCCAAAAGTAATGAAAGTAGTGTTGGTTGTGTAAACGGGAGATGCCTTTCATGGTAATTGAAATATTTTCAATATTTTTATAATAAGAGGATATTAACCATATAATAGAACCCAAGCACAAAATTAAAACTTTTCCCTTTTGCCACCCATAAGAGCTTCAATTTAGAGTAAGTATATATTTTCAGCTTCTCACGTCAACCAATTTGGTAAGCTCACAAAGTGGATCATTGGCAAGTAGACACACAGTGCAATCAATGTCAAAGTGTCGTTTAGCCGAGTACACAAAAAGTCATTGGAATAAAGATAGATATGAGCCCCGGAGACAGAGTGACTGGTAATCCTGAGACTGTGTATGTCGGGTGCGTATTTCCGCTGCTCTTGCCTATGAAATCCTCCCAACTCCTGTCGACCTGCCCTCAATATCCCCTTAAGACCTGTTCGCAGGGGCATATATTACTATAAAATAAGCGTTAAGCACTCAACACACACACAAGTTGGAGATAGAAAGAAGGGCGGCAGGACTGGGGGACCGTCTTGTTACACGCTCAGTACGTACATATGTATGAACATTAAGTGTCTAACTTGCTGGTGTCAAGTGCCTGTCGACATGCTTCTCTATGTAGTTCACAGTATTGACTACTTTGAGACCAAAGGCAACTGGTAACTGCCAACGGGGTTTTTGGGGAAAGCCCTCCGAGGCGGCTCTGTGACAAGTGAGAAGTCATTTGTTTTTCGGCTCTGCCTGCTCAAACATTATAGTACCCAGACTCAGGGGTTCATGTAAACCTGCTGGTACGTACATATTATCTAAATACAGACACTTTGTGTTCTTAGAGACCGTTGCTTATACCAGCCTCCAACCACTTTGTTTAAGGAAACTACGCTAAATGTTTCAATTTTAAGTTTGAGCCGAAGCCCAATCAACATTTTGATTAGAAAAATCCCTAATATTTTATTCATGTGCTGAAAGCTTAATGAATAGTCTTTAACAGACTGTAGTTGGGAACTCACAAGTCTAGTCCAGGCTTAATTTTAGAACATCGATTTTGTGTCAACGACCCGTCGAATCAGGAAAAATAAAACCACAAACCGAACCCACAAATTTGGGCTTCCGGGTGATGAAGCTCTGAATTCTGTGGTAGCCACTTACGTGCCTTGCCATGCAACACGAATGCCTTGCTTGCACTGATAAATAATTAAGCTACATAAACACAGGCTTAAGTCTGACCAAAAAACCTCTCCAAGGAAATCTAGAGCGACAACAAATCGAAGGCAATTCCCATACAAATTACAAGCATAAATATTTAAAGAGTGCATATTGGTATTGGGCAGTGGGTGAGGTAGCAACACGGTGTTAGAACACCCAGAGAAACATTAAATAATAAGAAAAGAGTATAACCTAAAAAAACCTAGAACATTTTATTACGACTAGTGTAATATTTTAGAAGATATGGAAAAATCTCTTTAAAAATAAAACTAATCATTTTGTTTCAATTGGCGCTGTAACTTGGTTCCTAATCGTCAAAATAATAACATTCATGAGTAAAAAACGCAGAGTAGGACCCCAAACATCTCTCCATAAATGAAATTTAACAAGAGCTAGTTGGGGAGCCCGGCACATGGATGCTTTGAATAAGAAGCAGAGGGGTTAGTTTCCCTCTGCCATTTATTATTGTGTGTGATAAAGGGGCATGGGTCTGGGGCATACCGGCATGTTTGTGCAGCGGTTTTTGTGGCACACGGGTCGTATGATTTATTTAAAGTAAAAGGACAAACCCAACACCAACCGAGCTGAAAGTAAAACAGCAACAAAGGAAGTAGGTCAAAGTGCGCACAAATGAGCAGATGTGTCGCAGGACCGAGGGAAAGGGGTAACCTGTGGCGGGTTAAGTCGTTGACAATTATTCTTATTGTTTTTAAGGAAGGGTGGACCCTTTTACTCTCAACTTTTAACCGCGATGAATGTAAATGCAAATCACATTCAGCTAAAAGTACATTTTTGTCTTTGAGTAATTAGCTTCAATGAAAACAGCTTATTAAAAAAAAAAGACTTAAACGATTATATTACCTATCGTTTTTGGAAAAATAAAGTGCATTTTGTAGTTTATTAATTAAAATACAAATTTGCATTTATTTTATCAATAAGGAATATATTTTAGCCAATCTCTTTGACATCAAATATTAAAATGAACCCTTTGGAAGCTTTGTGATGCAACACCAAAATGGAAACTGACTCTTTGACTATTTTAATTGAAACCAATTTCGGTTGGCAATTTCCATCAAGAGGCAAAAATTGTGAATTACTAATTATTTGTAATTTAACCATCGGAAAATAAACGTAATGGAAATAAATTGTAATATCCTTGGAAATGAAACCCAATCGAGAAAATTAAGAGAAGTATTTAAATTGTAATTTTAGCGGAGAGGAAAAATAGGGAAAGGACCTTTGGACCACTGACATTTTCCAGGAAAATTTGTATGCATTAGCCCGGCATAAAGCCATCCTGCCAGCCAGCCAACCAGTTAATGGTCCATTCCACAACAGAAACAAGAACAGACAGACACGCCACACACCCTGCCCCAGCCGGTACACTGGCAGCCTCTGAAAGGGACAGGATGTATGCCGGCCAATCGATGGAAACATAACCAAATCGCATTAATTACGCTCCAACAATTGTTGCGCCACAAAGCTTAAACGGCGATTAAGGGTAACTCGGTGGGTTAAATGGGCGAACGAACGGGTTGCCATGCTGTCGGCCTCATGGATGGCTTTAACTGTTGCTGACCGAGCCAAGAGCTTTGGTCCTGGCCCAGTTTCACTCTCGGCCATGTCTCCCAGCATTTGCTTAGTCAGTTTATTTGTTTGCTCTGCCGGCGCTTAAACAATTTCCGGCATTGCAACCCATTTGCTGCTACATGCAACGTTTAATTAAATGATCGGCAGTCTCAGTTCTCAGTATGCTTCTGACTGTTTGTTCTTGTTTTCCTAACACAAGTGTCTGTTGGCCAAATAAGTGCACTGGGCAAAGGAAAATTCACGTTTTTCAATAAATTGTTCCACAGAAAATATTTCAAGTCAATATATTGATTAATTAGTACCTTCTCTTGGAACAAAAGGATATTAAAATGTTAATGTTAATTCTATTAAATTCTTTTTATTTTTTTTCAATGCACCTCATAGATGAGAGTAGCTCCTCTGGCTGCAACCGCCATTGATTTGTGTCTATATTTGCTCTTTCGGCTGCCACCCGGGCTACATTAGCATAATTATGATGGTACAACAGGGGGGCTACATGGATGGATGCCACAAAAGCAGCCACAAAGAAAATTACGTGTTCATGCTGTCTATTGGAGTGAAATTGCTAGCGTGGGTGTGGTGTCCGTCGGCAGATTCTCTGATATAATTTGTATTAAATGAAATGGGGTCAATGTTATGCAAAATTTTCCGTGGCGAGGCAGGACTTGAGGCAGCCGTGTCAGATGGCTAACCGGCCGGCTAGCTGGATGGCTGGCTGGATGGCTGCCTGTCTTGTTGTGGCCACTCTGGTTCCAGGCTCCAAGGAGCATCCATTGAGCGAGTCATTAACGTGTGCAAATATTTGTGTATGCAAGGATGTGTGAAATGTGCGTCGGTGTGTGTAGGTTGTAGGTGTTTCACTTTCAGTGGGTGAGCATTAGTGTGAAATTGCCGGAGCGTGGCCAGCTGCCATTTTCGGGGCCCAGTTCGTCGTCGTCTGTAAGGTCAAAGGTGGCAGCCAAGCCGAAATTTGTCTGCCTGCTCAGCACTCCAGCCGTTATGATTTTACCCTCTTTATGATCAAGATGAATGTATAGTATGCCCCAAATTATTTGCTCTCTGTTTGGCGAGTAAATATTGAATTGACGAAGCCGCAAATGCACACGTCTTCACTTTGTTTGAGTTGCGCCGTGCCGAGGCGTTGACAGATGGCACGAGTTCGGTTAAGTGGGGCATCTAATGAAAGTGCCAAATGTTATTTTTGATGAGCTTTGCATAAAATATGGGTCTTACCATAACAGCCAACATTAGAGGTCTCTGGTTATTACACCCTTAATGGAGTTATGTTTGAATTACATAACATACAAGTATTTTTTGTTGAGCTGTTTGGGAGCATCACCCAACCATATTCTATATATTTTTTTATTAATAAAAAATAGCTAGGTGTTGCTTATTGAAACTGTTTTTCTTGGCCCATATGCCATTAATGGATATTGCTTTTCCTCCTATCTAATTTTTCTCACACATTTCCCAGAAATCACATACATCTAATCACACGTGTGTCAGTATCCTTGGAAGACATCAATCATGTGACCCAATTTATCATCTGAGAACGCTTAAAGTTTTAATAACCAGAATCGTTGTAGGCAAGTGAACATCCCAAGTCCTGTTCTCAGTCGAGTCGCCTCCCCTTGGACTCATTAGTGAACACTCCTGGCACTTTGTCCTCTCGACTGCATGCATCAAATGATTCCCTGGCTACAATTTTAGATGCTATCCACAGTCGGACGTGTACGTCATGGATACAGGCAAGCAAAGTTTTTATGTCCTTCGGCGTTGTCATTACCAAAAAGACCTGCCACGATACAATGAGTTTTCTTCTCTGTTTTTTGCTTGTTTCTTTTTTTTTCTCACTCTGTTGTTTGTGCCCCAAAAAACTTTTTTGTAAAATTTCAATTTTGGTCTGCAGGCGTAGGCCTCGTCCGCGTCCTCGTCCTTCAATGCAAACTCATAAATCAAAATGTCTTCACAAACAAAGCCCCAAGAATGCCCCAATAAAGAATCTGGAAGTAATCCGGCCAAAATGTCAGATTGTGAGTCAGCGACGGAGTGGCCACCATATGCGTTGAATTACCCATCGACCCACAATCAATTAAATTCGCAGGACGTAACCGGGCCACCAGTTGCATGCCAGACCTTGGCCAGTTCGGCCGATTAGGCAAACACAAAGGCAACAACATGAAAGCCTGTCGCAAAGTGCATGCAGACCCTTTCAGCATAGTTGGGTGGGAAGTGGGCTAAAAATTCTTTGGCTTGATGGCTGGCTAAACAAATATGCACACAATTTAGGAGCTTACTTGTGGATACGGAAGGCATCAATCTTTGAATGTCATTGGGCATGGAAGGCATAGGAGCACGGAAAATGGCGAAAAAATGTGAGCAGAAAAGGACCTCCATTTTGGGAGATATTTGGCAGAGGAAGAGACGCAGACTGGGTCGTCATAAATCCATGTCAGCTTAAAAAATATACACGCCAACCGACGACAGCTCTTTAAAAAGTCGTTTAGCCAGAAAATAAATTTGCCAAACTGCAAATTTGATGAATGTTGGCGGGACAGAAAAGTAACCAAAGTATTGAGAAAAAAACGACATGATTAACTATATATTTTACGAGGAATTTAAAGGATGTAAATACAAAAGTGATTTCTATTCAAAATTGACTCATTTGCCTTTTTTTATTTGCCGCAATTATTTATTCGAACTATGTAGTTTCCATCAGACTATGAAAATACCAAATTTAAGTTTTACATTTCTAATGAAATATTAATGGCTCCCAAATTCATTGAAATTGAAAATTCATAACCAAATAAATTGATATCCTTAATGAAATGGGATACGTGAGCAAACTGATTTGCATAGTTTTGATGCAAACTGCATATTTTAGTATATTGGTAATATTAAATAATAATTAGGAGGCCTACCAATAATTACAGTTCGATAGCCAAACAGGGCAACAGAGCAACCAGACCTGACCGTCATTCTGGCCTAATGAGGGTATCAAATTATTTATGCCGAACTATCATAATCACGTCTGCCACCGAGATGGAGAATAGAGGCCAAAATGCCGCAATTATCCCAGCTGCCAAGATGCGTCCAACTGGGACGGGGCAATGAGATCCTGACTGATTGTGATACTGGCATTGTCATCTGCCCATCATGAATGCGTGAGCTTGGTGCAATAAAAGTGGAAATTCATTTCGCTGCCTCCGCTGAATGTTCACTTGAGTGGCGAACTGGCAGGCAGCCATCCAGCCAGCCGGCGAGGCAGCCATCGAGCCAGTCAGCCACTAATGATTAAATCGATATCTATATCTGGGTCTGTTCATCTGGGACGCCTCACAGCTGTCAGGTCTGCCCTCAAGGAGCTCAACTTCTCTGGTTTTTAGCTTCCTTGCCAATTGATTGGGCCACTGTTTTGTCTCTCTAAAATTTGAATAGTCCCCCCAGCAATAATAATAGTCCCCCCGTTGACAATAATTTTCTGAATACCAAAGCCAAAAATCAATTACATAAAAGAGGGCATACTAAAACCACTAAAATATTTAGGTACCCAAGCGGAATGCGTTCCCGCAAAAGTTCAAAAAAAGGGGAAATGCAAAAATTGTTAAAAATTTAATGCAACCAAAACCGATCCGGTTTTTTATCCTCTTTTCCGACATGTGAAAAATGTCACGTTAAGCCGGGCGACATTGTGACAATTTGATTATTTCATGTCAAAGCGAGCACACATTTTTCTTTTATACATATTATATTACACAAACAAAGCAAAGGGGCGAAATAGCAGCAGCCACAACAAACGCAAACAAACAAAGTTGACTTGGTGCGGCTTCGCAAAAAAAGTGTTTGTTTTGCGAACAGAATCTCGATGAGAGCGGCGGTTTCATTTGCATTCCTGCCAGCTCAACGCGGCGTATACGCAATGTTTGCCGCTTAATGCACGACAAAGTCTAGCTGGTGCTAAGGCTTCTGGGCATAAATTTAAAAACTCTGAGAGCCATTCCTTTGATTTGGGCGTCTTCCTCGCGGATATTCGTACAAGCATATTAATATTCCAAAAGCCGGAAATTAAAGAAATGAAAAAGAGCTACATGAAACAGAAATTGTTTTTAATAATCGAGCGTTGTCGGGCATTGCATGTGCAGAGAGATAACTCAATTTGTAACATATACATTTCATTATCTTCAGCCTGTGGACAGAGTTTTTAGCTTAAATACCAACAAACCAACGGCAAAAGTTTCCATTTTAATCTAATTTAATACTCTTTTTATTCACAACAGAACACCCGGCCATAAACCGGCTCCGTAGTTTATTTTTAAACTTTTAGTTTTACTTTGGCATGACCGTAAAAGTTCTCGCTCTGCAGTTTATGTTGCACGTGTAATTAACACTAAAATAGATTTGCAAATGGAATTTGGCAAAGAGAAATATTTTCGAGTTTATAGTAGCCCATCAAATGGCTGGATGGAGGAGTCTGTGAACTTTTCCAGCTCACTGGCGGCACCTCATTCCGCTCATTTTCTCTGGGGAATGCGGTCGGCTCCTGGTATCCTCCTGGTATATACGGCTTCATTTCATGCTGCCAACGGAGGAGCTACATAAAGCAACCGCACAGGGGAGTCCTTCGGGTAGGCTAAGGCCACCCAGGTGAGAATTAATAAAACCGAGTTCCTTTGCCATGAAATGTGAATTCAAGGTTTCTTCTGGAAATGCTACGATGCCAAGCAAATTCTACCCAATTCGTTCGTTTGTCTAGTGTGACTTCATTTATAAAGCCGTGGCCCCATCTCTGGGCTACAGTAATTAGAGCTTAATTAATGTGAAAATCGATTATACTGCAAATGAACTCTTCACATAAGAGTGGGCTGTCCTACAAATTTCGGGGCCCAGCCCAGTCTGTTTTGCATGGACGTGTTGGAGCGAAAAGATTAATCATCAGTACTAAGTGCAAATTGTAATTAAAATAAATCAGACAGATGCCAGCAAAGGCAGCCGTATCTCGTCAATTTTGATTTTCCCCAGGCAAACTTTGTGTGTCTTTGTTTATCGAAATCTAATTTCAATGTTTGCGTTTTATTACCTTCGCAAAGATAAATTCACCTTTCCAATTGCTAATTAATTTAAATTCCTTGTTTAAGCTTCAGTGAATAAGCTGTTGAGTCCAGATCCACATCTCAAACATCAATTTTATTATAAGGACTCGATGACAAAGACCATGTCTTCAAAATCTCACAACAAAGAGCAGCCTTTGTGCAAATAACACGTAATATTGCTTTCATAAAATTTATGGAAGATAAACGAAATGCTTCTTATCCTTCAAATAAATCATAAAAATCTATAAACATATTTCACTGAAATTCGCTAGGCGAAGGTTTACTTTTCAACGGCACATAGAAATTCTTTAAGAGCTCGCCAGCAAATACAAATTATATAATTTTCTAATTAGTGTGGGAATCCCGAAGGGACTTCCAAGAAGTATGACCAAAGAGACTGGCTGGGGCCAGCGAAGAAAGAAATCAAATCAACTGAATAATTCATGGAACACACACAGAACCAATGGCACAGATGTTGAAATACAAATTTAAAAGGCTACAACAGCTGATGACTTTCTCAACTCACAGGAATTTGGGACAATCTTACAGAGATTTCACATTACAAGGATAACACATTTCACTTTTTCTTCCTTTTTTCGGGTTAAACAGGGAATTGGTTTTGCCAGGAACTTTGTAGGCTTAAAATGGATTAAAAAACAGAGCTTATTAAAATATAAAAATAGTTTAAAGCAGTGGTATAGAGTTGCCGGTTCTTCAATCGGAAAATGTTTTTTCACTGCAGTTCGACGAGAGTGGAAAAATGTAAATAAACGTAAACGAAAAATAATACGAATAAAAGAGAAACTGTCTGCGGCACAATACCAACCGTTTGCCGCAAGACTGACCCGGGAAAAAATAACTTGGGCTAGCCTACAGCATCGCTCATCAGGCGATTTTAATCTGAACAGGCAAACAACCAGGCACGGAACAAACGCATAAATATGTATGATTTGAATGAAAAGGATTCCGGCATAGCATAATTACAAATGCCAGGGACAAAAAGGCAAGAAGTGATTACGGTTATGGGTTTTTCTGGGACGGCGGATCCGCGAATTCAAAATTATACATAAAGCCACATGAATGTTAAGTGAGTGAAGGCAGCAGGCAACAACTTTTCCAATGAAAATGGGCAGACAATTAAAACTTTTCACTTGCCTCCTCCGACACCGCGTGGCGTTGCCCGAAACTAACGCGCTAATTGTTTCCTAAGTGATGCCAAAGACGGAATTAACATATCAGCCGTGCGTGCGTATATTAAGCATTCGCCTCGTTGGCCGCAAGC
Organism: Drosophila pseudoananassae pseudoananassae; assembly: GCA_018153035.1. Lineage (NCBI taxonomy): Eukaryota > Metazoa > Arthropoda > Insecta > Diptera > Drosophilidae > Drosophila > Drosophila pseudoananassae. The sequence continues at coordinate 359,190 of JAECXR010000039.1, forward strand.
ACCCAAGCACCCAAGGAGCAGGTCCTCTGAGACGTGAAATGCCGGCGTACCGAGCGAATGAATTATTTTGAGAGCCAATGTACCGACGGACCGAGTTTCGAAAACCGATTTCGAGATATTACACCGACCGAGCTAGCGAAGCGGCCACGGCAAAGGACATCTGCGTTATGAGCGCCCTGCCAGGCTGCCTGGCTGCCAGCGGCCAGGACTCGCACAATCTTCCCACTCGGGAAAATCGGCTTCACTTCGGCTAAAACACACACAAGCACACTCTAATTCGCAGTGGGTTCGTGCCGCTGTGTTTGTGCACGGCAACTGTTGCTCTTTTTTCAAGTTTATTGGCTCACAAGTGTCAAGGGAAGTATGTATTAATGGCAACGTGTTGCAAGAAGTAGCAGCAGCTGTAAAAAGCGTAGTAGATTTCGCAGTTTACAGGATGAAAAATAGTAGTAGCATTAGCTCTAATATGGCAGTGGTCCCATGAATATTAGCATACAATGAAAAATAACAGTAAAGCCTATTCCTAAACAATTAAGTATTATTTATTATAACCTTAAATAAATTTGATTTAATTTTTATTGACTTAAACCTTATATCTATACAACAAAAATAAACACTCTTCTTATTTTCAATTTTAGGTAATATTAAAAAATGTTCTATCCCCAAAAGGCATGTTCTATGCGGAATCCACCTCAGGCAGGTTTAACGACCTCAATGATGGCAGAAATTTATTGTCATCGCCGCCATAAGAATTTCAGGTATGATAAGGACTCTCCATAACCTTTATAATCCCCCCAGGTATTCCATTAAATATTCCATTTTGAGTTTCCTATGCCGCTCCCAGTCGAATGGTAAATCGATAAGCGGCGAACATTATTTCAAATATAAGGTATAGCGCGATGGAATTACTTGTAAAATTACAGGACATAATGATCAACAAGTCTGGCAACGCCACAGGTGCACACCAGCACCCGTCACGGTCACCGCCACCCTCTCTTTTAGCGAATCCCTGTAAGCAGAGACCAAGGACCTTTAACACACACACACTGCCACAGCCACATGAATGTATGCACGTGTTGGCGGCAACGACTGCGGTTTTTCGTTCAACTTCAACTACATCTGTCTGCTGTCTGTTGACCCACTGTGATTGGCCGGGTGGGAATGAGGGGGTGGTGTTTGCAGCGGGTAATGTGGTTTTTTTTGCTGCGGGTGGGTCGTAAAATGCGAACAGATGAATTGAAGTAGCGCCTGTCCAGGGGCACAAGATAGGTGCAGATGGTTTTTCGCACAAAGCATGCAAATGGGAGAACTACACTGAAAAAATTATAGAAGGAAGTCGGTCCATGGGGAAATATACTGACTACATGGAAAAAAAAATGTTGTCCACGGAAACTGACTAAAACACATCTCATGCTTTACCAATAAAAGCTTAAACTCTTTCTCAAGGACTATCTTTGATAAGCTAACAAATACTTTTTTTTTTTATAGTAGCCACTTATTTCGCACGGTGCTCAACTGTCTGACCATCCCCCATTTGGAAGCTGGGAGAAAAGCATAGCACACTCCCGGGGGCACAGTGTGTCTGCTTGGGTTAACGTCTGTCCTCGTGCTTCACTGTATGTATGTTGGTTTGTGTGCGAGTTCCAGCGCGCTTTGCAACTCAATAAGTTGTAATTTTCTTGGTGTTTCATGCGCCAGGACAACGGCAACGACACCAGAAACGGGTACAAATGGCAGCGAATACGCGCGAATGCGCAGCGGAAATTGAAGATGAAAGCCAAACAGATAACCGACACAAAACACCTTAAAGGATGCGTTCCTACAAATACCCACGATGCTCCAGTTCTACCTAAAGATTGCAGATTGCTCGGCAGCTCGGAAAATCGAAAAATTGTGCAAGACAGAAATAGCTGAAATACGATCTAGATTCCAGAAGATCCAGTGACTGGTGTAGAGCGAAGTCCAGTAAAATGGAATATCCACACCCACTAGATGGGCAGTAAAATGTCCAGGCAATTAGCCAGCTTTATATGTTTTATACGACTCTCGGCGACATACCAGTTAACAGGTTTAATGGCAACCATAAAAGATGCATTCCGTGCACATCCTGCCGTATGAAATCTCGTTTATTTGCATTCCGAGACACTTGTAATGACCGCACGTGGATGCTTGAAGAAAACAACAAAAAACTACCAGCTAACACGCCAAAATCCGAACAAATGGTGTTCACTCATAAAAAAACGTTGCCCTCTTGCGTTAGTCGAACGGAAACCGAGAAAGAAAACGCGAGTCGCGCGTTGTGAACGCGCCAACAGCAATCCAGGCACTGAAAACGCCAGCAGCAGTAGGTCCTGGGCTGCCCCAATCTCGCTCACCGATACACACACATACAGTAAAGCTGAATCCAGTGCTGCTCTGCTTGTCTGCACTAGGGATAATATTTGTAATTACAAATTATTAACAAAATTGTTGTTTAATTTAAATTTTACAATTTTAAAATATAATTACTGTGGAAGAAGATATCCCTCACAGTTTCGAATACCAAACACTGCCAACATGTCGTATACTTGATTTATAAAACATCAGGTTGCGTATACGCCCCGTTGTACTTATTTCAATATTAATTTTCATTTTTTTCCCACTTGTACTATTCGAAATCAGACTGAAATTTGTTAATTAAGGTAAAAATATCCTTTATCAGTGTATTCCCTGCTCCATTGACTCATATTCCGCAGGTGAAGCACCAGTAGCAGCAGCAGTGGCAACAAAAACTTTGTCCGGGGACCGCGAAGGGTGAGAGAGGAATTTTAACTGTTGCTCAGTTGCGAGGAAGAGAGCGACCCGAGGAGAGCAAGTGTGGTCCCAAGGGTTTGGCCAGTGTTGCCGTGCTGCCCATTGCCTTTATCTCTTTGCAACGCGCTCTCTTGAAACTGTTGCGCCTCAGCTTTACGCACTGAGCTTTGTGTGTGGCATAGTTTTTGGGGCAGAGCGAAGCTTTTACGCTACAGCGCTGCCTTCGTGGGCGTTTGTTTATATTTTCTTCCTGGCGAGCATGTGTTTCAGCTCACATACATCACGCTCACAATCTCACAGTAAATTCTCTGTGTGTGGCGGCACTTGAAGCCGAGTTTTTTCTTGGTATTCCCTTTTTTTGTTTGGCCGTCTGAAAAATGACGTTGCTTGACCTCAGTACCGTCTATTTATGTGAACGTTTGTATGGCTGTGTGTGTGTGTGTGTGTAAGAGTGTCTTTTGTTATTCTAGGCCACAACGAATGAGTTAATTTCATGTTGGGCGCCCAAATTGAGGCTCATTTTTCATGTCCTTTTGTTGCACCAGCGGAAAAAAGAAATGGGCATAAAAAAGTAATGCGTTGACATCCCAGCCTTAAAGATTCTTAAAGCTTACCAATGAAAAAAATAGATACTTGAGCAACTTATATATTAGCCACTGAAATTAATTTATCTTTTTAATTTTTATAACTTTTTTTAATCTAAAATGAAGCCAACAAGAAGCATCATCTTTCTGTACCCATAATTCCTAGGCCGACTCATTAGGCAGATTCATAAGCCCGAATTTGCATATTTTTAGCAGCCAAGAAAACAAACAAAAACACAAAAAACCGAAATGAATATGAAAACGAATCAAAACAAAGAAGGAAAGCAAAAAAAAAAACAATTAATTAGATGGATCCCCCCCGGTATTGTGGAATAAATTCAATTAGGTTTCGGCAAGCAAACGAAATAAATTTAAACCTGGGCGATATTTATTACGAGGAAAGATTGCCAAACAAATGCTGAAAATTTAAACTGAGCCATGGGAGCTCTGCCGGCATTTTGTCATCGTCCTGGCCTCCTGGTCTACCGTTAAGAGGGCTGCTAAATGCCAAACAAATTAAATTGTAATTAATCATTAGGTCGAACCCAAGCCCCCTACCGCCACTCCCGAAGTACAGCCCAGCACGTGCTGAGCGACCTATGACAACGTTCCACGGCAGTAAAATGTCTGCCAATTAATTACAAAACGCATGAGAGGCCAGATAAGAGCGGCGGCCATTAAGGAAAGCGCCAGCGCGAGTGGAGACAAACAAAAACAGCTCACGGAACCAGTATTCGTGGCGCGGAGGGGATACATGAGCAATTAACACCGAGGATGTGCCTTTCCCATCTGCGTTGGTGTATGAATTAATTGATTTTTTTTTTGTTACCCTTATGATGTGTGCCGGTTAAAGTGTAAATGGTCTCACCAAACACAATCAAAATTAAATTATGTTTGAGAAGATTTTATGCTAATAAAGAAAAAAGGACGATATATACAAATCTCCCTTCCCTCCATTCGAATCCGAATTGATTTCTTCGTGTTTACCGTCGGCTTTGGACTCTTGCCTGTTAATTGTCGTTGCTCGTTAGCCGCATCTGACCCAATTACCAAATACTGTATGTACTTTCTTTGGCTTTTCACAATTTGTGCCCTAATTGAATTGTTCGGAATTGTTTATTTGCTTTTTCCAAAAGCCTTTGGTGTCGGGAATTTTTTTACTAATTGATATTAATTGGAAATGTGTGCGATATTCAGATGTTAAGCACTTGGATAATTGTCTCAGAAGAGGCCATTACAAGAAATACATTTACATTAAAATAATTAATTATTTTTGATAGAATTATGCTTTGGCTTAAACTAAGGGCTTAAATAAATAATATCCAAATAATTTATGGCTTAAAAGCCCCTTTTACAAAAGATCCATATTATTTTTCTGTGGGTAGACAAGTCTATGGGTGACATTTAACGGTAATCGTAATGCGTCGACACCGAGGGTTCACTTTTTGCCCCACAAACTGCCCTCGATTTCCCCAGCCAACAACAAATTTTTGGCGGAGGATGCCATCGGCATTTGAATCGAAGAGTGTGAGAATTGGGTGGCATTGTTCGTTTCTGGCGTAAGAAAAAAAAGGGTAAGGTAGGAAGTGTTTTCGTGCGTTTGGTTACTTGTTGTACATTCCCAACACCATTATTTCTTTCATTTACTCAATTTTCGTGCTTTTCGTCCTTTATTGTTGTTTGCTCGAGTGCCGTTATCATTTGTCGGTTTATTTTGCGCCATATGTGGCCAGGACTGCTCCTCCACCTCGCCTTTCTCTGCCTTTTCCTTCCCAGAAAAAGAGTGGGCGCAGTTTATGTGCTCTGCTCCACTGGGACCCCTCAAAGCAAGGTTCAACCCTCCTAACCTTACTCCATCTAAAAAAAGGTGGCTAACACCAGGAACACCTACAGAGTTAAAAATAAGTTTAATATATATTTAAATTAGCTTAAATAAATATTTTTAATATAATCTTAAAAAGAAAACCAATGATTCCTATTTATTTTTGTATATAAACATAAACACTCGACTGGTAAAAGTCTGTGTGTTCAATGGTGGTTATTTTAATTATTAAAACCCTAATATTGAAATTAATTAATTTAACAATTTTTAAATTTATGAATTTTTTTTATATAAAGGACTTTCTCACCTGGCAAGTACCTTTACTGCGGATGAGCACTTACCAAAATAAGCAGTTTGCAACAAACTCCTTTGTGAATTTACCTCTTGACCTTTTCAGGTGAGCTGTGTACTCAAGCACACTTGCACGTGGCCAGCATATACTTTATAAGTTCTCCATAAATAATGTTAATTTAGTTTATTTTTATTTTTGCATTATATATTTATTTTCATAACGGCCATTTTAAAGCTTAAATTAGAGATGCCAGACTGTCACGACATAAATTCTAACCAGGGCTACAAATATTTCTATCAGCTGATTTTTGTTTTGGTCGCTCTGCTTCTTCTGTTGTGGCTTTTATTTTCCCCCATGATTTTCACCTGTGCCGGCCTCGCGCAACGCACGTTTTTCCCATTTTCTCCGACATAAACAAAAGCTATTTATAAATGGGAATCAGCCAATGAGAGGGCGATCTAAGTGCGGCGATCTAAGTAAAGTGCTTTGTTTTAATCGAACGCCACAAAAATTTCCTGTTTTCGAATGCGTGTGGATGTGGAAGGTGGCCAAAAGCAAGGCGGCGTCCAATTAGTTCGAGGAAGCTAGTGCAAGATTTATTGGGAAGTGATGAGCCAAGAATCCGAAAGGGGTCACTTTTCGCATGTAAACATTGGATAAGATTTGCGGTATGTGATACACTGTTGTGCCAGGGTCAGGACCTTATAAAAACATACATTTTAGTTGCTAATTTGTTGACAGTGAATAGGCATAAGCTTATTCGAATTTATAGACTTTAATGAATCTATTAGGAAGTTTTCATAAACATTTATATAAACAGTAGGTTTTAATTTTTAAAATTATATGCTTGTCAGAATAATTTACTTCCAATTACAAATATTCATAACCTTTCTGAGGTCGACAAAGGTTGGCTCTTTCTGATAGACGAAAATACTATACCCTAATCAAAGATTAAAATCATATCACTATTAATTAACATTTCTTTTTATAAATAAGAGTATCTCATAAAACAATAGAGGTTAGATTCCTAAAACAAAGGTTTGACTTTCATATCCTAAGATATGACAAGTAAAAGGACTCTTACCCCAGTAGTGACAAATTAATTAATGTGAACACTCCTCTAGATACTAACACAATTAATTTGCACAACAATGGACTGATGCGAACAGTTGTCGGCCGATGTCTGCCAAGAAAAAAACAGGCAACAGCAACAGAAACTGCAGGTACAGCAACAATTACACGATCGGCAGCAGCAACAATTGCAAGTGCAACCGCAACCGCAAAAAAAAAAAAAGGAAACAACCATAGCAGCATGCCTCTGCGGCAGCCCGGCCATATCAACAAGATTTTTGGTAGAATTAAGCATTTTGCCAGTGCTGCAGCCGCCGTTGCGTATACGTAATATTAAAAATAGGCTAGCACCCAGGCGGCAGGATGAACAAGCGCAGCGTAATCATAGCGGGAATCGTGGCCAGCCTCCTGGGCTTGGTTTTGGGCGCCAACTTCTACTTCATGTACTACCTCAGCGCCGAGGAGGGGCATTTGGCCAGTGTACGGGCGCTGGAAAACAAGATCAGGCACAAAATGCGCCATCTGAAGCCTGCCTACCTCAACCGGAATCCGCGCTTCTTTATGTTCCGGAATAAGCTCCTGAAAAACTACAAGGCGGCGCCATACGAGAATGCCAGCGTGCTCTGGGACATTGCCAATTGGGTGAGTCAACGGGGCTGGGGGGGAGGTGTAGAAGATCTTATCACCACAGGGCTATTTACATAATTTCTCAGTAAGATCTGATTATAATTTCAACCAAAATACCCATATAGTTATAAAAATGTGTTGTCCTTTCAGTGGCCCCACGAGAATGAAGTGTACCCGCTATACGATTCGTCGATGGGCCAACTCCTGGAGACCCTGCGGCGTGAACCAATCACCAGGGTGAGCAACCTCGCCCGAGGGACCCAATTGAAGCTACTGATGCGCCTTTCGCAGCAGCAGAAGGTGATCTTCAAGCCACAGTGGTATCCGAGAGACGAGGTGGTGGAGGGAACGGTATACAGCGGGAAAGATCGCCACACGGCGGAAGTATATGCGTTTTATTTGGGAGCCGTCCTTGACCTCCGATGGACACCAATCGTGGTGGGCCGGGTGGTGAACTTGAAGAAGGAGATCTATGAAAATGGGGATCAGGAGTTGCAGAGCACGATAAACATAGAGAAGGATGAGGATGGCAAGGAGACCTACTGCTTGTACGGAAAGTGCCACTACTGCAACGAGGAAGAAAGTGTTTGCGGAAATGAAAGGCATAATATCGAGGGGGTGCTCATCTACATTGTGCCGGGAACCCTTGCGAAGCGACGGTCACCTTGGCAGCGCACCTACAAGGACGATAAGCGAGCTCCTTGGGAGGATGACATGAACTACTGCAAGTAAGTGGAAGCTCATAGAAGTACAAGTCTCTCTTCTGATAGTTCTTATTAAAGGGCTCTGAAGAATAAAATGGAAACCATTCGGTTGCTGGACCTCATCGATGTGGCCATCTTCGACTACCTGATACAGAATGGAGACCGGCATCACTACGAAACAAGGGAGGAGCGCGTAGTGCTAATCGATAATGGGAAAGCCTTTGGGAATCCCAACAAGGACCACTTGGATATTCTGGCTCCTCTGTATCAGTGTTGCCTGTAAGTAGTACCGAAATCATACCAGATAAACATAATATATGATATAATCCTTTAGCTTACGAAAGTCCACTTGGGATCGCCTGCAAGTGTTTTCCGGAGGCGTCCTAACAGAACTGGTGGACCGATTATCCAAGCAAGATATCCTTTATCCACTTATCACCGATAAACATAAAAAGGGAGTGGAAAGGAGGCTGTTGGTGGTTTATTCCGTGGTAGAGCACTGTATGGACCTCGAGGGAGAGAAAATGTTTAAAACTCTCTAGGCATCTAAAAGTCCAAGCCTTTGTTAAGTCCTCGCCTATCTGCACTCTCGTCCCACAAATCAAAATAATGGTAGATAGGAACGTATCTAATAATAGACAAATTTCAAAATGAAATATGTTTCTTACCATTTGGATAGTCGGTAAAGTTGCCTACAAGTCTTTAAAGACCAAAAAGTGACAAAAAAAAACAAAAACTTTGCCATTTTCAAATTATAACTCGCATATCTTCGACATTTTCCAAAAGATTCTAATATATTATGTATTAGTTATTTACATATGTATGTTTAGATTACATTTTTGAACAGAGCTCGTCACCATACCTTATGAAAACGTAAAGAGAACCTTAAAGAAAATATACAAACATTTAGTTTTAAGAATAGGTATCGTCGTTATTTAATAGGTAAAATTTTAGAAAATTTTAAACTTCACAACTATATTTTTTCACTTATCTCAAGAGAATATAAACAGTCAAAAATAAACATCCTAATTTTGTGTGACTGGTTTGGGGTTGGAATACACGATTCGATGTGTATTGTGGAGACAGTTTCTGGTTATTTTTTGCCTTCTTTTTTCACATTGCTAAAAGTAAATAGCTTGTTGAACTGTTTGTTGTGGCGATTGTTGGGTCGGTTCTGGAAAAGATAAAATATTGACGTTAATACCAATGGAAACAGGTGTTCAAATGAGCTAGAGTCTAAATATCCTGGGGGTAGAGTTATCTTTACTTTATCTTCCACTTTGAAAACTATTTATTCGATTGACTAGAATTTGTAGAGAATCTTTACAAGGTTTAAAAAAATTACAAAACAATAATTCGATTACTTGAAAATACTGATTAGACGTAACCCCTTTTTGAGAAGTAGACGCACCTTGCCATGCATTTGCTGCTTGATTTCTGTGCCGCGTGCCCTCTGCGCTCCGCCCTTGAATTGCCGGAAGTCCACGTTCTTGTAGTCAAAGTTGCCGCCTTGGACCGGCTTGGGCTGGGGAACTTGCAGATTGGAGCCCTGCGGGTGATTGGCCCGGTTCTTGGCCTTGAAACGCTGCTGGAACTGCTTACGCTTCTGTCGTTTTCCCTGGTTTTGTGTGGGCTGTGCTTGGTCGGCGGGTTGTCTTTCAATGGGCACTTCCAAAACGGCGTCATCGTCGCTCTCCTCGATTTGCTCAACTACCTCAATAGACTCGATCTTTTCGGTAGCTTCTTTCTTGACTGTGGGTTGCGTGTTTTCATCCTTTTTCGCTTTCTTGCTTGTTGTGGGCAGTTCTCCGTCTACCTTAGTTTGGTGCTTGCGCTTCAGTTGTTCTTTTAGAGGGACAGAGTACATTTCAGCTTCTGGCTTTGTCGCCGGCGCCGGCGCCTGTAGTTTGATATTTTCCTCTGGAGATGACGCAGTTGGGCACAAGCGTCGCTTCAGCTGTTCACTGTGCTCCCGGGCGATTTGGTCTTGCTTCAACTGCTCCATTAGTGGTAGTATCGCCAAATAGCGCTTGTAAGGCATTCGCAGGGCCTGGCTCTCTTTGCGGGTGTGAGCCCATCGCAGCTCTTCCTCCTGGGTTGGAACTTCGGACTTTTTGAACAAAACCATTGAGGGATCAGCAATTAACTCATCCTGGCTTGGTTGGTGCGCCTCATTGGGAAGCTGAAGCCTTCCAGATGTATTCCGTTTAAGCAACGTGGGAAGATCATCGCGAACTTCATCCTGATGCGAAAAGTCGTGCGGACAGTAGAGCTTGCTGCTGAAGTCCTTGGACGAAGGCGGCAGGGCTGCTTGTGTGCTGCTGCGGGCTTCCAAAATGGGCTGAAATAGTAAGCAGAAAACAATTCGTTCATGAAACCCATAAGCAGAATATTGAATATAAAATGATGGGTGTTAGTGTAGCATAGATTGCGTTTCAAAGCCCAGGTATGAAATAATAATAACCATGCAATAAACTTGGAGGAGACCTCTTAATTTAAAATTAGTTACAATTAATTAGTGAAAAAATATCTGAATAGCCAGCGACAGTGAACAAGTTGCAGGAACTGGGCGCCGTCGGTGGGAAACTCACTTTGACCAGCGGCTGATCGCGCGCCTTGAGGACGATTTGGTGCAGCGTGTGCAGCTGTTGCCGCACCAGGGGTGGGATCGGGTTGCAACAGGCGAGGATTCCCTGCATCTCCCTTGGAAGACTCTCGGCGATTTGCAGCATCATGTGATTGGGCAGAACGTATCCGTAGCTTTCGTCCTCCAACCGAGCAGTGGCATCGCGCCACTCAAATATACCCCTCAGGGCATAAAGCTGGCGATTGTCGAAATTTCTTTTGGTTTTTCGCACTAGATCCAAGTGGGATTCCGGTCCAACATGTGGCTTATTGTACCGCTTTTTGCACACCTCTTTGCTCATAAGGTAGACGTTGTTCAGGAGTCCGGGCTCAGCCTGCTGCTCAAGCAGATCGTTCGTCATCCTTTCGTACACATATATTAAAAAGTGTGTATCCTGACGGGCATAGTCCACCAGTTGCTGTGGTAACGGTCTCATGCGCCAATCCGCCAGCTGCAGGCTCTTGTCCACGTCCAAGTCAAGGTAGTGCTTCAGCAGAAACGCCAGCGAGAGCCTGGCCAAGTTCAAGGCCTTGGCTGCGCGATGAGTATCGAACATATTCACTATATACAAAGATAAGTCGCGCTGTAGCCACTCAATGTCTAAGTCAGCTCCGTGAAGAATCTTTAGCTTCTTGGGGTCTGTCAGTACGAGATTCAATATATGCATGTCGTCTCGCAGGGTAAGAGTGTCAAAAATGTAGTCTTTCGAGCGCGTGGACATCTGCACGAGGCAAGTTATTCCCATAAAGGTGCGATAAGAATGATGTTCCACGTCAATGGCAATTTGAGGTGCTTGTTTCAGTTCTTCTAAAGCTTGTTTCAGCTTTTCAACAGTGTCTACTAGCATGAGTTCGGTATCAGACATAAGATTGGGCAGAATTGGCTTCTGTTTCTGGAGCTGCTGCACAGGAGGATCAAACTTCAGCAACTCATACTCGTATGGATGCAAATAGGCCTGGATGCTGCCGGACTCGTCATATTCAGGCAGCAGGAAAAATGGCTTGAGAGCATTTGGCTTTTCTTTAAGTCTTGGGACAAATGGATTCAGGGCACTGTTGTCCACGGGTTCCTTAAATAGCATCTGTGGGCGCACTATGTTTTTGGCCGTAAACAAACGGGCGGAAACTACGTTTTTCTGTGGTGGGCCGGTGGTCCTATTCCAGCTGCCCGCCTTTGGGCTGTCTTGAACTATCGACGTGCTGCTAGCGGCAGCACCAGGTGGCGAGGAGCTGCTGCTCACAACATTCATCTGTACCTCCACCACTTGCTGGGGATTTCTGCGGAGACCGGCCTTTAGATCCAGGTTCGTTGTAACACGTTCAAACAGTATGTCATTGCACTCCTGCACCATTTCAAACTGCTCGTCCAACTGCCGTCTGTGGAATAATAAGAAAAATATACCAGCCGATTCCAAGAGTACTCAAGTGCTACTACTACCGATATAGTCTATCTGATACCTACTTTTTAATGTCACCCTTGATTCCTTCGGCTTGTAGCACGTTTCCAATTAAGCCCACAACCCGCTGGCTGAGGTCGTCTATAACACGTGCGTAGCCTGGATAGGTCATGTACAACGCACGAGCGGTGCCCTGTGGGAAGGCATTCACTGCTTTGGTGGCTCCCACCACATTCTTGAAAGCTTTCTGAAAACACAAGCAAGAGTTAACACACAAAATAGCAGAAAATCAACCCAACCACCCACAGTTGTAAATTCCCCAATGTCTCCGACTTCGTTGGATGAAGATTCCTCCGGCGCCTGTGCATCTTTGGTTTGATTGTTGTCCTCCTTGTCATGCTTTTTATGCTCCTCTTGATCGTGCATTCTTTTGGTAGGATGCGGCATGTCTGTAAAATATTTGTTTGATGTGTGTTTTTTTCCGTAAATATTTTTTTTCGATGAACTGATTGTAGAAAATGTGCGTGTTTTTCTTCTTCTTTTTGGGAATGGAATAACAACTACAAAATTTTGAGTTTGTCAACACTAGCGGCGGCAAAATGTTTTTCTACTTTACAACACGACCTGTCGAGGTGCCCGCCAAGTACAAATACGAATTTCATTGATCTTTATCGAACCTATATTTATATTTCGGACGATGATCCCGTGGTTAAAATAATGCATGGAATCCACCACAACACTATTTTTGTTTGAGGACAGAAACCTATTGGTTTCTTACAGAAAAATTAAGAATAATCTTAAGATGTTCTAACATTTTATTAAAAATGTATCTTAGGCGCGCTTATTAAATATTTAATATTTAACAATAGTTTAAAAAAAAGTGGGTATTTATTTTATCATTAAATAGAATAGAAACAGAATAGTCCAAATATATCAAACTGGATCAGGATGTGGCTTTCCTTTCCCATAGAATCTTAATTTTTTTAAGGGAGCCACTAGCACAGAGTGGTTGCGTTCGGTTTCGAGCAATGCCGTTCGGCTCTCATGTGTTCCAACCTATGACCCGAAGTTCGAAAAGTCTGCTGACAAATATCGCAGATAAAGGGACGTTCTCCAGTGTGGATTCGCAGATGTAGCCGAAGAGCTGTAGTGGAGCCGTAAGATTTTCCACAAACTTGACAGTTTATTACAAGTCGATGCATTTTGTGGACCAGCATGTGTCTCGAAAGAGTGGTTTTAAGGCTGAAGGATTTCTGGCATACATTGCAGGTGTGGGACCTAACCTTGCTATGGGTTAACATATGTCTTTTGAGACCATTGGTCTTTTTAAATGATTTCCCGCAGTATTCACAGTTTTTAGCTTTCATTTGACTTGTTTTGCTTTCATTTTTAGACCACTTTTGGGAAAAATGTACTAGCATATGTCGACGACAGTTTAATTTGTTCGTATAAATGTTCCCACAATATATGCATTTATATATCCTATTCAAAACAAGGTCTTGTAAGCTCAAGTTTCTTAGCTTCTTATGTTTTTTTACTTTTCCGTGCATTCTCTTTTTGTGCTCGCTTAAATTTGATTTTGCGGCAAATAGTTTGAGGCATTCAATGCAAGGATACTGTTTTTCCTTAGTATGTGAACGCCTATGCCTTATTACATCATACACCGTGCAGAACTCTTTTCCGCATAATTCACAGACATAAAAGTTTTTATTGACAGGACGCTGGGATGGTTGGTTCATCAAGGTAGTCTCCAGCCTAGGAAGAAATGTTTCACGAAGCTCTGCAGAGAGTTTACTACTTGGTGCCTCCATTCCGCTTTGCAGGCTTCGCAGTGCAGTAAGGGCTTGGCGGGCCACTTGGTCAGCATCCTCAAGCACTGAAGAGGATTTGAGGACCTCATTTTGAGAATGGTTTGAGCGTTTGTGCCGCTGTAAAGAACTTAACTGAGAAAAGGAACGAAAACAATAGTCACAGGCAAATTGCTTCTCCTTGGTGTGGACCACCTGGTGACGTCTTAAGAAAGTGGGCTTGGTAAACTCTTTTCCACAGGTACTACATGTGTTGGAGCTCATATCCTAGTTCTCTGGCTATACTCGGGCTGTTTTGTTTTTGATAGTTTGAATATACATAAGTTATTTTTGCGAAGCAAACAAAAACATCTGGAACATCAGGCACGTTTACGAACACTAGAAATCAGCTGCTTCTCAGTGTGTCCACACCTATCCTGCACCGGCTGTCCACGAAAAACCAGAAGAAGATTCCTGCTGAAAGAAACAGATTCCTGCTTAAAAAGTAATTATTGAATATAAATTAAATTATATTTGGTACGATGCTGGATGTGTACAGGCGAGCGGTAAAACGGTTTCCGTTGGGCAGCGTCAGTCACATGTTTGCCTACGGCTCCGGTGTAAAACAACAGGAGGGCTACCAAAAGGTTGGAACTTCCTCATCCGGGAGCGTTATAGATCTCGTTTTTTGCGTTCGCGATGCGCTGGGATTTCATGCGGAGAATCTTCACCGGCATCCAGGACATTATTCGGCTCTGAAACACCTGGGCCCGAAGTTTATCGCCCAATACCAGGAGCGTTTAGGAGCTGGTGTCTATTGCAACACTTTGGTTCCATTGCCGGATGTAGGAGTTACTATTAAATACGGCGTTGTCTCGCAAGAGCAGCTTATCGAAGATCTAATCGACTGGAGGCACCTATATTTGGCGGGAAGGCTGCACAAGCCCGTCACGGACCTGGTGAATCCATCAGACAATCCTCCTCTAAAAGCAGCTCTTGACAGGAATCTTGTTTCTGCGCTGGAAGTTTCATTACTATTATTGCCAGAGAAATTTACCGGCTACGAGCTCTTCCACACTATCGCAGGCTTGAGTTACAAGGGAGACTTTCGAATGATATTTGGGGAAAACAAACAAAAAGTGCACAACATTGTTAGTCCCCAAATCAACGACTTCTTCACCCTGTATCAGCCTGCATTGGGGAACCTCTCCCAATTCGTTGCTGTTAATATGAATGGCCAGGAACCGGGCAGCAGAAAACCAGCTATACTGTTCGAGCAAGACAAGTCCCAAACGGCAACGGCCTATCACTTGAGGAAAATTCCTGGACAGCTAAAGTCCCGTCTTCAAAAGAACGCAGCGTGCCGGGGCGACTACCCCGCTGTGGTGGATCACTTATCCGTGGCTCCACAACTGCCAAAAGTTCTTCAGGCTTCTGTCAACGACATCGTTTGGCGTAGCAGCGTAACACAATCCATTAAAAACATTGCCAGTGCCGGAGTGATTAAGTCGCTCGTATACAGTTACCGTAAAGCTCAGAAGACTTTCGCCGTTTAAGGTCCTTCCTTTTGAACAAAATTATTAAACCTGCCAATTATTAACTAAGTTGCCCTGTAGCTGTATTTTGTTATTTATTTGTAAGCTCTAAAGTTATTAGCTGCAATATATGAACGCATGCCCAAGGCGAAAACCGAGTTTTTCTAGGGGGAGACCTTTCCGGGAATGCGGCTTTGGATTAGAAAGGCGTAAGTGTTTCATCGACTTGGGCTTGGTTCAGGAATTTGTTTCTAATTAATTTAACCCTTTTATTTAATTTAAAATTTCCATTTACAGATCATGTCGAGCGATGACAGTAACAGTGACAGCAGCTCCTCCCGTGATGAAAGGCATCGGAAAAGGAAACACAAGAAACACAGCAAGGACGTGGACAAATCCAAGAAAAAGAAGTCCAAGAAACACAAGAAGGAGAAGCGACGCCACAAGGAGAAAAAACGCAGCAGACGCGAAGAAGAGCCACCAGTTATTCAACCAATTCATTTCCCTCAACCAGAACCCTCGGAAAGCATTGAAGATACGTTTGGTCCTGCACTTCCACCACATCTGAAGAAACAAGCTCATCCTGAGCCCAAACCTGAAGTGGCACCCAAAGCCATGATAGGACCCATCCTTCCCAGCCAGTTCTTACAGACCGAGCAACCTTCAGAGAAGGAGGAAAAATATAGCAATAGCGATGAGGATGATGACCTGGCTGGTACCTTCGGACCCCTGCCCAACGCCAGTCAAGTTGAGCTGGAGGAGCGAGCGTTAGCTCTCAAGTTAGCTGCTCTGGAGGGGGGAGGTCTTGGGAGCACAAAAGACCAAGACGTACGGGAGGAGTGGATGCTGGAGCTTCCTGATGTCGGGTTGAAAGGTGGTTTGGCAGCTCTCAGCAACATGAAGCGCACCTTTTACCAAGGAAAGGAACGTCCAGACTTTACCGATCGCTCATCCTGGACCAAGACCCCCCAAAGCGAAGCCGCAGCCGCTGTGGCAGGGCCCAAAGCGTGCAGTTCAAAGGATTTGGAGCAAATGGCCCAGGCCAAGTACGAACAGATGAGGGACGAAGAGCAGGAGAGTATGGCCAAAAAACATAAGAAGAAACACAAACGAGACGAGTCTCTGGTGGAACTGCATCAGAAGAAGCTAAGGAAGGAACAAAAAGAAAGGGTAAAAATACTTTAAATAAATTAGGGATAGAATTAAGAAAAGCCTATTAAATATGTTTATTTTATCGAAAAGGAAAAGGAGCTTGCTGCATCCGGATCGAAACCTGAACGAAGACCATTCAGCAGAGATGTGGACTTGAAGCTTAACAAAATCGACAAGAATCAAACCAAGCAAATTGTAGACAAGGCCAAAATTCTTAATACTAAATTCTCAAGAGGACAGGCCAAGTATTTGTAAGAAATGTGTGTATCAAAGACTACTTATGTATGTTGTCTAGCCCAATAACAAATAAATAAGGTTGCTAGATTTTAAATGATTTTAAGATAAAACTAGAAAGGAAAGCTAACTACGGTAAGTTATATACCCTTTCGGTTAAGATTGGATGTTTAACGCATATAGTAGGCGAATCCTTACTAGAATTTTATAAAAAAAAAAATTTATTAGAATAATTTACTTAAAAATACTTCTTCCAATTGGTTAGTCCACAGTGATGGCTATATCTTCCCCAATTCTCATCCGATTCTCAAACCGAGTATCTTTCTGGATCGATTCGCCACCGTTCTGCATCAAAATCCTGAAAATGGGGTCCCTTGAAAATGGGGTTCTCCCCTATATGGTCCACAGTGATGGCTATATATTCCCCAATTCTCATCCGATTCTTAAACGGAGTGTCTTCAACGATTTCTGGAACGATTCGCCACCGTTCTGCATCAAAATCGTGACACAAAATATTTTTTCGATTTTTCGTCCATTATTCTGATGGGATACCTTGAAAATGGGGTTATCCCCTATATGGTCCACAGTGATGGCTATATCTTCCCCAATTCTCATCCGATTCTCAAACGGAGTATCTTAAAAGATTTCTGGATCGATTCGCCACCGTTCTGCATCAAAATCCTGACACAAAATATTTGATCGATATTTCGTCCATTTTTCTGATGGGATCCCTTGAAAATGGGGTTTTCCCTATATGGTCCACAGTGATGGTTATATATTCCCCAATTCTCATCCGATTCTCAAACGGAGTATCTTAAACGATTTCTGGATCGATTCGCCACCGTTCTGCATCAAAATCGTGAAACAAAATATTTTTTTGATTTTCTTCCCATTTTTCGTTATCTCCAACCCTACAAAGTATATACATACATATATTCTTGAATATGGGGTTTTCCCCTATATGGCCCACAGTGACTGCTATATCATCCCCAATTCTCATCCGATTCTCAAGCGGAGTGTCTTAAACGATTTCTGGGTCGATTTGCCACCATTCTGCATTAAAATCCTGAGACAAAATTCGATTTGCCGATTTGCCACCATTCTGCATTAAAATCCTGAGACAAAATATTTTTTCGGTTTTTTTGTCCATTTTTATACCCTTGCAGAGGGTATTATAATTTTGGTCATAAGTGTGCAACGCAGTGAAGGAGGCATCTCCGACCCTACAAAGGTAGGGTCGACCCTATGTATATTCTTGATCAGAACCACCTCCTGAGTTGATATGAGCATGTCCGTCTGTCTGTTTCTACGCAAATAGTCTCTCAGCTATCGACTTGAATCTTTGCACACACCCTTCTTTCCTTTGCACGCAGTATATAAGTCGGAACGGCCGGGATCGGCCGACTATATTATAGCAGCCATATAACTGATTGATCCAAAATGCCGATACCAGGATATATAAGCTTCCGAAGCTTTTATAAAAACATATTTCTTCTATAATTTTTATAGGAAAACATGTTTGTTTATAAATCTTTAAACTAAAAATGTAAACACCCATATTTTCAGTGCCTACTTTTAATGGCACCAACGAGTCTTACACTAATGAAGAGTACAATTTTACGGTTTATTTGCATATAATATCATTGAAGAATCAACTTTATTTTGGTAGCTATTTAATGAAAATAAAAAAAAAATTAATTTAATAATAGCGCCCTCCTCCTCGATTCTCATAGGCTGCACTTAAGCAGGCCTGAAAAATCGGGAAATTCATTATTTATTTTTGTGTAAATGTTGGTGTTTATTTTTCTGGAGTTTTATTGGTTTATTTTTGTTGTAGTTTTTGTTGTTGTAGGTTTTTGTTATTGTAGTTTTTGTTGTTGTTGTAGTTTTTGTTGTATATAGTTTTGGTTGTTGTAGTTTACGTTGTTATAGGTTTTTGTTGTTGCTAGTTTTTTTTTGTTAGAGTTTTTGTGGTAGTTTTGTTGTTGCGTTTTTTGTTGTTGTTGTATGTAATTTTGATGTAATTTTTTTTGTAATTTTTGTTTTTAAAATTTTTTTTTTGTAATTTTTTGTTTTTTTTTTTGTTGTTTTTTTTTTTTTTTTTTCTTTGTAATATTTAGCTGAATATCCGACTATATCTTAAAGCTGTCATTTATCTAACTGCTTGGGCATACAAGACAAGCTCCTTCTTGCAACAAGAATCGGCCAAGTCGATTGGATATTTGCAATATAAAGCCCTTTCGATTTACAAAATATATTCTATAACATAAACTGCCACTTAACTGCAAGGGTAGATTTTTAGTGTGATGGGATCCCTTGCAAATGGGGTTTTCCTCTATATGGCCCACAGTGATAGCTATATCTCTATATCAAGCGGAGTACCTTAAACGATTTCTGGATCGATTCGCCACCGTTCTGCATCAAAATCCTGGGACAAAATATTTTTTCGATTTTTCGTCCATTTTTCTGATGGGATCCCTTGAAAATGGGGTTTTCCCCTATATGGTCCACAGTGATGGCTATATATTCCCCAATTCTCATCCGATTCTTAAACGGAGTGTCTTCAACGATTTCTGGAACGATTCGCCACCGTTCTGCATCAAAATCCTGACACAAAATATTTTTTCGATATTTCGTCCATTTTTCTGATGGGATCCCTTGAAAATGGGGTTATCCCCAATATGGTCCACAGTGATGGCTATATCTTCCCCAATTCTCATCCGATTCTCAAGCGGAGTACCTTAAACGATTTCTGGATCGATTTTCCACAATTCTGCATCAAAATCCTGACACAAAATATTTTTTAGATTTTTCGTCCATTTTTCTGATGGGATCCCTTGAAAATGGGGTTTTGCCCTATATGGTCCACAGTGATGGCTATATCTTCCCCAATTCTCATCCGATTCTCAAGCGAAGTACCTTAAACGATTTCTGGATCGATTTTCCACAATTCTGCATCAAAATCCTGACACAAAATATTTTTTAGATTTTTCGTCCATTTTTCTGATGGGATCCCTTGAAAATGGGGTTTTCCCAATATGGTCCACAGTGATGGTTATATCTTCCCCAATTCTCATCCGATTCTCAAACGGAGTATCTTAAACGATTTCTGGATCGATTCGCCACCGTTCTGCATCAAAATCCTGACACAAAATATTTTTTTGATATTTCGTCCATTTTTCTGATGGGATCCCTTGAAAATGGGGTTTTCCCCAAAATATATGGTCCACAGTGATGGCTATATCTTCCCCAAATTTCATCCGATTCTCAAGCGGAGTACCTTAAAAGATTTCTGGATCGATTCGCCACCGTTCTGCATCAAAATCCTGACACAAAATATTTTTTCGGTATTTCGTCCATTTTTTTGATGGGATCCCTTGAAAATGGGGTTTTGCCCTATATGGTCCACAGTGATGGCTATATCTTCCACAATACTCATCCGATTCTCAAGCGGAGTACCTTAAACGATTTCTGGATCGATTTTCCACAATTCTGCATCAAAATCCTGACACAAAATATTTTTTAGATTTTTCGTCCATTTTTCTGATGGGATCCCTTGAAAATGGGGTTTTCCCCTATATGGTCCACAGTGATGGCTATATCTTCCCCAATTCTCATCCGATTCTCAAGCGGAGTACCTTAAAAGATTTCTGGATCGATTCGCCACCGTTCTGCATCAAAATCCTGACACAAAATATTTGATCGATATTTCGTCCATTTTTCTGATGGGATCCCTTGAAAATGGGGTTTTCCCCTATATGGTCCACAGTGATGGCTATATCTTCCCCATATTTCATCCGATTCTCAAGCGGAGTACCTTAAAAGATTTCTGGATCGATTCGCCACCGTTCTGCATCAAAATCCTGACACAAAATATTTTTTCGATTTTTCGTCCATTTTTCTGATGGGATCCCTTGAAAATGGGGTTTTCCCATATATGGTCCACAGTGATGGCTATATCTTCCCCAATTCTCATCCGATTCTCAAGCGGAGTACCTTAAAAGATTTCTGGATCGATTCGCCACCGTTCTGCATCAAAATCCTGACACAAAATATTTTTTAGATTTTTCGTCCATTTTTCTGATGGGATCCCTTGAAAATGGGGTTTTCCCTATATGGTCCACAGTGATGGTTATATATTCCCCAATTCTCATCCGATTCTCAAACGGAGTATCTTAAACGATTTCTGGATCGATTCGCCACCGTTCTGCATCAAAATCGTGAAACAAAATATTTTTTTGATTTTCTTCCCATTTTTCGTTATCTCCAACCCTACAAAGTATATACATACATATATTCTTGAATATGGGGTTTTCCCCTATATGGCCCACAGTGACTGCTATATCATCCCCAATTCTCATCCGATTCTCAAGCGGAGTGTCTTAAACGATTTCTGGGTCGATTTGCCACCATTCTGCATTAAAATCCTGAGACAAAATATTTTTTCGGTTTTTTTGTCCATTTTTATACCCTTGCAGAGGGTATTATAATTTTGGTCATAAGTGTGCAACGCAGTGAAGGAGGCATCTCCGACCCTACAAAGGTAGGGTCGACCCTATATTCTTGATCAGAACCACCTCCTGAGTTGATATGAGCATGTCCGTCTGTCTGTTTCTACGCAAATAGTCTCTCAGCAATCGACTTGAATCTTTGCACACACCCTTCTTTCCTTTGCACGCAGTATATAAGTCGGAACGGCCGGGATCGGCCGACTATATTATAGCAGCCATATAACTGATTGATCCAAAATGCCGATACCAGGATATATAAGCTTCCGAAGCTTTTATAAAAACATATTTCTTCTATAATTTTTATAGGAAAACATGTTTGTTTATAAATCTTTAAACTAAAAATGTAAACACCCATATTTTCAGTGCCTACTTTTAATGGCACCAACGAGTCTTACACTAATGAAGAGTACAATTTTACGGTTTATTTGCATATAATATCATTGAAGAATCAACTTTATTTTGGTAGCTATTTAATGAAAATAAAAAAAAAATTAATTTAATAATAGCGCCCTCCTCCTCGATTCTCATAGGCTGCACTTAAGCAGGCCTGAAAAATCGGGAAATTCATTATTTATTTTTGTGTAAATGTTGGTGTTTATTTTTCTGGAGTTTTATTGGTTTATTTTTGTTGTAGTTTTTGTTGTTGTAGGTTTTTGTTATTGTAGTTTTTGTTGTTGTTGTAGTTTTTGTTGTATATAGTTTTGGTTGTTGTAGTTTACGTTGTTATAGGTTTTTGTTGTTGCTAGTTTTTTTTTGTTAGAGTTTTTGTGGTAGTTTTGTTGTTGCGTTTTTTGTTGTTGTTGTATGTAATTTTGATGTAATTTTTTTTGTAATTTTTGTTTTAATTTTTTTTTTTTGTAATTTTTTTTTTTTTTTTTGGTTTTTTTTTTTTTTTTTTTTTTCTTTGTAATATTTAGCTGAATATCCGACTATATCTTAAAGCTGTCATTTATCTAACTGCTTGGGCATACAAGACAAGCTCCTTCTTGCAACAAGAATCGGCCAAGTCGATTGGATATTTGCAATATAAAGCCCTTTCGATTTACAAAATATATTCTATAACATAAACTGCCACTTAACTGCAAGGGTAGATTTTTAGTGTGATGGGATCCCTTGCAAATGGGGTTTTCCTCTATATGGCCCACAGTGATAGCTATATCTCTATATCAAGCGGAGTACCTTAAACGATTTCTGGATCGATTCGCCACCGTTCTGCATCAAAATCCTGGGACAAAATATTTTTTCGATTTTTCGTCCATTTTTCTGATGGGATCCCTTGAAAATGGGGTTTTCCCCTATATGGTCCACAGTGATGGCTATATATTCCCCAATTCTCATCCGATTCTTAAACGGAGTGTCTTCAACGATTTCTGGAACGATTCGCCACCGTTCTGCATCAAAATCCTGACACAAAATATTTTTTCGATATTTCGTCCATTTTTCTGATGGGATCCCTTGAAAATGGGGTTATCCCCAATATGGTCCACAGTGATGGCTATATCTTCCCCAATTCTCATCCGATTCTCAAGCGGAGTACCTTAAACGATTTCTGGATCGATTTTCCACAATTCTGCATCAAAATCCTGACACAAAATATTTTTTAGATTTTTCGTCCATTTTTCTGATGGGATCCCTTGAAAATGGGGTTTTGCCCTATATGGTCCACAGTGATGGCTATATCTTCCCCAATTCTCATCCGATTCTCAAGCGAAGTACCTTAAACGATTTCTGGATCGATTTTCCACAATTCTGCATCAAAATCCTGACACAAAATATTTTTTAGATTTTTCGTCCATTTTTCTGATGGGATCCCTTGAAAATGGGGTATTCCCAATATGGTCCACAGTGATGGTTATATCTTCCCCAATTCTCATCCGATTCTCAAACGGAGTATCTTAAACGATTTCTGGATCGATTCGCCACCGTTCTGCATCAAAATCCTGACACAAAATATTTTTTTGATATTTCGTCCATTTTTCTGATGGGATCCCTTGAAAATGGGGTTTTCCCCAAAATATATGGTCCACAGTGATGGCTATATCTTCCCCAAATTTCATCCGATTCTCAAGCGGAGTACCTTAAAAGATTTCTGGATCGATTCGCCACCGTTCTGCATCAAAATCCTGACACAAAATATTTTTTTCGGTATTTCGTCCATTTTTTTGATGGGATCCCTTGAAAATGGGGTTTTGCCCTATATGGTCCACAGTGATGGCTATATCTTCCACAATACTCATCCGATTCTCAAGCGGAGTACCTTAAACGATTTCTGGATCGATTTTCCACAATTCTGCATCAAAATCCTGACACAAAATATTTTTTAGATTTTTCGTCCATTTTTCTGATGGGATCCCTTGAAAATGGGGTTTTGCCCTATATGGTCCACAGTGATGGCTATATCTTCCACAATACTCATCCGATTCTCAAGCGGAGTACCTTAAACGATTTCTGGATCGATTTTCCACAATTCTGCATCAAAATCCTGACACAAAATATTTTTTAGATTTTTCGTCCATTTTTCTGATGGGATCCCTTGAAAATGGGGTTTTCCCCTATATGGTCCACAGTGATGGCTATATCTTCCCCAATTCTCATCCGATTCTCAAGCGGAGTACCTTAAAAGATTTCTGGATCGATTCGCCACCGTTCTGCATCAAAATCCTGACACAAAATATTTGATCGATATTTCGTCCATTTTTCTGATGGGATCCCTTGAAAATGGGGTTTTCCCCTATATGGTCCACAGTGATGGCTATATCTTCCCCATATTTCATCCGATTCTCAAGCGGAGTACCTTAAAAGATTTCTGGATCGATTCGCCACCGTTCTGCATCAAAATCCTGACACAAAATATTTTTTCGATTTTTCGTCCATTTTTCTGATGGGATCCCTTGAAAATGGGGTTTTCCCATATATGGTCCACAGTGATGGCTATATCTTCCCCAATTCTCATCCGATTCTCAAGCGGAGTACCTTAAAATATTTCTGGATCGATTCGCCACCGTTCTGCATCAAAATCCTGACACAAAATATTTTTTAGATTTTTCGTCCATTTTTCTGATGGGATCCCTTGAAAATGGGGTTTTCCCTATATGGTCCACAGTGATGGTTATATATTCCCCAATTCTCATCCGATTCTCAAACGGAGTATCTTAAACGATTTCTGGATCGATTCGCCACCGTTCTGCATCAAAATCGTGAAACAAAATATTTTTTTGATTTTCTTCCCATTTTTCGTTATCTCCAACCCTACAAAGTATATACATACATATATTCTTGAAAATGGGGTTTTCCCCTATATGGCCCACAGTGACTGCTATATCATCCCCAATTCTCATCCGATTCTCAAGCGGAGTGTCTTAAACGATTTCTGGGTCGATTTGCCACCATTCTGCATTAAAATCCTGAGACAAAATATTTTTTCGGTTTTTTTGTCCATTTTTATACCCTTGCAGAGGGTATTATAATTTTGGTCATAAGTGTGCAACGCAGTGAAGGAGGCATCTCCGACCCTACAAAGGTAGGGTCGACCCTATATTCTTGATGTCTGAGCATGTCCGTCTGTCTGTTTCTACGCAAATAGTCTCTCAGCTATCGACTTGAATCTTTGCACACACCCTTCTTTCCTTTGCACGCAGTATATAAGTCGGAACGGCCGGGATCGGCCGACTATATTATAGCAGCCATATAACTGATTGATCCAAAATGCCGATACCAGGATATATAAGCTTCCGAAGCTTTTATAAAAACATATTTCTTCTATAATTTTTATAGGAAAACATGTTTGTTTATAAATCTTTAAACTAAAAATGTAAACACCCATATTTTCAGTGCCTACTTTTAATGGCACCAACGAGTCTTACACTAATGAAGAGTACAATTTTACGGTTTATTTGCATATAATATCATTGAAGAATCAACTTTATTTTGGTAGCTATTTAATGAAAATAAAAAAAAAATTAATTTAATAATAGCGCCCTCCTCCTCGATTCTCATAGGCTGCACTTAAGCAGGCCTGAAAAATCGGGAAATTCATTATTTATTTTTGTGTAAATGTTGGTGTTTATTTTTCTGGAGTTTTATTGGTTTATTTTTGTTGTAGTTTTTGTTGTTGTAGGTTTTTGTTATTGTAGTTTTTGTTGTTGTTGTAGTTTTTGTTGTATATAGTTTTGGTTGTTGTAGTTTACGTTGTTATAGGTTTTTGTTGTTGCTAGTTTTTTTTTGTTAGAGTTTTTGTGGTAGTTTTGTTGTTGCGTTTTTTGTTGTTGTTGTATGTAATTTTGATGTAATTTTTTTTGTAATTTTTGTTTTAATTTTTTTTTTTGTAATTTTTTGTTTTTTTTTTTGGTTTTTTTTTTTTTTTTTTTTTCTTTGTAATATTTAGCTGAATATCCGACTATATCTTAAAGCTGTCATTTATCTAACTGCTTGGGCATACAAGACAAGCTCCTTCTTGCAACAAGAATCGGCCAAGTCGATTGGATATTTGCAATATAAAGCCCTTTCGATTTACAAAATATATTCTATAACATAAACTGCCACTTAACTGCAAGGGTAGATTTTTAGTGTGATGGGATCCCTTGCAAATGGGGTTTTCCTCTATATGGCCCACAGTGATAGCTATATCTCTATATCAAGCGGAGTACCTTAAACGATTTCTGGATCGATTCGCCACCGTTCTGCATCAAAATCCTGGGACAAAATATTTTTTAGATTTTTCGTTCATTTTTCTGATGGGATCCCTTGAAAATGGGGTTTTCCCCTATATGGTCCACAGTGATGGCTATATATTCCCCAATTCTCATCCGATTCTTAAACGGAGTGTCTTCAACGATTTCTGGAACGATTCGCCACCGTTCTGCATCAAAATCCTGACACAAAATATTTTTTCGATATTTCGTCCATTTTTCTGATGGGATCCCTTGAAAATGGGGTTATCCCCAATATGGTCCACAGTGATGGCTATATCTTCCCCAATTCTCATCCGATTCTCAAGCGGAGTACCTTAAACGATTTCTGGATCGATTTTCCACAATTCTGCATCAAAATCCTGACACAAAATATTTTTTAGATTTTTCGTCCATTTTTCTGATGGGATCCCTTGAAAATGGGGTTTTGCCCTATATGGTCCACAGTGATGGCTATATCTTCCCCAAATTTCATCCGATTCTCAAGCGGAGTACCTTAAAAGATTTCTGGATCGATTCGCCACCGTTCTGCATCAAAATCCTGACACAAAATATTTTTTTGATATTTCGTCCATTTTTCTGATGGGATCCCTTGAAAATGGGGTTTTGCCCTATATGGTCCACAGTGATGGCTATATCTTCCCCAATTCTCATCCGATTCTCAAGCGGAGTACCTTAAACGATTTCTGGATCGATTTTCCACAATTCTGCATCAAAATCCTGACACAAAATATTTTTTTGATATTTCGTCCATTTTTCTGATGGGATCCCTTGAAAATGGGGTTTTCCCCTATATGGTCCACAGTGATGGCTATATCTTCCCCAATTCTCATCCGATTCTCAAGCGGAGTACCTTAAATGATTTCTGGATCGATTTTCCACAATTCTGCATCAAAATCCTGACACAAAATATTTTTTAGATTTTTCGTCCATTTTTCTGATGGGATCCCTTGAAAATGGGGTTTTGCCCTATATGGTCCACAGTGATGGCTATATCTTCCCCAATTCTCATCCGATTCTCAAGCGGAGTACCTTAAACGATTTCTGGATCGATTTTCCACAATTCTGCATCAAAATCCTTTTTTGATTTTGTGTTTTAAACATAAAAAATAATCAATGTTTTTGAATTTTGTTTTAATCAGTTTTGAATTTTTTGGCATACACCTATAACATTTATTAACAATAACATTTGGCATTAAACAAATGTCTAAAAATTCCGATTAAAATCAGAAATGATTCTTCGTATTTAAGAAGTAAATAATCGCAAGCTCTACATACTTTTCTTAGAATATCGGCCTTTATGTATAATGGGCGACAAATGAATAACTCTACAAAAACAATGAAAATAATCTAATAATAAAAAGAACTTATATTTTTACAATGCAGTGCATTATATTAGGTGTGAAATCGAATGAAAATGCTCCCAATATTTTTACTATTGCAAAAATTTGTCAAATAATAAAAGACAGAGTCAAGGGTATATATTATAGATTTACAAATTTTAAATAATATTTTGAAAAATTTTATTCAAATTTTAAGTGAATATAATAATTTAAGATTTATGTCGCGGGATCAGATGAATCACATTCTTACTTCGTTATCATAACAGTACCCATGCCTCATATGGTATATTCACATTTAAAAAAACAAAAAAAAAAAATCGCTGATAAACCTCAGCTGGAATCCTATAAATTCACAAATCTTGAGCCACAGCCAGTCATTTCTGTGTATGCTCTGGTCTCAAAATATGGCACGACTCTGGACTCTTGGATTTTTTGTGCTAGCCTGCGTACTTGAAAGGAGCAATGCTGGCGAAAAATGCTCGGATCTTAAGTATTGCATTCACCCATCGAAGTGCCCAGAAACCCAGCAAATTTTCCTCCGAACCACTCAGTTCGTATACTGCAATGACTTTCAAGTTTGCTGCAAGGTTAGGGAGGATGAGGATAAGGATGAGAAGGTAGGAATTAATCCATTTCGGTGAATACATTTGAAGTTCATAATTTGGTATTTAGCCATCAAAAGATTACTCAAAATGCGGCGTCTCCAATTCTGGGGGCTTAGACTCCCTGTTACAAACTGCAGAGGAAGCCAGACCTGGAGAATTCCCCTGGACAGTGGCGTTCTTCAACAAGGGACAGTATTTTGGCGGCGGGTCGCTGTTGGCTCCGGGTGTAGTCCTTTCAGCTTATCATATAATGAGTGGAGTAATTCTGGAAGATCTTCGGATCAGAGCAGGCGAATGGGACTTGAATTCTACCCGTGAGTCCTTCCAGCCGCAGGAGAGATCTGTGGCCCGCATTGAGTTCCACGAAAACTTCCGTATCAGGACAGGATCCAGTAATTTGGCGCTATATTTCTTGGATACGCCCTTCCAACTGGCGGATCACATCCGGACCATTTGCTTGCCAGAATCAGACAGTAGCTTCGTTGCCAAGGATTGCTTGATGAGCGGATGGGGAAAAAAGAAGTTCACGGACGAGAGCTTGTCGTCAGTATTGAAGGTAGCTGAGTTGCCTTTGGTGAACCCAACAGACTGCCAGTCACGACTGCGAACCACCCTATTGGGTAATACCTTTGAACTGGATGAAGGTCTACTGTGCGCTGGCGGAGAGGAAAATGCAGATGCCTGCTCTGGCGATGGAGGATCTAGCCTGTTTTGCCCTATGACAGAGGACACAAATCGTTTCGTCCAGGTTGGTATCGTCAATTGGGGTAACGGATGTGGGCAGAAGAACATCCCGGGAGTCTACACTGATGTGCTCTATTTCCGAGAGTGGATTCGGGAGAAAATGACGCAAGTCCCTGCAGTGTCACCCCCAACTAGGCCCGAGTCTCCCCCACAGATGGGAGATTATAGGAAATGAGTTTTCAACCCACATTTCAAATAAATAATAACCTGTATATCTTGACAATTAAAGAATCATTTGTAATTTTTCGTGAATAAAGCTTTTCTTATATATGCGAAGAGGGCATTCTAATTATATAATTAATATATGTATATATACTCATATATTTAATCTTTATTTTTATTCAATTATGTGGAACTGATAAGCCCCACTCTAGAGCCGTCATACCCATTTAAGTAAAACAACCTCCCTTTATACGACAGTGATGCGAAAAAGTTCAGGGCATTAAAATGTCGGAGCACTGGGCGATAAGAATATTTCTCGTGGCCAAGGACACAGGTTGGTGTCAGGCTGGGGTACCTTGTTCTTTCCAATATCGTAGTGTAGCTCCCAGATATTGCCAGGATTTCGAACTGTGCTGCGAAGTGCTGAGAGAAGTAGGAGTAGAAGTAGATGTAGTGCTGAGGTACCTTGTACCTTGAATATTTATACTTTATAGGGTCGGAGATATAGCATTCACTGCGTTGCACACATTTTTAACCAAAATTATAAGCAATACGATATTTCTTTTCATTAGTTCAATTTTTTTTAATAAAATATCAATACGAGAAACTCGTTCTACAAATTGCTGATTTTTGAATTTACAATCGACATAAAAGGACATGGACACAAACTAAATAGGACAATACAAACTAAGCGTGTAAAAAAATATACGGTTAGCGCTGGGGAGGAGGTTTGGGTTTGGGTATTTTGGCCAACAACATTTGTATTTCATCCTTCTCTTTCCAGTCCTTCCATAGCTCGTACAGATTCACAATAGCCCTCACAATCTCCTGTACTTTATCCAGGTCGACGTTGAGCTCGGCAAACCATTGTTTAGTGGCGTCCTTCTGTAGGATAACGCAAGCTATCTGTAGGCAGGCAATGGCGATCTGGTATGGAGGATACAGAAGACAGACATCGGTGCGGAGAGAGTCGTTGACGATGCGCCAGCTTAGTGTGAGTAGTTGGTCCTCCTGGCCCATGTCCTGCACCAGCTGCAGTAACGGCCGATATGGCTGGTAGACAATTAAGCAGCAATCGAGGTTTTCCAGCAGATAAAACTCGCACTCGAGAATGTGGTTCGTGCGGTAGGGAAACTCCTGAGCATAGGCATAGCTAAATTTAGTCTTTATAGCGGACTGGCAGATGGAAATCAGCCTAGAGTTGGAAATGACTCCAAACTCCTCCACCTTCGAGGCCAGCAGAATGCAAGTCGGTGCCAGGAGCAGGGGGTCGATATTTTTTAGCGAGTTCCTCGCGTAGAACCTTTTAAAGTACACGGTGGCCGTGGCTATGACCTGTTGCCTCAGCTTAAGCTGCTCTCCCAGCACCTGAATCACATTCGCAAAGAATATAAAGACCTTTTGGTACTCATCTTCGTTCAACGCCACCAAATCGTGTTGGCGCTCTCGCAGCAAATCCTGTTTGTCCAAAATCCACTGTTGCGAGTGCGAGCTCTGCCAAAAATTTCCCGCCATTGTTTACGCAGTAGGCCGGGAAATAAGCTCCACCTTTTAATTTATCTTTGGCTATCTAAATTTTATGTTTGTTTCGAAAAAAAATCGGAGAGAAGCCAGATTTTTGTTGCTTTGGAAAACAGTGTGTGCACACTATACTTTTTCTGCGTCCAGAACACAGCTGTTTAGCAGCGCCCAACTTAACGTCGCGGTCATCTGTATTCGTTCGTGTGTGTGTGAATTTTTCATCAGCGCCGCGGGCCACAGACGAAAAGTCATAATAATTTTTTAGTTAATAAGCTATTGAACCATTTAACTAAACGATGGCGTTGCGTGTTCTTGGTGTGACGCAGAATATGCGCACCTTCATGCGGGGCGTGGAAATGATCAAGGTAAGTTTAATTGCAAGAAGTGATTACGCTCAACAGGATTTAAATTACGTAATTGTAAATCGGATATAAACCTTATGTATGCGGCTAGCATATGATTTAAAACACCATTTAAAAACATTTACTGCGGTTCTGTGGTCAAATGGTTAAGAAATTGAATAAAATGCAATCCGAATGGATCTGTAAAACAATATACATGAATTTTGAGGTTATGTTGGTGCTTTACTTAACTACATTTTATTTTTATTTATCCACAGCGCCACAAGTCGGCGGTCAGCTTGCAGAAGACCCTGCTTAACATACCCGCCACCCAGGTGACCAAGCTGGACAACGGACTTCGCGTGGCCAGCGAGGACTCTGGTGCCTCCACCGCTACCGTGGGTCTATGGATCGATGCTGGCTCACGTTCCGAGAACGAGAAGAACAACGGAGTGGCCCACTTCCTGGAGCACATGGCCTTCAAGGTATGAAAATAGTTCAGAACATCATAAAAGGAAAGAAATTAATTGGCCATTCTATTCCAGGGCACTGCCAAGCGCTCCCAGACCGATTTGGAGCTGGAGGTTGAGAACCTGGGCGCTCACCTGAACGCCTACACCTCCCGGGAGCAGACTGTCTTCTACGCCAAGTGCCTGTCTAAGGATGTGCCCAAGGCTGTGGAGATTTTGGCCGATATTATCCAGAACTCGAAGTTGGGTGAGGCCGAGATCGCCCGCGAGCGCTCCGTGATCCTGCGGGAGATGCAGGAAGTTGAGAGCAACTTGCAGGAGGTGGTCTTCGATCACCTGCACGCCACTGCCTACCAGGGCACTCCCCTTGGGCAAACCATCCTTGGGCCCACCAAGAACATTCAGTACGTACTGGGGATTATCTAATCTTTTTCTCTCTTGTACTTAAACTTATGCTTTTTTCAGGTCCATTGGCAAATCCGATTTGACCGACTACATCCAGACCCACTACAAGGCTTCGCGCATCGTCTTGGCTGCCGCCGGCGGCGTTAAGCACGACGACCTGGTGAAGCTCGCCTGCTCGAGCTTGGGTGGCTTGGAGGCCAGTGTGCTGCCTCCTGAGGTCACTCCCTGCCGCTTCACCGGCTCCGAGGTTCGCGTTCGTGATGATTCCCTGCCCCTTGCTCACGTAGCTGTGGCCGTCGAAGGATGCGGCTGGACCGACCAGGACAACATCCCCCTGATGGTGGCCAACACTCTGGTTGGTGCTTGGGATCGCTCCCAGGGCGGTGGCGCTAACAATGCCTCCAACCTGGCTCGTGCCAGCGCTGAGGACAGTGAGTTACTCTCTCAAATCAGCATTTATTAGCTTTATTCTATTTGCACTTTTATTGTTAGATCTTTGCCACAGTTTCCAGTCGTTCAACACCTGCTACAAAGACACCGGTCTCTGGGGCATTTACTTCGTGTGCGATCCTCTGCAGTGTGAGGTTTGTACCTAAAGGAATGGAAAGAGTTTGTGTTATGCAATCCATACACTGAAAGTTGTCTTGTGAATATTAGAATCGTTTCCTAACTTGACGATTGTTTTTAGGACATGATCTTCAACATCCAGACCGAGTGGATGCGTCTGTGCACCATGGTCACTGAGGCTGAGGTCGAGCGTGCAAAGAACTTGCTGAAGACAAACATGTTGCTGCAGTTGGATGGAACCACACCCATCTGTGAGGACATTGGCCGTCAAATTCTGTGCTATAACCGTCGCATCCCTCTGCACGAGCTGGAGCAGCGCATCGATGCTGTGAACGTTGGAAACGTTCGCGATGTGGCCATGAAGTACATCTACGATCGGTGCCCTGCTGTTGCCGCTGTGGGCCCCGTTGAGAACCTGCCCGACTACAACAGAATCCGTTCCTCCATGTACTGGTTGAGGGTTTAAATGAAGGGTTCCATCTTCCCTGTTGTTTGACATGTAGCTTAATTGAGGAGAAAATTTTGCCCCCTGAGGATCAGTAAATCGATAATACCAAAAGTTACAAAAATGTGACAGTTTATTGGTGTGTGTACTTAATAGGAATGCCGCTGAGGCCCTGCTGTAGCTGGGCAGGCTCTGTTTGTCCGAGAGCCGGGTCTAAGCCCTGCCAGGTGCGGTCTTCGAAGGTCAGCCCCGTGTCCGTAGTCATCAACGACATTTTTGCTTGGGTTGCCAACGCCAAGGATGCTGGGTCTCCTGCCGTTTCCAGGGCTTCGTTCACCGCTCCTCGAAGTTTGCCACTTACCAAGCTAACATCTTGCTCGGGAATGGCTTCCTTGTCAAAGGCCAGGAAGCTGCGACCTTCTGGCAATAGCTGCTTGAAATCAGTGACATAAGCTTCCGGATATTTCATATGCCAAGCTGGATTCAATGCCATCTCGGCTTCGAAAACGGATACGATGGGTTTATAGTACTCCTTCGAATCATACATGTTGTTGAAAGGGCAACCTATCAGGACGAAGCAATCAATTTCGAGAAAGTTGGCCAGCTTTGCAGGATTGATTCTTCCCACCGAGATGAGTTGCGTTTTTATGCCTCTACTCTTAGCCATGGTTTGCAGACGGGCTACCACATCAAGATAGCCTTCGGACGTAAGAGTGGCCACAATCAAGCCCAAAGTCTGTGCATCCTTGCATTTCTCGATGTAAAAATATCGCCGGCGTATATATTGGGCCGTGAGAGGATTTTTTGTGCTGAGAGAACCAGTCGAACCCTCGAAAATATACCACTGTTGGGGAGCTGTAGATGTCAGCGAGAGATTAGCAAAGCGCTGATTATCCGCTCCGATAAAAATGCTAATAGTCTCCAAATCCGAGGAAGTGTCTGTAGGCGTGGATGAGGATTCTTCCGTAGCAGGAAAAACATTCAACAATAGCTCTTTGGGTTGAAGAGCTTCCTTTAGTTTAATGTAAAGATCGTCGCTTTTTATGTAATGGTATCCAATGTCCAGATAGAGGCACACCTTCCTCTCTCCACACTCAGGTCGTAAAGTTTGTAATTGTTGAAGAAGATTAGCAACGTTTAAGGGCAGCTCCGGATAAAGATAAAGAACCGGTAAACGGAAAACTCGGCTGCGACAGGCATTGCCAAAGTGAATCACACTGTCGGCTTCCACATGGGCAGCTGCAATCTCGTCCACACAGCAGCTGCCGTATGTGGTATCTGCTAGGATGAAGACCTTTACTTCCTCTGGAGCCAGGAGCTGCTTCAGATCCACACTTATTCCATTACTGTGTGGCAGATAGTCATCCGGGAATTGCAGGCACACCTGGAGAAGTTTATATCTTAAGTCAAGTCCAAAGGCGGACAAATATACGCACTCGTTTATATCCATTCTGATGGATCCAGTCGCTGCTCACTTTCCGGTGATTTTCGTTCCAGATTTGTTCATAGTTTACCACTTGATTTTCCGTCTCAGTTTCTCGTTCCAACGCAGCAGTGTCGGAACTGGAGAATGCAGAAGCAGTTCCTGTTCCGGATGAGCTCATTTCTGGGATATATTTGTTCTTCGGCTCATAAAATAAACAAAAGTTGCCTTTCTATTATCTTCGGTTATCGGAATAATTCGATATTGCAATGCGATCGATAGTTGGATTAGTTACCTACACTGTTTGTTTAAAAAATTAATATTTTAAAGTTTAAAAACGAATTAAAATATTTATTATTCAATTAAATTTGCAAAACATTCCATAGGAACAACAATTTTAAATCTTTTTGATTTATCTAACAGAAATTTAAAGTATGAAACAAATACACAATTGATATAAGCTCTGCCAATTTATTAAACCCTAAAAGAAATTGTAAAATCGCACTCTGATTTAGGTAATTAGGGGAGTATTACTTTTTTTAAACTTTCAATTTGAATAGGTTTACTACCAACACTGCCGCGCTAAATAATTACAAACATCGATAGCTCACACATTGAAGATATCGATTGTACCCAAATCAAGATTCTTTGCTTTTTACTTCCAACATATTAGGCCCTTAAAACTTCAGTTATATCAGCTCATCTAGCGTTGAAACACGCCAACCACATTAAAACGCGCGCATTTCGAGAAGGGTAGTAAAGGACAGTAAAAATCAAGGAACGCCAACTGAAGCTAAAAATTTTGGACCAGCTGCCCATAGACGCCGACAAGAAAATTGCAAAATGGATGACTCACGCGAAGAAAGCCAGTTTATTGTTGACGATGTCAGCAAGACGATTAAGGAGGCCATCGAAACCACCATCGGGGGAAATGCCTACCAGCACGACAAGGTTAACAACTGGACCGGCCAGGTGGTGGAGAACTGTCTCACCGTGCTAACCAAGGAGCAGAAGCCATACAAGTACATCGTTACCGCCATGATCATGCAAAAGAACGGTGCCGGCCTACACACCGCCAGCTCCTGCTACTGGAACAACGACACCGATGGATCCTGCACGGTGCGCTGGGAAAACAAGACCATGTACTGCATTGTCTCGGTATTCGGACTGGCTGTTTAGAAGGAAACTTGTCTGCATCAATACTAACTATAAGGGGGAGGGATTAACAAGATTGGAGCGTGTGACACGGAGACACCAGAACTTTCGTATATAAGTAAACCTGAAACACCATCTGAACAAGGACGAAATTAATGATAAACAAAAAGAAACAGTCACACCCACATGTCGATGGTTGTGTGAGCAATTAATGTTACTTCTTTATTTCAAATTTAAATCTAATAAAAATAATATAAAAACTTAAAGGAAGACTATTTAAGGGAGTACCCATGTTTTAAAATATTGATACCCCGAAATCTCGTCCTTCCCGCTATACAGTTTTAATTCAAAATCTTGTTTTGTTTTTGTATATTTAGTTTTATTTGAAAGTAGCTTTAGTCATTGAGCTAAAAAAAACTTTATTGACCCGCCTTCGAGTTTGTTTAATCGATGGCGGGCACGGTGTCCTTGGCGCTTAGGTGGTCTTACTTCTTTCGTTGAAAGCGTCGTGCGGTTCTTAGTGCTGGTACTTTGCTAGGAAGGCGCAGGGCCAGGATGTCTGAGCGGGACTTTGGCAGGGCGTTTGCGATGTGCGCGTACTGCTTGATTCGCTCCTTGCTGGTGGCTAAAGCACGAGACAGCACATTGAGGTCCACCTCGTGCTTTTCGTTTATTAGCAATGCCATAACAATGAAGTGTGTAAGTGCCTTCTCAGTACTAAAGTTTGTCCGAGTGCCTCGTTTTGCAACATTTGGATCCGCGAACCGTTGCCGGATGTCGTTCTCAATCTTTTCTGTAATCTTCGAGAGTTCCACCTTCTGCATTTGCCGGGAGCGGAGCGAAATCAATGCCTGCAACGCATCCATATAAATGATAAGCTTTATATGCAGGAAATCTTCCTTAGAGGTGACTGATTTATTCTGGATGCGACCTAAGCACTCCTTGAGGTATTCCGATTTAATTCTGTAAATAATGGTAATGTTTTAATAGGGATCACGCTACATATTCTTAAACTAAAACCAAGAATGTTTGTTAATCTGTTCAAACCGAGTGTACCAGGAATCTACCATTTTTAGAATGAACTACTGCAAAATGTGTAAATAGAAATTAATCTACATATGTACTTACGGTACGGTTTGAAGTGGGGTGGAAAACACCACCTTGGCCTCCTCATCCAGTCTTTCCAGTAGTGAACTCGGGACTACATCCTCAACGTTATATACATGATCCAGATTGGTGGCTTCCTTATCAAACTTAGGCACAATCTTGGCGAGGTATTCCTCATTGCTGGTGCTTAAATCTGTCACTGCTTCATCGGCATCTTCGTTTTCGTTATGAGCGGATGACTTTACGGTTTCATCCAAGTCCTGCCGCACTACCTCGACGTTGACCAGCATCTTCTCGTGATTATCCACATAGCGTGATGCTTTGCGTCCTCCAAATTCCTTCAGTAGCTTCTTGTTAGCATGTTCCCTGCTGAGCATTGGAGTCTTCCGCTTCTGCCGATCCAGCTCCTGATAAATGTGATTGGAGAGCAGTGCCTGTTGTACGGGAACGATCTGCACCTTGTTGGTCGATTTGTTCCTAACACATATGTAAGTGTCATACTCCTGGCTGTCCTTCAAGTCGCCCGTGTAGGTCTGGTCCCCTGCCACCACCATGGCCTGGTGCTTCCTCTCATTTTTGTTTTCAATAACACAAAAGTCTCCAGTGCTCCCGAGGGAACCATTCTGGAATTTGACTGAATATATTCAAATGGTTACTTTAGTGAAAATCATAAATATTCAATTATTTACCGAGAGTAGGCAGATGTTCATCTCTTTTGTGATTGCACACGGTCTCAATTTGCGTTTTATCCTCCATCTCTTGGCATTTATTTAATGCGCGAGCTGCACGTGTAGAAAACACAGAAAATCAGCTGATTACAGCTGGACACATTTTACCCACAGCGTTGCCACTCTTTTAATGGCCGTTATATTTTTAAATTTTGTTTCAAATAAAATTAAGTTAAAGTTGGTTTTTTGTGTTTTTTTCTTAAAATTGTAATATTTTTACTTAAATATGGTAATAAAAAAACTATTGGTAAATAGTTATTTTAAGTTTTTGATATAAATTGTTTATTGAATGAAATTAATACTGAATACTTATATTAAAGTTTTTTCGATTTACTTAAACTTTAAAAACAGATTTAAAATAAGTTTCGGATTTATGGACGTCTGCGTGTATCCGTAACTATTGTAAATCCAGAAAAGTTGTAATGTTTGCTTTTAACGGTCTTTATTACCTGCTGTAAAGTTAGGACATAAGACGTCGTCAGATAATAGTCAGATTTTAAATTAAATATCAATTAACGTACCATTACAAGTTTAATGAGGAAAACTGCGAATGTAAGAAAGTTGATGGTCATGATTGCTGCCTCGGGGGGAAAATCTATTTCCGAACTATCGAGCAATCCACGTCGTCGTCGCCTCTTCCGCTCTGGTGGCTGCCACAGAACCGCGAATTGTTGTTCTGTAATTTAAAAATTGGAGTATTTTATATAAAAAATAAATTCACTGTAAGGAATTCTTTTATAGTTAAATACTATGAAGTTGTTTTCATACACACCAATAAGTTTCATTAGATTGTCTCGCAAATTCTGCAAAAGCTTGAACTTTTTATCGAAAGAAAGGGCCGATTTTTTTGCCCAGGTGTTCTGTAAGGTTTTAAGAAACTTTAGAAAACCACCCATACTGGGCAGCTCAATTC
This sequence comes from Drosophila pseudoananassae pseudoananassae, assembly GCA_018153035.1. Classification (NCBI taxonomy): domain Eukaryota; kingdom Metazoa; phylum Arthropoda; class Insecta; order Diptera; family Drosophilidae; genus Drosophila; species Drosophila pseudoananassae. The sequence goes on from JAECXR010000039.1 coordinate 396,941, forward strand.
CTCCTTCTTCCGGCGGTTGCTCCGTAGATTCCTTGTCCCCAGTTTCTTGACTTTCATTCTCCGGGGTATGGGAGGAGTGCCTTCGGGATGTGGTCTCAACTTTTGGCGTAGCCACATTCATTATAGGTGTATTTGTAGAGCTTACGGGGGGAAGAACACCAAATCTTTCCCTTTGGTATTCCAACCAGGCGGGACTTGGGGTACTAAAGTCATCTTTTTCATGGCTGATCCTGAAAAGTATTGTGAGGAAAAGTAGCGTAGCCAGCAAACTATACATCTTCACTTCTGGGTTGTTGGGGGAAAACTACTGAAAAGTACTAAAGAAGTCTTCCGTGAAAGGTGTCAGCCGTTGCAGGCCAACGATTTTTTATGCAGTGGTGCAGATTAAGTGAAGACTACCAGCCGAGTGACAAAATGTTAACAGCTGCGGCTAGAATAAAATTTTTTAGCTATTTTACCTTCATTTACTCACATAAATTGTTTTGTAGTTCCAGTGATACAAAGTGATAATATTTGCCTTACCTATTACCAATATTGCTGGTGTACTGTACTGTAATATAAACACCTTTTAAATTTAATTATCAAGCATTGTTTATTTAGCTTTGTGTTGTTTCTCTGCCATTTGTTCTGTTGGTGTTTTAGTCTGTCGTATGGCAATTGGTTCTAAACTGGATCTGAGCTTCACGTACATATATAGAATATACATATATATATTTAAGACATCTGAGTTTGTGGTATAGTTTTTGTAGAGTTATTCATAAGAGTTTCCTTTAGGTGGTTAACGATTAAAGCTATCGACTAATTTTGATTCTAGAGAAAAATTTAGCACAAAGAGTTTTAGTTTTGAAAATTTGTGTGTTAGCCGTTTTTAAAATGTGTTCGAAAAGCAGATAAGAGAGAATAGAATAAGCTTAGAACTACTCATATGGTTGTACTGCTATTTGATGTGCCGGCAAAGATGGAACCGCATCCATTTCAGGGCCCTGTCGCTCATGGGCTCAGTTTTTGGAGAATCTCCGCAATTGGACAGCCGGTGACAGCCGGCGCAGTCCGCCGGGGATGGACGATAGTTTTCGGTGGTGTTGTTGGTGTCACTGCTGGTGGATGTCGTGTTGGTGACGTCGGTGATACAGGTCATCTCCGGCTCCGCGCCAGCGAGAATCTCTTTGAAAACGGACTCTGATTCGCAGCCAGGTCACATATCGCCCGCACAGTCCCAGCGGATATCGTCTGACTCGTGGGTCAGATACCTGCCGCCACCCACCTGAGTTTCCAGGGTCCGGAGATCCCGATAGGTCTGCTTGTCCTGCAGCCAGTAGTGCTGGAGGCTCTTGTCCACCGTGTACCGCTTACGTTGCTTCACCTGTAGCAGGTTATTGATCAAGTCGATGGCTAGAAAAAATATAAAAATTTTATTAAACGGATTTCTAGTCTCCTCAGAGCTATAGACTCACCATTAGAGGAAATCTCCTTCCAGGGATTGGGTGGGTACATAAAGGCCGCGTTTTGGATCTGGTCGTTTATGTCCTCCTCCTCGTTAAACGGAAAAGTGCCACTAAGGCTGACATAGATGATCACGCCCACACTCCACATATCCAGGGAGCGATTGTAGCCCTTATTCCTTAGCACCTCCGGAGCCAGATATGCCGGAGTGCCGACAACCGAACGCCGGAAGGATTTCTCACCGATAATGCGGGCATAGCCGAAATCGCAAAGCTTCACTTGTGGAAACTCCGCATCCGAGGAGAGCAGGACATTCTCCGGCTTAAGATCGCAGTGGACTATGTTCTGCGAGTGAAGGTATTTAAGGGCGATAAGGATCTGGGTGATCAGGAACTTGGTCACACGCTCGCTGAGCCTTCCACGTGTATGGGACAGAATCATCTCCAGCATGTCGCCCTTAAGCTTCTCCATAACCACAAATATACGCTCCGGAGTCTCAAACATCCTTTCCAAATTCACGACGCCGCAGTGCGAGATATTTTGAAGAATGGCCACCTCGTTCTTTAGCTGCGCCTCCTGTTTGGTGGGAAATCGTAGCTTGTCGATCACCTTGATGGCCACCTCGCGCTGCGTCTTCTTATGCACACCGCCGTATACGACACCGAACTGCCCGGAGCCCAGGACCTCGTCTGGGAAGATTTGGTACAGCTGGCCCATGTCCTGCACCTGTTCCTCTGACTCGCAGCACTCTGTGGAAGGAAAGCGACTTGAGCTCATTTGAATTTTATGTATTCTCAAATATAATATTGTCGAAAGTGAGACTTGTGTCAATAATATCTATCTAACTGGATTTCAGAAATGTTACTTACGTGTGTTGGTCACATGCATGAAAGCTTGGCGGATGCTGGTCTCCCAGCTCTTGGCAATGTCACTGCCAATACCACTGTCTGGCGGTGGCAGGCGGACGGCTTGTTCCTCCTTGGCCCCAACCAGCGGATCCTGGCCCACGAAATAGCTGAGGTTTGGCAAACGCAGTTCGAAGCAGTAGTTGCTCTCTGGCGCGGGATCCCCGCGATGGCTCTCGATCGAAAGGAGCTCCGCCAGCGGCAGCTCCTTGTGGTATTTGCTTCCCTGCTCCGAGACAAACAGAGTGATAGTTTTGGAGTCCAGCCGCCAAAAGTATCGCTTTACTGCCTTGTCTAGGGATGTGTAGTGCACCAGCCAGCCCTCTTTCAGGGCCTGGCCACCGCGTTTCTTGGTGTGCTTCACTGACTGAACAATCCGCATCAGCGGGATGTTGGCACTGGGCGAGGAGGAGGCCGACGACTGTGATTGTTCGGACTGACCGTCGCTTGACTTGCTTGTGTCCCCACTCGTACTGGAGTCATCGGTCAGACCGCCATTAACCAGCTCTGGTGGTGAATTGTGGGCATTGGTGAGGGCTTTGGGTGCCTCCCTAGGCCGTCCAGCCACCAGGTTCACTCCACCCGCCATGGCTGTTTTGTATTTCCCGTAATCCGCTCCAGAGCTCGCTCCCTCGTCGCAGTCGCTGTCATCGAACTCCTCGCGGAAGAAGTTGTCCCGCTCCTTGCCACCTGCCTGTAGCTGCAGTTGAGTCAATTGCGCCTCGCCCGTGCAGTCCTGTGGAACCTTGTCCATACACTTTTTGTGGGTGTTGTACTGGCAGTCCCGGCACTGCAGACCCTGCTTGAAGAGACCCTTGAGCAGCTTCTTGCACACCTGGCACACGGTGGGGATGCCGTAGGTGTGCACCATAAACGTGTGCGGTATCCGGACGACGGTCAGTCCGTTCCGGCTTCCCGACGAATATGTGCGCTGATGGCGACCGGGTACATTCTGAGTATTCAAAAAGGGAAAAAATTAATTAGTAAACGGTGGGTCACTGGAGATGGATTTGCTTTGGGTATACCCAGGAGAACACTCCCCTAATGGCGGTAAGTGGGAGAAACTAATGTTCTAATTTGGGGGTATTTTTTCCAACTATCAGAGGATTTTATTTTCGAGAATTTATATCTAATGTAATTGAGATTTAATAGAATACAATGGATATTTAAACAGGCCTTTTCAAAAACAAAAAATATAAAATACAAGATTTAAAATGTCCTTTTTTTAAATAATGAATAGTATAGTTAAAGTTTGTATTATTTATAACACAATTAAGCTCTCTTAGTTCCTTTTTCATGAGTGTATGAGAATGCAGATAATAAATAAATTATTGGCAAAGTAATTTCCGTAATTTAATTTCCTTCAATGGCGTATTTTTAACTTTATATACAAGTTGGTGCAAACTTTGTGCAAACTTTGACAGGTTCAAATTGAAAAGGGCCTAATTTATCACACATCCTGTGCTATTTATATTCCCAGTTTGGATCCCCCAACGAGTATTTAAAAGAGCATTGACAAAGCATTGAATGTGAACAAAATAAAAGTTTATTTTTGAAAGCATGAAAATAATACAAAGTAAAAGAGAATGCCAGGATAAGTACAAATTTAAATACTCGCAGGATAACCGGAAACTGTCAACCAACACCCTTACTCACTAAATCGCAACAGGCACGCACACACGAGCACTCGCATTCACACAGATACACGCCATGGGAGGGGGCAACTGTCAATTCTTAATAATATCATTCATAAGGTCCGACATGCGCTTTACCAGAGAGCTGCTCGAATCGTTCCGTCCGGTTGATTCCTCCGTGGACAGGAGCGACTGCTGGGAGCTGCCGGACGGACTGCGGGGCGCCTGGAGCGTGAAGGAGCGCCTCGAAGTGGCGTCATTCGAGCGATTGCAGTTGTTGGGAATTTTCACCACGCATCGCTTGTGATAGTTCTGACCGCATCCTGTGGGTGGAAAGTGTTTTGCGGGCGTTAGTTTGTTTCTGGACTTGGTTGGGGATTAGTTTGGGTGACAGTTCGCCATGCACATACCATCACACTTGAGTCCCTGACGCACCAGACCAAAAAGCATCTCGCCGCAAAAATCACAGAAGGTCGGTCCCTTGTAGGAATGCACATTCAGGCTATGGGGTTTTAGTGTCGGCATCTCGGAGGTTGGATACAGGATAGCTGCAGAGAAAGAAAAAAAAAGGTACTTCGGTTGATAAATCTATTATCTCAAAATATAAATGATAGGTTTAAGAATCTATTGATTCATTGACTTAAATATAATTTTTGGAATGGAATATTTTAAAGTTTTAATAAGAAAGCTTTATAAACAATCTATCATTAAGAGTAATTGTGAAATACCGAGATTGAAGGTTGGCTACTTACGACTGGCTGTCAGCACGATTTCCACGAGGGTCTCGTCCACCACCTCCGCTGCCGAGTTGATGATGTGCAGCACATTCGGGGAGCTGTAGTCGTGGACGAAGAGCAGAATGCGTTCCGAAAGATACGTGAGCCCGCTGTCCGGTATCTGAAAGGGCACACAATCGTATGGGAACTCTGTTAGCGATTGGCGGTATGGTTTCATTTAACGCTTAATTTTGCATATGGCCCATTATCATATCATATTCCTATCTAAATTGATTTCCCGATAAGATCCGTTCAGCCAACAAAGTTGACTGATATTGGCCGATAAATAATTGAGTGATTTGTTATTTCAAAATAAATATTTGAGTTTGAGTTTTTGACTTAAAAAGTAAGCCATTTAAAGTTCTCCTTTGAAACAATGTGGGAATTAGTGAAAGTTAATTTTTCGAAGCTGTCCATTATGGTGAAATAGCAGGCACTTAGAGCTCCCGGAGCCGTAGATCCTGGACAGACCAAATTACATTTCCACAACCCCACCACTATGGACTTGACCAAAGTTAGACGCATGCCGGCGTGAATACCCAAACGATGGAGAAACCGGAAGGCAGTCTTGCCAGGAGCAGCTGTCACGGGCAGTGGTGTTGAATGGGTATGGAAGTGCGGAACACCACCAGTTGCGGCTCGGTTAATTGAATTGGCCATGGATAGCCGCCCCGTGAGGGGACAGGCCTAACGGAAATGAGTCCATGCCTTTGTAAGGCGGACTTACTTAATGAAATAAAGCAATTATTGTGTACACATACATTTATTAATCCGCCCATCCTTTAGTGCTACTCAGTTTCTAGGCTTTGCGTGCTACAATTACAGAATTGCAAAAAAAATATGTATTCCTAGAACCTCGGTTAGGTTGTTGGCCAAGAACGCCCACCGTGTGTTGACTTGACCGCTTTCCGACTGCCGTCAAAATATTTAACTATTGACATGGCCACTGGACGGGTCTTGCATAATTAACCAAGTGGGGGAAAAATGGAAAAATGGGTCACCAGATGGTAGGGTTCCTTACCTTTGTGTTTATGAAATCGCAGGCCATATCCTTGAGCGATTTGAGCGTCAGAGCGGTAACGGGCACACAAACTGCATCGCGAACGCTGCCGAATTGAAAAAGGAATGTGACCTCAGGACCCTCCATTATAACGGGAACACTGCCAACGCCGACGCCGCTGCCACTGCCGCTGCCGACGCTGCTGCCGTTGGAGGTGGTGTGGTTTCGATGGGCCACGGTTGCACTGATATTCGTCCTGTCTTGGGAGCCAATAAAATCCCACTTTTCCGCTTCGTCTAGTCTGATTCCTCGAGCTAGTTTCCCCCTCCCGTCGCCGGTTGTTATTCCAAATGCCAAGGACGACCGTAAGTTTTATGTTTTGGCTGAGCTTTGAAGTTGGCTCTGTGGTCTAAGAATTCCTGTCGGTCACGATCCAGCTGAGATATGAAACAGATACAGTTCCACACCGGCGGCGGTTCATGAAAGCAATCTGGAATAATAAAAGCGGTGGAAAAGGATTATCTCTCAGGTACGAGTAAACTCATTTATTGGATTGGCTATTATTATTTCGTATAAAAGAAAACAAATGACTACATATTCTTATATGTAGCTATTATTATGTTATTCTGTATAAAAATAAATTAATATTTCGACCTTTTAGGAAAAAATTCATCCTATTTGACGAACAAATACTTTTATTAAAAAGTTTCTTACAAATAAAAATTATATTTTCGATTATTATTATTCGTCGCACTGATTTGAAATGATCTTAATCGATTTGTGGCTTAGTAAGTTAGGTCATGGAGCGTGAATCGCCGAGACAATGGAGCCATAAATAATCCGCCAATCAATTCCCCGATTCAATTACGGGATTACGTAGCCCTCCATTGGCCATATGTACCCACTACACCCGTCATTATATTTATATACAAAAAACTGGTTGCTAATTGCGATGAGAAAATCTAGACAGATAAAAAAAGGCTGGGAAACTGGCGGGGAGATTTGAATTCTTTCCAATTATTTTGAAGTGCCCTGGCTGCCTGACTGGCTGACTGGCGGACTGGCGGACTGTGTGTGACCCATTTATGGAGTGTGTGCGCTCAAGCTTGTGAGACATTAAAAAATAATTAAAAAATCATGACGGAAAATATGTGCCGGCCATGAAAGGAATGCCATGAGATGTAAAGGGAGAGAAAAATGTTAAAAAACAACAAAAAAGCAAAATGAAAGCCAAGAAAGAGACTCTGGAGATCGGCGGCCAAGCAACTTTCTAAATTTGTTTCTCGGCTTTTTTCCTCTGGATTTTATAAGTAGGTGTATCAGTCAAAAGTCGCAGCTGGGAGTTGAGTGCGTTTTGAATTTCAATTGAAGCGCCAGAGGGGGCGGTGGTTTTGTTTTCTGTGGGATTCGGAGGCCACTAAAGATTTCAAGTGTTTGCAAAAAAAGGAAAAATATACATTTTACAAAAAACCGATACAACCGATAAAATAAACGAGAAATATCAGAAATTGGAGCACAAACAAATGACGCAGCGCAGAGGCCTAAAGTCAAGGCTAACACAGACACAGCAGATATTAAGATACTCGACGGTATCCATGAGATACTGAGATACTTTTGACATTTACATAACAACACAAGCAACAAGCTGCCAAAGTTGGCCTCTGGAAAGCTCTCGGCGAATTTCTGTTAATAATTTATTAAGCAAATACACACTTTGAGATTCTTTTCACTGTCTTGCATCCGATGGATGCCACTTGGACATGGTGACTAAGCCGACTTCTTCTCCAGCTTAAGCTTCTTCTTGGCCCTGTTTTTACGGCCAGCACTCTTGTTGTTTTTATTGAGGTTTTGTTATTGCTGTCGTTCTCTATTATTCTATGCGCTGCAATTTGATGTCACTGCCATCCTCGCCGCGGCACGTTCTGAGTTTGTTAAGCCAAAAGAGCAACTGACTTGGCCAACTGACTGGCAAACTCGCTGCCGATGCCAGGGACCCAGTCCCCATCTCGGTGCCATAACCAGAGTCAGAGCCAGAGCCAGAGCCAGACGCCAACCCAGACCCAGACCCAGTAGTTGGTGGCAATAGCCCAGGCCAGCGCAAAAGCCACTCAAAACCCGTTTTGCGGCACTACAAAAAAAACACCAATAGTTAAATATTAAAAAAAATTTTGGAGAAAAATAATTTTTTTAAAAGCTGGTGATTTGCTTAATATTTATTATATTGCTTACATATATTATAACAATTTTTATATATTTATTATTTTGTATTTAAAATAAAATTTTTAAGATTCCCAGAAGCTTTAATAATAAGTCTACTAAGAAATCCCTTTCCAAAAATTGCTACAAAACTTTTTTTGCAGTGTAAACAAGCTTATAGAGAAAGACAGAGCCGGAGAAAGAAAGAGAGACCTCGAGAAACCCAGAGAGAGAGAGAAAGGGAGTGGGTCTTCGCGACGTGTGTATGTGTGTGTAAGTGTGAGCCATGAACCAAAGCACTCGACCCGGCATACAAGTCGCCCATTTGCCCATCGTTTCTTCGTTGTTGCCCAGTTTGTTTGTTTCCTTTGTTTGTTTGGGGTAACGGCAGCACTCTCCTGTTTTCCCTTACCCCCGCGGCGCCCACTAAGAACTTTCTACACCACTTTTTGCACTCTTTCTTTCTGTTCTATTGCTCGGCATTGAACGCGCCCATTTAGCGCCCATTTTCTACGCTGGCTGTCATTGTCAAGGCTGTCCAAGAATCTACCTGAAACTATCTGAGAGTGTGTGTGGGTATTGGTATTGGGTCTGGGGCCTGTCGTGTGTCTGATAAGCGATTTTCCCGCTACCTTTGGCCGGCCTCAGGGCCAAGGTGTTTTACTTACAGATGACGGGGAAAAGTTTACATACACCTACAGTCAGCAGTTGTGCGAAACGGAATAAGAAAGTTTTCAGGCCAAAAATATGGATTTATTGGACTTTAATAGATGGGTAATATATGGAAGACTATAAACTGAAATATATTATAAATAATTTCTCTTTTAAAATAATGAATATAATGAGGAGGAACCTTAGATATTTCTTCAAAAAGATAGTGTATCTTTCATTTACCATCAGCTCTACTGTATCAACAATCATATATTGCTCTGTTTGGTTTTGTTTAAAAAAATTAACTGAAAAAATATCTGAATTTTGCAAAAAAAGATCTTATAATCTTGAGGCCGCACTGTTAACGCCACTTCTCGTTTTAATTGTGATTTAAATTATAAGTAAATATTTTGGAATATTTTTAGATTTTTAAATGGTCAATAAACTGCAAAAGCTCATTGCCTACAGAAGAAAATTGTGTATTGAGTTTGTTAACAAAAGAAACAGTTTTACTTAGAATTTTGTTATATTTGAATATCCATAAGAGCTTCTCCAAAATCTATAATAAAAAATTGACTTAAATATTGTATCTAATAAATATTGGATCTCACGAAGGCAGCTCTAGTGGAAAGTTGAATCTGCGACAATGGCCAAGGACGGTCGCCAAATAAAAAGTTCGTTGAAAGTTGGGTTTTTATGGGTTTTTATTTCTGCCCCCGCTCCATTATCGGATGGTGTATTCTTTTCATTTCGTTGTGTTTTTTGTTGTCTTTGTTGCGAGGCTGTGGCACTCGTACTCACATGTTTATTTGCTGGAATATTATTAGATTTCTCGATTCTCATGTGAAACAAACACGGGCCGAAACAAAATGCAAATAGGCAGAGGCGACGCAAAAGTCGCGCGCTGTGTTTATTGATAAGCGACCCGAAAGCGACAGGGCAACGGGGAGCTAGAGCTGGAGCTGAGGCTGGAGGGGATGGGGAACTGAGCACGCATTCAAATGACAGCATCATCATCATCGATAGATAATTAGCAAGGTGATAATAATTCGAATCTGGGAACGAGAACGAAAGCGAGGCTAGAACGAGATGCTATGATGATGCCACGACAAGTTCAAATTCCACTGGGGGTGGAGCCCACTCGAAATCACCCAGCACTCACCCCGGGGGGAGGAGCAGGGGCATGAGCTGGCGATAATGGCAAATGGTAACCCATGTTAAGTGTGTGTGCCACAGGCTTACGCACCGGCCATAAATATCAAGGCCAAGGAGCAACTGGAGTGTGTGTTTGTTTGTTTTTCTATCCCAAGTGCCGGGACGGACGCCAAACGAGCCAAGCGAGTCCTGGCCAAAGGAGCAAATAAATGTTAACAGGCGCGGGCGCAGACAAACATTTGCATTAGAGCTTGGCAGGACAACGGCACAGGGATCGCTCAGTAAACAGGACCATCAGTAATTTAAATGATTTATTTTGATTAGGGAACAAAAAGGATAAAGAACTTACTCAGCAGTACTCGGGTTTTATTAGTTTGGGTGTATATTCAAAAAAGATAATAAATAAAATTGTACAAAATATACAGAAATTGACAAAGTAGATATTACTTATATAACCGAATATACAATCTATATCATATATATTTATCATAGTTATAAATGTTATAACATTGTGTAACTTGCGATTTCGACTAACCACTGTTTTTCATCAGAAACAGTGTATTTCGTTTATAAACAAAAACAAAAAGCACGGCCGTACATAAACAACAAAGCCAAGAACAACAATGCCTTCACTTCCACTTATTCACAGGATGATATAATAACAAGAGCCAGGATAAGCACAGGAAACTGCGAAGGAGCCCAAGTGTGACACTTAAAATTTTAGTGTTTCTCAAGGAAATTTCATTTCGTTTAATTTCTTTTCTGCGCCAGATGCGAATGGCGTCACTTGATGACTTTGCCCGAGTTTCAGTCGATTATTTTTTACACCCATTTAAGATGCAACACTTGGCGAACAGTGCCACACGAATATATATATAAAATATATACAGACTTGTTGAAAAATTCTTGCAATTAATTTGAATAATTAATATGCACACGGTTACGGGGCCCAGAGAACTAGATACCAACATAAACACTCACACACCTTCACTTGTGCCCCATTTCTCTGGGCGATTTTCCTTAGAATTTTCAATATTTGCCCAGTTGTATGTGTGGGTGAGACAGTCGTAGTATTTTCCTTATATTTTCTTATTTTTTTTCTTCACTTGTGTGGCAGCATCGTGGATATCCACGTTGGTTTGCTTTTTTGTCGTTAAGGTTAACGAGGGAATTTCGCACGTTTGCACTTTGCCACGGTCGCCACACAACTGAAGGCTCGTTTTCAAGACCAAAGCAGCTAAGGCAAAGGCGAAATCCAAACAAAATGCCGAGCTCAACTCTCAAAAAGTCGGCTCGGGCGGACACTCTCCCTTGAGTTTCTCGGGAAACTTTCTCACCGCCAGTGCGATTCAAACGAATTTGAACGAGATTCGGGAGTAAAATATATTATATGAGATTCACTTGTCTGATTTCAAATACCGCATCACTTTACGAATTCTTGGGGTTCTCCACGCGCTTCCTCTGTTTGATTTTATTTTATTTTGACTTTTAATTTGTTTATTTACTCTTCTCAAATTTGTTTGGGCGTTTGTTTACATCAGAGGCAAAGGTGAAAGCCGCTGTTGCCGAGCTTTCTCACAGGTGTTTTAAAAGCTTTCGAGTTGTAATACAGAGAGGCAAGTCAATTTGGCTAAAAGAGAGATAGTTTTGGCAGAAAAACAAACATATCACAGGGTTGTCAGGCACATTGAGAAAACGAGCACACTATTGCAGGCAAAAAAAAAATAAATATTTAAACATTTAGTCTTAATTGCATATATTGTGTCATAAACTTAATTTTTGCTGCGTATGCGTAATATTTACATCGATTTATGTTTGGTACGTATACGTAATATTTATTTGTTTGCTTCTTACGTATACGTAATATTTTCCTAAAAAACGCATTTTGGTATATTTTTTAATGTTAGTTTAAACTTTAAAGTAAAAAATAGGGGTAACCGCATTTTGTTTACGTATACGTAATATTTCAACTCCCATTGAAACCCCACTGAGAAAAACTTAAGAGATATGAATTTAAATGGAAGAGAGTCTAGTAAAGAGAATTAAGTTTCAATGGCCACTGTTGCTTTTGCCCGCTCCTAAAAAGCTCTTGATGCACTGTAACAAAAAAAAAGTTTTCAAAGAAAAATATTACATTTGTTTTACGTATGTGGTGCAAGGGGTTGCTGTAGGAAACCCCTACTAGCAGCAAAATTTAAGCGCGTAAACTGCATATTACGCTAACACGCCACGGCGGAAAGGTAACCGGAAACGTAAAGCTTTTTACCAACGTAATCGCTTTTCCACGCCAGGAGCTTTTCATTTCGCAAAGGCGGAAAATGGGGCGAAATGGGGGAAAAGAACTGGGCCAGTCACACGAAGCAACTTCGAAAAGGGAAGCATAAAATTGCTCTAGCAACACATGGCGCTGGGAAAAGTGCTTGTGGGGATGGGGAGTTGGGAGCTGGGAGAGGGCGTGGATATGGGTAGGTGGGAGTTTGTGGATTTTCCAGAGGGGAGGCTGGCTTTTGTTGTTGCGACTGTGTGCCGCCTGCCAACTGACAACAAAAGCGTCGCACGTAATATAATAAAGAGATTTTCCATAGCATACAAAGCGGGGCTGCGTCGAGACAGTTGCATGTGTCCTGTTCACAAGGCGGGTCTTGCTCCGCCGCACCGTTTCTCACGACTCTGCCACGTCTGCCATTGCCATGTCCTCTTCTAAGCCTCACATTGTACAATGTACACACATTCTAATAGAAATCGGTTTTAGCTGAACTAAAAATAATTGGCCTTGCATCTCTGGTTTGTTTTCTGTCCATACATCCATACATATAGACAATTATCCGTATCCGCATCCGCATCTGTATCTGTGTTTGTGCACACCAGTGCATGTGTCTGTGTTAGTGTGTAGTCCTTGTTGTTGGTGGCTCGTAATCAACAGTTTGTTGGCACGCGTTGCCATTTTGGCATATAGGGTTTGGGGAAAGACCAAATTTAGATAGAAAGAAAGGCATTTTGCAATTAGCTTATTTTCCTCTCCACTCAAGCCTGTCTTAATGGTTTTTGCCATGGTTTGGTTCTCAAAATTTACGACTGTCGCTGGTGAATGCTGCTCGACATTTAAAGACCAAAAGGCAAAGAATTCTATAATTGTTATTCAATTAGGGAGTACACTTTAGCTTATACGACAAAAATACATTACTTGCAATAATGCCTTAATAAAACAGACAGTTAAGTTACTAATTGATAAGCCACTGTTTTCACTTTCTGTATAATCTGTTTTGCACCCATTTAAAATAATAAAAATTTAGTTAAATTACATATTTGTTTATTCACGAATGTGATAGAATTATGTATAGTTCAATTAAACCTAATTATTCAAGTGCAGTACTTCAGTAACATTCATAATTGTGTGTGGCTAAATGGCCAAACTAATTACATTTGCCAAAAAAGTTTCATCCTTTTAATGCAACCAAAAAATCCCTTTGGAAAATAAATAATGGAAATAATTTCAAGTGGCTTTGGAAAGGAAACTTTTCTCTCTTTAAAATCCCTAAAAACACTCCTCCCTTTTCTATTATTTACGCAAATTGCTTGAGACTGTCCCTTTAGGTTCTGGGAGGGATTCTCGCTGAACCGAAAGAATTTTAAATTGGAAATAAATCAAAGACACAAGCGGCAACATATTTAGCCTGTTGTTCGTCCCATCGACTCCGAAGCACATCCTGTGTGAGAAAAAGTACAAACTCAGCAAATTTTCACTGCTCGCCCATTAAAGTTGCATTTATTTTCCGGGAATGGGGCTACATAAAGTCAGGGAGCTGATGTCGGCTTAGCTACGCCTAAAACAAAATACTTTATGAAAAAGATTGAAATTTTATGCATAAAATTGAATAAAGATCATTTTGGGACGATTCTCTTTCTTTATTTTAAATCTTAGATGAAACCTTGATGAATAACAAGTCCATTATTGTTCGAGTTTTTAAGGTATGTAGCTTGCAAGGATAAATTCGGATTTCAATGATGGTTTTTTCGAGTGTAAGTGTAAGTTGGCAGTTGCCGTTGCAATTGCAGACCCATAAAAAGGAGCTCCTAAGCGAGAAGGAGGCTGCCTAATGCGGCAATTGTTAAACCAAATGCAAATAGACTCTGCAGTTGGCAGTTGGAGTCCCCGAAGACGGCAGACCGCGTGCCAGGCATAAATCACTCCAATGGCTGCCGTTCCTCCTTTCGTTCTTCTCCTGCTCCTTGGCCATGGTTCGTTTCCGTTTCCGTTTCCGCTGCTGCCGGAGCCTCCAGCCTCAGTTCGGGCCCCGTTTCCATGCCCAGCGCCTCCTTGTCCACCGTTAGCTTAGTAACACTCTCGAGAGTTTTTATAGTCTGCATATAGAGCTTCTTGGCCAGCTCCTTATCCTGGCTCGCCTCCGAACCTGGCGCAATTTCGCAGTCACTGCAAGGGACAAAAAGCAGACGGGATGTAGCAAAAAGTGGCCAACAACTGCAGTGGAGTGGCCACGGCAACTCACTTGAAGTACTCGCCGGTGACTTGCTTCAGTTGCGGATCGGTGGCCAAACGGATGGCGCACTGGGCGCCCTCGTAGGCGTTCTTCATGAACAGCCACATCCATGGGAAGGTGACCACCTTCACGCAGATGGCGGACATCAGGGGGGAGCTGTATGGAAGAGGAAATCAAAAGTTAACCAATTACGAGGCCATTGTGAATTCGAGCAAAGTGTGTTGAAGGGAATGATGGTGGAAAGCCAGATACTCTTCTTAGAGCTTGTAGAAGTTTAGGAATGAACTATGATAGTAAAGAGTTATGGAAAGCTGGTAAAAATAGCTATTCATTTTAATTTTAATTTAATATATTTTCAAGTGTTTTCTATATAAGTATATTGTGTTACCCTTATCACATACGCTATAGAAAAATTTGAGATAAAAGGCATCCTTACTTTTCTTTTCCATTGGCAACTGGTAATTTCACTGGTAACTGAAATAACTTTATTGCTTAGACCGCACAATTTTTGGTAAACAAACTTCAAAATGTTCTCAAAACTTTAGAGTTATTCAGAAACTTAATATTTAACGAATTTATTGTTCAAGTTTCTGTTTAATATTCAAAGCAGAGTCCTGTCCAATTTAAGTTTTCAACTAACTGAGACAAAAGCTTAAAGCGTCTTTTTGTTGAATTGTTTTAATGACAATTTCGATTGGGCCAATAAAGGAAGGCACCTCACGCAGATGTCCTCCATTGAATTCAGGCGCTCAAGCGTTGATCTCCAGCTTTTGGCCAACTCGCCGGTTGGGCGTGGGCCAGTGCCAAGCCCACCGCCTGAGCCCCGACGAGTTGTGTGGAATGGCCATTCTGCCCTTTTTATTTTGGCCCCCACCCTGGCCTTTATTCCTGCCACTGATGCTGCCTTTTCAGGAAGGATTACGAACTTGCGCGCAATTTGCTTAGCTGTCGTTGTTAATGTTTTTCGCCCTCGTTTCGCTCCTGTTATGTCCTTCCTGCTCCGCTTCTCCTTTTGTCTTTACTGGCGGGCAACGAACGATGAACGGTGAGCAAGTTCACCGACACTTGAACACGATAAAACGATAAATAAATAATTAATGCGTTTAACTTTTCCATTTACGCTTTTTCCGTGACTTGAGCATTAACTGCTTTTCATTTCCATCCATTTCATAGTACGCACACCCACACTGCCCACGCAGTCGTGGCAGAAACACAAAAGTGTAGATCAAAAGTGTCCTTAAAACACGGGATTAGGTTTTGCTTCCTGAAGACTTTTTTCAGTGCAAGTGTGCATGTTTTTGATCTGACCCTGTCTTCTCCCCCTAACCTTTCACAACCTCTTAGAACCATTCAGGACTGCCCCCTGAAACCATTCCCAACCCTTGGACCTTTGCTGGGAAAATCCTTGCCATGAGTCGAGGCTGGTGTTGATTCCATTCATCGTTTTACGCCAGCGTTTTCATAGATACGAGTATCTGTCCTTGCACTCCCCAGTTCCCTCTGCACTCAGCCTGCCACACCCACACCACTGGTTGCATTTTTAAAGTGCACAGAAAGCTGCAGGGGCTGCAGATGGCTGCAGATCGGGGAAATAAAAACAAATGCATGTTTTTCGTCGGAGGGTCGTGGCTTAGACTCTCTGGTTACTCCTTAGATTAATTGTTGTTTTGAAAATAAAAAATGTATCGGGCTATATGCAAGAGTATATTAATTGCTGGGATAAGGCTTAAAGCCGGAGAGAATATTAATTAAACTGAATCACACAGAGTGCCTATGCCCTCAAAGGAAGGCTTTCTCTACAATAACAAACCTTGCCTATCCGTTCTCTATACAATTATAAGCTTCAATTTTCAATATGAATTTCATGAATGGCTTCATGGTGATTACTATGCAATTTGTGCTTTTGAACAAGCCGTTCTTGCTTGAATGGCATGAATATTGCGTATACGCACACGACATGCCTGATATACTCACACCTTGTGAGTTGAACAGTGGGTGGTAGCATGGCAAAGTTTCGCTTGACTCGCTAAGCTGCAGCAGGGCAAAGTTCATTTAATGCCCCGACCTGCACCACCTGCTTCTACCAACCTGGAAAATCTTTAGCCTGTATTTGGCCAGGGTGTGGGCGAATGTGCTGCGAGCCAAATGAAAAAGCGCAGCCAAACGGCTTTCAGAGAAAAAGAGCATGCTTTTTTTTGCTGAGAATTTTCCTTTAATACCACAATAGATGGTCCACGAGCGGAAATTGAATCTGCCCTAGGGCCAGAATTAATAGCATATACGCTAGGTTAATTGTTTTTATTGGACAGCCATTTCAGCGTAAGAGGTTTCGATGGGGTTAAGTGCTTAGAGGCGATTACGTATTAATGGGGTTTCTGGGGGGTCTCTTTTATGTGTTTACGGGTAAACTTTCAAAATAATATATATACATATATTGTTGTCTAGCCACTTATAGTTGTTCTTAAAATTCATGCAGCTTTTATGCTTCACTGGCTTGTTGCAAATCCTAGTTCCAGGGATAAGTGATGCATATGTTCAACTATCAGGATATTGAAAGGCCACAATAAATCTGCATTGATTCACCGCCCACCACTGACCTTTTCCCCAAGATGATGCACAGTAGAAACGAAGCCCGATGATAAGCATAAGAGCCGCAATCTCGAAGGCCCAGCAGGTATCAGTTTTTCAATCAATGGCAATGGTAGCAAAAAATCCCAGAGTGTCAGGAAGTGGGCGGCAACAGCGAAGGAGTGGCCGTACATGGATGAGACTGACAGCTGCTTCAGCAGTTTTGCAGTTGCCAACGAAAGTCAGAGTTATCTCTCTGCCATACCCATACACATTATAGTGGAATGTAGGATAGGAAGCGAGGGAGTTAAAGGCTATAAGGTAAAAAAAGGGGGATGTACAACAAAAGTTCAATTTGGCGCTACAAAGTCTGTGCAAAGAATATCTACTAGCCAAGGCAAAACATGTAGCGAAATGCAGCAGCAAAAAGCACAACAGGGAGACATCCGATGGACAGGAAGTGACTGCATGTAAGCTTCAAGCACTTGGAAACGATTGAAGGTTTTACTAAATGGGTACGATTTCTTTAAATAGAATACAATTATTTACAAAATATGATTATAATAAAGATAGAAAAAGTATATTCTTATTGTCGTTCCAAAAATATTACAGAAAATAATAGAATACCCACAAAATTCATTTTCCAAGTGTACTTCACATGTGCACGAAGCAGTTGCCTTACATCCAAGCCCGTGCAGGAACTTGGCTGACACGGACACACTCATACACACACACTCACACTCCGCTCACCTACAGCCACTTGATGTTGCTTCCGCTGTTCATTTGCTGTTTTATTGCCGCTGCCCGCAGCAGTTGGCCAAGTTCGGGGCGGGCTCTGGGCCACTAGAGGTGGGCATGTGTTTTATTTCGTTGAATTTGTTTTGGCTTTCTCTTTTGAATGTGCCTGTTACAATACAACAAAATTGAGCAATTTTTGGCATATGCACTCTGCTTCAAAAACAATGCTTAAAATTTTAAGAGCCCAACAAGAGGTCGTAAAAGCAATATATGACAGAAACAGACATGAGTAAAGGTGGTTTTTGTGTTTGGCTAAATGGATGAGATTTGGATTTCTCAGTTCTCATCTCTATGATTTTGGTCTAGGTCACGTGCTCCACGGAAATAGGAGCAGGACCTACGGCCACATCGGTCTCCATTCCACATCCACCTGTCAAGGTGCTGCGTTTTATGTCGAAATGATTTGTACGCTGGCCAAGGCATTTGATTTCCTTCATTGTTTCGTGCCTGCCTTTGTGACTTTGCCCACTTTCAGGCCACTTTTTGCCGCTGTACGAGTATGTTATGGCATTTGCAAATTGTAATGACGCATGTTAACAATGTTTCTGGCCGGTCTGGGGAGTGGAAGTGGGGAGGAATCCTTGGCAGATTCTGAAACTGGCATCGCCATCCGGTAGTTATACTTGTACATATGCAGACATTACAATTTGTGCCTATGATGGATTATGCTTTTCTGGTTTGTGACAGCTCAACTTTTGCTTGCCACTTTTGGAAGGACGACAAGGCGGCAGGGAGTAGGGGAAGAATATCTGGCCAACTGTATCTGAATCTGGGCCTTTTTCCCGTTTCACTCTCTACTTTACATCATTTATTGCCATTGAATTGTGTAATTTGTTGTACGTGTTGTTCGTGTGTGAACAACTGCCATTGTACGGCTGTGTATCTGTGAGTTCGTGCGTGTGCCGCACACTTGAGCACCTGTTCCATTGTACTTGACTGTGTGAATCGTGTCCACCTATTGTTCTCCCTAAAAGGGCTTTGTGGTTACCCCATTTACATGTGTATCTCACCCAAGCTAGCAGAGTACATTCTAATAAACTAATCCTCAATATCTCTTAGATATTTAATGCTCCGCTAATTAAAATGATGTTAGGCAGCTGGGAACTTAGTAAAAAGGGCGCTAAATGGCCTAATCACAAGCTTGGGTAGGATATTTAATCGCTTCAGCAAGCAAATACATAGACAAATCTGTGATTTCCTCTCCCGAAACTCATTCAAAGTCTCCAGCTGCAAATAGATGTGTTTCCTGAGAAATGATTACGCATTCAGGGTCAGCTAGTCCCCCGCTTTTTACCCGGAAAATTCTAATTTATAACTGCCAAAAAAAATGAAGGCAAAAGAAAAACAAAGAGGAAACTTTTGTGCCAGCTTAGTGAGCATCAATAAATTTCGCATTAATTCTGGCCCCATCATTAGAGGACTGGGCCATGGCCAGGCTCATAGTCGGGAGAGTTGGTTCTGAGAGTTCTGGCATTTTTATAGAGCCAGCTAGAGATGTCCTATGCGATTGTTTATTCTGGCTATAAATAGTTAAATAATTCAAAATTTTCGAAAAGTGATCAAAAAATTTGGAGATTAAGATTGAAAAAAAGACTATTTTGAAATGACTATGAATTGAACTCATCCTTTTTGGTTTTAGTAGTTTAAGCTATGAAGTGTCTTAGCTTATAAATATTAGAATAATCAGATATTAAATAAAAAATGTTGTTTAATTAAAAAAATAAATCTTAATGTGAAAAAATCTAAACAAGAAATGCCGGCCAGTTTGCCACAACAGTTAGTATCAACATTAACAAAGGCAACTGTCACCATCACGGACCGCAGGGTGTAGATGTGTTTGTGTGTCTGGGTCATAACTCAAACGGACAACGTGGCGGGACAACGGGCCGGCGGGCTGGCGGGCTGGCGGGCCGGAGTTGACCCGGAGAACTGGGTCCAGGGCTAAGAGCTAAGAGCCAGGCCAGAGCCAGAGCTTGACCCGCCGCTTTGCCGTTTCGATTGCGGACGACCCGCGTCTCTGACTTGGCCACTTTTAATTACCGCATTTCACTTTTGTTGGCACATCCCTGCTCGTTGGCTCCGCAGCTGGATGGGTGGAGAGTGCCACTCGATGGCAGCTCATCTGCATTTGATGATGAGATGTGGGCGGGGCCGGGCACAAGTTCATTGCAGCTGTTGTCGTTTTCTCGGGCTCATGTTGCCCATGTTGCTGTTGATGACTATTGTTGTTGCTGCCCGGCATTCGGTCCTTTTGCAATTTGCAACTGTTTGCCGTGTTTGCACATCCTTTTCTGTGTACTGTGCAAATGTCCTTCTTTGGTTTTTGTTTAATGCCCCCACCCGCCCACACTAATTTGCATGCCGTAAAAACGAATTCAGAAACATTTAGATTACAGATCCTGAAACTGTAGCGAGAAATATGTTTTTTGGCCAAGGGATGTTGGCCAAGTGAAAATCAATAGAAGCCAGAGATGACCATGAATCCAGAGGGATATACTACACATTTCATTGTTAATTGGATTATTTAATATCCTATTTAAGATGTAAGCTGTTTATTGGAACAATTAGCAGAAATCCAATTACATATGAACCCCATTGTGAAACAAAATAGTTCCATTTTATGGATGCTTTCCATCTTGGCATTTAGGCTGCCACTTTTCAAATTATTTGGAATCTTCAAATGAATTTGGCCTTCGGCTTCAAATGTTACCTTGATGATGCTGCCAAGAAAGGGGCAAGCCCCGCCCCAGTGACTTGGCAACTTTTTGATTGCATCAAAACTACTCGCCCCCACTCCACAATCCACAGCCCCACCACCCACAGCCCCACCACCCACAGCCGACATCAAACTCTTGCAATGAGATACACCTACATAGTGAGATAGAGTATGAAAAGGCAAAAGAGATGGATGGTGGAAAACACTCGCTTTGCTTAATGAAAGTGCAAAAGTTTGGCGCGGCCACGAAATGAGCTTAAAATTAAGTTAAAGTTTCAGTTGCAGCGCATTTTACACTTTGCTCCGGTTTCGTTTGAATTTCAATTTGGGCTGCGGGCTACCTTTGGTTAGGTTGGTTGGCTTTTGGTGGCCAGATTTCTCTGATTGAAATTGGGCTGAAACTTACTTGCGAAGGTGGCGAGTTCCGCGCACCAGTCCGGGTGTGCAGCAGTTGACCGTGACCGAGGTACCTGTGGGGAAATTAGCGGATTTACGACGGTTTTTTCTTAAAAGCCCTGAATGTGCAACCTTATCGCAGGGGATGCTTCAATAATTCACACTGCAAGCTATGCAAAATTTTTCCACGCCACACCGGGAGGACATTTCTTTAAGGATTGAAGGCTGTTTCATATTCCATTGGGATTTTATAGCAACTTTTTAAAATTTATTCACTTTAGTTTAAGATTGCAGGGTTGGTTTAATAAAATTGAAAAGAAAATCCTACGATCCCCCGCGAGTACAGTTGCCGCAACCTCTACAATTTTTGTTCTTACCTTTGAGTTCCTTGGCAAGCCAGCGGGAGGCCAGAAGGACACATAGCTTCGAGTGGGCGAAGGCGTCACGGGCGTGGAACTTGACCGCCCAGGTGCCGACGTTCAGCGGGTCGTCGAAATCGATTTTGGCCGCCGCATGGGCGTGGGCCGATACCATAATGATGCGGCCCTGCTCGGAGCGCTTCAGGTGAGGCAGCAGCAACTGGGTGAGCAGGAATGGGCCCAGGTAGTTGACCTGGCTGTGACGCTCGAAGCCATTCTCAGTGGGCACTTCAGTGTTGGCGAAGACCACTCCGGCATTGTTCACCAAAATGTCGATGCGCTCGAATTCCGACATCAAGCGCGAGGCAAAGTGATGGATACTGCGAAACGAGCACAGATCCAAGTAGCGGGCCTCCACGAAATACCTATCCGCCGGATCGTCATCGTCGTCCAGCGAAGTTAGGGGGGTCCGGCATCCCAGCTCCCGTTTGATAATTGTGGCAGCCCGCTCGGCGGCCTGGAGATTGCGGCAGGCCAGAATTATCCTGCCCCCACGTCCCGCCAGCGCCTGGGCTAACTCGAAACCTATGCCACTATTTCCTCCGGTCACGACTACAATTTGCTCCTTGATTTGATTGTCGTTCGGACAGCGCTGGCCGCTCATTATGGTCCTGGTATGCGGGCGAAGGATACAGATTAGATGAGGATACACGGAAAGAGGGGGAAGCGGGTGGTTCTGCGGTTTATGGGTACAGGTAATGACGGTGTACAACCAAGTCGCGCGTGGGTATACACATAGAGAAATATAACCTATCTATGATTAATAACTAAAAAGTTATTTATTTAAATCTTTTAAAGAAAAAAAATTTAAAAATAAATGATATCATTTATTTATCAAATTTATGATTTATCAAATTTATATTTATGATTTATCAAACGAAGAGTATTTTTAAGAGGCCATTTCTTATGCATTTCAAATATGATTCAATCCAAATAATATTATATGCCGTTTTTAACAGTAATGACAAGAAAATGGAGTGGATCATTGGTAAGGGGGCTTGGCTTATTGATAGGCGTTAATGGAATCGGCTTGAGAAATTTCATGTCGCCTAAGGACATACGTATATGGACCTGACTTAACCTGCTTAAATGTTTCCAAGTTCAATAATTTCAGCTCATGTGTAAACAATGAATGTTAATTTATTTAATTTTAGGCCTCAGGCACTGTTTGTTTAGCCTTTACTCTGGCACAAAGTATAATCATTACCAATTAAACGTATTTGTTGATTACTAAAAATACAAATTGAGTGAAAATCCAATTTAAATAAACTTCTATATGGCCAATTAGTATTCGGCTCACCCGATTCGCATGACTAAATGCGAAAGGTATTTAGTAAAATTACACTTTACTGCTCGTTTGCGGACTTTAAATAAAATGAGCCTTTTCAGCGGAATATTATCAGCTAACATACTTTAATTTAGATTTGGCAGATGGTTATTTTCTCTATCAGAGTTCCTTCCCCGATTTGTTCCACTTCATTAAGCGGGAACTTATCCTAGCACTTAACTCTAAGTTTCGCATCCCATCGTTCATTTCGGAATTCATTTGGCATTTCAGTTACTTTGAAGCAAACTTGCACAAATCCACTTTGTAAATATTTTGAGGTGGTCCTGTGGCGGCACAGCGAAAGGGCGGGAAAATGCCATATTGCAGTCGCAGCCATTTCCGTTTCCGCATCTCCGGCTTATACTAACACCTGCAACTGGAAAGCCCGAGATAGTGTGGGGTCACAAAAACCGCGACAAAAATAACTGAAAATTTTTCTGTTGAAATAGCGACTATTAGCTACCCCCTCGTGGAAGATTTACCTAAACTAGAATTTAGACACCTAAAAACTAGACACCTAAAATTAATATTTTTTAAAATTAAATCAATGAGACTAAGAGCTTCAAACTATACTATTTTCTTTAAAAATCCAACCAAATAGTTCTGATAACTTATTCTCCCTATACTTTAAAAGTAGTGGGTATTACAAAAAATGAAAATAATCTTTAGATATTACATATTATCCGGGTCTCCTCTGCATCAAGCTCTTTCCCTTCGGCCACTCCAACATTTCTGTATGAAATCCACTTAAAAACTTTTCACGGCTGGCAAGGGGGGGAGTTTTTACTGGGATGCTGCGACATTTATTTACGTGTGTCCGGGCCGAAAGTTTTTATACCACCCCCTCCAAAAAAAACCCGGGTCGGGATAGTGAAGAAGCCATTTCCGTTGACTCATCGCACTCACCGCACTGTAATCACAATGCCCACCGCCAGGGCTGCTATCGTGGGCCACCACGTGGAGAAGGGATCCGCCTGCTCGAACATGGTCAGCAGTCGCTCCATCATTTCGATTTTTTTTAGTACCGCCTTTGGAATGCACTTGGTCACTTTCTTTCACTGCACTTTCTCTTCCTGCCGCCGTTCTTATTGATGAATGAATCTGCGAATCTGTGACGTGGTCTGTCGTCTGCACTGCACAATTGTTGGACGCGAACTGACCGGGAATAGTAAGTAATAAGTATAAATTCTCATTGCGTGGTTACTACTGCCAGCAGAATGGGTCATTCATGTGAGTACAGTGATCCCTCGAAAAAGGGAAATAGCATACTTACTTACAAAAACTATAATATTTAATAAAACTGAGTAAAAATTAGATTTATTATTAATTGAAATGTCGTTAAGAAATCTTTCCCTTCTAGAAAGTTCCAAATAGTTAATTTACCAAGTGATTACCGTGGGGGTGGTCTCTCTCACATTTGGACACTGATTTCCAGGGCAGAGCTGAAGATCCCGCTGACAATTGAATTTAAATGTCCACCCTAGCTGGCATCGTCTATTTTTCCAGACCCCCCCAGAAATGTCACCGGCATATTTTCAATTTACATAAATGCTTGTTGCGCGGCATACGAAATGAGGGCCAGAACGAGATGGCTGTAGATAGCGAGATTTTCCCCTAGCTTCCCCTTGACCTCTCCTCCCCAACACTCCTCCGTCCTCTCACCTGTCGCCGTAATAAAGGTTAGGTGAAAATTTGCACAGGCCGCAATAAAAGGAACGTGCAAGGGTCGGTGTTGGGAAAATTTTGCTCGCTATTTACACGCGTTTTCCATTTTTTAATTTGTGTATTTATTTCGTTTTTTTCCATTCATTTTTTTCTGCGGTTTACGCATTTGGTTTGCATATTTTTGTATGTGGAAACTCAGACTAATGTAATTCAATTAATCTTCCAGTGGGTTCTTCTCTTAAATCCCCCCTTTTTTATCCCTCTGTATATATATTACTTTTTATGCTACCAGACTTTGTGGCCACAAATTTTAATTACCATTTAATAGCTGTTGGCAGGGATAAGATAAAAGGAAATATTTGAAAAGATACGTATACAATGTATATTATATTATTTTTGTATTTAATATTTATCTTTTTTCTTGTTGCAATATATAAGCTTAAGAGTTTTGACAACAGATTAAGGTAAAGGAACTACAACTAGAAAAGATGGCTTCTGGCGGCGCCAAAGTTGATAAACCCTTGCAGT
Source organism: Drosophila pseudoananassae pseudoananassae (assembly GCA_018153035.1). Lineage (NCBI taxonomy): Eukaryota > Metazoa > Arthropoda > Insecta > Diptera > Drosophilidae > Drosophila > Drosophila pseudoananassae. The sequence continues at coordinate 421,617 of JAECXR010000039.1, forward strand.
AAAGTGAAAGTTTGTTTTACAAGCTAATATAGGATGGGATATCCATTGCACATACCGGTTGTAGCTGGCCACTTACTAATTGGTAAGTTAGTTTATAAAATACATTTTTGAAAATCCCAAGCTTCTATCTTCAAAAACACCAAAAATTAAATGAGAATCTTACTCTTTAATACTATTTGACTTGTACGCACCCTTTAAAGTAGGCAATAGAAATATGGGTGCTTCGATTTTAGACTTATAAATTATAAACAAACATAAACTAACATATTTTAAAATTATAGAAAAATGTGGTTAATTTTGATGAAGGGATATGTAAGGAAGGATTGTAAGAAACGAAGGATAGACATACATGTATCGCATTTATCGGATAAACATAGTTGACAAGGGTATACAAAGATAGCACCTACCTTTAAAAAGCCTGTATTTACTCTTTCCTGTATTTCCTAATACTTGTTAATGGTGGGAGTACATATATATTTTTCAAACTTATTACCCAGAAGCGATGGCATCAGAGTACCATAGTCATTCGTGAAATTTCAATGCCTCATTGTCGTTCATTGGCACTCAATCCCTTACAAACCATTTCATTCCACTCGATGTTGGCTCTATAACGCTCTCACCCTTTGGCACTCCAATTCAATTACCAGCTATCCATAATACATGCCCACAACTAAATATATTTTTCGAGTAATTTAGTCGTCGTCACACACACAATTCGCCAGAGTAGAGTACGGGCCCCTATGGAAACGAAAATGCATCCAATGCACTTTACGCTTCCACATGCGTGTTATGTGTTGTTTCCATTTCCGGTTTAACAATTGATTGAACAGAGCCCCGATACCAGCATCCCGACTCGAAATAATTGAAATTGCACACCCAAATGGATCACTGGAAGTGTAGTAAAAGGCATGTTCTATTTTTTACTTTCGTTTATTTAACATTTCATCAATTTACATACTCTCGTATCTAATGTCGCCTATGGGCTTGCAAAATTCGCATTTTCATTTCATTTTACTTCTGCGTTGCATTCATGTATTCGTATTTCATGTTTCGATTCATTTACTTGTTCATTGTTACATTTGAGTGTTATTTTTTATGGGTTTTGCCAAGTCATTCGCTTTAGTTGGTTGCTTTTTATTTGTTGCTCAGACAGTTGTTTTATTTTCCATTAATTTTTAATGTTAATTGTTAAATTGTTTCAGATATTATGCTTTTTGCATTGATGTGCGTGTCCTTTATATACGTGTTGGAGCGTGTGTGGTTGTATGATAGATAGATAGTTTTTTAAACTGAATAATATGTTTGATTTGCTTGGAACTTGATCATATTTCATCTCCTAAAGCGAAGGTGCATGTGGTTGTGTGTCTATGTCTTTGTGTTAATTGTTATACGTATGAGAAGTGCGTTCCATAAAATAATATAAAACTTTTAACCTCTTATTCAAATAAAACATACCAAATTAATAACGAAAGCTTAACTAGGCCGTCTAATAAAATGTTTATGTAACAGAAAAATTAACATAGGTTTTTATTAAATATAAATCTCTACTTAATTAAAATGGTATACCATTTGAAACGCATTCTAGGTGTGTCGTACCTTAGTCATACAGCTTAGTTTTTACTTTTAAATAGCTATTAGCTAAATCTTACCGATGTGGTCATTACTCTTATATACAGATGAAGTTAAAGTCTCTAAATTCAACAAAGGTCTCAACAAAAACTGTATAACAATGTAATCATTTCAAGACTCGCTAAGAATTATTAAACAGCGTTTCAATTTTAATTTTCGTTTAAAATTAGTATCACTAACAAGCTTCTGTTTTATTTTCTATTCTTTTTTGCTATTCCTCGAGAGGTGAGAGGGTGAGATGAAAGGAAATACCCAACTCCTTTCGAGGCCTCAAAGTAATTCTTTTCAGCAAGGTTTCTTCTAGCTCACCACAACTCTCCAGTGTCTTATTTCTGAGTTCTACTTAGTTCAGTTTTGTTCTTCTGTTTTCTGCGCTTTGTGTAGTTTGTGTGTTGACTTGTTTCTAAAGTTAAAGTTTTACTTTTGCTTGGTCGTCAATTGTAAATATATATATTATGTATATATATTTAATTATATTCATAGGCAAAGAGTTTTAGCTTCTATAACTAGGTGTATGTATGTGTACTTGCTTATATGCACAACTAATCCCAACAATCTATGTTATTTAGCTATGCAATTTTCTTTTCCTATACAATTTCAAATGTTTTCATGTACGCATGATTGTGTGTTTTGTGATATCTACTTAGAGCTTATTCTTAAGAAAAACGAACTGCCACGCCCATCGACACAGCCTCCCCTTGACCAACTCCTAGCCTTACTCCTTACTCCTAGTTAAATATATAAATGATTTACAAGCTAGAAATTGTAAATTGTATGCTACATAAATTTCGAAAAGGACAATAAAAATAATCTCTTGAATATTTACAGAGGACTTCTAGGGCGGGAAGGGTGGATATGTGGGAAATACCGGGTTTCTATCATTATTACAATCATGGCCTCGACATTTGCATACTAAACGGGAAAAGTGTTTGCTATATTTGTGAGCGAATAAATTCCTTTGCTATGTAGTTGTTTCTCTTTTGGAATTCACGACTATTTTTTTCCGATTTTCAACTTTATTTGATGTTGTCAACTTTTTGTTATTGTTGCTTGTTTGTTCGCAAAAATGTTATTATTAATTTATTGATACAACAATTTGTGATATTTTTGGAATCGTTGCGTGTGCCTTTTTCTATGTATTTCATGCATTTTGGTAGTTTTTAGACAGGGCGTGTCATCGTTGCCGGGAGTTATTCATTTTAGCTAAATAGTTAATCGATTCCGGCAATGTGCGGATTTCCTTCTACACTATGTATGTACAAATTGTGTCAATGTCCAGATCCTCTGATTTATGCTGCAGACTTTTTTGTTGTATATTGATGCTTTCCGATTTTCAATTTGGTGTTATTTTTGTGGTCTTTGTAGCTGCTGGTGGTCGTCACAATCTCACATGGCCGGTATTAGGGTCATAAAACCTGCAAAAAATCATGAAAATTCGATTAGCGGTCGCCGTTTCTGCGGTATGTCAAATATTGAACATAATTCTAAAGCCCCTCGATAACTCTCGATTTAAATGGCAATTCTGGTAAACATGAAAATTTGTATGAACTAATACGCACATATGGGTATGCTCTGCTTTTGCATATCCGTTCAATAAATATCATAGTAGATGAAAATATTAAATTTGTGGTCAACTAGTGGGCTATCATTGGGGCTATCCTCCTCTCCAGGATTTGCATTTTAGTGGTTATCTATATTTTTGCATTGTTACTGATTTATTAATATAAATCTCGGGGTAGATAAGATTTTTAATTATGCATACAAAACCATAAAAACTTAAATCCATTGTTACCTTTAAGTTTAATAATGATTTGGGCATTGAAACCTATACCAATGTTTATAGAAGCAGGAACTAACAATATTTAATGACCTTCATAAATTTAGTTCATGGCACCCAAATTAATGAACTTTTGCTTGCAATTAGCCCATAAAATTTATTACATAATGTATGAGGGCAATTTCTGGTAATTCCAGGAAGGGGTGCCTTGAAAATAATCCACTGCCGTTAGGATGGAAGCCCCTACTTGGGTAACTGCCATTGTCATGGCCATTGCCATTAGCCCTCAACACTTTCTGGCCATGGCTCAGACTCATTTCGTATAATGGACCATTCAGTTATTTGTTATTAACCCAAATGGGCATTCAACAAACCTAAAAACCCGGCAGAAAATATGGCAACACTTCGACTCTGGTGAAAATGTATCCGTAGCAAACAGAATCCAATCGATTTTAATAGTCACAACCCAAAAGCTTTCCCTCTTGGGAAAACAGGGCGAATGTTTGGCTCAGTTCATGGAAGTACACTGAGTCAAGAATTAAGAAATTCAATTAAAATATTATGTAGTACTAAAGCTTCAATCACTTTTAGCCAAAATAAACTTCCATAGAATAAACAATAATAACCTTTTCCATTTCTGAAAAATTTAATTCCTTTATTTCCTAGTATTTTAATCCTTTGGTCACTGTGCACAAAAGGATCGAGGACGCCATGAATTTTCAGGACCTGACAATTTTTTAATCAACACCAAGCTGGCCAGCAAAAAATGGAAAAAAATAAAAACCAGCTAGGAAATGTCGCTTTCACAAATAAAAAACAAATGCAAAATATTCTCTGGCAATTTTGGCACGTGCACGCCCCACATTGTTGTTGTGGTTATTGTTACTGCTCTAGGTGCGGTTCTTGTTGTTTTTGTTGTTGTTGTATTTGTAGGCGATTGTGTGAGCCTTGATTAACGCAACAGGAGAGATATGTAGGGGCGTGGCAGTGGCAGGGGAGGAGGGAAAAACTCTGTTGGCAACATCGGCGGCAGGAATATTGTAGCTGTTTGCCAAATCTCTCGGCGCTGTCTCTCTAAATTTTAACTATGAATGTCCTGGGCCAACAATAATAATACCCGTACACTTGGAAAAAATATTACTATCAATTATAAGCATTTCGATACCATTTAAGCTTGGCCCATGGACCATACACTTTCGAAGTTAAAAAAATGTTTGAAGAAGATATAAATTTCATATTTTTAAATAAAGAACATTTTGAAACTTTCCCCACTTTCCTGTAGTGTAGCTGCTGGTTGGGGTAGTGCGGTTGGTTTGTGTGCGAGTTGGCAGTAAAATTTGTTTACCAAAACCTTCTTAGCTTGGCTTAGTAGCCCCCGCACCGCCATTGTTTGTGTATTTGCATTTCGGCTCCTCTGTCTTCTGCTGGGCCCCACAACATCCCAACATACCGCACATCCCATCCACCCTACCACCCTGTCCTACCCCTTCGCCACCCCCTCTGGGTGTGAAATTTCATGCATATATGTATCTATGAGTGTCTGTAGGTGTATGTTTGGGTGTGTTGTATGTTTCGTTAGAGGGTTCGTGCCTCGCCTTTGGCCTTTTTGCAGCTTTTGCTTTTTAGCCACTTTTGTTTGCCTGGCTGTTGGTGCCTTTGTTCGCTGTTAGCCGTTCGCCATTCGCTGTTCGCTGTTCCTTGGCTTTCGGTTTTGGATCTGGATCTGGACAGCCTCGAGTCAGTCGCAGCCACTGTCGCCAGGCCTTTTGACCAGGTTGAAAACATAAAGAAGAGAGCTGCGCGAAAAGCGCCCGAAAGCGACGCCGCATTAGAACACCCCGAACAAGTGAATTGTAAATCGTTTTCCCGCCACTTTCACACGTAAATGGGTAACCTTGCATCCTGCTAGGACAATGTATGCAAAGTAAAGGGATGATATGGGCCGAAATCTGTATGCAAATAAGTTGGTAGCTTAAAGCCTTGCCTATTATAAAATTTTAATAAAACTTTAAATAGAGCCAAAAGTGAAGAAACACCTGCGTTTTAATAAAAAGTCAATCAAAGGTATGAATAGAGTACGTCGAGGTCGAGGTCAGCATCCTTAACCTCTCTAGCTGGCGTTATAGCTGGTATTTTATGTGTCACCACAAAACTGTAGGGATACAGGGCTAAAATATATGAAACTGGCCGCAGCTGCATAGTGGGCGGTGGTAAAACTCAGGTTTATTTTATATTTATTCTTTTTTTTTGCTTTTGCGGGAACCGCCATGTGAAACGTGTTATGCAAATCTGGGTGTTGGTCTTGCCAACTTGGCCGCTGTTGCGGTCCTCGGAGTGTCCCTGGCCGCATGTTTTCCGCGCCGGGATTTGGTAGTTGTCCTGCAAAGAGCCCTGTTAGCCATCTGCAGCGCCAACGGTGGCATCAAAAACAATTTAGCTAGCACTCACTACTCAGCAGTTTTTGTTGGCGCACTCTTTCCCGTTTTTTATTTGATCTACTCAAAATGGTAATTTGAATTGCAAAAGGTCCATTGTTTCGTGCTTATTGTCCTTTTTATGTTTACCTAGGTCCCTTATTTTTTGCTTTCACCGCAATTAGCATTGCAATGAACGGGAGGCGGGAACTAAAAAAGGCGTGGCCCATGGTTGTTGCATTAAAAATAATATCCTAAGTAGATTGTACAAATGGCTTCCAATTATATTTAATAGCCCGTTTAAGTAGGCTCCATAAAGAAGGAATAAAATTAGGGTTGGGTTCTTCAGACGTTTTATATTCGACCTTTTGCTTCTTCCTTTCATGGCTCAAAGGTTAAAGCAATTTATCAAATAAACCGGTCAAGAACACTCAAGGATAGGACATAGGTTGATGTTTAATATTAGTGACTATGTGTTTGTCATTGAAATATAATTATAAGTGCACCTGCTAGTCGTTCTAAATATAGAAAAAGAGGAAGTTAAAAAAGGCATTCAGTTTTATGGATTCTTAAGTTTGTTCCTGAAACAATACAATCCTCTTAAAAAACTTCCCAATACTTTGGAATACTTTGGGGGGAATTGTCAAATTGCAAACAACGTTTTCTTTCATCATTTATATTCAAGAGGTCAAGTCAACAGCTGGTACCCCAGAAAGAGAATAAAAGGTAGACCTTAAGTAGGTCAGACATATAGTGCTATAAATGAAGCACATGTCCAATCACTTGTGCCATTTTGTTCGCCAATCAAAAGTTTCTAAAGGGCTTGAAAAAAGGCTAAAACAAAAAACTGAAACTGAAAAGTTTGTGAACTTTTGCAGGCCAACTTATCGACGGTCTCTGGGCCGCAAAACAATCAAAGCGGCTTCCAGTAAAATAGAAACGTAGGCGGGGGCGGGGCACACACACCCACACATACCCACTTTTTTGAAGACCTTCGAGAGTAAACAATAAACTTCAATTATGAATATTTCAACAACTGTAGAGCTAAAGTGCAGGCGAAAGAGTTGAACCGAACTCAAGGTGCGGCGGTAGTAGGAAACGGAAAAGGACAAAGTTTGGCTCGCCTGGGAAACTTTGTGACTGCTCGGGTTGGAAGGTGAGGACAGGTCAGGAGACATTGACTTTGATCTTGGTCTCTCTGGCTTCCTTTGTCAACATTGTTTGCCATTCGAACGCTCCTTCGCGGGTCTCAAACTAAACAAGCGCGCCTCCTGTGCTCGGAGCAATTAAATTTGGATTTTCGCTTGGTTTAATGGGGATAATAAGCCCAGCTCGGTCACGTGGCCCGGCTAATTAATAATTAAATTAAATTTCCGTTGGACCCATAAAAGTATTAATTGCTGTCCACAAATCTGGCTCAGGCCAATCCCTCAAGTGGCCAATATCCAGGCCCCCATTCCCCCCAGCCGTCAAGGTCTCAGATCTGCCGGAGTGTTGCCTTGTTGCTTCCGGTGGCAGCTCAAAAACCAATTGCACATCCATCCACCCAAGGAGCCCGGCTCCGAGATTGGATTGGGCGATAATAAAAAATGAGCAATGTAATACTCCCTGGAATGGTGTGCGGCTGGTTGGAGGGTTGGGGGCTTTTCCTCTTCCTGTTGGACAACTTCCGGTGGCAGCATTTTGGCGCCATGTCATATTGACAGCCTCCACACGGTCTTATTAATATTGGAGTAACGTGTGTGTGTGTGAGATTGTTTGGGCTCCCAATAGCCGCATAAAATGTTTCAGCAACAAGGAAGTGGTAGTGTGACGGTGAAATTACACTGAAAATAATGTAGTCAATGTCAAAAGAGACCACATCTTAAATCACAGTTTTTGGTAAATATTTTCTTTTCTGACAAAAAAAGGCATTAAGGCCTTTGTCCCATGGTTTTTCTGTGTGTAAAACGCGTGATAAACATCCGGTGTGTATGTGTGTCCTTATAGGACGGAGGAAAACGAGACAAAGATCCGAAATTGTATTGCAATAAAATGATTTATTTGGCCATATTTCCATTCAGCAACCAGGCATGCGAGCAGGCTTCAACTAAAAGTGCCAGTAGAGCCACTGACATGTTGAAATATGCCATTGTCTTATGGCACGCGTCAAGGACGGCAGCCGGATTCTTTGTATGTGAAAAGGACGGTGTGAAGCTCTCATAAAAATGTAATAATTCCATTGCCGAAAAAAGCCATCCTAGACATGGCATGTGGAGTGTGTTGATAAGACCACGGGCACGGCCGTAGCAACAGATTTCACATCGCTCCCTGGCATTTGGGTCGTGTCTCTTTTGGACCTGTTATGTCATCCGCCTTCGTTTTATTGCAGCCGCAACTTTTATTAAATAGCCATGAGGAACAGCCGAAGGAGCAGAGAAAGGAGAAGGGACCGACAGAAAGTAAAAAAAGAAAACGTTTGCGGACTGCCCCCGAAAAAAAGAGCCTTATCTGCAAATGTCGTTTGCCTTCCTGTCTTTGCCTTCCTAACGATCCGAAATCCGGGCAGGCCCGGATTGAACGAAAAAGAGTGAAGGAAAGGATTCACTTTGGCCATGCCTTTAATGGCCTTAAAATAGCCTGCCATGAATGCTATTTGCCGGGTTTATCAACGCAATTGAGCCAAGCCATTGACGTAGATAAATTTAATTTACCTTCTATTATGCTTGCGTATTTATTTACTCGTATATGCTGATTTTGAAAACGAATTTTGTTGATGGAACAATAACAGCGAATTTTGTGCAGCTTATCAGAGGCCAAATTGAGTTAAGCCGGGACAAAAGCCTGTCAAATGCTAGGGGAGACGGATTGGTTTTGACAGGTCACGGCGGCGTATACGTAATGTATTACGCATACGACACGTGAGACTCCCGCCTGCGAATATCTCGCAAACTCGATTCAAACACGCCTCATCAATGCTATTGCCATTCTGCAATGGCTTTCCAAATAGTTTTATTTGATATTCAGCGACTCATGTGAACAATTCGATTGCATTTGCATAATGTTCGTTTATCATCAATCCAATTTGCATAGAACAAATAATTTTCTATTCAAGTGTTCGAAAAAACTAGATTTATTCATGATATAACAATGTGCTGCCATATTTGATTGAATTACATATAACATTTTAATTGAAAAACAATTTGTGGAGCAAAATAAACAAGACCGTTTCCATTACAACCTCAAAGACTCTTGAAAGGCATTCGTTTAATCAATTTTCGGTCAGAATATCGGTTTGGAATTCATTCAATTTTTTCCATAATTAATTTATAGGCTGAAGGCGCACAAAGGATTGAACCAATTCAAGGGATAGGTAACTTAATGGCATTTTAATTACAAACTGTACCGAAGGAAGGTTAAAGCCTGGTTATGCCCAACACTGTAGCTGCTGTAAATATTATTGCTGTTGTTGGCACAACGTTTTTACAAATGGCCGAGCTATAAATTGCCTGCCCATAGTGTCCATCATGTTGAAATGCTTGAATTTTTCATTGCATGCATTTCAATTTCATGGCCAGCCATTAAAATTGACAGCCCCCTCACCCAGACCCACTAAAAACACGACACCCCAAAATGTGTTGAGGCAAAGACATAAAAAAAGGAGGCGAAAAATGGAACAAATATAAAAAGAGGGTAGAAAAATGTCCAAGTTTTGGTCTAGGAGCGGTGTTTTCATGGGGACTTACCTAAAAATGACTAGTAAGTCCTATTTTAAGTCCTATGTCTTCAAGGCCATTCAAATCATTTAAATGAAATCAATGGAAAGAATCGCTCTATGGTCTTCAATTCAAAATATGTTTCATCTACTTTCTAGCTAAAGCCTGTTTTTGCCAAAAAAAAAAAAAAAAATGGCTTTAGTCTTGCCTACAACTTTTCAGTTTGTCTTTCTTGTGAAGCCCAAATTTGTGTCCAATTTTTTTTTTAGAATCTAAGTCGATTGAGTACCATTTCCTATACTGAAAGGGACTCTGCTGGCTTTTTCCGCGGCTCGAATGTGCAGCAATTTCCCTGCGTGGCTCTTTGCGATGCTCGCACTGCCTTAAAAGCATGTTGCATAATTTACGCGCTGCGAACTGCCAAGCGGGCCGATCCTGGCTATGGTGGAAAGTGGGGTGCAGATGGGTTCAGCTGATTTGGTTTTTGCTTCGCATTTGGGCCTTGATTTTAGTGACGGTTTTTGGGTTCGGGTTCGGTTTTGGGACTCGCTCAGGGAGCCTTTAATCGCGTACTACACCCACATTAAAAATGTTTCTTTGCATTTGCGATTTAGGGCTGCAATAGCTGTAGCTAAGCTAATACTGCTTTTCCAAAATTTCGGGAAAACCATCAGTTAGGGGCTAACTGGGCGTGGAAATGGCTAATGTCAGCGGGTATTACGAATTCATGATTCACCAGGGAGTAATTGGCGGAAAATAATGCGAGGTTTCCGGACCAATTTTCAATTGCCAAATTGGCATAGGAATTGGCTTACTAATATGGTGATTTGTGGGATTTAAATAAAATATGCATTATTGTGTTCCATAATAGGCTTTGATTACTAATAGGACCTCGTGAGAAAACCTTCCTGTAGCTAGAATATTGTAGCATTACTGTGTTGTCATCTGCAACCTTGATTGATTTATTGCCTGAGAGAAGCCATTTGATCAGTGTGCGTTTGACAATCACTTGATTTACACAATTGGCGAAACATCCAATAATCGTCCCGCCGTTGTGTCAAATGTGTCAAGCCATCGCTGACCCACAAACGCCAGTGGCTTCGTGATTAACCCCCAGTTGCCCCGAACGCCCTCCGCGGAATTCTCGCTCTCATTGCTGACTAGCCCGGCAGCGACAACATTAAATTTATGCTCGCTAAACTTTATAATTAATTACATTGGCATAATAAACGAACTTAAATATGAAAATGAAGTGCAAATACTGGCAGCACAGACTCACCGGCAACACAAAGAGGGGAATTGGATGGTGGAAGCACTGTGCCAGAGACAAGCAACACGGTGCCACAATTTAATGCCGCTTACATGAAATTAATTTGCACAAAATCGATTTCAATTTGCAATTTTAAACTGAGGGAAAAAGGTGTCACAAAGAAGTGACAAAAATTGAAAAATACCGGAAGGGAGTGTGATGCAAAGGGCCTCTGATTTCTGATGTCGTGTCAATGCGGTTTTTTTGCCAATTTGGTGGCTCTTTTGCATGTCATGGCATGAACATATGCTTTAAATATAAAATGAGCATACATAAAAAATGCATTAGGCTAAAAAATGTTGCTGTCCTTTGAACAATTTTTTGCAAGCAATTTCCTTTGGTAAAATATAATATTTTAACCAATTTAGTATCCAATTTCCTGCTTTTTAGATCGAATGATACTAAAAAGGATTTTATATAAGGTTTTGTAAAATTGTTCATTTTTATAAACTTTTCATTCTCAAAAGAAGAACCATCAAATATCAAATCAAATCCTCGGTATTGGCTTATAAACCTATTTACGATTGAAATACTTTGCGTAAAGCCAAATTCTGACTTCAATTTGGAAGATGTTCCATTTCGGTTGCCTTGTTGGATGTCTGGACCTCCGAAGTGGTGAATGTGGCTGATGTGTGCGGCTTACACCAACATGAAGTAGTCACGGTATGTTTCAGAGGGGAATCCAGCATAATATGCACATAAGAAGAGGCTCCAAGGAGCAGACAGATGGCACAATTGCCCGCCTTAGTTGTGTGGCTTGGCTGCTGCGGCTGTGTGCTTCTTTCTGTCTCTTTCCCCAACTTTTGGCCATTGTCTTGCCTTCTCTTTCCTCAGTATGGTAGCACGTTACACGTATCATCATCAATCAGGAGCGGAACAGATCCGATATGCATGTCGTACGCGTCGGTGCGATTGGGACATTTGTAAACGATACTCTGGGGCAGGCCAATTGGTAGGCACAAATCAGAGGAGCCAAGACATTCAAGTGACTCGCAGGCGTACCACATATTATCCATATTTTATTTATATTTGATCCAGTCATACGATTCGCAGGGGATTGCGGTCTAATTTATAGCCAAACCCAATTACATTCGGTTGAATAATATATAGATAATACTTGGATGTCGTGGGCATTACTAGCTTATCTGGTATTCATAATGAAAAATCGTTTAGTTTATTAGTTTTGTGATTAGGTTTGTATAATCAACTTTAATCTGCTACCATGCCTTTGATAAAATTGCCTGTTATCTGTGTAATCTCACAATTATACAGACCATGCCTCAGGGCTGGGCAAACAAAGATTTTCATACTGATGAAGTGAACCGCAAATAGTTAAACAAATGCCTAAGTGAGCACTTAAAATGCGAACTATCGTGCCAAGACTCAAAATGGACTGAAACTGCTCGAATATCATGAACATTTGTGTGTGCACTTAAAAATTTCATTGCCTGCTTTCAGGCTGCACAAAAACAAAGCATAAACGAAAAGCAGAAGGAAAAGCCGGAAGAAAAGCGTAGGGAAAACTAAGGGCAGGCCCCGGGGCCAAGCCTATGCAAATGTGATCCGAGAACGAGCTGAGCTCTTGGTAATTGAATCACGCTGCGAGTTGTAAGCGAGTTGTAATGCATTCCCCACCCCTTCTTTCAAACCATGCCTCGCAAATTTTCCCCCAGGCTAGCCATTAGAAAAGTGCACGAGTGGGTTACGTGGGTGGGGTTTGTATTCGTGTTTGACAAACGGCATTTCAATGCTTTCAACGAACGCACACGCAAACTAACAAACAAACAAATAACAAATATCATTACAGCGACTTACACATGCAAACGGCTGGCTGACAACTACAAGGATACATACATGTGTCGGTATGTATGCTTGTATGCACACTTGAAAGGATATGAAAGCCGGCGACGACAACGAACATACATAAAAGATGAAGAAAAATTGCATATAAATACGGAAAACACTTGCCAGAAGGGGAGGGGTGATGAGCAGGGGGCTGGGGAGTCGGGATGGGATCGAACAGGAGAAGGAGATGAGATAGCCTGCGACTGCCAAGAGGTTTCTGGGTTGAAAGGATATGCGAAGACAAGCGTTCAACCGCCACCGCTGCTTCGAAGGAACTCACCATGGCGTATACGTAATTTATGCATCTATGTACAGTTAAACTTCCTTGAATCGAAATACAAGCCAGAAAAACCCGAAAGCTGCGACAATAACGGAAATGCTTATTTAAGAAATTAATTTTTATAAAATACGTTTTTATAAAGAAGCTAATGAAATGGAATTTTATAAAATAATGTAACATTTTACACCTGTATGCTCTACTGTGCCTTAGTGTATAAAAAGCGCTAGTACATACAAAAGGTTTGTATAATGTATGCATAATCGTATACATATCTACATACATATATCATCTCCATACATCTTCATTCAATAACCATACCACTATGTGAGGAGAATTTTCGCGTTGACACCAACGACAAGAACTGTGAAATAGCATTACGAACAAAAAGAATATGACGAAGAAGGAATAGTGGGGTTGAAAGTTGAAGCATAAAAAACTCAGTATCCACACAAAAAACGTACCAAACAGAATGGCAGTTAAGCCATCTGTTATCAGAAGCCATTTAAGTTTCTCCCTTATCGTTTTTAAGATACACATTCTACACTTATTATTTCTTTAAAATGCAAGGTCCAATTAAAGAAAACATTTATGTTTTTAATCATCATTGTTTGCAGCAAGCTAAAAAGCATAAAAGACTATATATTTTATATGGATAGGCATTAAAAAAATGTGACATAAAAAAGTATTAAACACAAGCTTTTGTCGTTACAACAGATAATTTTAAGGAATTTTACAAGAGGTCCTAAAATGCTTTTTTACAAGCTCAACTAACATTTGGCTATTTTATTTTGTAGCTTTCTTTCTAACGATGTCCAAGATTAGTTTTCGTATTTTAAGTGTTTTTCTTGACAAAAGTTAAATATTCCATTAAAAAAAACTAAAAGCCTTAAGCTAAAAATATAGAAAAAAAACTTTTGGTATTAAACATTTTTGGTTTGATCCAATATTTTTTGCTAAGATCTGCTCGACACTTAATTTAATTAAAAACTCTACTATTTTTGGGATAAAATTCCTCAATTTGATTGAAAATAAAAAAAAAACTAACGTCAGAAATTGGTTGTATTGGCAATCCGTAAACTTTGAACTGCTATGCAAACGATGACCGGAGGGGGCAAAGGGACTGGGCCAGCCGAGCGAAGTGGGCGTATTGGGCGAAACAGGGTCGGGTTGGAGGTTGGCAGTACATTTGTGCGGTAATCTTTGCATGCACAATGAGCTCTCGATGACGTCGCGTGTGTGTTTGCTTACGGCCTATCTGGCAGCCGCAGTGGCTGGAATCATTTTGGCCTCGCATGCAGCACAAACAACTCGAAGTGGGCTTAAAGGTTGGCAGTGGGGGCCTGGGCGGGCTTACAGGGTCAGGCCGGTGAGCAATTGAGGGAGTGTAAAAACAGCCGACGGCCCGTTTTCGCGGCCCGTTTGCACTGCAATTAAGAGTCTGGCCAAGAACAAATGCACGCAATTTTGCACTGGCTTAACCTTTGGCACAATGACAAACCTAATTAACGCGAAAGAAACAGACCAGATGGCCAGAGGAAGGCATTAGCCAGAGGCAGAGCCAGTCCCCTATACGGAAGTCCAACTTTAAATTCAAGCTCAAAAATATTACCCTTTTCATTAAAGTAATGGAAATGAATTCTTCTTGGAAATAGCTTCAAGAAAATCAAGGTTTGAAAACCCAATGCCTATATTTGTGTATAAATAATGAATGTGGGAATTTCACACACAAAGGATTTGATTATTGTGAATGAAAAGCCATTGTATGAATTGAATAATTTCTAGTTTTAGTTCATAAAAGGTTTCAAATATCTACGCCATCAGTTTTGGCTTTATTCAATTAGGCAAACAATGTGAATATATATGTATTTAATTATTGAATCAATTAAGCTCTGAAAAAATTGCAGGGAAAATGAATTAGTAAAAACATCAAATATTTGCAGTACTCATCACTTTGCGGTCACTTTTTTGTCGAGGACCCTGGCCAACATTTTTCCCGCCGGTTACCAATTCAATCTGCCAACGAGCTGACATCGACACTTGCTACCTGCCGCCATAACCGTAACATAAAAAGGCGCACTCAAAACGCTCATAAAACACTTACACACCAGCACTTGCACTCACACACTCGCAGCACACCCAAACGCACACTCGCATCAGACACACACGTGCGCCGTTACACACTCATCGTGGAATGGGTATAATTAAATATGAAAACATATGTTTCCCCTTTGTTTTTCACAGAGCCCAGACCAAGTCAGAGAAAAATCAATAAGGACTCTGGCTCCAAGCCCGGACCAGGGACAGGGTATTTGCAATTTATTTATCATATTTATTACGAGCAACCAACTGGACTGAATAAAAAATAAAAAATGGAACAGGAAAAGGGCGTGGTAACTGCACTGGATAATTTGTATTTAAGTAAGTTAAGTAAATCAGTTGACGAGTCCGCGAACGCAAATCGTCAAATATTCATAAGCTTCGAGTTGAGCCCGTTACAAATTTTATGACAACCGAGGGTGGCTCCGGATAATTTTAAGGCAGGCGGCCTAGTGGCATTGTCAATTATGGGAGTTATGAACAGTGAATGCGTCAGAGCGCCAAGGCGTTTGGAGCCCTCTGAAGCCGCCATCCCATCTCCTTCCCATTTTATCCTCCCCTGGCAATTGCGTCAGCAGTTAATTTTTATGTATTTTTAAAACGCTGCCTACCATGGTGCCCCCGTTGGCTTAATAAGTAGGCCTTGGCATATTAACGGCCATAAGCGACCAGGCCTGATAAACATCGCCAGAAAGAGGAACACTCGATACTCAACACAAATTTATGCACTTCACTCGAGAGGTGCTTAAGACAAAAAAGAAAAAAAAAGACACGAAAAATGATTCAAAGACAAGCTAAGATTCAAATAAAAGAAAAATGTTTTTCGGACACAGCATATTTTTTCTTTTGTTGGTTTTAACCTTTAATTGAGCCATGTGCAAAGGAATAAAAGAAAAAGAGCTCGAATAAGTCCTTAAATATATCCTAAATTTTTAAAATCGTATTTTTTTAAAAACAATTTAAAAGAGTTAAAGAGCGTTAAAAATTTTATTTTTAAATTGTACTCTCGTACTCTGGTATAAACTTTAACACACAATTTTAAAAAGATTTAAAGAAGCTTAGGAGTGTTTCAAAAATAATGCAACATTGTTTAATACCCTTATAATTTTATGATTTTGTTTTTTGGAAAATAAGGTCTTTATAATTTCCAGCCAATCAGC
Organism: Drosophila pseudoananassae pseudoananassae; assembly: GCA_018153035.1. Taxonomy (NCBI): domain Eukaryota; kingdom Metazoa; phylum Arthropoda; class Insecta; order Diptera; family Drosophilidae; genus Drosophila; species Drosophila pseudoananassae. The sequence goes on from JAECXR010000039.1 coordinate 437,823, forward strand.
AGTATCTTTTTCTCAAAGTTAATATGCCCCTTATGGTATACTCTTGGTATTTAGGATGAAAAAAAAATGAAACCAAAGCCAAGCTCATTTTCGACGCATTCGAGAGTGCACTAAGCACACGGGGCGTATGGGTGATGGGGACTCACAAAGTACTGGATGATGAGCATGTTGTCGATATGGCAAGATAAAGCCAACAACTTGTGGATGTTGTTGTTGCTGTTGTGATTGTTGCTCCTGATGAAAAGTGTAAGCTTGAAGTTCATACACACACAATTACAAAGGATCCAAGGGTGAGGTGGATGCGGGACTTGAGGAAGGGACTTCCTCGCTGCTATCTGTATTATGCTCTTGCCCCGTTATTGTTTCTTCATTCCACCACCGCCCCGCATCCGGCAGCTGCCTCATCTACACAATTGTTGCATTAAATAAATGTATTTTTTCTCGGGCCCCGCTTTACGTGCTTACATACGAGTACACAGGGAAAATTACAGGAAAAAAATATAAGAATTTCGAAAACACAATTTTTGAACTAGTGAACATATGCACCTCTCATTGTTTTTTTAAAAACTTCTTTAACTTTTATTTCAAAATTTTATCTTTACGATGAATAATGTATATTTTCTTTGGGCCCACATAAGATAATATTCCAGCAGAAAATAGAGAGAAGCCTTCCAGGCACAGACGTTGATAGATTCCCATGCATGCCCGACACTCCTAGGCAAAGGAAACGGAAATGGAGGGAACGCTGCCATGGCAGTGGATATTTAGAAGGCTCACTCACTCACTCGTCCTCTGATGGCGATGTTTGCGGTGTGTGCAACGCGTTTTAATGAGTTTTTTGTTCTGTAGTAATTATTTTTGCAGTCTGTTATACTTGTATGTGCAAATATTCCGAAAGACCGGCAATCAGGTCCCGGGAAATTTTAATGAAAAAATGCAGAAATGCAGGAAACGCTAAAGAGTTCCCAATTTTTCTATAAACTGGAACTTTAAAATATTAAAGGAAATGGTAATGTACTTTACTTTAATACTTGAATTAGGCATCCCATCATAATTGCCGTAATTGTAAGAGAATCGTAAATAAAGAGATTTTATAATATTCATGCATTAGTTTTCTACCCAAACCACTAGAACTGTAATTACTGCCGTAACTAAGTTGGACTCAATAATTTTCTGGCTTCTTGGTGTACTTCTCTGTAAAGCCGTTTCCATAGCAGCACAATTATCAAATTACAAATTTAATGCAAATGCCCTGTCACACAGCCAGAAACTCCAGCATTAATCGCCCACACATGGACGACTGTGGAATTATGTTGTACGAAATTCATATTTACATTTGTAACATCGAGTGCCCCCTCAACGAATCGTCCCGCTCCCTCTATCAGACATGGGTGGATCGGTGGTTCTGCCAACTGGCAGAATATGTCCAACCACCTGACATCTCTGCCATTGTTTACATTAATTTGATTTAAAATGCAACGCCAGCGAATCAAGCCGCTGCCACAGTCCCTTGCTAAGCTGCCAACTGTAAACAATTTGTGATTTTGGAAATTCTGCTGGGTGGCCGGGCATGACGCGTGTTTGGTTAATTAAAATGTTATTAAAGGCCTCTCCTGCCACAGCTGAACACACGTTCAAGCTTGACAAGCGTGGGCTATTTCCAGGACAGACATGGATTGCGTATACGCTCCGTAAGACGCCATAATTATATAGCAAATAAAATGTGATTATCTTTTAAATTAGGAATAATATTATTCTCATATCTTTGAATATTCGAATAATCCATCAGTTTATGTCTACCAATTAAATGCATAAATAGTAATCATAAGATATGTTCATGTGGAGAAAATCTATGGCAAATGTGAAATGATGCATAAAATGCTTTTGACGAATATGATGAATATTTTCAGTAATAAACCGAATGTAAAAGAATTTTATTTATGGAACGACATGAAAGTTAAAAAAAATATTTTGTATTAAAAATAAAAAAATATAAAAAGGCTTATGAGAAACTTTATATTTGAAATGAACTAATTTATTGTGGCAGGATTGACTCCCAATAATGGCTTTCCCTTTATTATAAAAACCATGATAAAGCCACTTCCATAAAATTGTTGTGATATTTAATTCCAGCATTTACACGCAATTTCTTATTACACATTTAATTCGATCAATTTGCTTGTACAGCAATTTTATTGTCTGTACAAATTTAACGTAACCCACAGACACAAGCCCACTCACCCAAAATCCGGTGAGGTCAGGGAATGTTATTTTTATGCTTTGGCTGCCGCTGCAGTGGCGTTAAATTTTGTTTTCAATTTTCAACACTTTTAATAGCCAATTAATTAAACGGGCAAACAACAACAAGCGACTATCTACACAAATGTGTACAAGAACATGCATAAATATCCGTGGGATATCCATACAAACTCATACATAACTCTGTACAATGCGTAGTATATTGGGAAAAATTTACCCGTCGGCTCTTGCCGTATGAACCAAACATTTTTATAATTTCTGGTCGAGTTTTTATTATTCAACCGCCAGCTGGTCGCTCGCAGGAACACCTGATTCCCCGTTCACCTCTTTGAAGAAAAAACTTTTCACTATCGTCGCTCACATAAATCATAGTGTGGAAACTTGAATCTGACTAAGTTCTCTACTGTCCAAGGAACTTATAATTTATGCTGCCCAGCCACTGTTAAATAATGATTTTTTAAACAAAGACCAGGAAGATTGTAAATTATGAATAAAAATGACGAGAGGAGGTGCATGAATGCGAGAGTCAATTAAGGAAATTACTATTTATGAGACAAAAACACACACAGCTCATAGTACGCAGTCTTATTTGGGACTGGGAGGGAAATGTCGACCCCAGGAGATTAGTGGTAATTTGCCGTTTATCCTTGGCCCAGCACACTGGACCTGTCAAAGTTTTGTATTTATTTCTACGCATGAATTATTTATGCGTCAAGAAGGCCCCCAAAACTGGGTGGACCAAACTTGGTTTCTGGTTAATGGGTGAGGGAAAGTTTCCAGCCAGCCATCCTTCCACTCCGTCTCAAAATTTCTGTCTTGGACACTTTCGCTTTCAGTTCCCGGGTGTTGGGCATTAAAACTTTTTAGCATATGTCAAACGCCTTTAATGTCCTCTTTGTGGAAATTACAATTTTAATGAATTAAGCAAACACTCTCACTGGAGTATGGCTTAGCTTAATAACAAGGACTCAACCAACCTTAACAAAGTGTAGAAAGGACGAAAAATTAAAAAGAACTTGAACCAGTAGAGTCTACATTTAGAGATTGGGATTATTATAATCGAAAGTTGTGTGACTTTTTGAACCCTCCTTCCGGGGAACAACTTATTGAAAGAAAACGTATTGAAAACAACAAGTGGCCCACAGTTTCAGGCAAAGGGTTTGACATCAAATTAGCCACACGTGAAGGCTGCGGTCAGCCCGAAAGTGAGTGAGAAGACTATAAATAGAAAAGGCTGGCAGACAGAGGTTATTGTGCCAGGCACTCGGGGCGTATGAGCAGTAGACTACTTCAAAAGGATATCAAGCGGTCATCAGTTTAACAATGACCAAATACGCATTTTGTTTTCCGAGTCTGGCCAAAGGTGGGCGTAACCTTTTGAAATGACTTTTGGGCGTTGCCAGGGGCAACAATTAAAAACGAAATCTCGTATATACACACAGAGGGATAAGGGCAGACGGGGGTTAACCCCAAACGCCATCATGAAATTGGCCCCGGGACTTACTGATGTGGCAACATTTGTCGGGAGCACGGGTCCAGCCGTACAACAACAAATCCTTGGCGATATCCAAGGATACGCAAACACACAAGCACACTAGATACACACTCGCACACCGACATCCAAAAGCAAACTTCTGCCTGATTAACACTGCCGGCAGAGCGTAAAGGTGAAGAAGAAATCTTAAAGGGAAATTGGCGTCAGGTGTGGCAGGTGACAATTTAATAACAACTCACATCCCAACTCACTCAACGACGTTTCGAATTCATATTGACTCGCGGCAACAGCTGGGCCGACAATCAATCAAAAAGTTTCCAAAAAAAATTGTATATAATTGAATATTTATTGTCTGGCTTGAAATGAAAATATTCAAATTTAATCTGGTAAGATGGATGATTGTTGATAAACAGAAAATCTGAATAAAACGATTTTATGTCTGGAAATCGAATCTTGAAAATTATTTCTGGCTGTTTTGTTTTAATAAGACTAAAATTAATATACATTTTTAAACCAATTATTCATTGTATGATTTATGATTAAGAATTATTTTATTTAAATTGTTTCTAAAATTGTATGCTATGATTATTTAAAAGGTTAAGATTAAAGTAAAGTAAGTATATATTTTTGAGTACTCACAAATAGGAAACTGTTTCAGATCTGCCTGCTCTTGAAGATGTAGTTCCACTTCCGTTTCTGCTTCTGCTTCCACAACTATTTCCGCTTCTATCTCTGTGTCCGACTCCCTTTGTTGGCCGTCGGGGAGAGGCTGGCACTATGTGCTGGTCGAGTCTCCCAGTGGCGAGGCTATGTTGCTATTGCTATTGCTATCAGAGGCGGAAAGGGGTCGGCAGATCCCAAGGCGCGTGAGTCCAGGTGGCATAGCCTTTAGAATGGACACCGCCTCGTCGAGTTCGAGACCCTGGAGCAGGCGATCGCCCACGCTCATGAGACGATCGCCAGGATATATTTCGTTTGTTGCCTCCGCAGCACCACCGCGTATCAGACCGCGAATAACGATCACACTGCCCTCGGAGTCCAGGGGATCCTGGTAATCCAGTATGGAGAAACCGAAGCCTTGTTCTGTCTTTTCGATATCGACGATAGTCACCTCACAGCTCCACAGCGCCAATCCGGAGACATTCTCCAGGGACTTGGAGCGAGCTCCTCCAGTACCTCCGTTGCCCGCCCCAGATCCACTTCCCGATCCTGCCGCTCCTCCTGCATCCGTTAGAGTCGCCGTGCTGGACGTGTAGAGCGAGCTCTCCGACTGGGCCTTGCTCAGCAGATTTTGGAGACTCTGGTGGCCGCCGGGCAGCAGGCTGCGCGTCTCGAAGGCCTCCGGATTCTGAGAGGTATTTATCACCGACGGAACGCGAGTGCCCCGGGCACAGACGAGCTTCACCCTGGCCGGCAGCTCCTTGAGGATCTTCACTACCTCGATGTGGCGCAGGCCCTGGAGCTTGTGCTCGTTAACTTGGAGGAGCTCGTCCCCAGGCCGCAGGATGCCCTGGCGACCCACCGGACCGTCGGCTAGGATCGAGCGAATGTAGTGGTGCGGACGCTTCTCAATGCCACACTCCACGTCCACGGTGCCTTCGAGGCTGATCCCTAGACCTGAAAGTTTATTTATTTCGGCAACTATAATTTCACTGTCGGGAAACTCACTTTTCCAGGCCACTCGAAGCGATGCGGCACTGGGACTGGCCGCCTTCGCTGGCGCCTCATTAGTGGGCGTGGGCAGCTGGCCGGGATCGATCTCCGGCTCGGATTCCCTATCGATCTCCAGGTCCGGCTCGAGTTTAGTTTTCGCTGCACTGCCCTTATCCATATCTATATCCTTTTTCGTTTCTGCCTCTGGCTCTGGACACTGTTCATCGGTGTCATTGCCACTGTCGTCGGCCACGTTCAAGCTCCTTCCGTTGGTCAGTGGACTCAGTGGTATAGCCGTAATCCTGGCCACTCCACCACTGTGATCGCTGCGGTCCAGCACGTGCGACATGTTCGATTCTACGGTGTCTCTGGAGGGCAACTCCATTAAGTCCTCGCCCTTGCCCACCGAAATGCCTGCCTCATCCACCTCGGGATCGCCTTCGGTGGCTATTGAATCCGCATCGACTGATTTGGGCGGCAACCAACTGAGAGTGGCTATTGAGGGAGAACCGGGCATGGAGAGCTGCGACTCCTGGTCCGGATCCTTATCCTGATTTCTTTCCAAGTCGGATCGACCGGAACTGCCCTTAATCTCCGTAAGGGCCACCTGCAGGTGCTCGAATTTGCGACCCCTGAGGAACCGTTCCAGCGTGAGATGCACCTCGATGTCGGTGTTCCGGAGCAACTCCACTGCCTGGTGATTGGTCACTCCGGATAGTGAACGGCCATCTACAGCCACAATGCGATCGTTGATTTGGATCTGTCCACTTGTCTCAGCAGCACTGCCCTCGATGATGCTCTTGACGAAGATTCCCGAGAGATCCTCCTCCTCGCAAACATATCCGGCCACCGTGATGCCCAAGCCGTACACATTTTTGTGCAACTCTACCACGTACGTTTCCGTTTCCGGGGAGTCCATGTAAGAGCCGCCACTAGGTGAGCCTGAGGCAGATCCACAGCTCGAACCGGAGGCTGAAACGGACCCCGCCTGGCAGCCGTCTTCGTTGGCCAACAGCTTCCGTTTGCTGTCGGCTATCACAGTCTCTATGTGCTGATCCTGAACCGATCGCCATTGGGTCTCCAGGGGCAGCTGCAAGTTGGGGCGCGGCGGGGGTGATAGAATCGAAAAGGGTACAATGTCCAGGTCCAAACGTGGACAAGCCCGCTGGTTGCCTCCGGAGTCGGATAACTGGGCATTTTCACCCGGAATAGGTGGCAGGGGTAGATCGGCCAAGTCCGCTAGTTCCGTGAGCTGCAGTTGAGCTGTCGTCGCCGCCACCACGGGTGGGAGTTCCACGGCGGACATTTCGGCACCCTCGGCGGGACCACCGCGCACCAGGCCCACCAAACTGGCCACATTTACATCCCCAGCACCCATGGAGGCGGCTGCCGCTGCTGCCGCTGCGGCGGTGGCAAAGCTCGGATTCTGAAAGAGATGACGCGACAGTTCTTCCGGGTCGGAGAGGAGCTTAGTTGGTATAATCGGCGCATGACTGGCCAGCGTTTGGTAATCGATGGCCGTCGGCTCCACCGGCCGCGCCACTATCAGACGCACCTGAGCTCCAGTCTGACGAAGAACTGTGGCCACCTGCTCCGAGCTGAAGCCCCGCAGATTGACTTCCCCGATCTGCAGCAGGTGGTCTCCCAGCTGCAGCCTCCCATCTCGCTCGGCAACGCCGCCCGGCGTTAGAGCCTTGATCACCACACCGGTGCTTCGTCCGCCGACAAGGATAAAACCCACTCCATTGCCATCGTTGATCAGATCGATAACCTCCACCTGTGACCATTCGGTGCTCAGAACCATCTTTTGGCACCGATGATCCTGCAGTCAGATCCTAGGCCTATTCCTATTTCCTTCGATTTGGTAAATTGTGTTCCAGATGTGGCAGTTGTTAGTTGACTAGTTGCTTTTACTGTAGAGTCTCTAATTATCCTAGAACTTTCTGTTGCTAACATGTCCGGAATTTAGCGGTGGTGCTGTTGAGGATTGCTGCTATAATGATGAATATTAAGTTTGCTCCGGCTCCCGCTGCTGTTACTGCTTGTGATTTTGTTGATACTGTTATTGCTATCGCATCGAGAGTCATTTAGCCGAATATTTGGGCCGGGAAGTGCGCTCCAGGCACCGTCACCGCCAGCCGCATCATCCGCGACCGCAACAGCCCAGCGCACCTGTAATTATGCAGCACACGCCCGCATGCCACACGCACGCACGCACTTATATTTGTTAGTGAGTTGGTGAAGTTTCATGGAGCACACGGCGTATACGCAATGCGAAGGCGGCCCGTGAAGTACGCGGCGTATACGTAATGCGAGTAGGGGGACAAAACTGAAGTAAAGGCAGAAGCGAAGGCGTGGCACTGGCGTGAAGTGGGAATTTAAATTGTTGCCCTGTCAGGCATAACGGGGGATACCCTTAATAAAGGCGTATAAATAATTAACAAAAAGCTTAGGCCAGATGATGGATTTCAACTTAAACAATGTAGAAATTGAATAGTGTCTAAAATAAGTATGTGCCATTTTCTGTTCCTTCGATTTTACTTATTAATAAACCTAAATTCAAGTTGAATTTGTTTGGAACACAGAATGACACGACTTTAAATAAGTTACTTCTTGACCTTTTTTATTTTGTATTTCCAGAAGGGAACCCATCTGTTAGCGATTTTTATGGTATCCCCGTATTAATTTTTGATCATTCCTGCTAGGGTATACGAATCCCGTCTATGCTGAGTTTCGGTTTTGCCTTATTTTTATATTTTTTTCTCTTTCTGCCTTTTTAATGGCACCTTTTTTGCACGATTTTGTAATTTACATGCACACACACGCACATGGGAAACGAGAAGTTTTTACCTTTGCCGCTCACGTGCCACGCATGTTTGGCACCAGTCCCGTTACCCCCGGTGGCCCGATCTTCCTGCGTCCGACTGGCGGCAGCCCACGGCAGCTCTAATTGGAAAATGCCATGCCATGGCGAAAGTCGCAACGACTAAGGAGAAAGCAGAAATGGGAGCTGGAAGTTGTGGGGGCCAAGCTGCTGACTACTAAGTGCTGCATACTTTGCGGCGCCTCCTTGGCAGTCGAGAAAGAATCTGCAATCGAGCGATAAGTTTCGAGCAGCCGCAGCAACTGCCTGCCACCAATCACTGGCAGCCATATGGCTAATAATGGGGATTGATATTGTAGGAGGGGGTTGCGGCTTTGGGGAGCTTGGCACCAAGGCTGCCTTCAACTTGTTCTGCGGTTGCCATTTTCCTTTTGGCACCGCTTGTTTTTCCGGCCAGAATCCACTAATAAAGCTAATTGTGTGGCAGCAAGTCAAACTCTTATATCGAATAACTTCTTATCTACAAAAATCGAAATAAGCAACTTGAAAAGCTTGTTATTTTCATTGGGAAAGACATTCCAGGCATTTTAAAAGAATTTTTTTCATAGGAATTCGAAAACTTTTATTTTATGAGCTGACAAGCAATTGCAAAATATATTTTCATGAAAAATTGGGATCTTTAACTAAACAAATTTTATTAAAATGGATATGTGTTCACTCTTAAAGTCTTTGTGGTAGATTCTTTGCATTTTTGGCCTCAGTTTCCTTAAACAATTGGTAAAATTTTGTTTTGTGCTTTTCTAAAGGAAAGTTTTTCAAGGAACGTTTTAAATTACCAGTAATATTTTTTTCTAATGACAATGGTTTCAAATTTGGCTTTATAATTGGAGGATTTTTCCCTAAAAACGTGCCTGAAAGCTAAAAGAATTTTTTGTATCAAACTTCTACGGTTCGTCCTTTACACTTTTTTGGAGAAGTGAAAAGAACTCTAATGGTCGGCATCGAAGCAGCAGGAGGCCAAAATCCGCAACCGAAACCAAATCCTGTTCAGTGGGTTGCCGTTTTAATTGTGTTCCTGAGAGCTGCTCGCTGGGCGGCTTTGCGTCCATGAGCGCAAAATGGGAACGCATTGTTGGCCGTGTCTGCCAGTGACTGCAGCTGTCAATTAAACGCTGATTGACTTTGCATCCAAAGGACAGGGATTGACGCACGATGCGTATGATTAACGTCGCATGTGGTCTGTAGGCTGGATCCTGTTTTTCTGCCATCCTGCTCCTGCTGATTTAGCCCCTCTGTTCAGGATTCTAGCCGTGGCTTTGGCCATTTGTTTGTGCACATACCAGAACTGCATTTCCAGTGAGAAAAATTTATGATAGAAACGAGATACTTATATGTTTTAAAACACGTAATAGCCCTTTTCGTTTTATGATTTTTTATCTAATTTAAACTTTTAAAATGAATATTAAAAATGTTCAAAAGTTTACCGGTCACCGGTTAATTATTTTTTCCCTGCATTCACGAGTGTGCTTCATTTAACTTGGTTGTGGTTGGACGGGTGCGCTGAAAAGTGGTGTGTGGAAATTGAGGAAAAGCAGGAGCTGGAACAGCCGTTGTTGATGTCCCAGGCCCATTACTCAGAAAGTAGGCCAAGCGCGTTTGAAGTTGCCACTGCGTTTGCTTGTGTGAGCTGACTGCTATTTTTATACGCCTCAAGTAGAGCCAGAGGTTTATACTCCCCGTCTTTTTCGCTCCATGCCGTGTCGACTCTGTCCGCCTGGCTGTGCCAGTTTTCGGTTTCGTTTTATTGCGCCTTTGGCCACTGTTGCTTCTAACGCACTTCAAACTGCCGAGCCGCTGACCTACTGAGCATTATTAGCCGGCTCCACGGCCCTTGGCTCAGAGTTTTTGGCCCAAGTCCCTGGTCTCTGCCGGCGCCACTGCCAACGTTGACGCTGCCTGTCAAGCGTCGAAAATCGATATAGAAACTAAAGGAAGAGTGCTAAGAAGGTCTAACCCTATGCCAAGCCTAGAGAACTTTAATATACCCTCTTTTTCAAAGGATAGCCCAGATGGTCTTCTATTTGATATATGTATTTTACACTAAATGAATTTAAAATTTTAAAATATTCATCTAAGAATAGGGTATTTCTTGTTTTAATGAGCTTAATTCGGTTGGAAGAACCCACGCCCAGAACAAGTAAAGACTTCCTGCTGCCATCGGAGGAACTGCTGGTCTAGCCGCACTGACTGCGGCTGTCGGCTGCTTGGCTGTAGTTCGGTGGCTGTGGCCGTAGCTGCGGCTGTTGGTTGGTGTCGTGTGGCTGCGCCTTTTGACCCACCTACCTAACCGCCCCCGCAAGCCGTCGGTTCCCGCAGTTTCCCCCACAAGCTCTTAGCCAAATTGCTGCAGCCAAAAAAACGCAAAAATAACAAAAACAGAAACCGACGGGGTGAGAACACTGGAGAGAGGAAGCGAAATAACTTGTAAACTTGCGGCACGCAATTTGCAATTACTTAGCCGTCGACTCCTGGCGCCGATTGTTGCAAAAGGACATTAACGCATGCTAAGGACAAAAGAGCCACAGCCAAAAGTGAAACGGTCCCCTCCCTCACGGCTTTCTTGTTTGCTGTTTTCTATTGATTTAACAACAACAAGGCGGTGGGCACTTCCGCTTCCGCCTAGGTTGCGTATACGCCGCGTGTACTTTTTCGAACTGGTCATATGGCTGCGTAAAAGTCGCGTGCTCCACTGAACAAATTTGGACCGGTTATTCGGACAGGCTAGGATGCCCAAGAACATTCATTAGCGACGGTCGTTGGTGGTAATTACCCGCACTGGCTGGTGGCCAGTCGATGGGCCAGCAAACGATTTCCGCTGCGATTCGTGGCACTTCATTCACATTCACTGCACAAACACATGGCTCGACACTTGCGTTGTTTTTTTTTGTGTTTGCTCAGCCAGTTTCCTTGTTTCCCGACGCTGGCCAAAATTTTCTCTTACTCATTTATCAGCGTATTACGCGCGCATTTTCCGGCTCAGCAACACGCCCGCACGCCACGGAGCTTCTTGGCCAAGTGAAGTGCCCGTTGGCCAGCAGCAACCGCTTCGCTCTAAGCGAGTACCGACTGTGGCCCAGGGGGGTCCTATGGCCGGCGAGGGGCTGCCCGCCCATGCGCACTGGCCAACCACATGACTCCGGAGTGCACTGGGAGAGAACCGGAGAATCGGAGAACCCACAATTGTGTTCGCAATATTTACAATTTCAACCTGCCAGGCGGTCTTTCATTCAACTGTCAGTTTGCGGGAGAGATATCCTCAAAGAGGCAGCCGGAGAGCGTGAGAGTGACAGAGACTTGTGGAGAAATTGAGAAAAGAAAAGGGAAATGTCAGAGCGCAAGTTTCGCTGCTCAGAGGCGTCGATATAAGCTTTTTGGGGGTTTTTATTCCTTATATAGAATCCTTGTAACAACCATTCTCTTGGATATATGGTTTTTTAGTTTCAAAATTATTTAAGAATAATAAAGAAGATAAAAGTAAACTTAATACAACTTAAATAGTTAGTTAGTTATTTTTTTAAAAAAATAAATAAAATTTATTATAAAATTATTGTTATTGAATAATTTTAAACCTTGAGAATGTTTAAGTAATATATTATTAGTTTCAAATTGAATTATTGTTTTTAAAAGTTAAATGCCGGTATACGCTGCTGGGGCAACCAACAAATCGCCTGCGCCTGCTCTGTTGTCCCCGGCAACCAGTGGCCAGAATAAATAAGTGCCCATGTGTCAGGTGGTGGGTTCGGATTATAGAGGGGCCAGCAGGAGCAGGGATTTGGGGTGGCTCGCCTGGGCCCAGTGACCAAGCAGTCGACGGTTGGCAGCGCCACCGCAAGGCAGCCCAAGAGTCATTGTTGCAAGAAACGTGGAATGTGCCAACTTTTCGCGGGCAAATCCGGAGACGGGGGTAACCAGCGACGGAGGAGCAACTTCTAGCCGCACCTGCCCCAACCGGGCGGTCAGGTGTCAATCAGAAATTCTACAACGAAAGGTGAAACATATCCAACCAACTGAAAATCGAACTCAGTAAACAATTATCTACGACTCAGGTCGGCGTCAAAATTCGTAGTTTTCCTTGAATCACTTTTGGATTTCGGCAGTTCTCGATACAATCTACAGAAAGACACACGTGTTTCCCAAAATAAGTCATACGTTGCTCATTCCCTCAAATAAATAAACAAATAATACACTTATAATAAAACTCGATAAAGGCGAGAACTTCCGTATAACTTCCAATAAATATGTCGGAGCGTGGGGAAAACTCTGACGAGGAGTATTACGTTAACGAGGACTTTGAAGAGGACTCGCAGTCCGAACTGGAAGAACCAGAAACAGAAGAAGAAGGCCAAGATGAGCCGAACGATGACGATGATGATACTGAGATTGAGGTGGAGGAGCTAGTCCAGATCCAGAAACAGTCCAGATCAGCACACCTTGAGGAAAGCGACACTCAGAGCGAGAGCGATGTTGAGGCCGAGTTCATGCGCGGAAACGTAAGTCCTAATCCTGTGCAGGAGCTCACCATCTCAGAGTTCAGTCTGACCGCCCCTGTTCCCACACCACGCCCACAGCCTCATGCCCGCCGGGTCTTGGGCGGAAAAACCTCTGGCCGTGGTTTTAATCGCGACCGAATGCCCATTTATCCCAGCTCCTCGTCTGATGACGAGAGCCAGGTCATTGTAACCAAGACCGTGGCCGAGGTCAATCATATTAGTTTGCAAATGGACTCGGGTCTCGACGACGAAACGCCGTCTGTGCGCACCTTAAAGCCAGACAGTGCCCGTTTCCCCGATGAGGACGAGGACGACACCGAAGTCGAGGAGATCGAAGAAGAGGAGGACGAAGAGGAGGTAGAGGACGACGAGGATGCCCAGAGTGATGGGACAATTGAATCTAACAAGGGCCGCCAAATCGCAGAAGAGAGCGATGAGGACCAGGGCACTGACGTCGAGGTGGAGCAACTGGAGGAGGATGAGCCCGTAATCGAGGCCACGACCATGCGTCCTAAGATTCAGAAGCCACAAGAGGACATCGTTTCTCTGGTAGATGCTAGTGACAATAGCAGCGAGTACAGTGTGGTCACTATGGGTAGGGCTGGCCATGAGAGTGATGTGACTTTAGAAGATTCTTCTCCTCGATTTCTGAAGGTGAGTTTTTTTCTTATATATTTTTAGCTTATATATTAACCAAGAACCTTTTCCATTTTTGAACAGCCGAAACTCGATAAAGAACCCTCTCATACAGTATTAGAATCCCAGAATGCTCCCTCCGTTAAGCCGCAGACACCCCAGGGAAAGAGTCAGGAAGAGACTGCCATGCCCTCTACGCCCATTCTGCCGCCTTTGAGACAACTCGATGAATTCCTATACAGTGAAGACGGCTCACTAATCTCTCAGCCTGATACGGCAACCGTTAAGTACCTGGAGCATCAAATGGCCCAAATGTCCGAGATGATAATGAAGACCTTCCGGATGAACGGAGGCGCTACCAATAGCCAAGCCTTCGAGCAATTGGCTGCGGCAACGGAACTGATGCAAAAACGTGGCCTGGAGCGCGACGAGACGGAATCGGAGGCGAACTCCATTACGGAATCGGCATTGACCAGTGCTAGAAGCTGCGGTGGAAGATTACGACCTCCAATGCGTTCGCGTTTACCTCGATCTCAAGAGGCCCTTCTCTCCACGCGATCCCCAATGGCAGGAAGACCCAAATGCCGATGCCCCTCTGAGTCTGATCTCATTGAACATGACCAGGAAATAGAAATGGGCTTGAAAACTGATCCAAACATGGATATGGGAATGGGCATAGGACAAGAGGACTTCCTAATGGATGAATGTGGTCAGGGCGACGGTCTGATGATTCATCCACACCAACGTCGACCTCCAGAGTTCCACACCCGTGCGGCAAGTGGAACGCCCAGCACTTATACCACCGACGGAGGCAGCTACCCCATCAATGTCACACGTTCCCGCTGTTCCAATGAAAAAATAAAGTAAGTAGTATAATAGAAGGTCTCCATTTAAGAGAAAAAATTGCTAATAAAATTGTTTTTTAGTTACAAAAATCTAGGACGTAAAAGCTTTAGTTTTACCAATCCACAAGTGCGTGAAATTGAACGACAAAATCAAATCCTGCTCAGGAAGATGATGACTGTGAAGCCTACGGCTACGATCAAGGCGAGCACCAGTAGCCTAAAGATCAACACCAATGCTCCCGAAAAAGTGAGACCTAATGCGACCCATCGTGAAATATTACTTGATCTTTTATATCTCAATTTCAGAGTCATCAACCGCCGGCCCCGCGACTTTCCAGTGCTGCAGTGAATCGAAAAAAGTACCAGCGTCAGATCGACCTGGACAACGATATACTGAAGCGGAAACTGGAGGCTATCGGCACCCGGCGCCCACAATTCAAGTGAAGCCTATTCGGGCAGCCCCATCTGTGTTCATTACTTGTTTAGATGTGTTTTAAGTGAATTTACAAAATTAAAATTTATTGCAAGTTGAGAAGTGTAAAAAATTGAATTTTTATGAATCTGGATGTAGATTTAAAACATATATAATTTTTTTTTTTAACAAATAGAAGGTTAAATTAAATGGTAAACTGGTTAAACTATTTCTAAAAATTGCAAAAAGTGTGCATAAATTAAACCAGCAAAATATGAGCATATAAATGTTGCACAACGATAAGATAATAATCAAGACGAATACAAGAGTAACATGCTTTTTGTATAAATCTATAAAGGTTTCTTATAATTAAATATTCAATTGAAATTCTAGTAAATTACCAAAGGAATAATTTGTAAAATCTTATGAAATTGGTAAAAATATCCTAGTAATGCAAACTAATTGTATAAGATCAAAAATTTCCCAAATGTGCACTGAAACGGGCCGTGTCCAAAATCTCTCACAAGGCCACCTCGTTCATTTTTGACAGAAATTTCTCGCCCAAGGCTTTCACTGCTTTAAAGGCAGTTTCTCCGTTTTCTTCTTTAAATTGTTCTTCATTTTTAAGTTTTGTTTTTTCTCGCTGTTCCAAGTCCCGATAAATAACTTGACCAATCTGAAAAAAATTGTGAATAAGTCTTCGCAAATCTTAACAAAATATATTTCGTTTCAGTACTTACGTAGACATCGATGGCGGCATACATAAGTTGGTTCTCGTCCAGCGGGATGACATGCCACTTACTCATGCGCACTTTCTTGCTTTTATCCATAGCCTTCCTGCATATAAAGTTTGCTAAACGTTCCAAGCTCCAGCGACCACCAGTTTCACAAATCGTATTGCACCAAACCCCCAAGTCCACACACTTTTCGATCAACGCATCGGCGGATACTTCGGGGTAATCCCTTTGCAATTTACGGAAGTCACTTAAAAACCAAAGTTAGGAAAGTTAGGAAACCATGAATTAGGAAGTTGATACAAAAATATTTTCTAGCTAAAGAATACTTACGCCTTAATGTTAACTCCATGTAGTCGCACTTTGGGATGATTAATAAGGGCCACCAGAGCCGACGGTAGTTTCTTTATGTTGGTCAGTTGGTAGATATAGCAACACTTTTCGTCCACGCATATCTGAATGACTGAGGTCTTTCCTGGACCGGTTTGGAAGGAGAATGGCCACTCCATGTCAAAAGCCATAGGTACGACGTCCTCTTTCTGTTTTTCTACCCATTGCCTAACGGCATGAAAAAGTAAATATTATTTAATCCTACGAAATTTTTATAATACTCACATGACATCGTCGGCCGAAGCAGCAATGTCTTGACTCTCTGTATAATATTTTATGGCCCCCTTGTACTTGATGAAAGGAAGTTTTTCGGGTTTTTCCTTCTCGGGGGATGGAGTTCCACCATCTGCCATAGAACGGGTGCTTCTAGTGGTTCTGGTGCTGCGACGTTTTGGTGGATTCTCACTTTCCACGGTCTCCTTGTCCTGAGTCTAAATTAAATATTTCAGTATATAGACAAAAATACATTTATGGTAAATCTTACGATTTCAGGAGTATCCAAATTCTTCCGCTTTCCAGTTGATCTTCCAGTTCTCCCAGCTTTGGTCAGCTTAGGAGTATTATCCTCTTCGGTGTTTTCCTTCTCCTTTGCCTAAGAGTTAATGATTAATAGTTAAATAAGAATATAAAATCGAATATAAGCTTAGCTTATTAAGCTACCTGCTTTGGAGTATCCTTTTTTCTTGGGCGGCCAGTCATTTTAGGAGTTTCTTTCTTGACGACCTCTTTCTACAAAATTATGATGGTATTTGAAGTGTTTTGTTATATTTCCTATTACTTTCATCTACTTACCTTATCAGGAACCATTTCGTTATTATTTTTGCTTGGCAATTTTATTAAATATTTATCCATTTATTTTGGTTTGTTAATTAAATGAGATATTTGTTGGTATAGTTTCTTCCCGCCAAAAATTTAAAGTGGCAGTATTTCACATAAAAAAAATCTTTAAGATATAGTATCTAGCTATATTCAAGCCAAATTTTGGTATTTTTAGAAAAATTGTTTTAAGATACTTTTTCGTGGAAATTGATTGAAATTTTAAACAGATTTTATAATTGTTTATTGTATTTACAAAATCCTTATTCTAATAGTGTGTTTATTTTATTTATATGATCCTAGTTTTTGAAAATCCCGCCTATCTAAAATACTGCATACTTCCGCTAGTTTCGATTCCAATTAATACTATCTGGGCACACTTACCCAAAAGCCGCATTAAATATAAGATAGTTGTGTTTATATTAAAAATTCCTTAAGAAGGCTAAAAACTTTGAAGTTAGACGATGTCTGCCAATGTATCCACCCATTACATATCGGAGAAGGTATCCCGGGTGCGCTGGCTTCCGGAACAGTTGCTGCAGAGTGAGCGGTTTATTACCGGCAGCTGGGACATGGACAGGAACTTTGTGCGTCTGTGGAAGCTCCAGTCAAACCAATATGCCACCGCCAATGCAGCTGCCGCCACGGATAATGTGGAGCTGATGCCTCGTTGTATGGACAAGGTGTCGATGGAGGACGATGTCACTGGAATGGAGTTCGTGGACAAGGATACACTGGCAGTTACCACTGCAGATGGTAGGGCTTAAATATATATCCTTAAATTACACATTGATGATTTTTTTGAACCCAGGTCGACTTAGTCTGATGAATGTGCAGCGAGCTGTCGAGGAGGACCAGATGCACTTGACAGCCCGCAGCGACCAACTCCACTGCTTCCAACGTAGCCAGGAGCCGGCTCCATGCACAGATATTTCCGTCTATGGAACCGACATTGCCACCGCCGGGGAGGATGGTTGCGTCAACATTCTGTCTGCCAGTAATATACGCCAGGTAAAACGCAACATCGAAGCAGATAGCTTAGCCCTATTCGCAGTTAGCTTCGTCAGCCAAAATCAACTGGTGGCTGCAAACCGAATGGGTGTAATTCGCATGCTGGACGTCCGAGTAGCCAGTGAGGCACAGCCGAAGGTTAACTTTATGGTGGCTTGCAAAGACGATAAAAGCTCGAACTTTGTATCGTCAATCACCTCTCATCCAATGCAACAACACATCCTTCTCTGCGGAACTGAAGAGGGCTCCATCACGGTGTGGGACTTGCGAAACCTTGAGTATCCTGCCTCGTATCTTAACGCCCACAGCAGTCCCATAACTGAAATAGGGTTCCACCGAAAGGACCCCTCCAAACTGTTTACAGCTGCAGAAGCTGGCGAGGTGTGGATGTGGTCGGAAAACAAGGTTCTGACATGCGACAATTCGAAGGATGGGAGCAGCGCCTGGCTGAGTGGTGATCGGGTGAAGTCTCTGGTCGGTGTGGAGGGTGTCCTGACCAATATACGAAAAGCAATAAACTCCTTCGATGTGCATGGATCTCGATTAGTCTGCGGCGGTGATTCAGAGGCAGTGTACTTGATCGATGACATCGTTTAAAGGTCTCGTGCTATGTAATTGCATTTTCTATAATTATTAAAATTGTTATAAAAGAATTTGGCATTATTTGGTGTTGGTGTGTTCCATCTGCAGCCCACTTCTTTAGTTCAACTTTTTGGAGATAAAAAAAAAAAACAAAAAATAATAATATATTATTTAAATTTCATAATTTATTCATACATTACTTTCGGTATATGCAAAAATTGGCTTAAATCAAAGCACCTGACTTACAAATAGACGTACAAACTATAACTACTTTCCTGTATATATTTTGATCATGCCTTGGCAATTTTAATTTAAATTTGCTCGTTTTGGGTGCTGCTGTGTAGTTGGTCTTATGACTCTTACTATTATTCGACTTAAAAACTATTTCGTTGGCTAATTTGGAATAGATTTATGCGTGTTTTCAACTACCTTAACGGATGAACTAACTTGGACTCGATGCATATTAGGCTAGGTGAATATAATAAATACAGTATGTATAGGTATGTATGTACAGTGAAGCACTTAGGCCTACGTCCGTCTAGATCCTTTTGGATCCCTGTTCGATTCCACACGAACCCACTATATATTTTCAATTTGAGCATTTTCAATTGCAGTTGGGTTAGGGCGTGGAAATGAGTATTTTTGTTTAATTTTTTTTTATAAATTTGAGTTATTAGTTTTTATGGAAACCCTAATATTTGTATTCTTTTAACGATAAATTTTCCTCTTTATGAAGTTCATAATTACAATTCATATTGTGAAATATTTTAGCCCCTGTGTTAGGTCCGTGAAAATTATTATTCTTTTAAGATATTAGTTTGTTTTTAATATATTCCTCTAGTTCAAGGTCCTAGTAGAAGCGCTCGAATTTGGGCGGCTTGTTGAGTGCGCAGAAATAATACCCTGAATAGTTTTGTGTGGCTCCGGGTGGAGTGTAATCGCCGATGCTATAGTTCCCGTAGTCGTAGTTTCCCATATGGGCGTGGTGGTGATGATGGTGCATATGATGTGGGTGCGGATGAGAGTGTGGGTGCGGTGGGTGGTAGTGCTGGAAGCCGCCTGCACTGCGTGGCTTTTGTCATGTAAGGAGGCCATTTCCCTCACCACCAACTCCGCCCCCGGTTCCGGATCCACCATTGCTGCTGCCGTTTCCGCCACTGCCACTGCTGTTATTGCCATGAACGCGCATGTGCCGATTCAAGTTGCCCGACTGAGAGAATCTGCGGAAAAAAAAACATTTTATTTAACTTTCAAAAATGGGGATTAGAAGATAGTGTGATGTTGAATAAGTAACTTCTTCATTCATTTAATTTTAAATTATATTTATGCATTTTAAACATAGGATTTTTTGGAAAACGTGAAACTGTAAGACCAATTAATTAAACTTTTCCATTTACTGTACATTTACTTCAGCAGGATTTTAGATATTTTTTAATTAATTTCAATTTTAAATGGACAGCATTCCAGACTCACCTGAGTAGGCAGAGCTTGCACTGATAGGGCTTTTCGCCGCTGTGGATGCGCAGGTGCTTGGTGAGGGTGCTGCTGTCGGAAAAGGACTTCTTGCAGGAGGAGCACCGGTAGGGTCGCTCGCCGGAGTGGGTGCGCATGTGCGTGGTGACGCTGGAACTCTGGGAGAAGCGTCGGTCGCAGATGGGGCAACGGAACGGCTTCTGTCCGGTGTGTGTGCGTACGTGGGCCGTTAGGTTGGCGGCCTGGGAGAAGCTCTTGTTGCAGTCCGGACAGCGGTAGGGCCTTTCGCCGGAGTGAGTGCGTAGGTGCGTCTTGAGCGTGCTGGGTCTGGCGTATGTCTTACCACAGAGCCGGCACAAATTGGGCTTCATATCCCCGCCACTGCTGCCCTCATCCGCATCTAGATCCTCGTTACTGTCCTCCTCGTCTTCAAAGCCGGAGATACTCAGACCCAGGGCAGCGGCCTGATAACTGGTGGGACTCTTGTGGGGCGGCGTGTATCCTTGATTCCCCGTCTGATAATAGCCACCCAGGGCAGAATTGGCTGGTGGCGATGGTGATTCTTTTTCAGCCACGGTAAGCGGAGCAAGGGAACCCAGACCTGCGGGACCTGGAGCTCTAAAATCCGCCGTAAACGAGTATGTAGCCGAGGCAGGATAGTGACTCGGACTGAGAAGCGGCGGGTATAACACATTAACAGCCGCAGCAGCTGCCGCTGAAGTGGAGTTGCCCGGTGGAGTCCAGTTCACCTGGGAACACTGCATCGGCAGTGTCCCGCTGCCATCGGCTGCTCCGTAGCCATGGTGCATGGTCATATTCATGCTAACGTTCACACTCATGCTGGGATACATGGCTGGACCCGGCGGAGGAGGAGGTGGTGGAACCGGAGCTCCTGTACTAGATTCGTAGTAGCAGGTGGCGGTGGATCCGGAGGAACCATTATTGCTCACGTTGTTGTTAGAGCTGCTTTGGAGGAGCGAGTTGCCACCGTGCGAAGCCTGGCTTTGGGATTGGAGATGCTGCTGGTGTTGCTGATGCTGGTGCGTGTGCATTTGGCTGTGGTTATGGTTGTGGGAGTTTCCGCTGGGCGAGATGAGCATCTGGTGGGGATGCACCGTGTAGGAGAGCGAGGCCTGGTGAGGATTGCCGGCGGAGAAGTTGTAGGAGGCGCCGCAGGGCGAGAAGGGAAAAAGGCTGGGCAGAGGATCGATGTCCAACGGCGGCAGGCCGGGAAATGTGGAGGCCATCTCGTCTGTGCTCCAGTAGCTGGTATTTCCTGCCGAACCTCCTGCAATGCCACCGCTTGTTCCGTTGTGGGCGCTGCTGCCGTTGCCACTGTTTTCCGGCGGAGTGGTGCTGATCTGGATGTGGCCACCGCCAATAACCTCCACACCGATTGTTGGATCAAAGCAGCCGCCGCAGTCGAAGTCGCTGCTGGTGAGCGAGGAGATTGGCAGAGCGGTGTTACCCTGGCAGGATAAACAGCCAACGCAGGAAGCGGCGCACTCTTGCTAAAAGTTCCGGAAATGGATGAAAGTAAAATAGACCGTTAGCAGGAGTCGGTTAAGGTA
Organism: Drosophila pseudoananassae pseudoananassae; assembly: GCA_018153035.1. Taxonomy (NCBI): domain Eukaryota; kingdom Metazoa; phylum Arthropoda; class Insecta; order Diptera; family Drosophilidae; genus Drosophila; species Drosophila pseudoananassae. Next base: position 459,074 of record JAECXR010000039.1, read on the forward strand.
ACTGAAAACAGGACCGCACGCGAGGACTGCTCCGGAGAGATTAATTACGGATTCTAGGACTCACCTGCGGACTGTCCAGCGCCAAACCGAACAGGGGATTGTTGGGCACATAGCCCGTCTCTGGTTCGACAGGACCGCCGTTTGAGACATCGCACGATATGTACATAGCTCCACCCTCTTGATCTTCCAGGGAATCTGCGCAGCAAAAATAAAATAAAGCATTAAGCCCACTGGAAACCCAAAAGCCAGAGATGCTCAAAAGCAACTTATGTATCTCAGGGATACATTTGATGCCAGTGGCAACCACTGTGCAGTTTGCGAAGCTCCGCCCTCGAGGCACACCGATTCACACAACCACACGGCAGTCCGCCATTTGCTTTCCTCTCTCGCTTTCAACCCGCGTATCTATGTATCCGCGTATCTGTGAGTCTCGCTTTTGATTCACTTACCCAGAATTATGTTCAGGAGTTTGGAACTCTTATATAACAATCCCATGACATGACTCCAGTTCTGGAATGTTTGGGTTTAGCGTTCGGGGATTTGTTTCTGCTTTTTCTACGTTTCATTCTGAGGCAATAGTTTCAAACTGTAAGGCAAGGATTAGATATTAATTTAAACTTCATCGGATATTTTGTTTTTGCGTCATTAATACACCGTTAAAGTTTTAGTGTTACTGATTTATTTAGGGAATACTTTTGAGCTTGTGGAATTAGTCAAATATATATTTTTTCGGTTTATGTTTTTAAGATTGAACATTTCTGAAATAGATTATCTCTAGAAAGTATAGCTTAATAGTTTCCAAAATCTTTGCAAATCTTTCTATATATTTTTATTATAATTTATATGAAACAAGAATATTAAATATGTATATAATATAAGCCAAGAAGTATTACAACAATATTGTTAACAAATGTAATCCCAATTGCAAAAATATTTAGATCTAAAATGGACACAAAATGCTGGAAAAAAGTTGAAGAAAGAATCTGTTCCCTTAGTAAAGCTCATTGGGTTTTAAAATGTGTCAAACTATCATAACTTAACAAGGGATACAGTTTATAAAATACGGGAGTATGCTTTATCCTTCTCCCTTTTTTATATTGTCTTGAATCTTGGTTAGATATTTTCATTTTTTATTTGAGGTATCCTCGAAATTGAGTGTGATCTTGACAGTTTATCCTCAAATCCAATATTCAAATTTAAAATTGGCAGAAAATTGTTAAATTAATTTTTGAATTTTTAATTTTATTGAAGAGCTAAGATTCAGTAGTCATTTATTTAGATCATCTGAAATATCCTTTTTTCAAAGATCAAGTAGGACTTATCCAAGGTTGCAGGTTTTGAAAAAACTCATTTTTTAAAACATATAGGGAATTCCCCAAACGTTTTCGCACCTTTTAAATATATTCACAGGTATCATGATCTTATAAAGACCAACAACTATAGGGTTTTCACTTTTTTTGTAACTTTATTTAGATTATTAATACTAATATTCTTGCGCCAGAATAAGTTCGCGATCGTTGAATTTGAGTTAGATATTGATTTGGAAATGGAGCCGTTGTGCAGTTTTTGAGTTTTCGAATTGAGTGCGGAAAAAGAACGACTTTTGGCGACGAGCATAAGACGGCGACTAATTGTCAGTTTCAGCTCGAGGCACCTCGGCCCAATATATCGACTGACAGGCAGAGCGACAGCAAAGCTACAACCACAGAGGAAGAAGCGGGCCGCAAAAAAAAATACCCACTTAATTATAAACAAGCGACAAAAGGGCGCAAAAGACAACGGCAGCAATGTGGCAACAACAATCTCCCTCGCACTCACACCCAGATCCACATATAATGACACAAGTACCCGGTACTACACATGCACTCACTACCCCTGGTACTATACCCCTACCCCTATCGATACCCAATTCCCATTCCATATTCATCCACCACCACAACAACGTTGCCGTCATCGTTGTCGGCCAACCAATGCGCTCCGTCTACCGGCTTTTGCGGCGTCCTACCCTCTGTGCCCTCTCCAGTCTTGCCCGTCCTTCCTGCCCGCTCCAATCCCGACCGATCCCGCCCAGTCCAAGTCTTCGTCTGAGCCTCAGTCTCAGGCCCATTCATACGTGGCCGGCAGCAACAACTACAGGAGCAGAAAACAACCAGCAACGAACAACAGCGGCAGCAGTTTTCAGTAGTTTTTATTTGTCACCCAATATCTTTACAGCTCGACACCAGATATGTACCAAGCCAAAGGGAAAAGGACGGTTGGCACACAGGAAAAAATTCTTTTCAAATTTAAAATATAGGAAATAGAAAGAATTTGGGAATCCCTACTGATCAATTGCCTTCTTGAATTAGTAATAATTAGTATGCACTTCATTGAATACTATATAAAACATTTATTCCATTAAACTATTAAACTCCTTTTGAAGCATTTAAGGCATATTCTATTATTTTCTCTCAGTGCAGGGGTTGCCCCAGGACGGGAGCAGGGATTGGTGGTGTGGTGGTACTGGCAACCATTGATCGTCTTCGCCGGCTTTCTGCTTCCTTCGCTCCATTCTTTTGTGGTTAAATGCGACTGACTGTCCATCAGGCCAAGTCGGCAACCCCTTGGCTGCTTCTGTAACGCGTATCTGTCAGTGTGTGTATCTGCTTCTGTAAATTGTATCTTTGGGTCTCTCGGTGCTAATTCTCATTTGTAGCTCGGCCAATGACGACTGTCTATCCATCGATCGATCGATCGATCGTTGCTCTCGCCGCTGAGCAACCGACAATTGTGAATAGTTCGAATGTTATTTGATAGTTCGATTTGTGGTTGCTGCAGCAGCAACAAGAGCAGATGAAGCAGAGAGAAAAATTCAAGCCAAATGGAAAATCTTAGAGCTGTGATGAAACGACATTAAAACCGCCAGCGATAATTTGAATGGTGCAGGAACTCTCCAAATTCAGAGCATTCCCCTTCGATCTGGGAAAGTTCACACGCCCGAAAATGTATTTGCCAATTGGCAAAATCAGTTAAGTGTAAAGGCTTGCAGATATTGGCTATATCCCCATATCGGCTTACCCTATCGATGGGAATTTCAGGTCACAACAGAGCCAGCGTCGTGTGTGTTAAAATCAGAGCCAGAATCTGATCAGAGCCGAACCTGTTTTCATAACCTTTTTTTCTGTTTCGGTTACGGTGTCAGTTTCACGTCAACAACTTGGATAAGGACATGAGCCTGTCTGTGCTGCTGCCGATTGTCAGAACGGATTAGGATCCGATCCTTGGTAGCTGGCTCAATCCAGGGATATCAATAACAATTAGAATAGCTCTCTCAGGTGTACACCCTCAGGTGTCAGCTGATCAAACGGCAACAGAAACATCTCGACTCAATTACCCGCAAAGGCCAAAAAATCCTTCAGCTTGCTACAAATTAAGCCAATGAGTAAATAAATTCAACCACCCTCCGAGGACCTGTTATCACACCAGTCCATCATCCACCTCATCTTTATCTAACGCGAGGCACGTGGAAATGTTTGCTTCCAGGCTCATCGGTAGCTTCTGTTTGTTTTGCGTATTTAACTTGGCAAACAATGGCAGGACATGAGCCTGGTCTTCCCCCAATCCTTCTCTGGTTCTTAGTCCCTCGTTGCCACCATCAACCAGAGTATTTTCACTCATTTCAGAATTGCGTTTTACATATATATACGTAGGAATATATGTTTATATGTTCTGGTTGTCCAAGTCGTTTCATTTCGTTTCTTTTGCCGTTCTGCATTCAGTTGTGAATTGGCTAGGCTTCAAAAATCAATGAAATACTTTTCGGGTGGCACTGATGGGGCTTCCCCGGGTTTTGGCTGCGCTGTGCTTTTTTTACGCTGCCTGCCGCCCAAGTCATTCAACATGTTAATGCCATTCGGTCATACTAGATGCCGGTCAAAATGGTATAACGGCAGCAGTAGCCAACATTGGGGGCGAAATGAGGGAAAGAGTGGAAGACAGTCGCAGAGGAAAAACCATTTTTCGCGTAAGTGTTTTGGGTTTCTTGGAAATCACAGAATGGCACTGCTCTGAATACAAATAGTAATTTTACAAGAGGAATTAAATGTGAATGGAAACCTTTATTCCACTTTTTTGATACATACATTTTATAAAATTAATTAAATATTATAGCTTTTGAAACTAAATATATGGGTCTTATTTACCAGAATTGGTAATGATCCTTTGAGTTGCTCGATAGAATGTAGTATTCAGTCCCCAATTGATCAACAACTGACTTGCTCTATGTATAAGGTTTCTATGATATGCCATTACTTAGTCGGAATTGTAAAGTTCGGGTAGTTTTTGGGACATCTGTGAGTACAATTGCACGTTCGATACTTACGCCCCCGCCCCAAGAGGAGAGTATCGATGACCGCGTGACAGGAGCAGCAGTTGCCGGTTGACATTTGCTGGACAGGATGGAGAAGTACAAACCAAACGAACTGACCTGACAGCTGGACGAGTCGGGATCGGTACTGTCGCATAACCCATATCTTATTAAAAACCTAAGCCAGCTTATTAAATGCGCGCTGCTTACTACAAACCCCCGAAAAGAAACAGAAATGTAGCCAAGGACTCCCCCACGACAAAAGGAGAGAACTACTTGAATTACATCTGAACTTGGCCACAAAAATTGACTCTTCGTCCTGTGGACATGGGAGTACACTTGAGTGAAGCGCGCCAAATTGAATTTGTAAGACGATACTTTTCGGAGGGGCAGCCAAGAAGAGTTTCCAGAAGGGTTCCCGCCTTATCAATGGCAGCAATGTCCTGGCTGACAGAAACAAACCAATTCAGCAATACAAGCGAGCTGGTTGTTTGTTTTTTATTTGGGAATCACTTCCGTAAACAAACGCTCCGCAGAAGACCTAATTGATGATGATTTTTTCTCACAGTGACAAGGGCGAGGGCGTGGCAGGGGCGTTTTGTAGCGAAAATTATCTGCAGCGCCGGCGCCCGTCGGTCACGCTCCGTTATCTGCAATTGCATTTTGGCGAACCGCAAATGATTATCCTGTAATCCTTTGGATAAATATTAAATTTCAATTAGGCCAGTTAACATATTATTAGCTACCAATCGGCACTATCATAATCATCGCTGCAGGTCGCGTGTCCAACCAGGAGCTGATAATTATCTACCCAAAAGCGAACAACCGCAACCCTCCTTGCCTGCTCAATTTGTATCTCTCAGATACGGCTACAAAAGTGGTGACAGTCAGCGTCAAAAGATGCGACTGCAATTTTATCAGATTATGTCTGGTGGTGCAATCCCCTGGGTCTTCTCTCCCTCCCCGAATCCTCAACAGGTGAGAGGAGCTCGGTGAAACTTTGTGTGAGAATTTTTCTTTTTTTCGGCAATGCTTTCTCCGCCCTCCCCGCTGATGAATCGGGCGTATCGGGTTACTTTACCCGTTTGCCGCTGTGATTCGTCGCTCTCAATAATTCTCATGAACTGAAATTGAAACGTTCTTGGCAGGATGGCCATCATTTTTATGTGAAATGTAATTAAATGTTCATTCCACTCGAATATAAGCCATTATTTTAAAATAAATTAAAATTTGCGTAAAACATTCAATAAATTACGCATTTTTATTACTAACTTTGTATTTCAACTTCACCAACATGCCCAATACAAGCATAAAATGTAAATGTATATGATCCCATGGGGGTGGTCCGGACCCGAAAACCCCCCCGTGGATCCGCCACTGTACAAAATATAGACATAAAAATATAGTCTGGGTTTAAAATTATATCTTCTCCTATCCTAAGACGTAGTATAAATGTATAAAAAAAACAAATGTCCAATATTTATACAAAAATTTTATTTATTGAGATGAAAAACTTAGACTATAAAAAACTACCCCTTACTAACAAGAAAAGCAAATCATTTTATTGTAATAAGCAATCGATTTTCTAGATTTTGGGATCCTGGGGTGTGATTTTGGCAATCTTCAAGGACTCCTCCCAGATCTTGCGGCCCTTCTCCTCGTCGAGAGCAGCGGCATTCAAGGTAGCCTCCTTGCAGTCCATGTAGTACTTTCCAGACACATTGGCCACTTCGTCCGATGTGGCCAGGTAGATGGTGGTCTGGGCTCCAGCTTTGGTGGTCTTGAAGAAACCCTTTGTAATGGCCATCATGGGCAGATTGAGGGGGAAGGGCACATTGCGCCAAATGCCGGAATCGATCATGCCGGGGTGCAGGAAGTTCACGGTCACCTTGGTGCCCTCCAGCCGCTTGGCCAGCTCCCGGGCGAAGTAGATGTTGGCAAACTTGGACACATAGTACAAGTAGGCAGCGGGGAAGGTGCCAATTGGATTCAACTTGGCCAAATTGACGGAAGACAAACGGTATAGCTCAGATGCCACAATCACGATACGAGCTGGGGCACTCTTCTTGAGGACATCGATCAGCAAGTGGGTCAGCAGGAAGGGGCCGTAGTGGTTGGTGGCCATGGTCAGTTCAACGCCGTCCTCGCTAGTCTGTCCCCGGAAAGCCAAAGCCATGCCGGCGTTGTGGATCAGGACATCGATCTTGGGTTCTGTCTTAACGATGTCGGCGGCAAACTCGCGAACGGATTTCTGAGAGCCCAGATCCAGCTTCTTGACAATGACTTTGTTGTTGTTAGTTTCCTTAACAATTTCATCTGTTGAAATAAAAGCATTATTTTTAGATAATAACTCAAAAATTAAAGCCACTTACCCTTGACGGCATTTGCAGTCTCCAGATTCCGGCAAGCCATGATGATGCGGGCTCCACGTCCGGCCAAGTCTTTGGCCGTCTCCTTTCCAATTCCGCTGTTAGCGCCAGTGATAATAACAGTTTTTCCCTCCATTTTTGTCTGCAATCAATGTCAAAGTTCAATTAGTTAATTTTGCATTTGGGGGTCTCTTGACAATGCCTGTGGGGCGTGTCGGATTAACTTTAGAACAGTAATTAGTAAGCACTTGGTGGCGGGCAGTCACAGTAATCAGAGTTCGTCTGGAGGGTATCTTAGTTTTCAAAGCCATTAACTTGGCGCTTAATTGCCGTCCAACCTGAGATCTTTTTGTGACTCACTAACTCAGTAAGCGATCGCTTAGAATGTAATCGAGACTAGAGAGCTTCAGATGCCTGTGGGTTGTTTTGAATGCACTGACAGTAACTGTATCTCTCGGATGTGACGCACCCGCTGTTCTCATAAGGTATCTAATATAAATTGTAATTAAGTCAAATCGTCACCACAGACCAAGTTAACAAACACTACGAGTCATGAAAAGGTAGTTACGAAATATAAAGGTAGAACTTCTTCTTGCTTGATTTACACTTTTGAAACGCAGCTTTTAATGTTAATTGATACTGATTTTAATGGAAAAATATTTTAATAAGGTTTAAAATAGCTGCATTGCATATTAGAGATAGAAAATCCACATCAATAACTAGTATGTAGTTAACTGCAAATTTTACTTTCATGGGTAATTTTCCATGCTAGATTACTAAATCTCTTAAATACTTATAGAATCGCTGGTGGCTACGTATTAAAGTATGAGAACTAAATGCAGCATCAAGAACTCTAGAGCCTAAAATTAAAATCCATTATAAAGTTTTTTTTTTCAGAACAGCAATATAATTTGTATGTGAATGGCGACCCCAATTGAAGAATCTCTAAAGAATTCATAGCGGAAGTGGGAAGAAGGCCCATAAAAAGTGAGAATTGTCCGAGTCATGTCACGATTTGGGAAGCTAATTTTAGGTGGCTTGGATTCTAGGAGTGGGCTTTTTGGGAGGTGGGCTTGGGAGGTGTTTTTGTTACCTCGGTAAAGCATCGGCCCGCCGTGATGCGGAGATAGAAGCGAATGCTCATCAGGGTGGCCACAATGGCCGATACCAGAGCCATGAGGAAGATGTCGGAGACATAGTGCTCGGTTGGCAATAAACCGAAGACGAAACCCATCCTACAAATATTCCGATGTGTGTATACTACAATATGCTTACAAATATATTGGTGTCAATATGCAAATAAGATTATATAATATCGGAGACAAACCAAAGGCCAGACGCTTGTCTGAGGCCCCAAGAAACGAGTTTGGTTTGGGGTTTTAAGGTTTTTAGCTCTGTTTAGTTTCAAGAGGGTTTGTCGGTCAGTCTGCGGAGATTTTCACAATTCCAATCGTTTATCAGTGGCTGTCATGAAATCGATTTGGGGGCTGTTGTGAAAACTTACACTTTCACTTTCACACATGTGCGTAATTATGGCTTATTATTATGAAACTCTGTCCGCAGAAGAAATAGCGGAAAAAACAAAGTAAAGTTCGTTGGCAGCCAAATATGAGGAAAGGTTTAAAAAGCAAGAAAGAAAGTCTGAAATTTCATGTATAGTTTTGAGTTTCGGTTTTTTACTCCACCGTCCACGTCACAAAGATTTCTTCTGTGTGCTTTCCTTCAGGTTGAAGACTCGAAGTCGAAGACTGGGTCTGGTTACGCTTGCATGATCTACTGAAGAACCCCGATCTCTCCAACCAGCCCCGCCCAGAATGCAGTCCGAAAAGCACAAGAAATGGGAAAAACAAAAAGGCGTTTAGAACTGACCCGTTTTCGGTTTAAGATCGCTGCAGACGAGTTTTTACTAAAGACTTTTTAGTGCCCACTCACCTGTTTTGTCTGTTCTTGCTGATCTATAATTTATTGCAATTGCTGTTGGCCTGCACTTTGGACTGTCTGCGGATCGAATCGATATCGAATCGGTGAATCTGTGTAGGAATCTAGAGATCCAAAAGCTGCTACAACCTTCGCCTTGAACGACTGCTCGGAGACTGAAAACGAACTGGCTTGAATCGGAATCTGAATCTGAAGCCGAGGTTGCGGAGAATGCGCGATCGTCTCCACTTGTTTGGATCCGCGGAGCGTCTATAGTTATAGCCATGGTAACAGGTTAGCCGGCAAAGTAACTGGCTTTCTTGGCTCCGTTGTGGTCCCCTCTTCGGTGGCTCCCTACCCCTCCCCTTTTTTTGGTGGGGTCATTAACGAAGAGTAAGCTCAAAAAGAGATGTGGAGAAAAGTAGTTGGTAAGAGAAACTGTGGAGAAACTTCTAGAAAAGCCATCTAGCGGGAGCTTTAAAAAGCCACATAATATGGCTAAAATAATGGATCTAAAATTGTGTATAATGTAATGGCTAGTAATTCGTTCTTTTATAACCAGAACTTATTATTAACAGAAGTAATGGGTAAAGCTTTTGCTTTAAACATATGAAGAAAATTTTGATTTTTCTAAAATTAAATTAAATTTTGTTGTAATTTTATTTACAAAGTATCTGATTTTCCTCATTTTCGCTCCTTCCGATGGCCATAGCTCTGCCAATTTGTATCCGATCAGGAAAGAAAGCACCATTTGGTAATCAGCAAACCCAGAAGCTACTTTTCTCATTCAAAACATTGCCAAAATATCGTTTGTAAGTTTTTCGAAATTTTTACAAGGGGTACCCCCATCAAGTTTTGGGTTTTTCTCAATTCCTCACTTTTGCTCCTTCCGATGCCCATAGCTCTGCCAATTTTTATCCGATCAGGAAAGAAAGCACCATTTGGTAATCAGCAAACCCAGAACCTACTTTTCTCATTTAAAACAATGCCCAAATCTCGTTTTTTAATTTTTGAAATTTTTACAAGGGGTACCCCCATAAAAATTTGGGTTTTCTCATTTTTTCATATTTGCTCCTTCCGATGCCCATAGCTCTGCCAATTTGTATCCGATCAGGAAAAAAGCACCATTTGGTAATCAGCAAACCCAGAAGCTACTTTTCTCATTCAAAACATTGCCTAAATATCGTTTTTTAATTTTTCGAAATTTTTACAAGGGGTACCCCCATAAAGTTTTGGATTTTCCTAATTTTTTCATTTTTGCTCCTTCCGATGCCCATAGCTCTGCCAATTTGTATCCGATCAGGAAAAAAGCACCATTTGGTAATCAGCAAACCCAGAAGCTACTTTTCTCATTCAAAACATTGCCTAAATATCGTTTTTTAATTTTTCGAAATTTTTACAAGGGGTACCCCCATAAAGTTTTGGATTTTCCTCATTTTTTCATTTTTGCTCCTTCCGATGCCCATAGCTCTGCCAATTTCTATCCGATCAGGAAAGAAAGCACCATTTGGTAATCAGCAAACCCAGAAGCTACTTTTCTCATTCAAAACATTGCCTAAATATCGTTTTTTTATTTTTCGAAATTTTTACAAGGGGTACCCCCATAAAATTTTGGGTTTACCTCATTTCCTCACTTTTGCTCCTTCCGATGCCCATAGCTCTGCCAATTTGTATCCGATCAGGAAAGAAAGCACCATTTGGTAATCAGCAAACCCAGAAGCTACTTTTCTCATTCAAAACATTGCCTAAATATCGTTTTTTAATTTTTCGAAATTTTTACAAGAGGTACCCCCATAAAATTTTGGGTTTTCCTCATTTCCTCACTTTTGCTCCTTCCGATGCCCATAGCTCTGCCAATTTGTATCCGATCAGAAAAGAAAACATTGCCTAAATATCGTTTTTTAATTTTTCGAAATTTTTACAAGAGGTACCCCCATAAAATTTTGGGTTTACCTCATTTCCTCACTTTTGCTCCTTCCGATGCCCATAGCTCTGCCAATTTGTATCCGATCAGAAAAGAAAGCACCATTTGGTAATCAGCAAACCCAGAAGCTACTTTTCTTATTCAAAACATTGCCTAAATATCGTTTTTTAATTTTTGAAATTTTTACAAGGGGTACCCCCATAAAGTTTTGGATTTTCCTCATTTTCTCACTTTTGCTGCTTCCGATGCCCATAGCTCTGCCAATTTGTATCCGATCAGGAAAGAAAGCACCATTTGGTAATCAGCAAACCCAGAAGCTACTTTTCTCATTCAAAACATTGCCTAAATATCGTTTTTTAATTTTTCGAAATTTTTACAAGGGGTACCCCCATAAAATTTTGGGTTTACCTAATTTCCTCACTTTTGCTCCTTCCGATGCCCATAGCTCTGCCAATTTGTATCCGATCTGGAAAGAAAGCACCATTTGGTACTCAGCAAACCCAGAAGCTACTTTTCTCATTCAAAACATTGCCTAAATATCGTTTTTTAATTTTTCGAAATTTTTACAAGAGGTACCCCCATAAAATTTTGGGTTTTCCTCATTTCCTCACTTTTGCTCCTTCCGATGCCCATAGCTCTGCCAATTTGTATCCGATCAGAAAAGAAAGCACCATTTGGTAATCAGCAAACCCAGAAGCTACTTTTCTTATTCAAAACATTGCCTAAATATCGTTTTTTAATTTTTGAAATTTTTACAAGGGGTACCCCCATAAAGTTTTGGATTTTCCTCATTTTTTCATTTTTGCTCCTTCCGATGCCCATAGCTCTGCCAATTTGTATCCGATCAGGAAAGAAAGCACCATTTGGTAATCAGCAAACCCAGAAGCTACTTTTCTCATTCAACACATTGCCTAAATATCGTTTTTTAATTTTTCGAAATTTTTACAAGAGGTACCCCCATAAAATTTTGGGTTTTCCTCATTTCCTCACTTTTGCTCCTTCCGATGCCCATAGCTCTGCCAATTTGTATCCGATCAGGAAAGAAAGCACCATTTGGTAATCAGCAAACCCAGAAGCTACTTTTCTCATTCAAAACATTGTCTAAATATCGTTTTAAAGTTTTTCGAAATTTTTACAAGGGGTACCCCCATAAAGTTTTGGATTTTCCTCATTTTTTCATTTTTGCTCCTTCCGATGCCCATAGCTCTGCCAATTTGTATCCGATCAGGAAAGAAAGCACCATTTGGTAATCAGCAAACCCAGTAGCTACTTTTCTCATTCAAAACATTGCCTAAATATCGTTTTTTAATTTTTCGAAATTTTTACAAGGGTTACCCCCATAAAATTTTGGGTTTTCCTCATTTCCTCACTTTTTCTCCTTCCGATGCCCATAGCTCTGCCCATTTGTATCCCATCAGGAAAGAAAGCACCATTTGGTAATCAGCAAACCCAGAAGCTACTTTTCTCATTCAAAACATTGCCTAAATATCGTTTTTTAATTTTTGAAATTTTTACAAGGGGTACCCCCATAAAGTTTTGGATTTTCCTCATTTTTTCATTTTTGCTCCTTCCGATGCCCATAGCTCTGCCAATTTGTATCCGATCAGGAAAGAAAGCACCATTTGGTAATCAGCAAACCCAGAAGCTACTTTTCTCATTCAAAACATTGCCTAAATATCGTTTTTTAATTTTTCGAAATTTTTACAAGGGGTACCCCTATAAAGTTTTGGATTTTCCTCATTTCCTCACTTTTGCTGCTTCCGATGCCCATAGCTCTGCCAATTTGTATCCGATCAGGAAAGAAAGCACCATTTGGTAATCAGCAAACCCAGAAGCTACTTTTCTTATTCAAAACATTGCCTAAATATCGTTTTTTAATTTTTGAAATTTTTACAAGGGGTACCCCCATAAAGTTTTGGATTTTCCTCATTTTTTCATTTTTGCTCCTTCCGATGCCCATAGCTCTGCACATTTGTATCCGATCAGGAAAGAAAGCACCATTTGGTAATCAGCAAACCCAGAAGCTACTTTTCTCATTCAAAACATTGCCTAAATATCGTTTTTTAATTTTTCGAAATTTTTACAAGAGGTACCCCCATAAAATTTTGGGTTTTCCTCATTTCCTCACTTTTGCTCCTTCCGATGCCCATAGCTCTGCCAATTTGTATCCGATCAGGAAAGAAAGCACCATTTGGTAATCAGCAAACCCAGAAGCTACTTTTCTCATTCAAAACATTGCCTAAATATCGTTTTTAAGTTTTTCGAAATTTTTACAAGGGGTACCCCCATAAAGTTTTGGATTTTCCCCATTTTTTCATTTTTGCTCCTTCCGATGCACATAGCTCTGCCAATTTGTATCCGATCAGGAAAGAAAGCACCATTTGGTAATCAGCAAACCCAGAAGCTACTTTTCTCATTCAAAACATTGCCTAAATATAGTTTTTTAATTTTTCGAAATTTTTACAAGGGTTACCCCCATAAAATTTTGGGTTTTCCTCATTTCCTCACTTTTTCTCCTTCCGATGCCCATAGCTCTGCCAATTTGTATCCGATCAGGAAAGAAAGCACCATTTGTATGGTAATCAGCAAATCCAGAAGCTACTTTTCTCATTTAAAACAATGCCTAAATATCGTTTTTAAGTTTTTCGAAATTCTTACAAGGGGTACCCCCATAAAATTTTGGGTTTTCCTCATTTCCTCACTTTTGCTCCTTCCGATGCCCATAGCTCTGCCAATTTGTATCCGATCAGGAAAGAAAGCACCATTTGGTAATCAGCAAACCCAGAAGCTACTTTTCTCATTCAAAACAGTGCCTAAATATCGTTTTTTAATTTTTCGAAATTTTTACAAGGGTTACCCCCATAAAATTTTGGGTTTTCCTCATTTCCTCACTTTTTCTCCTTCCGATGCCCATAGCTCTGCCCATTTGTATCCGATCAGGAAAGAAAGCACCATTTGGTAATCAGCAAACCCAGAAGCTACTTTTCTCATTTAAAACAATGCCTAAATAACGTTTTAAAGTTTTTCGAAATTTTTACAAGGGGTACCCCCATAAAGTTTTGGATTTTCCTCATTTTTGCTCCTTCCGATGCCCATAGCTCTGCCAATTTGTATCCGATCAGGAAAGAAAGCACCATTTGGTAATGAGCAAACCCAGAAGCTACTTTTCTCATTCAAAACATTGCCTAAATATCGTTTTCGACATTTTTACAAGGGGTACCCCCATAAAGTCACTCACTTTTGCTGCTTAATTTTTCGAAATTTTTACAAGGGGTACCCCTATAAAGTTTTGGATTTTCCTCATTTCCTCACTTTTGCTGCTTCCGATGCCCATAGCTCTGCCAATTTGTATCCGATCAGGAAAGAAAGCACCATTTGGTAATCAGCAAACCCAGAAGCTACTTTTCTCATTCAAAACATTGCCTAAATATAGTTTTTAAGTTTTTCGAAATTTTTACAAGGGGTACCCCCATGAAGTTTTGGATTTTCCTCATTTTTTCATTTTTGCTCCTTCCGATGCCCATAGCTCTGCCAATTTGTATCCGATCAGGAAAGAAAGCACCATTTGGTAATCAGCAAACCCAGAAGCTACTTTTCTCATTTAAAACAATGCCTAAATATCGTTTTAAAGTTTTTCGACATTTTTACAAGGGGTACCCCCATAAAGTTTTGGATTTTCCTCATTTCCTCACTTTTGCTGCTTCCGATGCCCATAGCTCTGCCAATTTGTATCCGATCAGGAAAGAAAGCACCATTTGGTAATCAGCAAACCCAGAAGCTACTTTTCTCATTCAAAACATTGCCTAAATATCGTTTTTAAGTTTTTCGAAATTTTTACAAGGGGTACCCCCATAAAGTTTTGGATTTTCCCCATTTTTTCATTTTTGCTCCTTCCGATGCCTATAGCTCTGCCAATTTGTATCCGATCAGGAAAGAAAGCACCATTTGGTAATCAGCAAACCCAGAAGCTACTTTTCTCATTCAAAACATTGCCTAAATATCGTTTTTAAGTTTTTCGAAACTTTTACAAGGGGTACCCCCATGAAGTTTTGGATTTTCCTCATTTTTTCATTTTTGCTCCTTCCGATGCCCATAGCTCTGCCAATTTGTATCCGATCAGGAAAGAAAGCACCATTTCGTAATCAGCAAACCCAGAAGCTACTTTTCTCATTCAAAACAATGCCTAAATATCGTTTTTTAATTTTTCGAAATTTTTACAAGGGGTACCCCCATAAAGTTTTGGATTTTCCTCATTTCCTCACTTTTGCTGCTTCCGATGCCCATAGCTCTGCCAATTTGTATCCGATCAGGAAAGAAAGCACCATTTGGTAATCAGCAAACCCAGAAGCTAATTTTCTCATTCAAAACATTGCCTAAATATCGTTTTTAAGTTTTTCGAAATTTTTACCCCCATAAAGTTTTGGTTTTTCCCCATTTTTTCATTTTTGCTCCTTCCGATGCCCATAGCTCTGCCAATTTGTATCCGATCAGGAAAGAAAGCACCATTTGGTAATCAGCAAACCCAGAAGCTACTTTTCTCATTCAAAACATTGCCTAAATATAGTTTTTAAGTTTTTCGAAATTTTTACAAGGGGTACCCCCATGAAGTTTTGGATTTTCCTCATTTTTTCATTTTTGCTCCTTCCGATGCCCATAGCTCTGCCAATTTGTATCCGATCAGGAAAGAAAGCACCATTTGGTAATCAGCAAACCCAGAAGCTACTTTTCTCATTCAAAACATTGCCTAAATATCGTTTTTTAATTTTTCGAAATTTTTACAAGAGGTACCCCCATAAAATTTTGGGTTTTCCTCATTTCCTCACTTTTGCTCCTTCCGATGCCCATAGCTCTGCCAATTTGTATCCGATCAGGAAAGAAAGCACCATTTGGTAATCAGCAAACCCAGAAGCTACTTTTCTCATTCAAAACATTGTCTAAATATCGTTTTAAAGTTTTTCGAAATTTTTACAAGGGGTACCCCCATAAAGTTTTGGATTTTCCTCATTTTTTCATTTTTGCTCCTTCCGATGCCCATAGCTCTGCCAATTTGTATCCGATCAGGAAAGAAAGCACCATTTGGTAATCAGCAAACCCAGAAGCTACTTTTCTCATTCAAAACATTGCCTAAATATCGTTTTTTAATTTTTCGAAATTTTTACAAGAGGTACCCCCATAAAATTTTGGGTTTTCCTCATTTCCTCACTTTTGCTCCTTCCGATGCCCATAGCTCTGCCAATTTGTATCCGATCAGGAAAGAAAGCACCATTTGGTAATCAGCAAACCCAGTAGCTACTTTTCTCATTCAAAACATTGCCTAAATATCGTTTTTTAATTTTTCGAAATTTTTACAAGGGTTACCCCCATAAAATTTTGGGTTTTCCTCATTTCCTCACTTTTTCTCCTTCCGATGCCCATAGCTCTGCCCATTTGTATCCCATCAGGAAAGAAAGCACCATTTGGTAATCAGCAAACCCAGAAGCTACTTTTCTCATTCAAAACATTGCCTAAATATCGTTTTTTAATTTTTGAAATTTTTACAAGGGGTACCCCCATAAAGTTTTGGATTTTCCTCATTTTTTAATTTTTGCTCCTTCCGATGCCCATAGCTCTGCCAATTTGTATCCGATCAGGAAAGAAAGCACCATTTGGTAATCAGCAAACCCAGAAGCTACTTTTCTCATTCAAAACATTGCCTAAATATCGTTTTTTAATTTTTCGAAATTTTTACAAGGGGTACCCCTATAAAGTTTTGGATTTTCCTCATTTCCTCACTTTTGCTGCTTCCGATGCCCATAGCTCTGCCAATTTGTATCCGATCAGGAAAGAAAGCACCATTTGGTAATCAGCAAACCCAGAAGCTACTTTTCTTATTCAAAACATTGCCTAAATATCGTTTTTTAATTTTTGAAATTTTTACAAGGGGTACCCCCATAAAGTTTTGGATTTTCCTCATTTTTTCATTTTTGCTCCTTCCGATGCCCATAGCTCTGCACATTTGTATCCGATCAGGAAAGAAAGCACCATTTGGTAATCAGCAAACCCCGAAGCTACTTTTCTCATTCAAAACATTGCCTAAATATCGTTTTTTAATTTTTCGAAATTTTTACAAGAGGTACCCCCATAAAATTTTGGGTTTTCCTCATTTCCTCACTTTTGCTCCTTCCGATGCCCATAGCTCTGCCAATTTGTATCCGATCAGGAAAGAAAGCACCATTTGGTAATCAGCAAACCCAGAAGCTACTTTTCTCATTCAAAACATTGCCTAAATATCGTTTTTAAGTTTTTCGAAATTTTTACAAGGGGTACCCCCATAAAGTTTTGGATTTTCCCCATTTTTTCATTTTTGCTCCTTCCGATGCACATAGCTCTGCCAATTTGTATCCGATCAGGAAAGAAAGCACCATTTGGTAATCAGCAAACCCAGAAGCTACTTTTCTCATTCAAAACATTGCCTAAATATAGTTTTTTAATTTTTCGAAATTTTTACAAGGGTTACCCCCATAAAATTTTGGGTTTTCCTCATTTCCTCACTTTTTCTCCTTCCGATGCCCATAGCTCTGCCAATTTGTATCCGATCAGGAAAGAAAGCACCATTTGTATGGTAATCAGCAAATCCAGAAGCTACTTTTCTCATTTAAAACAATGCCTAAATATCGTTTTTAAGTTTTTCGAAATTCTTACAAGGGGTACCCCCATAAAATTTTGGGTTTTCCTCATTTCCTCACTTTTGCTCCTTCCGATGCCCATAGCTCTGCCAATTTGTATCCGATCAGGAAAGAAAGCACCATTTGGTAATCAGCAAACCCAGAAGCTACTTTTCTCATTCAAAACAGTGCCTAAATATCGTTTTTTAATTTTTCGAAATTTTTACAAGGGTTACCCCCATAAAATTTTGGGTTTTCCTCATTTCCTCACTTTTTCTCCTTCCGATGCCCATAGCTCTGCCCATTTGTATCCGATCAGGAAAGAAAGCACCATTTGGTAATCAGCAAACCCAGAAGCTACTTTTCTCATTTAAAACAATGCCTAAATAACGTTTTAAAGTTTTTCGAAATTTTTACAAGGGGTACCCCCATAAAGTTTTGGATTTTCCTCATTTTTGCTCCTTCCGATGCCCATAGCTCTGCCAATTTGTATCCGATCAGGAAAGAAAGCACCATTTGGTAATGAGCAAACCCAGAAGCTACTTTTCTCATTCAAAACATTGCCTAAATATCGTTTTTTAATTTTTCGAAATTTTTACAAGGGGTACCCCTATAAAGTTTTGGATTTTCCTCATTTCCTCACTTTTGCTGCTTCCGATGCCCATAGCTCTGCCAATTTGTATCCGATCAGGAAAGAAAGCACCATTTGGTAATCAGCAAACCCAGAAGCTACTTTTCTCATTCAAAACATTGCCTAAATATAGTTTTTAAGTTTTTCGAAATTTTTACAAGGGGTACCCCCATGAAGTTTTGGATTTTCCTCATTTTTTCATTTTTGCTCCTTCCGATGCCCATAGCTCTGCCAATTTGTATCCGATCAGGAAAAAAAGCACCATTTGGTAATCAGCAAACCCAGAAGCTACTTTTCTCATTTAAAACAATGCCTAAATATCGTTTTAAAGTTTTTCGACATTTTTACAAGGGGTACCCCCATAAAGTTTTGGATTTTCCTCATTTCCTCACTTTTGCTGCTTCCGATGCCCATAGCTCTGCCAATTTGTATCCGATCAGGAAAGAAAGCACCATTTGGTAATCAGCAAACCCAGAAGCTACTTTTCTCATTCAAAACATTGCCTAAATATCGTTTTTAAGTTTTTCGAAATTTTTACAAGGGGTACCCCCATAAAGTTTTGGATTTTCCCCATTTTTTCATTTTTGCTCCTTCCGATGCCCATAGCTCTGCCAATTTGTATCCGATCAGGAAAGAAAGCACCATTTGGTAATCAGCAAACCCAGAAGCTACTTTTCTCATTCAAAACATTGCCTAAATATCGTTTTTAAGTTTTTCGAAACTTTTACAAGGGGTACCCCCATGAAGTTTTGGATTTTCCTCATTTTTTCATTTTTGCTCCTTCCGATGCCCATAGCTCTGCCAATTTGTATCCGATCAGGAAAGAAAGCACCATTTCGTAATCAGCAAACCCAGAAGCTACTTTTCTCATTCAAAACAATGCCTAAATATCGTTTTTTAATTTTTCGAAATTTTTACAAGGGGTACCCCTATAAAGTTTTGGATTTTCCTCATTTCCTCACTTTTGCTGCTTCCGATGCCCATAGCTCTGCCAATTTGTATCCGATCAGGAAAGAAAGCACCATTTGGTAATCAGCAAACCCAGAAGCTAATTTTCTCATTCAAAACATTGCCTAAATATCGTTTTTAAGTTTTTCGAAATTTTTACCCCCATAAAGTTTTGGTTTTTCCCCATTTTTTCATTTTTGCTCCTTCCGATGCCCATAGCTCTGCCAATTTGTATCCGATCAGGAAAGAAAGCACCATTTGGTAATCAGCAAACCCAGAAGCTACTTTTCTCATTCAAAACATTGCCTAAATATAGTTTTTAAGTTTTTCGAAATTTTTACAAGGGGTACCCCCATGAAGTTTTGGATTTTCCTCATTTTTTCATTTTTGCTCCTTCCGATGCCCATAGCTCTGCCAATTTGTATCCGATCAGGAAAGAAAGCACCATTTGGTAATCAGCAAACCCAGAAGCTACTTTTCTCATTCAAAACATTGCCTAAATATCGTTTTTTAATTTTTCGAAATTTCTACAAGGGGTACAATCCCTATAAAGTTTTGGATTTTCCTCATTTCCTCACTTTTGCTGCTTCCGATGCCCATAGCTCTGCCAATTTGTATCCGATCAGGAAAGAAAGCACCATTTGGTAATCAGCAAACCCAGAAGCTACTTTTCTCATTCAAAACATTGCCTAAATATAGTTTTTAAGTTTTTCGAAATTTTTACAAGGGGTACCCCCATGAAGTTTTGGATTTTCCTCATTTTTTCATTTTTGCTCCTTCCGATTCCCATAGCTCTGCCAATTTGTATCCGATCAGGAAAGAAAGCACCATTTGGTAATCAGCAAACCCAGAACCTACTTTTCTCATTCAAAACATTGCCTAAATATCGTTTTTTAATTTTTCGAAATTTTTACAAGGGGTACCCCCATAAAGTTTTGGATTTTCCTAATTTTTTCATTTTTGCTCCTTCCGATGCCCATAGCTCTGCCAATTTGTATCCGATCAGGAAAGAAAGCACCATTTGGTAATCAGCAAACCCAGAAGCTACTTTTCTCATTCAAAACATTGCCTAAATATCGTTTTTAAGTTTTTCGAAATTTTTACAAGGGGTACCCCCATGAAGTTTTGGATTTTCCTCATTTTTTCATTTTTGCTCCTTCCGATGCCCATAGCTCTGCCAATTTGTATCCGATCAGGAAAGAAAGCACCATTTGGTAATCAGCAAACCCAGAAGCTACTTTTCTCATTCAAAACATTGCCTAAATATAGTTTTTAAGTTTTTCGAAATTTTTACAAGGGGTACCCCCATGAAGTTTTGGATTTTCCTCATTTTTTCATTTTTGCTCCTTCCGATGCCCATAGCTCTGCCAATTTGTATCCGATCAGGAAAGAAAGCACCATTTGGTAATCAGCAAACCCAGAAGCTACTTTTCTCATTTAAAACAATGCCTAAATATCGTTTTAAAGTTTTTCGACATTTTTACAAGGGGTACCCCCATGAAGTTTTGGATTTTCCTCATTTTTTCATTTTTGCTCCTTCCGATGCCCATAGCTCTGCCAATTTGTATCCGATCAGGAAAGAAAGCACCATTTCGTAATCAGCAAACCCAGAAGCTACTTTTCTCATTCAAAACAATGCCTAAATATCGTTTTTTAATTTTTCGAAATTTTTACAAGGGGTACCCCCATAAAGTTTTGGATTTTCCTCATTTCCTCACTTTTGCTGTTTCCGATGCCCATAGCTCTGCCAATTTGTATCCGATCAGGAAAGAAAGCACCATTTCGTAATCAGCAAACCCAGAAGCTACTTTTCTCATTCAAAACAATGCCTAAATATCGTTTTTTAATTTTTCGAAATTTTTACAAGGGGTACCCCCATAAAGTTTTGGATTTTCCTCATTTCCTCACTTTTGCTGTTTCCGATGCCCATAGCTCTGCCAATTTGTATCCGATCAGGAAAGAAAGCACCATTTGGTAATCAGCAAACCCAGAAGCTACTTTTCTCATTCAAAACATTGCCTAAATATCGTTTTTAAGTTTTTCGAAATTTTTACAAGGGGTACCCTCATAAAGTTTTGGATTTTCCCCATTTTTTCATTTTTGCTCCTTCCGATGCCCATAGCTCTGCCAATTTGTATCCGATCAGGAAAGAAAGCACCATTTGGTAATCAGCAAACCCAGAAGCTACTTTTCTCATTCAAAACAATGCCTAAATATCGTTTTTTAATTTTTCGAAATTTTTACAAGGGGTACCCCCATGAAGTTTTGGATTTTCCTCATTTTTTCATTTTTGCTCCTTCCGATGCCCATAGCTCTGCCAATTTGTATCCGATCAGGAAAGAAAGCACCATTTGGTAATCAGCAAACCCAGAAGCTACTTTTCTCATTTAAAACAATGCCTAAATATCGTTTTAAAGTTTTTCGACATTTTTACAAGGGGTACCCCCATAAAGTTTTGGATTTTCCTCATTTTTTTCATTTTTGCTCCTTCCGATGCCCATAGCTCTGCCAATTTGTATCCGATCAGGAAAGAAAGCACCATTTCGTAATCAGCAAACCCAGAAGCTACTTTTCTCATTCAAAACATTGCCTTAATATCGTTTTTAAGTTTTTCGAAATTTTTACAAGGGGTACCCCCATGAAGTTTTGGATTTTCCTCATTTTTTCATTTTTGCTCCTTCCGATGCCCATAGCTCTGCCAATTTGTATCCGATCAGGAAAGAAAGCACCATTTCGTAATCAGCAAACCCAGAAGCTACTTTTCTCATTCAAAACAATGCCTAAATATCGTTTTTTAATTTTTCGAAATTTTTACAAGGGGTACCCCCATAAAGTTTTGGATTTTCCTCATTTCCTCACTTTTGCTGCTTCCGATGCCCATAGCTCTGCCAATTTGTATCCGATCAGGAAAGAAAGCACCATTTGGTAATCAGCAAACCCAGAAGCTACTTTTCTCATTCAAAACAATGCCTAAATATCGTTTTTTAATTTTTCGAAATTTTTACAAGGGGTACCCCCATGAAGTTTTGGATTTTCCTCATTTTTTCATTTTTGCTCCTTCCGATGCCCATAGCTCTGCCAATTTGTATCCGATCAGGAAAGAAAGCACCATTTGGTAATCAGCAAACCCAGAAACTACTTTTCTCATTTAAAACAATGCCTAAATATCGTTTTAAAGTTTTTCGACATTTTTACAAGGGGTACCCCCATAAAGTTTTGGATTTTCCTCATTTTTTCATTTTTGCTCCTTCCGATGCCCATAGCTCTGCCAATTTGTATCCGATCAGGAAAGAAAGCACCATTTCGTAATCAGCAAACCCAGAAGCTACTTTTCTCATTCAAAACATTGCCTAAATATCGTTTTTAAGTTTTTCGAAATTTTTACAAGGGGTACCCCCATGAAGTTTTGGATTTTCCTCATTTTTTCATTTTTGCTCCTTCCGATGCCCATAGCTCTGCCAATTTGTATCCGATCAGGAAAGAAAGCACCATTTCGTAATCAGCAAACCCAGAAGCTACTTTTCTCATTCAAAACAATGCCTAAATATCGTTTTTTAATTTTTCGAAATTTTTACAAGGGGTACCCCCATAAAGTTTTGGATTTTCCTCATTTCCTCACTTTTGCTGCTTCCGATGCCCATAGCTCTGCCAATTTGTATCCGATCAGGAAAGAAAGCACCATTTGGTAATCAGCAAACCCAGAAGCTACTTTTCTCATTCAAAACATTGCCTAAATATCGTTTTTAAGTTTTTCGAAATTTTTACAAGGGGTACCCCCATAAAGTTTTGGATTTTCCCCATTTTTTCATTTTTGCTCCTTCCGATGCCCATAGCTCTGCCAATTTGTATCCGATCAGGAAAGAAAGCACCATTTGGTAATCAGCAAACCCAGAAGCTACTTTTCTCATTCAAAACATTGCCTAAATATCGTTTTTAAGTTTTTCGAAATTTTTACAAGGGGTACCCCCATGAAGTTTTGGATTTTCCTCATTTTTTCATTTTTGCTCCTTCCGATGCCCATAGCTCTGCCAATTTGTATCCGATCAGGAAAGAAAGCACCATTTCGTAATCAGCAAACCCAGAAGCTACTTTTCTCATTCAAAACAATGCCTAAATATCGTTTTTTAATTTTTCGAAATTTTTACAAGGGGTACCCCCATAAAGTTTTGGATTTTCCTCATTTCCTCACTTTTGCTGCTTCCGATGCCCATAGCTCTGCCAATTTGTATCCGATCAGGAAAGAAAGCACCATTTGGTAATCAGCAAACCCAGAAGCTAATTTTCTCATTCAAAACATTGCCTAAATATCGTTTTTAAGTTTTTCGAAATTTTTACAAGGGGTACCCCCATAAAGTTTTGGATTTTCCCCATTTTTCCATTTTTGCTCCTTCCGATGCCCATAGCTCTGCCAATTTGTATCCGATCAGGAAAGAAAGCACCATTTGGTAATCAGCAAACCCAGAAGCTACTTTTCTCATTCAAAACATTGCCTAAATATCGTTTTTAAGTTTTTCGAAATTTTTACAAGGGGTACCCCCATAAAGTTTTGGATTTTCCCCATTTTTTCATTTTTGCTCCTTCCGATGCCCATAGCTCTGCCAATTTGTATCCGATCAGGAAAGAAAGCACCATTTGGTAATCAGCAAACCCAGAAGCTACTTTTCTCATTCAAAACATTGCCTAAATATCGTTTTTAAGTTTTTCGAAATTTTTACAAGGGGTACCCCCATGAAGTTTTGGATTTTCCTCATTTTTTCATTTTTGCTCCTTCCGATGCCCATAGCTCTGCCAATTTGTATCCGATCAGGAAAGAAAGCACCATTTGGTAATCAGCAAACCCAGAAGCTACTTTTCTCATTCAAAACAATGCCTAAATATCGTTTTTTAATTTTTCGAAATTTTTACAAGGGGTACCCCCATAAAGTTTTGGATTTTCCTCATTTCCTCACTTTTGCTGCTTCCGATGCCCATAGCTCTGCCAATTTGTATCCGATCAGGAAAGAAAGCACCATTTGGTAATCAGCAAACCCAGAAGCTACTTTTCTCATTCAAAACATTGCCTAAATATCGTTTTTAAGTTTTTCGAAATTTTTACAAGGGGTACCCCCATAAAGTTTTGGATTTTCCTCATTTCCTCACTTTTGCTGCTTCCGATGCCCATAGCTCTGCCAATTTGTATCCGATCAGGAAAGAAAGCACCATTTGGTAATCAGCAAACCCAGAAGCTAATTTTCTCATTCAAAACATTGCCTAAATATCGTTTTTAAGTTTTTCGAAATTTTTACAAGGGGTACCCCCATAAAGTTTTGGATTTTCCCCATTTTTCCATTTTTGCTCCTTCCGATGCCCATAGCTCTGCCAATTTGTATCCGATCAGGAAAGAAAGCACCATTTGGTAATCAGCAAACCCAGAAGCTACTTTTCTCATTCAAAACATTGCCTAAATATCGTTTTTAAGTTTTTCGAAATTTTTACAAGGGGTACCCCCATAAAGTTTTGGATTTTCCCCATTTTTTCATTTTTGCTCCTTCCGATGCCCATAGCTCTGCCAATTTGTATCCGATCAGGAAAGAAAGCACCATTTGGTAATCAGCAAACCCAGAAGCTACTTTTCTCATTCAAAACATTGCCTAAATAGCGTTTTTAAGTTTTTCGAAATTTTTACAAGGGGTACCCCCATGAAGTTTTGGATTTTCCTCATTTTTTCATTTTTGCTCCTTCCGATGCCCATAGCTCTGCCAATTTGTATCCGACCAGGAAATAAAGTACCGTTTGGTAATCAGCAAACCCAGAAGCTAATTTTCTCATTCAAAACATTGCCTAAATATCGTTTTTAAGTTTTTCGAAATTTTTACAAGGGGTACCCCCATGAAGTTTTGGATTTTCCTCATTTTTTCATTTTTGCTCCTTCCGATGCCCATAGCTCTGCCAATTTGTATCCGATCAGGAAAGAAAGCACCATTTCGTAATCAGCAAACCCAGAAGCTACTTTTCTCATTCAAAACAATGCCTAAATATCGTTTTTTAATTTTTCGAAATTTTTACAAGGGGTACCCCCATAAAGTTTTGGATTTTCCTCATTTCCTCACTTTTGCTAATTTTGCTAAGCAAATCCAGAAGCTACTTTTCTCATTTAAAACAATGCCTAAATATCGTTTTTAAGTTTTTCGAAATTTTTACAAGGGGTACCCCCATAAAGTTTTGGATTTTCCTAATTTTTTCATTTTTGCTCCTTCCGATGCCCATAGCTCTGCCAATTTGTATCCGATCAGGAAAGAAAGCACCATTTGGTAATCAGCAAACCCAGAAGCTACTTTTCTCATTCAAAACATTGCCTAAATATCGTTTTTAAGTTTTTCGAAATTTTTACAAGGGGTACCCCCATAAAGTTTTGGATTTTCCCCATTTTTTCATTTTTGCTCCTTCCGATGCCCATAGCTCTGCCAATTTGTATCCGATCAGGAAAGAAAGCACCATTTGGTAATCAGCAAACCCAGAAGCTACTTTTCTCATTCAAAACATTGCCTAAATATCGTTTTTAAGTTTTTCGAAATTTTTACAAGGGGTACCCCCATAAAGTTTTGGATTTTCCCCATTTTTTCATTTTTGCTCCTTCCGATGCCCATAGCTCTGCCAATTTGTATCCGATCAGGAAAGAAAGCACCATTTCGTAATCAGCAAACCCAGAAGCTACTTTTCTCATTCAAAACAATGCCTAAATATCGTTTTTAAGTTTTTCGAAATTTTTACAAGGGGTACCCCCATAAAGTTTTGGATTTTCCCCATTTTTCCATTTTTGCTCCTTCCGATGCCCATAGCTCTGCCAATTTGTATCCGATCAGGAAAGAAAGCACCATTTGGTAATCAGCAAATCCAGAAGCTACTTTTCTCATTTAAAACAATGCCTAAATATCGTTTTTAAGTTTTTCGAAATTTTTACAAGGGGAACCCCCATTAAGTTTTGGATTTTCCTAATTTTTTCATTTTTGCTCCTTCCGATGCCCATAGCTCTGCCAATTTGTATCCGATCAGGAAAGAAAGCACCATTTGGTAATCAGCAAACCCAGAAGCTACTTTTCTCATTCAAAACATTGCCTAAATATCGTTTTTAAGTTTTTCGAAATTTTTACAAGGGGTACCCCCATAAAGTTTTGGATTTTCCTCATTTCCTCACTTTTGCTGCTTCCGATGCCCATAGCTCTGCCAATTTGTATCCGATCAGGAAAGAAAGCACCATTTGGTAATCAGCAAACCCAGAAGCTACTTTTCTCATTCAAAACATTGCCTAAATATCGTTTTTAAGTTTTTCGAAATTTTTACAAGGGGTACCCCCATAAAGTTTTGGATTTTCCCCATTTTTTCATTTTTGCTCCTTCCGATGCCCATAGCTCTGCCAATTTGTATCCGATCAGGAAAGAAAGCACCATTTGGTAATCAGCAAACCCAGAAGCTACTTTTCTCATTCAAAACATTGCCTAAATATCGTTTTTAAGTTTTTCGAAATTTTTACAAGGGGTACCCCCATAAAGTTTTGGATTTTCCCCATTTTTTCATTTTTGCTCCTTCCGATGCCCATAGCTCTGCCAATTTGTATCCGATCAGGAAAGAAAGCACCATTTGGTAATCAGCAAACCCAGAAGCTACTTCTCTCATTCAAAACATTGCCTAAATATCGTTTTTAAGTTTTTCGAAATTTTTACAAGGGGTACCCCCATAAAGTTTTGGATTTTCCCCATTTTTTCATTTTTGCTCCTTCCGATGCCCATAGCTCTGCCAATTTGTATCCGATCAGGAAAGAAAGCACCATTTGGTAATCAGCAAACCCAGAAGCTACTTTTCTCATTCAAAACAATGCCTAAATATCGTTTTTTAATTTTTCGAAATTTTTACAAGGGGTACCCCCATAAAGTTTTGGATTTTCCTCATTTCCTCACTTTTGCTGCTTCCGATGCCCATAGCTCTGCCAATTTGTATCCGATCAGGAAAGAAAGCACCATTTGGTAATCAGCAAACCCAGAAGCTAATTTTCTCATTCAAAACATTGCCTAAATATCGTTTTTAAGTTTTTCGAAATTTTTACAACGGGTACCCCCATAAAGTTTTGGATTTTCCCCATTTTTCCATTTTTGCTCCTTCCGATGCCCATAGCTCTGCCAATTTGTATCCGATCAGGAAAGAAAGCACCATTTCGTAATCAGCAAACCCAGAAGCTACTTTTCTCATTCAAAACAATGCCTAAATATCGTTTTTTAATTTTTCGAAATTTTTACAAGGGGTACCCCCATAAAGTTTTGGATTTTCCTCATTTCCTCACTTTTGCTGCTTCCGATGCCCATAGCTCTGCCAATTTGTATCCGATCAGGAAAGAAAGCACCATTTCGTAATCAGCAAACCCAGAAGCTACTTTTCTCATTCAAAACAATGCCTAAATATCGTTTTTTAATTTTTCGAAATTTTTACAAGGGGTACCCCCATAAAGTTTTGGATTTTCCTCATTTCCTCACTTTTGCTGCTTCCGATGCCCATAGCTCTGCCAATTTGTATCCGATCAGGAAAGAAAGCACCATTTGGTAATCAGCAAACCCAGAAGCTAATTTTCTCATTCAAAACATTGCCTAAATATCGTTTTTAAGTTTTTCGAAATTTTTACAAGGGGTACCCCCATAAAGTTTTGGATTTTCCCCATTTTTCCATTTTTGCTCCTTCCGATGCCCATAGCTCTGCCAATTTGTATCCGATCAGGAAAGAAAGCACCATTTGGTAATCAGCAAACCCAGAAGCTACTTTTCTCATTCAAAACATTGCCTAAATATCGTTTTTAAGTTTTTCGAAATTTTTACAAGGGGTACCCCCATGAAGTTTTGGATTTTCCTCATTTTTTCATTTTTGCTCCTTCCGATGCCCATAGCTCTGCCAATTTGTATCCGATCAGGAAAGAAAGCACCATTTCGTAATCAGCAAACCCAGAAGCTACTTTTCTCATTCAAAACAATGCCTAAATATCGTTTTTTAATTTTTCGAAATTTTTACAAGGGGTACCCCCATAAAGTTTTGGATTTTCCTCATTTCCTCACTTTTGCTGCTTCCGATGCCCATAGCTCTGCCAATTTGTATCCGATCAGGAAAGAAAGCACCATTTGGTAATCAGCAAACCCAGAAGCTAATTTTCTCATTCAAAACATTGCCTAAATATCGTTTTTAAGTTTTTCGAAATTTTTACAAGGGGTACCCCCATAAAGTTTTGGATTTTCCCCATTTTTCCATTTTTGCTCCTTCCGATGCCCATAGCTCTGCCAATTTGTATCCGATCAGGAAAGAAAGCACCATTTGGTAATCAGCAAATCCAGAAGCTACTTTTCTCATTTAAAACAATGCCTAAATATCGTTTTTAAGTTTTTCGAAATTTTTACAAGGGGTACCCCCATAAAGTTTTGGATTTTCCTAATTTTTTCATTTTTGCTCCTTCCGATGCCCATAGCTCTGCCAATTTGTATCCGATCAGGAAAGAAAGCACCATTTGGTAATCAGCAAACCCAGAAGCTACTTTTCTCATTCAAAACATTGCCTAAATATCGTTTTTAAGTTTTTCGAAATTTTTACAAGGGGTACCCCCATAAAGTTTTGGATTTTCCCCATTTTTTCATTTTTGCTCCTTCCGATGCCCATAGCTCTGCCAATTTGTATCCGATCAGGAAAGAAAGCACCATTTGGTAATCAGCAAACCCAGAAGCTACTTTTCTCATTCAAAACATTGCCTAAATATCGTTTTTAAGTTTTTCGAAATTTTTACAAGGGGTACCCCCATGAAGTTTTGGATTTTCCTCATTTTTTCATTTTTGCTCCTTCCGATGCCCATAGCTCTGCCAATTTGTATCCGATCAGGAAAGAAAGCACCATTTGGTAATCAGCAAACCCAGAAGCTAATTTTCTCATTCAAAACATTGCCTAAATATCGTTTTTAAGTTTTTCGAAATTTTTACAAGGGGTACCCCCATGAAGTTTTGGATTTTCCTCATTTTTTCATTTTTGCTCCTTCCGATGCCCATAGCTCTGCCAATTTGTATCCGATCAGGAAAGAAAGCACCATTTCGTAATCAGCAAACCCAGAAGCTACTTTTCTCATTCAAAACAATGCCTAAATATCGTTTTTTAATTTTTCGAAATTTTTACAAGGGGTACCCCCATAAAGTTTTGGATTTTCCTCATTTCCTCACTTTTGCTGCTTCCGATGCCCATAGCTCTGCCAATTTGTATCCGATCAGGAAAGAAAGCACCATTTGGTAATCAGCAAACCCAGAAGCTAATTTTCTCATTCAAAACATTGCCTAAATATCGTTTTTAAGTTTTTCGAAATTTTTACAAGGGGTACCCCCATAAAGTTTTGGATTTTCCCCATTTTTCCATTTTTGCTCCTTCCGATGCCCATAGCTCTGCCAATTTGTATCCGATCACGAAAGAAAGCACCATTTGGTAATCAGCAAATCCAGAAGCTACTTTTCTCATTTAAAACAATGCCTAAATATCGTTTTTAAGTTTTTCGAAATTTTTACAAGGGGTACCCCCATAAAGTTTTGGATTTTCCTAATTTTTTCATTTTTGCTCCTTCCGATGCCCATAGCTCTGCCAATTTGTATCCGATCAGGAAAGAAAGCACCATTTGGTAATCAGCAAACCCAGAAGCTACTTTTCTCATTCAAAACATTGCCTAAATATCGTTTTTAAGTTTTTCGAAATTTTTACAAGGGGTACCCCCATAAAGTTTTGGATTTTCCCCATTTTTTCATTTTTGCTCCTTCCGATGCCCATAGCTCTGCCAATTTGTATCCGATCAGGAAAGAAAGAACCATTTGGTAATCAGCAAACCCAGAAGCTACTTTTCTCATTCAAAACATTGCCTAAATATCGTGTTTAAGTTTTTCGAAATTTTTACAAGGGGTACCCCCATGAAGTTTTGGATTTTCCTCATTTTTTCATTTTTGCTCCTTCCGATGCCCATAGCTCTGCCAATTTGTATCCGATCAGGAAAGAAAGCACCATTTCGTAATCAGCAAACCCAGAAGCTACTTTTCTCATTCAAAACAATGCCTAAATATCGTTTTTAAGTTTTTCGAAATTTTTACAAGGGGTACCCCAATAAAGTTTTGGATTTTCCCCATTTTTCCATTTTTGCTCCTTCCGATGCCCATAGCTCTGCCAATTTGTATCCGATCAGGAAAGAAAGCACCATTTGGTAATCAGCAAATCCAGAAGCTACTTTTCTCATTTAAAACAATGCCTAAATATCGTTTTTAAGTTTTTCGAAATTTTTACAAGGGGAACCCCCATTAAGTTTTGGATTTTCCTAATTTTTTCATTTTTGCTCCTTCCGATGCCCATAGCTCTGCCAATTTGTATCCGATCAGGAAAGAAAGCACCATTTGGTAATCAGCAAACCCAGAAGCTACTTTTCTCATTCAAAACATTGCCTAAATATCGTTTTTAAGTTTTTCGAAATTTTTACAAGGGGTACCCCCATAAAGTTTTGGATTTTCCTCATTTCCTCACTTTTGCTGCTTCCGATGCCCATAGCTCTGCCAATTTGTATCCGATCAGGAAAGAAAGCACCATTTGGTAATCAGCAAACCCAGAAGCTACTTTTCTCATTCAAAACATTGCCTAAATATCGTTTTTAAGTTTTTCGAAATTTTTACAAGGGGTACCCCCATAAAGTTTTGGATTTTCCCCATTTTTTCATTTTTGCTCCTTCCGATGCCCATAGCTCTGCCAATTTGTATCCGATCAGGAAAGAAAGCACCATTTGGTAATCAGCAAACCCAGAAGCTACTTCTCTCATTCAAAACATTGCCTAAATATCGTTTTTAAGTTTTTCGAAATTTTTACAAGGGGTACCCCCATAAAGTTTTGGATTTTCCCCATTTTTTCATTTTTGCTCCTTCCGATGCCCATAGCTCTGCCAATTTGTATCCGATCAGGAAAGAAAGCACCATTTGGTAATCAGCAAACCCAGAAGCTACTTTTCTCATTCAAAACATTGCCTAAATATCGTTTTTTAATTTTTCGAAATTTTTACAAGGGGTACCCCCATAAAGTTTTGGATTTTCCTCATTTCCTCACTTTTGCTGCTTCCGATGCCCATAGCTCTGCCAATTTGTATCCGATCAGGAAAGAAAGCACCATTTGGTAATCAGCAAACCCAGAAGCTACTTTTCTCATTCAAAACATTGCCTAAATATCGTTTTAAAGTTTTTCGAAATTTTTACAAGGGGTACCCCCATAAAGTTTTGGATTTTCCCCATTTTTTCATTTTTGCTCCTTCCGATGCCCATAGCTCTGCCAATTTGTATCCGATCAGGAAAGAAAGCACCATTTGGTAATCAGCAAACCCAGAAGCTACTTTTCCCATTCAAAACATTGCCTAAATATCGTTTTTTAATTTTTCGAAATTTTTACAAGGGGTACCCCCATAAAGTTTTGGATTTTCCTCATTTCCTCACTTTTGCTGCTTCCGATGCCCATAGCTCTGCCAATTTGTATCCGATCAGGAAAGAAAGCACCATTTGGTAATCAGCAAACCCAGAAGCTAATTTTCTCATTCAAAACATTGCCTAAATATCGTTTTTAAGTTTTTCGAAATTTTTACAACGGGTACCCCCATAAAGTTTTGGATTTTCCCCATTTTTCCATTTTTGCTCCTTCCGATGCCCATAGCTCTGCCAATTTGTATCCGATCAGGAAAGAAAGCACCATTTGGTAATCAGCAAATCCAGAAGCTACTTTTCTCATTTAAAACAATGCCTAAATATCGTTTTTAAGTTTTTCGAAATTTTTACAAGGGGTACCCCCATAAAGTTTTGGATTTTCCTAATTTTTTCATTTTTGCTCCTTCCGATGCCCATAGCTCTGCCAATTTGTATCCGATCAGGAAAGAAAGCACCATTTGGTAATCAGCAAACCCAGAAGCTACTTTTCTCATTCAAAACATTGCCTAAATATCGTTTTTAAGTTTTTCGAAATTTTTACAAGGGGTACCCCCATAAAGTTTTGGATTTTCCTCATTTCCTCACTTTTGCTGCTTCCGATGCCCATAGCTCTGCCAATTTGTATCCGATCAGGAAAGAAAGCACCATTTGGTAATCAGCAAACCCAGAAGCTACTTTTCTCATTCAAAACATTGCCTAAATATCGTTTTTAAGTTTTTCGAAATTTTTACAAGGGGTACCCCCATAAAGTTTTGGATTTTCCCCATTTTTTCATTTTTGCTCCTTCCGATGCCCATAGCTCTGCCAATTTGTATCCGATCAGGAAAGAAAGCACCATTTGGTAATCAGCAAACCCAGAAGCTACTTTTCTCATTCAAAACATTGCCTAAATATCGTTTTAAAGTTTTTCGAAATTTTTACAAGGGGTACCCCCATAAAGTTTTGGATTTTCCCCATTTTTTCATTTTTGCTCCTTCCGATGCCCATAGCTCTGCCAATTTGTATCCGATCAGGAAAGAAAGCACCATTTGGTAATCAGCAAACCCAGAAGCTACTTCTCTCATTCAAAACATTGCCTAAATATCGTTTTTAAGTTTTTCGAAATTTTTACAAGGGGTACCCCCATAAAGTTTTGGATTTTCCCCATTTTTTCATTTTTGCTCCTTCCGATGCCCATAGCTCTGCCAATTTGTATCCGATCAGGAAAGAAAGCACCATTTGGTAATCAGCAAACCCAGAAGCTACTTTTCTCATTCAGAACAATGCCTAAATATCGTTTTTTAATTTTTCGAAATTTTTACAAGGGGTACCCCCATAAAGTTTTGGATTTTCCTCATTTCCTCACTTTTGCTGCTTCCGATGCCCATAGCTCTGCCAATTTGTATCCGATCAGGAAAGAAAGCACCATTTGGTAATCAGCAAACCCAGAAGCTACTTTTCTCATTCAAAACATTGCCTAAATATCGTTTTAAAGTTTTTCGAAATTTTTACAAGGGGTACCCCCATAAAGTTTTGGATTTTCCCCATTTTTTCATTTTTGCTCCTTCCGATGCCCATAGCTCTGCCAATTTGTATCCGATCAGGAAAGAAAGCACCATTTGGTAATCAGCAAACCCAGAAGCTACTTTTCCCATTCAAAACATTGCCTAAATATCGTTTTTTAATTTTTCGAAATTTTTACAAGGGGTACCCCCATAAAGTTTTGGATTTTCCTCATTTCCTCACTTTTGCTGCTTCCGATGCCCATAGCTCTGCCAATTTGTATCCGATCAGGAAAGAAAGCACCATTTGGTAATCAGCAAACCCAGAAGCTAATTTTCTCATTCAAAACATTGCCTAAATATCGTTTTTAAGTTTTTCGAAATTTTTACAACGGGTACCCCCATAAAGTTTTGGATTTTCCCCATTTTTCCATTTTTGCTCCTTCCGATGCCCATAGCTCTGCCAATTTGTATCCGATCAGGAAAGAAAGCACCATTTGGTAATCAGCAAATCCAGAAGCTACTTTTCTCATTTAAAACAATGCCTAAATATCGTTTTTAAGTTTTTCGAAATTTTTACAAGGGGTACCCCCATAAAGTTTTGGATTTTCCTAATTTTTTCATTTTTGCTCCTTCCGATGCCCATAGCTCTGCCAATTTGTATCCGATCAGGAAAGAAAGCACCATTTGGTAATCAGCAAACCCAGAAGCTACTTTTCTCATTCAAAACATTGCCTAAATATCGTTTTTTAATTTTTCGAAATTTTTGCAAGCGGTACCCCCATAAAATTTTGGGTTTTCCTCATTTCCTCACTTTTGCTCCTTCCGATGCCCATAGCTCTGCCAATTTGTATCCGATCAGGAAAGAAAGCATCATTTGGTAATCAGCAAATCCAGAATCTACTTTTCTCATTCAAAACATTGCCTAACTATCGTTTTTAAGTTTTTCGAAATTTTTACAAGGGGTGCCCCCATAAAATTTTGGGTTTTCCTCATTTTTTCATTTTTGCTCCTTCCGATGCCCGTAACTCTGCCAATTTGTATCCGATCAGGAAAGAAAGCACCATTTGGTGCTAGAAGCTACTTTTCTTCTTCAAAACAATGCCTAACTATCGTTTTTAAGTTTTTCGAAATTTTTACAAGGGGTACCCCCATAAAATTTTGGGTTTTCCTCATTTCCTCACTTTTTCTCCTTCCGATGCCCATAGCTCTGCCAATTTGTATCCGATCAGGAAAGAAAGCACCATTTGGTAATCAGCAAACCCAGAACCTACTTTTCTCATTCAAAACATTGCCTAAATATCGTTTTTTAATTTTTCGAAATTTTTACCTCATAAAATTTTGGGTTTTCCTCATTTCCTCACTTTTGCTCCTTCCGATGCCCATAACTCTGCCAATTTGTATCCGATCTGGAAAGAAAGCACCATTTGGTAATCAGCAAACCTAGAAGCTATTTTTATCATTCAAAACATTGCCTAAATATCGTTTTTTAATTTTTCGAAATTTTTACAAGGGGTACCCCCATAAAATTTTGGGTTTTCCTCATTTCCTCACTTTTGCTCCTTCCGATGCCCATAGCTCTGCCAATTTGTATCCGATCAGGAAAGAAAGCACCATTTGGTAATCAGCAAACCCAGAAGCTACTTTTCTCATTTAAAACAATGCCTAAATATCGGTTTTTAATTTTTGAAATTTTTACAAGGGGTACCCCCATAAAGTTTTGGATTTTCCTCATTTTTTCATTTTTGCTCCTTCCGATGCCCATAGCTCTGCCAATTTGTATCCGATCAGGAAAGAAAGCACCATTTGGTAATCAGCAAACCCAGAAGCTACTTTTCTTATTCAAAACATTGCCTAAATATCGTTTTTTAATTTTTGAAATTTGTACAAGGGGTACCCCCATAAAGTTTTGGATTTTCCTCATTTTTTCATTTTTGCTCCTTCCGATGCCTATAGCTCTGCCAATTTGTATCCGATCTGGAAAGAAAGCACCATTTGGTAATCAGCAAACCCAGAAGCTACTTTTCTCATTCAGAACATTGCCTAAATATCGTTTTTTAATTTTTCGAAGTTTTTACAAGGGGTACCCCCATAAAATTTTGGGTTTTCCTCATTTCCTCACTTTTGCTCCTTCCAATGCCCATAGCTCTGCCAATTTGTATCCGATCAGGAAAGAAAGCACCATTTGGTAATCAGCAAACCCAGAACCTACTTTTCTCATAGGGTTCCCATAAAATTTTGGGTTTTCCTCATTTCCTCACTTTTGCTCCTTCCGATGCCCATAACTCTGCCAATTTGTATCCGATCTGGAAAGAAAGCACCATTTGGTAATCAGCAAACCCAGAAGCTATTTTTATCATTCAAAACATTGCCTAAATATCGTTTTTTAATTTTTCGAAATTTTTACAAGGGGTACCCCCATAAAGTTTTGGATTTTCCTCATTTCCTCACTTTTGCTCCTTCCGATGCCCATAGCTCTGCCAATTTGTATCCGATCAGGAAAGAAAGCACCATTTGGTAATCAGCAAACCCAGAAGCTACTTTTCTCATTCAAAACATTGCCTAAATATCGTTTTTTAATTTTTCGAAATTTTTACAAGGGGTACCCCCATAAAATTTTGGGTTTTCCTCATTTCCTCAATTTTGCTCCTTCCGATGCCCATAGCTCTGCCAATTTGTATCCGATCAGGAAAGAAAGCACCATTTGGTAATCAGCAAACCCAGAAGCTACTTTTCTCATTTAAAACATTGCCTAAACATCGTTTTTTAATTTTTCTGAAATTTTTACAAGGGGTACCCCCATAAAGTTTTGGATTTTCCTCATTTTTTCGTTTTTGCTCCTTCCGATGCCTATAGCTCTGCCAATTTGTATCCGATCTGGAAAGAAAGCACCATTTGGTAATCAGCAAACCCAGAAGCTACTTTTCTCATTCAAAACATTGCCTAAATATCGTTTTTTAATTTTTCGAAATTTTTACAAGGGGTCTCCCTATAAAGTTTTGGATTTTCCTCATTTCCTCACTTTTGCTCCTTCCGATGCCCATAGCTCTGCCAATTTGTATCCGATCAGGAAAGAAAGCACCATTTGGTAATCAGCAAACCCAGAAGCTATTTTTCTCATTCAAAACATTGCTTAAATATCGTTTTTTAATTTTTCGAAATTTTTACAAGGGGAACCCCCATAAAATGTTGGGTTTTCCTCATTTCCTCACTTTTGCTCCTTCCGATGCCCATAGCTCTGCCAATTTGTATCCGATTAGGAAAGAAAACACCATTTGGTAATCAGCAAACCCAGAAGCTACTTTTCTCATTTAAATCAATGCCTAAATATCGGTTTTTAATTTTTGAAATTTTTACAAGGGGTACCCCCATAAAGTTTTGGATTTTCCTCATTTTTTCATTTTTGCTCCTTCCGATGCCCATAGCTCTGGCAATTTGTATCCGATCAGGAAAGAAAGCACCATTTGGTAATCAGCAAACCCAGAAGCTATTTTTATCATTCAAAACATTGCCTAAATATCGTTTTTTAATTTTTCGAAATTTTTACAAGGGGTACCCCCATAAAGTTTTGGATTTTCCTCATTTCCTCACTTTTGCTCCTTCCGATGCCCATAGCTCTGCCAATTTGTATCCGATCAGGAAAGAAAGCACCATTTGGTAATCAGCAAACACAGAAGCTACTTTTCTCATTCAAAACATTGCCTAAATATCGTTTTTTAATTTTTCGAAATTTTTACAAGGGGTACCCCCATAAAATTTTGGGTTTTCCTCATTTCCTCACTTTTGCTCCTTCCGATGCCCATAGCTCTGCCAATTTGTATCCGATCAGGAAAGAAAGCACCATTTGGTAATCAGCAAACCCAGAAGCTACTTTTATTAGTTAAAACAATGCCTAAATATCGTTTTTTAATTTTTGAAATTTTTACAAGGGGTACCCCAATAAAGTTTTGGATTTTCCTCATTTTTTCATTTTTGCTCCTTCCGATGCCTATAGCTCTGCCAATTTGTATCCGATCTGGAAAGAAAGCACCATTTGGTAATCAGCAAACCCAGAAGCTACTTTTCTTATTCAAAACATTGCCTAAACATCGTTTTTTAATTTTTGAAATTTTTACAAGGGGTACCCCCATAAAGTTTTGGATTTTCCTCATTTTTTCGTTTTTGCTCCTTCCGATGCCTATAGCTCTGCCAATTTGTATCCGATCTGGAAAGAAAGCACCATTTGGTAATCAGCAAACCCAGAAGCTACTTTTCTTATTCAAAACATTGCCTAAACATCGTTTTTTAATTTTTGAAATTTTTACAAGGGGTACCCCCATAAAGTTTTGGATTTTCCTCATTTTTTCGTTTTTGCTCCTTCCGATGCCTATAGCTCTGCCAATTTGTATCCGATCTGGAAAGAAAGCATCATTTGGTAATCAGCAAACACAGAAGCTACTTTTCTCATTCAAAACATTGCCTAAATATCGTTTTTTAATTTTTGATATTTTTACAAGGGGTACCCCCATAAAATTTTGGGTTTTCCTCATTTCCTCACTTTTGCTCCTTCCGATGCCCATAGCTCTGCCAATTTTTATCCGATCAGGAAAGAAAGCACCATTTGGTAATCAGCAAACCCAGAAGCTACTTTTCTCATTCAAAACATTGCCTAAATATCGTTTTTGAATTTTTCGAAATTTTTACAAGGGGTACCCCCATAAAATTTTGGGTTTTCCTCATTTCCTCAATTTTGCTCCTTCCGATGCCCATAGCTCTGCCAATTTTTATCCGATCAGGAAAGAAAGCACCATTTGGTAATAAGCAAACCCAGAAGCTACTTTTCTCATTTAAAACAATGCCTTAATATTGTTTTTTAATTTTTGAAATTTTTACAATTTTAAAATTTTGGGTTTTCCTCATTTCCTCACTTTTGCTCCTTCCGATGCCCATAGCTCTGCCAATTTGTATCCGATCAGGAAAGAAAGCACCATTTGGTAATCAGCAAACCCAAAAGCTACTTTTCTCATTTAAAACATTGCCTAAATATCGTTTTTTAATTTTTCGAAATTTTTACAAGAGGTACCCCCATAAAATTTTGGGTTTTCCTCATTTCCTCACTTTTGCTCCTTCCGATGCCCATAGCTCTGCCAATTTGTATCCGATCAGGAAAGAAAGCACCATTTGGTAATCAGCAAACCCAGAAGCTACTTTTCTCATTTAAAACATTGCCTAAATATCGTTTTTTAATTTTTCGAAATTTTTACAAGAGGTACCCCCATAAAATTTTGGGTTTTCCTCATTTCCTCACTTTTGCTCCTTCCGATGCCCATAGCTCTGCCAATTTTTATCCGATCAAGAAAGAAAGCACCATTTGGTAATAAGCAAACCCAGAAGTTACTTTTCTCATTTAAAACAATGCCTTAATATTGTTTTTTAATTTTTGAAATTTTTTTAATTTTAAAATTTTGGGTTTTCCTCATTTCCTCACTTTTGCTCCTTCCGATGCCCATAGCTCTGCCAATTTGTATCCGATCAGGAAAGAAAGCACCATTTGGTAATCAGCAAACCCAGAAGCTACTTTTCTCATTCAAAACATTGCCTAAATATCGTTTTTTAATTTTTCGAAATTTTTACAAGGGGTACCCCCATAAAGTTTTGGCTTTTCCTCATTTTTTCATTTTTGCTCCTTCCGATGCCCATAGCTCTGCCAATTTGTATCCGATCAGGAAAGAAAGCACCATTTGGTAATCAGCAAACCCAGAAGCTACTTTTCTTATTCAAAACATTGCCTTAACATCGTTTTTTAATTTTTGAAATTTTTACAAGGGGTACCCCCATAAAGTTTTGGATTTTCCTCATTTTTTCGTTTTTGCTCCTTCCGATGCCTATAGCTCTGCCAATTTGTATCCGATCTGGAAAGAAAGCACCATTTGGTAATCAGCAAACCCAGAAGCTACTTTTCTCATTTAAAACAATGCCTAAATATCGTTTTTTAATTTTTGATATTTTTACAAGGGGTACCCCCATAAAATTTTGGGTTTTCCTCATTTCCTCACTTTTGCTCCTTCCGATGCCCATAGCTCTGCCAATTTTTATCCGATCAGGAAAGAAAGCACCATTTGGTAATAAGCAAACCCAGAAGCTACTTTTCTCATTTAAAACAATGCCTTAATATTGTTTTTTAATTTTTGAAATTTTTACAATTTTAAAATTTTGGGTTTTCCTCATTTCCTCACTTTTGCTCCTTCCGATGCCCATAGCTCTGCCAATTTGTATCCGATCAGGAAAGAAAGCACCATTTGGTAATCAGCAAACCCAGAAGCTACTTTTCTCATTTAAAACAATGCCTAAATATCGTTTTTTAATTTTTGATATTTTTACAAGGGGTACCCCCATAAAATTTTGGGTTTTCCTCATTTCCTCACTTTTGCTCCTTCCGATGCCCATAGCTCTGCCAATTTTTATCCGATCAGGAAAGAAAGCACCATTTGGTAATCAGCAAACCCAGAAGCTACTTTTCTCATTCAAAACAATGCCTAAATATCGTTTTTAAGTTTTTCGAAATTTTTACAAGGGGTACCCCCATAAACTTTTGCGTTTTCCTCATTTCCTCACTTTTGCTCCTTCCGATGCCCATAACTCTGCCAATTTGTATCCGATCAGGAAAGAAAGCACCATTTGGTAATCAGCAAACCCAGAAGCTACTTTTCTCATTCAAAACATTGCCTAAACATCGTTTTTTAATTTTTCGAAATTTTTGCAAGGGGTACCCCCATAAAATTTTGGGTTTTCCTCATTTCCTCACTTTTGCTCCTTCCGATGCCCATAGCTCTGCCAATTTGTATCCGATCAGGAAAGAAAGCACCATTTGGTAATCAGCAAACCCAGAAGCTACTTTTCTCATTCAAAACATTGCCTAAATATCGTTTTTTAATTTTTCGAAATTTTTACAAGGGGTACCCCCATAAAATTTTGGGTTTTCCTCACTTTTGCTCCTTCCGATGCCCATAGCTCTGCCAATTTGTATCCGATCAGGAAAGAAAGCACCATTTGGTAATCAGCAAACCCAGAAGCTACTTTTCTCATTCAAAACAATGCCTAAGTATCGTTTTTTAATTTTTCGAAATTTTTACAAGGGGTACCCTCATAAAATTTTGGGTTTTCCTCATTTCCTCACTTTTGCTCCTTCCGATGCCCATAGCTCTGCCAATTTGTATCCGATCAGGAAAGAAAGCACCATTTGGTAATCAGCAATTCCAGAAGCTACTTTTCTCATTCAAAACAATGCCTAAATATCGTTTTTTAATTTTTCGAAATTTTTACAAGGGGTACCCCCATAAAATTTTGGGTTTACCTCATTTCCTCACTTTTGCTCCTTCCGATGCCCATAGCTCTGCCAATTTGTATCCGATCAGGAAAGAAAGCACCATTTGGTAATCAGCAAACCCAGAAGCTACTTTTCTCATTCAAAATATTGCCTAAATATCGTTTTTTAATTTTTCGAAATTTTTACAAGGGGTACCCCCATAAAATTTTGGGTTTTCCTCATTTCCTCACTTTTGCTCCTTCCGATGCCCATAGCTCTGCCAATTTGTATCCGATCAGGAAAGAAAGCACCATTTGGTAATCAGCAAACCCAGAAGCTACTTTTCTCATTCAAAACAATGCCTAAGTATCGTTTTTTAATTTTTCGAAATTTTTACAAGGGGTACCCCCATAAAATTTTGGGTTTACCTCATTTCCTCACTTTTGCTCCTTCCGATGCCCATAGCTCTGCCAATTTTTATCCGATCAGGAAAGAAAGCACCATTTGGTAATCAGCAAACCCAGAAGCTACTTTTCTCATTCAAAACAATGCCTAAATATCGTTTTTAAGTTTTTCGAAATTTTTACAAGGGGTACCCCCATAAACTTTTGCGTTTTCCTCATTTCCTCACTTTTGCTCCTTCCGATGCCCATAGCTCTGCCAATTTCTATCCGATCAGGAAAGAAAGCACCATTTGGTAATCAGCAAACCCAGAAGCTACTTTTCTCATTCAAAACAACGCCTAAATATCGTTTTTTAATTTTTCGAAATTTTTGCATGGGGTACCCCCATAAAATTTTGGGTTTTCCTCATTTCCTCACTTTTGCTCCTTCCGATGCCCATAGCTCTGCCAATTTGTATCCGATCAGGAAAGAAAGCACCATTTGGTAATCAGCAAACCCAGAAGCTACTTTTCTCATTCAAAACAATGCCTAAATATCGTTTTTTAATTTTTCGAAATTTTTACAAGGGGTACCCTCATAAAATTTTGGGTTTTCCTCATTTCCTCACTTTTGCTCCTTCCGATGCCCATACCTTTGCCAATTTGTATCCGATCAGGAAAGAAAGCACCATTTGGTAATCAGCAAACCCAGAAGCTACTTTTCTCATTCAAAACAATGCCTAAATATCGTTTTTTAATTTTTCGAAATTTTTACAAGGGGTACCCCCATAAACTTTTGCGTTTTCCTCATTTCCTCACTTTTGCTCCTTCCGATGCCCATAACTCTGCCAATTTGTATCCGATCAGGAAAGAAAGCACCATTTGGTAATCAGCAAACCCAGAAGCTACTTTTCTCATTCAAAACATTGCCTAAATATCGTTTTTTAATTTTTCGAAATTTTTGCAAGGGGTACCCCCATAAAATTTTGGGTTTTCCTCATTTCCTCACTTTTGCTCCTTCCGATGCCCATAGCTCTGCCAATTTGTATCCGATCAGGAAAGAAAGCACCATTTGGTAATCAGCAAACCCAGAAGCTACTTTTCTCATTCAAAACAATGCCTAAGTATCGTTTTTTAATTTTTCGAAATTTTTACAAGGGGTACCCTCATAAAATTTTGGGTTTTCCTCATTTCCTCACTTTTGCTCCTTCCGATGCCCATACCTTTGCCAATTTGTATCCGATCAGGAAAGAAAGCACCATTTGGTAATCAGCAAACCCAGAAGCTACCTTTCTCATTCA
The DNA here is from genome assembly GCA_018153035.1 of Drosophila pseudoananassae pseudoananassae. Taxonomy (NCBI): domain Eukaryota; kingdom Metazoa; phylum Arthropoda; class Insecta; order Diptera; family Drosophilidae; genus Drosophila; species Drosophila pseudoananassae. Next base: position 500,780 of record JAECXR010000039.1, read on the forward strand.
AAACATTGCCTAAATATCGTTTTTAAGTTTTTCGAAATTTTTACAAGGGGTACCCCCATAAAATTTTGGGTTTTCCTCATTTCCTCACTTTTGCTCCTTCCGATGCCCATAGCTCTGCCAATTTGTATCCGATCAGGAAAGAAAGCACCATTTGGTAATCAGCAAACCCAGAAGCTACTTTTCTCATTCAAAACAATGCCTAAGTATCGTTTTTTAATTTTTCGAAATTTTTACAAGGGGTACCCTCATAAAATTTTGGGTTTTCCTCATTACCTCACTTTTGCTCCTTCCGATGCCCATACCTTTGCCAATTTGTATCCGATCAGGAAAGAAAGCACCATTTGGTAATCAGCAAACCCAGAAGCTACTTTTCTCATTCAAAACATTGCCTAAATATCGTTTTTAAGTTTTTCGAAATTTTTACAAGGGGTACCCCCATAAAATTTTGGGTTTTCCTCATTTCCTCACTTTTGCTCCTTCCGATGCCCATAACTCTGCCAATTTGTATCCGATCAGGAAAGAAAGCACCATTTGGTAATCAGCAAACCCAGAAGCTACTTTTCTCATTCAAAACAATGCCTAAATATCGTTTTTTAATTTTTCGAAATTTTTACAAGGGGTCCCCCATAAAATTTTGGGTTTTCCTCATTTCCTCACTTTTTCTCCTTCCGATGCCCATAACTCTGCCAATTTGTATCCGATCAGGAAAGAAAGCACAATTTGGTAATCAGCAAACCCAGAAGCTACTTTTCTCATTCAAAACAATGCCTAAATATCGTTTTTTAATTTTTCGAAATTTTTACAAGGGGTACCCCCATAAAATTTTGGGTTTTCCTCATTTCCTCACTTTTGCTCCTTCCGATGCCCATAACTCTGCCAATTTGTATCCGATCAGGAAAGAAAGCACCATTTGGTAATCAGCAAACCCAGAAGCTACTTTTCTCATTCAAAACATTGCCTAAATATCGTTTTTTAATTTTTCGAAATTTTTGCAAGGGGTACCCCCATAAAATTTTGGGTTTTCCTCATTTCCTCACTTTTGCTCCTTCCGATGCCCATAGCTCTGCCAATTTGTATCCGATCAGGAAAGAAAGCACCATTTGGTAATCAGCAAACCCAGAAGCTACTTTTCTCATTCAAAACATTGCCTAAATATCGTTTTTTAATTTTTCGAAATTTTTGCAAGGGGTCCCCTCATAAAATTTTGGGTTTACCTCATTTCCTCACTTTTGCTCCTTCCGATGCCCATAGCTCTGCCAATTTGTATCCGATCAGGAAAGAAAGCACCATTTGGTAATCAGCAAACCCAGAAGCTACTTTTCTCATTCAAAACATTGCCTAAATATCGTTTTTTAATTTTTCGAAATTTTTACAAGGGGTACCCCCATAAAATTTTGGGTTTACCTCATTTCCTCACTTTTGCTCCTTCCGATGCCCATAGCTCTGCCAATTTGTATCCGATCAGGAAAGAAAGCACCATTTGGTAATCAGCAAACCCAGAAGCTACTTTTCTCATTCAAAACAATGCCTAAATATCGTTTTTAAGTTTTTCGAAATTTTTACAAGGGGTACCCCCATAAACTTTTGCGTTTTCCTCATTTCCTCACTTTTGCTCCTTCCGATGCCCATAGCTCTGCCAATTTCTATCCGATCAGGAAAGAAAGCACCATTTGGTAATCAGCAAACCCAGAAGCTACTTTTCTCATTCAAAACAATGCCTAAATATCGTTTTTTAATTTTTCGAAATTTTTACAAGGGGTACCCCCATAAACTTTTGCGTTTTCCTCATTTCCTCACTTTTGCTCCTTCCGATGCCCATAACTCTGCCAATTTGTATCCGATCAGGAAAGAAAGCACCATTTGGTAATCAGCAAACCCAGAAGCTACTTTTCTCATTCAAAACATTGCCTAAATATCGTTTTTTAATTTTTCGAAATTTTTGCAAGGGGTACCCCCATAAAATTTTGGGTTTTCCTCATTTCCTCACTTTTGCTCCTTCCGATGCCCATAGCTCTGCCAATTTGTATCCGATCAGGAAAGAAAGCACCATTTGGTAATCAGCAAACCCAGAAGCTACTTTTCTCATTCAAAACAATGCCTAAATATCGTTTTTTAATTTTTCGAAATTTTTACAAGGGGTACCCTCATAAAATTTTGGGTTTTCCTCATTTCCTCACTTTTGCTCCTTCCGATGCCCATACCTTTGCCAATTTGTATCCGATCAGGAAAGAAAGCACCATTTGGTAATCAGCAAACCCAGAAGCTACTTTTCTCATTCAAAACAATGCCTAAATATCGTTTTTTAATTTTTCGAAATTTTTACAAGGGGTACCCCCATAAACTTTTGCGTTTTCCTCATTTCCTCACTTTTGCTCCTTCCGATGCCCATAACTCTGCCAATTTGTATCCGATCAGGAAAGAAAGCACCATTTGGTAATCAGCAAACCCAGAAGCTACTTTTCTCATTCAAAACATTGCCTAAATATCGTTTTTTAATTTTTCGAAATTTTTGCAAGGGGTACCCCCATAAAATTTTGGGTTTTCCTCATTTCCTCACTTTTGCTCCTTCCGATGCCCATAGCTCTGCCAATTTGTATCCGATCAGGAAAGAAAGCACCATTTGGTAATCAGCAAACCCAGAAGCTACTTTTCTCATTCAAAACAATGCCTAAGTATCGTTTTTTAATTTTTCGAAATTTTTACAAGGGGTACCCTCATAAAATTTTGGGTTTTCCTCATTTCCTCACTTTTGCTTCTTCCGATGCCCATACCTTTGCCAATTTGTATCCGATCAGGAAAGAAAGCACCATTTGGTAATCAGCAAACCCAGAAGCTACTTTTCTCATTCAAAACATTGCCTAAATATCGTTTTTAAGTTTTTCGAAATTTTTACAAGGGGTACCCCCATAAAATTTTGGGTTTTCCTCATTTCCTCACTTTTGCTCCTTCCGATGCCCATAACTCTGCCAATTTGTATCCGATCAGGAAAGAAAGCACCATTTGGTAATCAGCAAACCCAGAAGCTACTTTTCTCATTCAAAACATTGCCTAAATATCGTTTTTTAATTTTTCGAAATTTTTACAAGGGGTACCCCCATAAAATTTTGGGTTTACCTCATTTCCTCACTTTTGCTCCTTCCGATGCCCATAACTCTGCCAATTTGTATCCGATCAGGAAAGAAAGCACAATTTGGTAATCAGCAAACCCAGAAGCTACTTTTCTCATTCAAAACAATGCCTAAATATCGTTTTTTAATTTTTCGAAATTTTTACAAGGGGTACCCCCATAAAATTTTGGGTTTTCCTCATTTCCTCACTTTTGCTCCTTCCGATGCCCATAGCTCTGCCAATTTGTATCCGATCAGGAAAGAAAGCACCATTTGGTAATCAGCAAACCCAGAAGCTACTTTTCTCATTCAAAACATTGCCTAAATATCGTTTTTTAATTTTTCGAAATTTTTGCAAGGGGTACCCCCATAAAATTTTGGGTTTTCCTCATTTCCTCACTTTTGCTCCTTCCGATGCCCATAGCTCTGCCAATTTGTATCCGATCAGGAAAGAAAGCACCATTTGGTAATCAGCAAACCCAGAAGCTACTTTTCTCATTCAAAACAATGCCTAAATATCGTTTTTTAATTTTTCGAAATTTTTTCAAGGGGTACCCTCATAAAATTTTGGGTTTTCCTCATTTCCTCACTTTTGCTCCTTCCGATGCCCATACCTTTGCCAATTTGTATCCGATCAGGAAAGAAAGCACCATTTGGTAATCAGCAAACCCAGAAGCTACTTTTCTCATTCAAAACAATGCCTAAATATCGTTTTTTAATTTTTCGAAATTTTTGCAAGGGGTACCCCCATAAAATTTTGGGTTTTCCTCATTTCCTCACTTTTGCTCCTTCCGATGCCCATAGCTCTGCCAATTTGTATCCGATCAGGAAAGAAAGCACCATTTGGTAATCAGCAAACCCAGAAGCTACTTTTCTCATTCAAAACATTGCCTAAATATCGTTTTTTAATTTTTCGAAATTTTTGCAAGGGGTCCCCCCATAAAATTTTGGGTTTTCCTCATTTCCTCACTTTTGCTCCTTCCGATGCCCATAGCTCTGCCAATTTGTATCCGATCAGGAAAGAAAGCACCATTTGGTAATCAGCAAACCCAGAAGCTACTTTTCTCATTCAAAACATTGCCTAAATATCGTTTTTTAATTTTTCGAAATTTTTGCAAGGGGTCCCCCATAAAATTTTGGGTTTTCCTCATTTCCTCACTTTTGCTCCTTCCGATGCCCATAGCTCTGCCAATTTGTATCCGATCAGGAAAGAAAGCACCATTTGGTAATCAGCAAACCCAGAAGCTACTTTTCTCATTCAAAACATTGCCTAAATATCGTTTTTTAATTTTTTGAAATTTTTGCAAGGGGTACCCCCATAAAATTTTTGGTTTTCCTCATTTCCTCACTTTTGCTCCTTCGGATGCCCATAGCTCTGCCAATTTGTATCCGATCAGGAAAGAAAGCACCATTTGGTAATCAGCAAACCCAGAAGCTACTTTTCTCATTCAAAACAATGCCTAAATATCGTTTTTTAATTTTTCGAAATTTTTACAAGGGGTACCCTCATAAAATTTTGGGTTTTCCTCATTTCCTCACTTTTGCTCCTTCCGATGCCCATACCTTTGCCAATTTGTATCCGATCAGGAAAGAAAGCACCATTTGGTAATCAGCAAACCCAGAAGCTACTTTTCTCATTCAAAACAATGCCTAAATATCGTTTTTTAATTTTTTGAAATTTTTGCAAGGGGTACCCCCATAAAATTTTTGGTTTTCCTCATTTCCTCACTTTTGCTCCTTCGGATGCCCATAGCTCTGCCAATTTGTATCCGATCAGGAAAGAAAGCACCATTTGGTAATCAGCAAACCCAGAAGCTACTTTTCTCATTCAAAACAATGCCTAAGTATCGTTTTTTAATTTTTCGAAATTTTTACAAGGGGTACCCTCATAAAATTTTGGGTTTTCCTCATTTCCTCACTTTTGCTCCTTCCGATGCCCATACCTTTGCCAATTTGTATCCGATCAGGAAAGAAAGCACCATTTGGTAATCAGCAAACCCAGAAGCTACTTTTCTCATTCAAAACATTGCCTCACTATCGTTTTTAAGTTTTTCGAAATTTTTACAAGGGGTACCCCCATAAAATTTTGGGTTTTCCTCATTTCCTCACTTTTGCTCCTTCCGATGCCCATAACTCTGCCAATTTGTATCCGATCAGGAAAGAAAGCACCATTTGGTAATCAGCAAACCCAGAAGCTACTTTTCTCATTCAAAACAATGCCTAAATATCGTTTTTTAATTTTTCGAAATTTTTACAAGGGGTACCCCCATAAAATTTTGGGTTTTCCTCATTTCCTCACTTTTGCTCCTTCCGATGCCCATAACTCTGCCAATTTGTATCCGATCAGGAAAGAAAGCACCATTTGGTAATCAGCAAACCCAGAAGCTACTTTTCTCATTCAAAACAATGCCTAAATATCGTTTTTTAATTTTTCGAAACTTTTACAAGGGGTACCCCCATAAAATTTTGGGTTTTCCTCATTTCCTCACTTTTGTTCCTTCCGATGCCCATAACTCTGCCAATTTGTATCCGATCAGGAAAGAAAGCACCATTTGGTAATCAGCAAACCCAGAAGCTACTTTTCTCATTCAAAACATTGCCTAAATATCGTTTTTTAATTTTTCGAAATTTTTGCAAGGGGTCCCCCCATAAAATTTTGGGTTTTCCTCATTTTCTCACTTTTGCTCCTTCCGATGCCCATAGCTCTGCCAATTTGTTTCCGATCAGGAAAGAAAGCACCATTTGGTAATCAGCAAACCCAGAAGCTACTTTTCTCATTCAAAACATTGCCTAAATATCGTTTTTTAATTTTTCGAAATTTTTACAAGAGGTACCCCCATAAAATTTTGGGTTTTCCTCATTTCCTCACTTTTGCTCCTTCCGATGCCCATAGTTCTGCCAATTTGTATCCGATCAGGAAAGAAAGCACCATTTGGTAATCAGCAAACCCAGAAGCTACTTTTCTCATTCAAAACAATGCCTAAATATCGTTTTTAAGTTTTTCGAAATTTTTACAAGGGGTACCCCCATAAACTTTTGCGTTTTCCTCATTTCCTCACTTTTGCTCCTTCCGATGCCCATAACTCTGCCAATTTCTATCCGATCAGGAAAGAAAGCACCATTTGGTAATCAGCAAACCCAGAAGCTACTTTTCTCATTCAAAACAATGCCTAAATATCGTTTTTTAATTTTTCGAAATTTTTACAAGGGGTACCCCCATAAAATTTTGGGTTTTCCTCATTTCCTCACTTTTGCTCCTTCCGATGCCCATAGCTCTGCCAATTTGTATCCGATCAGGAAAGAAAGCACCATTTGGTAATCAGCAAACCCAGAAGCTACTTTTCTCATTCAAAACATTGCCTAAATATCGTTTTTTAATTTTTCGAAATTTTTGCAAGGGGTACCCCCATAAAATTTTGGGTTTTCCTCATTTCCTCACTTTTGCTCCTTCCGATGCCCATAGCTCTGCCAATTTGTATCCGATCAGGAAAGAAAGCACCATTTGGTAATCAGCAAACCCAGAAGCTACTTTTCTCATTCAAAACAATGCCTAAGTATCGTTTTTTAATTTTTCGAAATTTTTACAAGGGGTACCCTCATAAAATTTTGGGTTTTCCTCATTTACTCACTTTTGCTCCTTCCGATGCCCATACCTTTGCCAATTTGTATCCGATCAGGAAAGAAAGCACCATTTGGTAATCAGCAAACCCAGAAGCTACTTTTCTCATTCAAAACAATGCCTAAATATCGTTTTTTAATTTTTCGAAATTTTTACAAGGGGTACCCCCATAAAATTTTGGGTTTTCCTCATTTCCTCACTTTTGCTCCTTCCGGTGCCCATAGCTCTGCCAATTTGTATCCGATCAGGAAAGAAAGCACCATTTGGTAATCAGCAAACCCAGAAGCTACTTTTCTCATTCAAAACATTGCCTAAATATCGTTTTTTAATTTTTCGAAATTTTTGCAAGGGGTACCCCCATAAAATTTTGGGTTTTCCTCATTTCCTCACTTTTGCTCCTTCCGATGCCCATACCTTTGCCAATTTGTATCCGATCAGGAAAGAAAGCACCATTTGGTAATCAGCAAACCCAGAAGCTACTTTTCTCATTCAAAACAATGCCTAAATATCGTTTTTTTATTTTTCGAAATTTTTACAAGGGGTACCCCCATAAAATTTTGGGTTTTCCTCATTTCCTCACTTTTGCTCCTTCCGATGCCCATAGCTCTGCCAATTTGTATCCGATCAGGAAAGAAAGCACCATTTGGTAATCAGCAAACCCAGAAGCTACTTTTCTCATTCAAAACAATGCCTAAGTATCGTTTTTTAATTTTTCGAAATTTTTACAAGGGGTACCCTCATAAAATTTTGGGTTTTCCTCATTTCCTCACTTTTGCTCCTTCCGATGCCCATACCTTTGCCAATTTGTATCCGATCAGGAAAGAAAGCACCATTTGGTAATCAGCAAACCCAGAAGCTACTTTTCTCATTCAAAACAATGCCTAAATATCGTTTTTTAATTTTTCGAAATTTTTACAAGGGGTACCCCCATAAAATTTTGGGTTTTCCTCATTTCCTCACTTTTGCTCCTTCCGATGCCCATAGCTCTGCCAATTTGTATCCGATCAGGAAAGAAAGCACCATTTGGTAATCAGCAAACCCAGAAGCTACTTTTCTCATTCAAAACAATGCCTAAATATCGTTTTTTAATTTTTCGAAATTTTTACAAGGGGTACCCCCATAAAATTTTGGGTTTTCCTCATTTCCTCACTTTTGCTCCTTCCGATGCCCATAGCTCTGCCAATTTGTATCCGATCAGGAAAGAAAGCACCATTTGGTAATCAGCAAACCCAGAAGCTACTTTTCTCATTCAAAACATTGCCTAAATATCGTTTTTAAATTTTTCGAAATTTTTGCAAGGGGTACCCTCATAAAATTTTGGGTTTTCCTCATTTCCTCACTTTTGCTCCTTCCGATGCCCATACCTTTGCCAATTTGTATCCGATCAGGAAAGAAAGCACCATTTGGTAATCAGCAAACCCAGAAGCTACTTTTCTCATTCAAAACAATGCCTAAATATCGTTTTTTAATTTTTCGAAATTTTTACAAGGGGTACCCCCATAAAATTTTGGGTTTTCCTCATTTCCTCACTTTTGCTCCTTCCGATGCCCATAGCTCTGCCAATTTGTATCCGATCAGGAAAGAAAGCACCATTTGGTAATCAGCAAACCCAGAAGCTACTTTTCTCATTCAAAACATTGCCTAAATATCGTTTTTTAATTTTTCGAAATTTTTGCAAGGGGTACCCCCATAAAATTTTGGGTTTTCCTCATTTCCTCAATTTTGCTCCTTCCGATGCCCATAGCTCTGCCAATTTGTATCCGATCAGGAAAGAAAGCACCATTTGGTAATCAGCAAACCCAGAAGCTACTTTTCTCATTCAAAACAATGCCTAAGTATCGTTTTTTAATTTTTCGAAATTTTTACAAGGGGTACCCCCATAAAATTTTGGGTTTTCCTCATTTCCTCACTTTTGCTCCTTCCGATGCCCATAGCTCTGCCAATTTGTATCCGATCAGGAAAGAAAGCACCATTTGGTAATCAGCAAACCCAGAAGCTACTTTTCTCATTCAAAACATTGCCTAAATATCGTTTTTTAATTTTTCGAAATTTTTACAAGGGGTACCCCCATAAAATTTTGGGTTTACCTCATTTCCTCACTTTTGCTCCTTCCGATGACCATAGGTCTGCCATTTTGTATCCGATCAGGAAAGAAAGCACCATTTGGTAATCAGCAAACCCAGAAGCTACTTTTCTCATTCAAAACAATGCCTAAATATCGTTTTTAAGTTTTTCGAAATTTTTACGAGGGGTACCCCCATAAACTTTTGCGTTTTCCTCATTTCCTCACTTTTGCTCCTTCCGATGCCCATAGCTCTGCCAATTTCTATCCGATCAGGAAAGAAAGCACCATTTGGTAATCAGCAAACCCAGAAGCTACTTTTCTCATTCAAAACAATGCCTAAATATCGTTTTTTAATTTTTCGAAATTTTTACAAGGGGTACCCCCATAAACTTTTGCGTTTTCTTCATTTCCTCACTTTTGCTCCTTCCGATGCCCATAACTCTGCCAATTTGTATCCGATCAGGAAAAAAAGCACCATTTGGTAATCAGCAAACCCAGAAGCTACTTTTCTCATTCAAAACAATGCCTAAGTATCGTTTTTTAATTTTTCGAAATTTTTACAATTAAACCCATAGTAAAACCCATAAAATTTTGGGTTTACCTCATTTCCTCACTTTTGCTCCTTCCGATGCCCATAGCTCTGCCAATTTGTATCCGATCAGGAAAGAAAGCACCATTTGGTAATCAGCAAACCCAGAAGCTACTTTTCTCATTCAAAACATTGCCTAAGTATCGTTTTTTAATTTTTCGAAATTTTTACAAGGGGTACCCCCATAAAATTTTGGGTTTTCCTCATTTCCTCACTTTTGCTCCTTCCGATGCCCATAGCTCTGCCAATTTGTATCCGATCAGGAAAGAAAGCACCATTTGGTAATCAGCAAACCCAGAAGCTACTTTTCTCATTCAAAACATTGCCTAAGTATCGTTTTTTAATTTTTCGAAATTTTTGCAAGGGGTACCCCCATAAAATTTTGGGTTTTCCTCATTTCCTCACTTTTGCTCCTTCCGATGCCCATAGCTCTGCCAATTTGTATCCGATCAGGAAAGAAAGCACCATTTGGTAATCAGCAAACCCAGAAGCTACTTTTCTCATTCAAAACAATGCCTAAGTATCGTTTTTTTAATTTTTCGAAATTTTTACAAGGGGTACCCCCATAAAATTTTGGGTTTTCCTCATTTCCTCACTTTTGCTCCTTCCGATGCCCATAGCTCTGCCAATTTGTATCCGATCAGGAAAGAAAGCACCATTTGGTAATCAGCAAACCCAGAAGCTACTTTTCTCATTCAAAACATTGCCTAAATATCGTTTTTTAATTTTTCGAAGTTTTTACAAGGGGTACCCCCATAAAATTTTGGGTTTACCTCATTTCCTCACTTTTGCTCCTTCCGATGCCCATAGCTCTGCCAATTTGTATCCGATCAGGAAAGAAAGCACCATTTGGTAATCAGCAAACCCAGAAGCTACTTTTCTCATTCAAAACATTGCCTAAATATCGTTTTTTAATTTTTCGAAATTTTTACAAGGGGTACCCCCATAAAATTTTGGGTTTTCCTCATTTCCTCACTTGTTCCTTCCGATGCCCATAGCTCTGCCAATTTGTATCCGATCAGGAAAGAAAGCACCATTTGGTAATCAGCAAACCCAGAAGCTACTTTTCTCATTCAAAACAATGCCTAAATATCGTTTTTTAATTTTTCGAAATTTTTACAAGGGGTACCCCCATAAAATTTTGGGTTTTCCTCATTTCCTCACTTTTGCTCCTTCCGATGCCCATAACTCTGTCAATTTGTATCCGATCAGGAAAGAAAGCACCATTTGGTAATCAGCAAACCCAGAAGCTACTTTTCTCATTCAAAACATTGCCTAAATATCGTTTTTTAATTTTTCGAAATTTTTGCAAGGGGTCCCCCCATAAAATTTTGGGTTTTCCTCATTTCCTCACTTTTGCTCCTTCCGATGCCCATACCTTTGCCAATTTGTATCCGATCAGGAAAGAAAGCACCATTTGGTAATCAGCAAACCCAGAAGCTACTTTTCTCATTCAAAACAATGCCTAAGTATCGTTTTTTAATTTTTCGAAATTTTTACAAGAGGTACCCCCATAAAATTTTGGGTTTACCTCATTTCCTCACTTTTGCTCCTTCCGATGCCCATAGCTCTGCCAATTTGTATCCGATCAGGAAAGAAAGCACCATTTGGTAATCAGCAAACCCAGAAGCTACTTTTCTCATTCAAAACATTGCCTAAATATCGTTTTTTAATTTTTCGAAATTTTTACAAGGGGTACCCCCATAAAATTTTGGGTTTACCTCATTTCCTCACTTTTGCTCCTTCCGATGCCCATAGCTCTGCCAATTTGTATCCGATCAGGAAAGAAAGCACCATTTGGTAATCAGCAAACCCAGAAGCTACTTTTCTCATTCAAAACATTGCATAAATATCGTTTTTTAATTTTTCGAAATTTTTACAAGGGGTACCCCCATAAAATTTTGGGTTTACCTCATTTTCTCACTTTTGCTCCTTCCGATGCCCATAGCTCTGCCAATTTGTATCCGATCAGGAAAGAAAGCACCATTTGGTAATCAGCAAACCCAGAAGCTACTTTTCTCATTCAAAACAATGCCTAAGTATCGTTTTTTAATTTTTCGAAATTTTTACAAGAGGTACCCCCATAAAATTTTGGGTTTACCTCATTTCCTCACTTTTGCTCCTTCCGATGCCCATAACTCTGCCAATTTGTATCCGATCAGGAAAGAAAGCACCATTTGGTAATCAGCAAACCCAGAAGCTACTTTTCTCATTCAAAACATTGCCTAAATATCGTTTTTTAATTTTTCGAAATTTTTACAAGGGGTACCCCCATAAAATTTTGGGTTTACCTCATTTCCTCACTTTTGCTCCTTCCGATGCCCATAGCTCTGCCAATTTGTATCCGATCAGGAAAGAAAGCACCATTTGGTAATCAGCAAACCCAGAAGCTACTTTTCTCATTCAAAACATTGCCTAAATATCGTTTTTTAATTTTTCGAAATTTTTACAAGGGGTACCCCCATAAAATTTTGGGTTTACCTCATTTCCTCACTTTTGCTCCTTCCGATGCCCATAGCTCTGCCAATTTGTATCCGATCAGGAAAGAAAGCACCATTTGGTAATCAGCAAACCCAGAAGCTACTTTTCTCATTCAAAACAATGCCTAAGTATCGTTTTTTAATTTTTCGAAATTTTTACAAGGGGTACCCCCATAAAATTTTGGGTTTACCTCATTTCCTCACTTTTGCTCCTTCCGATGCCCATAGCTCTGCCAATTTGTATCCGATCAGGAAAGAAAGCACCATTTGGTAATCAGCAAACCCAGAAGCTACTTTTCTCATTCAAAACATTGCCTAAATATCGTTTTTTAATTTTTCGAAATTTTTACAAGGGGTACCCCCATAAAATTTTGGGTTTTCCTCATTTCCTCACTTTTGCTCCTTCCGATGCCCATAGCTCTGCCAATTTGTATCCGATCAGGAAAGAAAGCACCATTTGCTAATCAGCAAACCCAGAAGCTACTTTTCTCATTCAAAACAATGCCTAAATATCGTTTTTTAATTTTTCGAAATTTTTACAAGGGGTACCCCCATAAAATTTTGGGTTTTCCTCATTTCCTCACTTTTGCTCCTTCCGATGCCCATAACTCTGCCAATTTGTATCCGATCAGGAAAGAAAGCACCATTTGGTAATCAGCAAACCCAGAAGCTACTTTTCTCATTCAAAACATTGCCTAAATATCGTTTTTTAATTTTTCGAAATTTTTGCAAGGGGTCCCCCATAAAATTTTGGGTTTTCCTCATTTCCTCACTTTTGCTCCTTCCGATGCCCATACCTTTGCCAATTTGTATCCGATCAGGAAAGAAAGCACCATTTGGTAATCAGCAAACCCAGAAGCTACTTTTCTCATTCAAAACAATGCCTAAGTATCGTTTTTTAATTTTTCGAAATTTTTACAAGAGGTACCCCCATAAAATTTTGGGTTTTCCTCATTTCCTCACTTTTGCTCCTTCCGATGCCCATAGTTCTGCCAATTTGTATCCGATCAGGAAAGAAAGCACCATTTGGTAATCAGCAAACCCAGAAGCTACTTTTCTCATTCAAAACAATGCCTAAATATCGTTTTTTAATTTTTCGAAATTTTTACAAGGGGTACCCCCATAAAATTTTGGGTTTTCCTCATTTCCTCACTTTTGCTCCTTCCGATGCCCATAACTCTGCCAATTTGTATCCGATCAGGAAAGAAAGCACCATTTGGTAATCAGCAAACCCAGAAGCTACTTTTCTCATTCAAAACATTGCCTAAATATCGTTTTTTAATTTTTCGAAATTTTTGCAAGGGGTCCCCCCATAAAATTTTGGGTTTTCCTCATTTCCTCACTTTTGCTCCTTCCGATGCCCATACCTTTGCCAATTTGTATCCGATCAGGAAAGAAAGCACCATTTGGTAATCAGCAAACCCAGAAGCTACTTTTCTCATTCAAAACAATGCCTAAGTATCGTTTTTTAATTTTTCGAAATTTTTACAAGAGGTACCCCCATAAAATTTTGGGTTTTCCTCATTTCCTCACTTTTGCTCCTTCCGATGCCCATAGTTCTGCCAATTTGTATCCGATCAGGAAAGAAAGCACCATTTGGTAATCAGCAAACCCAGAAGCTACTTTTCTCATTCAAAACAATGCCTAAATATCGTTTTTAAGTTTTTCGAAATTTTTACAAGGGGTACCCCCATAAACTTTTGCGTTTTCCTCATTTCCTCACTTTTGCTCCTTCCGATGCCCATAACTCTGCCAATTTCTATCCGATCAGGAAAGAAAGCACCATTTGGTAATCAGCAAACCCAGAAGCTACTTTTCTCATTCAAAACATTGCCTAAATATCGTTTTTTAATTTTTCGAAATTTTTGCAAGGGGTACCCCCATAAAATTTTGGGTTTTCCTCATTTCCTCACTTTTGCTCCTTCCGATGCCCATAGCTCTGCCAATTTGTATCCGATCAGGAAAGAAAGCACCATTTGGTAATCAGCAAACCCAGAAGCTACTTTTCTCATTCAAAACAATGCCTAAGTATCGTTTTTTAATTTTTCGAAATTTTTACAAGGGGTACCCCCATAAAATTTTGGGTTTTCCTCATTTCCTCACTTTTGCTCCTTCCGATGCCCATAGCTCTGCCAATTTGTATCCGATCAGGAAAGAAAGCACCATTTGGTAATCAGCAAACCCAGAAGCTACTTTTCTCATTCAAAACAATGCCTAAATATCGTTTTTTAATTTTTCGAAATTTTTACAAGGGGTACCCCCATAAACTTTTGCGTTTTCCTCATTTCCTCACTTTTGCTCCTTCCGATGCCCATAACTCTGCCAATTTCTATCCGATCAGGAAAGAAAGCACCATTTGGTAATCAGCAAACCCAGAAGCTACTTTTCTCATTCAAAACATTGCCTAAATATCGTTTTTTAATTTTTCGAAATTTTTGCAAGGGGTACCCCCATAAAATTTTGGGTTTTCCTCATTTCCTCACTTTTGCTCCTTCCGATGCCCATAGCTCTGCCAATTTGTATCCGATCAGGAAAGAAAGCACCATTTGGTAATCAGCAAACCCAGAAGCTACTTTTCTCATTCAAAACATTGCCTAAATATCGTTTTTTAATTTTTCGAAATTTTTACAAGGGGTACCCCCATAAAATTTTGGGTTTACCTCATTTCCTCACTTTTGCTCCTTCCGATGCCCATAGCTCTGCCAATTTGTATCCGATCAGGAAAGAAAGCACCATTTGGTAATCAGCAAACCCAGAAGCTACTTTTCTCATTCAAAACATTGCCTAAATATCGTTTTTTAATTTTTCGAAATTTTTACAAGGGGTACCCCCATAAAATTTTGGGTTTACCTCATTTCCTCACTTTTGCTCCTTCCGATGCCCATAGCTCTGCCAATTTGTATCCGATCAGGAAAGAAAGCACCATTTGGTAATCAGCAAACCCAGAAGCTACTTTTCTCATTCAAAACATTGCCTAAATATCGTTTTTTAATTCTTCGAAATTTTTACAAGAGGTACCCCCATACAATTTTGGGTTTTCCTCATTTCCTCACTTTTGCTCCTTCCGATGCCCATAGCTCTGCCAATTTGTATCCGATCAGGAAAGAAAGCACCATTTGGTAATCAGCAAACCCAGAAGCTACTTTTCTCATTCAAAACAATGCCTAAATATCGTTTTTAAGTTTTTCGAAATTTTTACAAGGGGTACCCCCATAAACTTTTGCGTTTTCCTCATTTCCTCACTTTTGCTCCTTCCGATGCCCATAGCTCTGCCAATTTCTATCCGATCAGGAAAGAAAGCACCATTTGGTAATCAGCAAACCCAGAAGCTACTTTTCTCATTCAAAACATTGCCTAAATATCGTTTTTTAATTTTTCGAAATTTTTACAAGGGGTACCCCCATAAAATTTTGGGTTTACCTCATTTCCTCACTTTTGCTCCTTCCGATGCCCATAGCTCTGCCAATTTGTATCCGATCAGGAAAGAAAGCACCATTTGGTAATCAGCAAACCCAGAAGCTACTTTTCTCATTCAAAACATTGCCTAAATATCGTTTTTTAATTCTTCGAAATTTTTACAAGAGGTACCCCCATACAATTTTGGGTTTTCCTCATTTCCTCACTTTTGCTCCTTCCGATGCCCATAGCTCTGCCAATTTGTATCCGATCAGGAAAGAAAGCACCATTTGGTAATCAGCAAACCCAGAAGCTACTTTTCTCATTCAAAACAATGCCTAAATATCGTTTTTAAGTTTTTCGAAATTTTTACAAGGGGTACCCCCATAAACTTTTGCGTTTTCCTCATTTCCTCACTTTTGCTCCTTCCGATGCCCATAGCTCTGCCAATTTCTATCCGATCAGGAAAGAAAGCACCATTTGGTAATCAGCAAACCCAGAAGCTACTTTTCTCATTCAAAACAATGCCTAAATATCGTTTTTTAATTTTTCGAAATTTTTACAAGCGGTACCCTCATAAAATTTTGGGTTTTCCTCATTTCCTCACTTTTGCTCCTTCCGATGCCCATACCTTTGCCAATTTGTATCCGATCAGGAAAGAAAGCACCATTTTGTAATCAGCAAACCCAGAAGCTACTTTTCTCATTCAAAACATTGCCTAAATATCGTTTTTTAATTTTTCGAAATATTCGCAAGGGGTACCCCCATAAAATTTTGGGTTTTCCTCATTTCCTCACTTTTGCTCCTTCCGATGCCCATAGCTCTGCCAATTTGTATCCGATCAGGAAAGAAAGCACCATTTGGTAATCAGCAAACCCAGAAGCTACTTTTCTCATTCAAAACATTGCCTAAATATCGTTTTTTAATTTTTCGAAATATTTACAAGGGGTACCCCCATAAAATGTTGGGTTTTCCTCATTTCCTCACTTTTGCTCCTTCCGATGCCCATAGCTCTGCCAATTTGTATCCGATCAGGAAAGAAAGCACCATTTGGTAATCTGCAAACCCAGAAGCTACTTTTCTCATTCAAAACAATGCCTAAGTATCGTTTTTTAATTTTTCGAAATTTTTACAAGGGGTACCCCCATAAAATTTTGGGTTTTCCTCATTTCCTCACTTTTGCTCCTTCCGATGCCCATAGCTCTGCCAATTTGTATCCGATCAGGAAAGAAAGCACCATTTGGTAATCAGCAAACCCAGAAGCTACTTTTCTCATTCAAAACATTGCCTAAATATCGTTTTTTAATTTTTCGAAATATTTGCAAGGGGTACCCCCATAAAATTTTGGGTTTTCCTCATTTCCTCACTTTTGCTCCTTCCGATGCCCATAGCTCTGCCAATTTGTATCCGATCAGGAAAGAAAGCACCATTTGGTAATCAGCAAACCCAGAAGCTACTTTTCTCATTCAAAACATTGCCTAAATATCGTTTTTTAATTCTTCGAAATTTTTACAAGGGGTACCCCCATAAACTTTTGCGTTTTCCTCATTTCCTCACTTTTGCTCCTTCCGATGCCCATAACTCTGCCAATTTGTATCCGATCAGGAAAGAAAGCACCATTTGGTAATCAGCAAACCCAGAAGCTACTTTTCTCATTCAAAACATTGCCTAAATATCGTTTTTTAATTTTTCGAAATTTTTGCAAGGGGTACCCCCATAAAATTTTGGGTTTTCCTCATTTCCTCACTTTTGCTCCTTCCGATGCCCATAGCTCTGCCAATTTGTATCCGATCAGGAAAGAAAGCACCATTTGGTAATCAGCAAACCCAGAAGCTACTTTTCTCATTCAAAACATTGCCTAAATATCGTTTTTTAATTTTTCGAAATATTTGCAAGGGGTACCCCCATAAAATTTTGGGTTTTCCTCATTTCCTCACTTTTGCTCCTTCCGATGCCCATAGCTCTGCCAATTTGTATCCGATCAGGAAAGAAAGCACCATTTGGTAATCAGCAAACCCAGAAGCTACTTTTCTCATTCAAAACATTGCCTAAATATCGTTTTTTTAATTTTTCGAAATATTTGCAAGGGGTACCCCCATAAAATTTTGGGTTTTCCTCATTTCCTCACTTTTGCTCCTTCCGATGCCCATAGCTCTGCCAATTTGTATCCGATCAGGAAAGAAAGCACCATTTGGTAATCAGCAAACCCAGAAGCTACTTTTCTCATTCAAAACATTGCCTAAATATCGTTTTTTAATTCTTCGAAATTTTTACAAGAGGTACCCCCATACAATTTTGGGTTTTCCTCATTTCCTCACTTTTGCTCCTTCCGATGCCCATAGCTCTGCCAATTTGTATCCGATCAGGAAAGAAAGCACCATTTGGTAATCAGCAAACCCAGAAGCTACTTTTCTCATTCAAAACATTGCCTAAATATCGTTTTTAAGTTTTTCGAAATTTTTACAAGGGGTACCCCCATAAAATTTTGGGTTTTCCTCATTTCCTCACTTTTGCTCCTTCCGATGCCCATAACTCTGCCAATTTGTATCCGATCAGGAAAGAAAGCACCATTTGGTAATCAGCAAACCCAGAAGCTACTTTTCTCATTCAAAACAATGCCTAAATATCGTTTTTTAATTTTTCGAAATTTTTACAAGGGGTCCCCCCATAAAATTTTGGGTTTTCCTCATTTCCTCACTTTTTCTCCTTCCGATGCCCATAACTCTGCCAAATTGTATCCGATCAGGAAAGAAAGCACAATTTGGTAATCAGCAAACCCAGAAGCTACTTTTCTCATTCAAAACAATGCCTAAATATCGTTTTTTAATTTTTCGAAATTTTTACAAGGGGTACCCCCATAAAATTTTGGGTTTTCCTCATTTCCTCACTTTTGCTCCTTCCGATGCCCATAACTCTGCCAATTTGTATCCGATCAGGAAAGAAAGCACCATTTGGTAATCAGCAAACCCAGAAGCTACTTTTCTCATTCAAAACATTGCCTAAATATCGTTTTTTAATTTTTCGAAATTTTTGCAAGGGGTACCCCCATAAAATTTTGGGTTTTCCTCATTTCCTCACTTTTGCTCCTTCCGATGCCCATAGCTCTGCCAATTTGTATCCGATCAGGAAAGAAAGCACCATTTGGTAATCAGCAAACCCAGAAGCTACTTTTCTCATTCAAAACATTGCCTAAATATCGTTTTTTAATTTTTCGAAATTTTTGCAAGGGGTCCCCTCATAAAATTTTGGGTTTACCTCATTTCCTCACTTTTGCTCCTTCCGATGCCCATAGCTCTGCCAATTTGTATCCGATCAGGAAAGAAAGCACCATTTGGTAATCAGCAAACCCAGAAGCTACTTTTCTCATTCAAAACATTGCCTAAATATCGTTTTTTAATTTTTCGAAATTTTTACAAGGGGTACCCCCATAAAATTTTGGGTTTACCTCATTTCCTCACTTTTGCTCCTTCCGATGCCCATAGCTCTGCCAATTTGTATCCGATCAGGAAAGAAAGCACCATTTGGTAATCAGCAAACCCAGAAGCTACTTTTCTCATTCAAAACAATGCCTAAATATCGTTTTTAAGTTTTTCGAAATTTTTACAAGGGGTACCCCCATAAACTTTTGCGTTTTCCTCATTTCCTCACTTTTGCTCCTTCCGATGCCCATAGCTCTGCCAATTTCTATCCGATCAGGAAAGAAAGCACCATTTGGTAATCAGCAAACCCAGAAGCTACTTTTCTCATTCAAAACAATGCCTAAATATCGTTTTTTAATTTTTCGAAATTTTTACAAGGGGTACCCCCATAAACTTTTGCGTTTTCCTCATTTCCTCACTTTTGCTCCTTCCGATGCCCATAACTCTGCCAATTTGTATCCGATCAGGAAAGAAAGCACCATTTGGTAATCAGCAAACCCAGAAGCTACTTTTCTCATACAAAACATTGCCTAAATATCGTTTTTTAATTTTTCGAAATTTTTGCAAGGGGTACCCCCATAAAATTTTGGGTTTTCCTCATTTCCTCACTTTTGCTCCTTCCGATGCCCATAGCTCTGCCAATTTGTATCCGATCAGGAAAGAAAGCACCATTTGGTAATCAGCAAACCCAGAAGCTACTTTTCTCATTCAAAACAATGCCTAAATATCGTTTTTTAATTTTTCGAAATTTTTACAAGGGGTACCCTCATAAAATTTTGGGTTTTCCTCATTTCCTCACTTTTGCTCCTTCCGATGCCCATACCTTTGCCAATTTGTATCCGATCAGGAAAGAAAGCACCATTTGGTAATCAGCAAACCCAGAAGCTACTTTTCTCATTCAAAACAATGCCTAAATATCGTTTTTTAATTTTTCGAAATTTTTACAAGGGGTACCCCCATAAACTTTTGGGTTTTCCTCATTTCCTCACTTTTGCTCCTTCCGATGCCCATAACTCTGCCAATTTGTATCCGATCAGGAAAGAAAGCACCATTTGGTAATCAGCAAACCCAGAAGCTACTTTTCTCATTCAAAACATTGCCTAAATATCGTTTTTTAATTTTTCGAAATTTTTGCAAGGGGTACCCCCATAAAATTTTGGGTTTTCCTCATTTCCTCACTTTTGCTCCTTCCGATGCCCATAGCTCTGCCAATTTGTATCCGATCAGGAAAGAAAGCACCATTTGGTAATCAGCAAACCCAGAAGCTACTTTTCTCATTCAAAACAATGCCTAAGTATCGTTTTTTAATTTTTCGAAATTTTTACAAGGGGTACCCTCATAAAATTTTGGGTTTTCCTCATTTCCTCACTTTTGCTCCTTCCGATGCCCATACCTTTGCCAATTTGTATCCGATCAGGAAAGAAAGCACCATTTGGTAATCAGCAAACCCAGAAGCTACTTTTCTCATTCAAAACATTGCCTAAATATCGTTTTTAAGTTTTTCGAAATTTTTACAAGGGGTACCCCCATAAAATTTTGGGTTTTCCTCATTTCCTCACTTTTGCTCCTTCCGATGCCCATAACTCTGCCAATTTGTATCCGATCAGGAAAGAAAGCACCATTTGGTAATCAGCAAACCCAGAAGCTACTTTTCTCATTCAAAACAATGCCTAAATATCGTTTTTTAATTTTTCGAAATTTTTACAAGGGGTCCCCCCATAAAATTTTGGGTTTTCCTCATTTCCTCACTTTTTCTCCTTCCGATGCCCATAACTCTGCCAATTTGTATCCGATCAGGAAAGAAAGCACAATTTGGTAATCAGCAAACCCAGAAGCTACTTTTCTCATTCAAAACAATGCCTAAATATCGTTTTTTAATTTTTCGAAATTTTTACAAGGGGTACCCCCATAAAATTTTGGGTTTTCCTCATTTCCTCACTTTTGCTCCTTCCGATGCCCATAACTCTGCCAATTTGTATCCGATCAGGAAAGAAAGCACCATTTGGTAATCAGCAAACCCAGAAGCTACTTTTCTCATTCAAAACATTGCCTAAATATCGTTTTTTAATTTTTCGAAATTTTTGCAAGGGGTCCCCCCATAAAATTTTGGGTTTTCCTCATTTCCTCACTTTTGCTCCTTCCGAAGCCCATAGCTCTGCCAATTTGTATCCGATCAGGAAAGAAAGCACCATTTGGTAATCAGCAAACCCAGAAGCTACTTTTCTCATTCAAAACATTGCCTAAATATCGTTTTTTAATTTTTCGAAATTTTTGCAAGGGGTACCCCCATAAAATTTTGGGTTTTCCTCATTTCCTCACTTTTGCTCCTTCCGATGCCCATAGCTCTGCCAATTTGTATCCGATCAGGAAAGAAAGCACCATTTGGTAATCAGCAAACCCAGAAGCTACTTTTCTCATTCAAAACAATGCCTAAATATCGTTTTTTAATTTTTCGAAATTTTTTCAAGGGGTACCCTCATAAAATTTTTGGTTTTCCTCATTTCCTCACTTTTGCTCCTTCCGATGCCCATACCTTTGCCAATTTGTATCCGATCAGGAAAGAAAGCACCATTTGGTAATCAGCAAACCCAGAAGCTACTTTTCTCATTCAAAACAATGCCTAAATATCGTTTTTTAATTTTTCGAAATTTTTGCAAGGGGTACCCCCATAAAATTTTGGGTTTTCCTCATTTCCTCACTTTTGCTCCTTCCGATGCCCATAGCTCTGCCAATTTGTATCCGATCAGGAAAGAAAGCACCATTTGGTAATCAGCAAACCCAGAAGCTACTTTTCTCATTCAAAACATTGCCTAAATATCGTTTTTTAATTTTTCGAAATTTTTGCAAGGGGTCCCCCATAAAATTTTGGGTTTTCCTCATTTCCTCACTTTTGCTCCTTCCGATGCCCATAGCTCTGCCAATTTGTATCCGATCAGGAAAGAAAGCACCATTTGGTAATCAGCAAACCCAGAAGCTACTTTTCTCATTCAAAACATTGCCTAAATATCGTTTTTTAATTTTTCGAAATTTTTGCAAGGGGTCCCCCCATAAAATTTTGGGTTTTCCTCATTTCCTCACTTTTGCTCCTTCCGATGCCCATAGCTCTGCCAATTTGTATCCGATCAGGAAAGAAAGCACCATTTGGTAATCAGCAAACCCAGAAGCTACTTTTCTCATTCAAAACATTGCCTAAATATCGTTTTTTAATTTTTCGAAATTTTTGCAAGGGGTACCCCCATAAAATTTTGGGTTTTCCTCATTTCCTCACTTTTGCTCCTTCCGATGCCCATAGCTCTGCCAATTTGTATCCGATCAGGAAAGAAAGCACCATTTGGTAATCAGCAAACCCAGAAGCTACTTTTCTCATTCAAAACAATGCCTAAATATCGTTTTTTAATTTTTCGAAATTTTTACAAGGGGTACCCTCATAAAATTTTGGGTTTTCCTCATTTCCTCACTTTTGCTCCTTCCGATGCCCATACCTTTGCCAATTTGTATCCGATCAGGAAAGAAAGCACCATTTGGTAATCAGCAAACCCAGAAGCTACTTTTCTCATTCAAAACAATGCCTAAATATCGTTTTTTAATTTTTCGAAATTTTTGCAAGGGGTACCCCCATAAAATTTTGGGTTTTCCTCATTTCCTCACTTTTGCTCCTTCCGATGCCCATAGCTCTGCCAATTTGTATCCGATCAGGAAAGAAAGCACCATTTGGTAATCAGCAAACCCAGAAGCTACTTTTCTCATTCAAAACAATGCCTAAGTATCGTTTTTTAATTTTTCGAAATTTTTACAAGGGGTACCCTCATAAAATTTTGGGTTTTCCTCATTTCCTCACTTTTGCTCCTTCCGATGCCCATACCTTTGCCAATTTGTATCCGATCAGGAAAGAAAGCACCATTTGGTAATCAGCAAACCCAGAAGCTACTTTTCTCATTCAAAACATTGCCTAAATATCGTTTTTAAGTTTTTCGAAATTTTTACAAGGGGTACCCCCATAAAATTTTGGGTTTTCCTCATTTCCTCACTTTTGCTCCTTCCGATGCCCATAACTCTGCCAATTTGTATCCGATCAGGAAAGAAAGCACCATTTGGTAATCAGCAAACCCAGAAGCTACTTTTCTCATTCAAAACAATGCATCTGCCAATTTGTATCCGATCAGGAAAGAAAGCACCATTTGGTAATCAGCAAACCCAGAAGCTACTTTTCTCATTCAAAACAATGCCTAAGTATCGTTTTTTAATTTTTCGAAATTTTTACAATTAAACCCATAGTAAAACCCATAAAATTTTGGGTTTACCTCATTTCCTCACTTTTGCTCCTTCCGATGCCCATAGCTCTGCCAATTTGTATCCGATCAGGAAAGAAAGCACCATTTGGTAATCAGCAAACCCAGAAGCTACTTTTCTCATTCAAAACAATGCCTAAGTATCGTTTTTTAATTTTTCGAAATTTTTGCAAGGGGTACCCCCATAAAATTTTGGGTTTTCCTCATTTCCTCACTTTTGCTCCTTCCGATGCCCATAGCTCTGCCAATTTGTATCCGATCAGGAAAGAAAGCACCATTTGGTAATCAGCAAACCCAGAAGCTACTTTTCTCATTCAAAACAATGCCTAAGTATCGTTTTTTAATTTTTCGAAATTTTTACAAGGGGTACCCCCATAAAATTTTGGGTTTTCCTCATTTCCTCACTTTTGCTCCTTCCGATGCCCATAGCTCTGCCAATTTGTATCCGATCAGGAAAGAAAGCACCATTTGGTAATCAGCAAACCCAGAAGCTACTTTTCTCATTCAAAACATTGCCTAAATATCGTTTTTTAATTTTTCGAAATTTTTACAAGGGGTACCCCCATAAAATTTTGGGTTTTCCTCATTTCCTCACTTGTTCCTTCCGATGCCCATAGCTCTGCCAATTTGTATCCGATCAGGAAAGAAAGCACCATTTGGTAATCAGCAAACCCAGAAGCTACTTTTCTCATTCAAAACAATGCCTAAGTATCGTTTTTTAATTTTTCGAAATTTTTACAATTAAACCCATAGTAAAACCCATAAAATTTTGGGTTTACCTCATTTCCTCACTTTTGCTCCTTCCGATGCCCATAGCTCTGCCAATTTGTATCCGATCAGGAAAGAAAGCACCATTTGGTAATCAGCAAACCCAGAAGCTACTTTTCTCATTCAAAACAATGCCTAAGTATCGTTTTTTAATTTTTCGAAATTTTTACAAGGGGTACCCCCATAAAATTTTGGGTTTTCCTCATTTCCTCACTTTTGCTCCTTCCGATGCCCATAGCTCTGCCAATTTGTATCCGATCAGGAAAGAAAGCACCATTTGGTAATCAGCAAACCCAGAAGCTACTTTTCTCATTCAAAACAATGCCTAAATATCGTTTTTTAATTTTTCGAAATTTTTACAAGGGGTACCCCCATAAAATTTTGGGTTTTCCTCATTTCCTCACTTGTTCCTTCCGATGCCCATAGCTCTGCCAATTTGTATCCGATCAGGAAAGAAAGCACCATTTGGTAATCAGCAAACCCAGAAGCTACTTTTCTCATTCAAAACAATGCCTAAATATCGTTTTTTAATTTTTCGAAATTTTTACAAGGGGTACCCCCATAAAATTTTGGGTTTTCCTCATTTCCTCACTTTTGCTCCTTCCGATGCCCATAACTCTGTCAATTTGTATCCGATCAGGAAAGAAAGCACCATTTGGTAATCAGCAAACCCAGAAGCTACTTTTCTCATTCAAAACATTGCCTAAATATCGTTTTTTAATTTTTCGAAATTTTTGCAAGGGGTCCCCCATAAAATTTTGGGTTTTCCTCATTTCCTCACTTTTGCTCCTCCGATGCCCATACCTTTGCCAATTTGTATCCGATCAGGAAAGAAAGCACCATTTGGTAATCAGCAAACCCAGAAGCTACTTTTCTCATTCAAAACAATGCCTAAGTATCGTTTTTTAATTTTTCGAAATTTTTACAAGAGGTACCCCCATAAAATTTTGGGTTTACCTCATTTCCTCACTTTTGCTCCTTCCGATGCCCATAGCTCTGCCAATTTGTTTTGGTAATTTTGGTAATCAGCAAACCCAGAAGCTACTTTTCTCATTCAAAACATTGCCTAAATATCGTTTTTTAATTTTTCGAAATTTTTGCAAGGGGTACCCCCATAAAATTTTGGGTTTTCCTCATTTCCTCACTTTTGCTCCTTCCGATGCCCATAGCTCTGCCAATTTGTATCCGATCAGGAAAGAAAGCACCATTTGGTAATCAGCAAACCCAGAAGCTACTTTTCTCATTCAAAACATTGCCTAAATATCGTTTTTTAATTTTTCGAAATTTTTACAAGGGGTACCCCCATAAAATTTTGGGTTTACCTCATTTCCTCACTTTTGCTCCTTCCGATGCCCATAGCTCTGCCAAGTTGTATCCGATCAGGAAAGAAAGCACCATTTGGTAATCAGCAAACCCAGAAGCTACTTTTCTCATTCAAAACAATGCCTAAGTATCGTTTTTTAATTTTTCGAAATTTTTACAAGGGGTACCCCCATAAAATTTTGGGTTTTCTTCATTTCCTCACTTTTGCTCCTTCCGATGCCCATAGCTCTGCCAATTTGTATCCGATCAGGAAAGAAAGCACCATTTGGTAATCAGCAAACCCAGAAGCTACTTTTCTCATTCAAAACATTGCCTAAATATCGTTTTTTAATTTTTCGAAATTTTTACAAGGGGTACCCCCATAAAGTTTTGGGTTTACCTCATTTCCTCACTTTTGCTCCTTCCGATGCCCATAGCTCTGCCAATTTGTATCCGATCAGGAAAGAAAGCACCATTTGGTAATCAGCAAACCCAGAAGCTACTTTTCTCATTCAAAACAATGCCTAAGTATCGTTTTTTAATTTTTCGAAATTTTTACAAGGGGTACCCCCATAAAATTTTGGGTTTACCTCATTTCCTCACTTTTGCTCCTTCCGATGCCCATAGCGCTGCCAATTTGTATCCGATCAGGAAAGAAAGCACCATTTGGTAATCAGCAAACCCAGAAGCTACTTTTCTCATTCAAAACAATGCCTAAATATCGTTTTTAAGTTTTTCGAAATTTTTAGAAGGGGTACCCCCATAAACTTTTGCGTTTTCCTCATTTCCTCACTTTTGCTCCTTCCGATGCCCATAGCTCTGCCAATTTCTATCCGATCAGGAAAGAAAGCACCA
Source organism: Drosophila pseudoananassae pseudoananassae (assembly GCA_018153035.1). Taxonomy (NCBI): domain Eukaryota; kingdom Metazoa; phylum Arthropoda; class Insecta; order Diptera; family Drosophilidae; genus Drosophila; species Drosophila pseudoananassae. The sequence goes on from JAECXR010000039.1 coordinate 526,669, forward strand.
TTTGGTAATCAGCAAACCCAGAAGCTACTTTTCTCATTCAAAACAATGCCTAAATATCGTTTTTTAATTTTTCGAAATTTTAACAAGGGGTACCCCCATAAACTTTTGCGTTTTCCTCATTTCCTCACTTTTGCTCCTTCCGATGCCCATAACTCTGCCAATTTGTATCCGATCAGGAAAGAAAGCACCATTTGGTAATCAGCAAACCCAGAAGCTACTTTTCTCATTCAAAACAATGCCTAAGTATCGTTTTTTAATTTTTCGAAATTTTTACAATTAAACCCATAGTAAAACCCATAAAATTTTGGGTTTACCTCATTTCCTCACTTTTGCTCCTTCCGATGCCCATAGCTCTGCCAATTTGTATCCGATCAGGAAAGAAAGCACCATTTGGTAATCAGCAAACCCAGAAGCTACTTTTCTCATTCAAAACAATGCCTAAGTATCGTTTTTTAATTTTTCGAAATTTTTGCAAGGGGTACCCCCATAAAATTTTGGGTTTTCCTCATTTCCTCACTTTTGCTCCTTCCGATGCCCATAGCTCTGCCAATTTGTATCCGATCAGGAAAGAAAGCACCATTTGGTAATCAGCAAACCCAGAAGCTACTTTTCTCATTCAAAACAATGCCTAAGTATCGTTTTTTAATTTTTCGAAATTTTTACAAGGGGTACCCCCATAAAATTTTGGGTTTTCCTCATTTCCTCACTTTTGCTCCTTCCGATGCCCATAGCTCTGCCAATTTGTATCCGATCAGGAAAGAAAGCACCATTTGGTAATCAGCAAACCCAGAAGCTACTTTTCTCATTCAAAACATTGCCTAAATATCGTTTTTTAATTTTTCGAAATTTTTACAAGGGGTACCCCCATAAAATTTTGGGTTTTCCTCATTTCCTCACTTGTTCCTTCCGATGCCCATAGCTCTGCCAATTTGTATCCGATCAGGAAAGAAAGCACCATTTGGTAATCAGCAAACCCAGAAGCTACTTTTCTCATTCAAAACAATGCCTAAGTATCGTTTTTTAATTTTTCGAAATTTTTACAATTAAACCCATAGTAAAACCCATAAAATTTTGGGTTTACCTCATTTCCTCACTTTTGCTCCTTCCGATGCCCATAGCTCTGCCAATTTGTATCCGATCAGGAAAGAAAGCACCATTTGGTAATCAGCAAACCCAGAAGCTACTTTTCTCATTCAAAACAATGCCTAAGTATCGTTTTTTAATTTTTCGAAATTTTTACAAGGGGTACCCCCATAAAATTTTGGGTTTACCTCATTTCCTCACTTTTGCTCCTTCCGATGCCCATAGCTCTGCCAATTTGTATCCGATCAGGAAAGAAAGCACCATTTGGTAATCAGCAAACCCAGAAGCTACTTTTCTCATTCAAAACAATGCCTAAATATCGTTTTTTAATTTTTCGAAATTTTTACAAGGGGTACCCCCATAAAATTTTGGGTTTTCCTCATTTCCTCACTTGTTCCTTCCGATGCCCATAGCTCTGCCAATTTGTATCCGATCAGGAAAGAAAGCACCATTTGGTAATCAGCAAACCCAGAAGCTACTTTTCTCATTCAAAACAATGCCTAAATATCGTTTTTTAATTTTTCGAAATTTTTACAAGGGGTACCCCCATAAAATTTTGGGTTTTCCTCATTTTCTCACTTTTGCTCCTTCCGATGCCCATAACTCTGTCAATTTGTATCCGATCAGGAAAGAAAGCACCATTTGGTAATCAGCAAACCCAGAAGCTACTTTTCTCATTCAAAACATTGCCTAAATATCGTTTTTTAATTTTTCGAAATTTTTGCAAGGGGTCCCCCCATAAAATTTTGGGTTTTCCTCATTTCCTCACTTTTGCTCCTCCGATGCCCATACCTTTGCCAATTTGTATCCGATCAGGAAAGAAAGCACCATTTGGTAATCAGCAAACCCAGAAGCTACTTTTCTCATTCAAAACAATGCCTAAGTATCGTTTTTTTAATTTTTCGAAATTTTTACAAGAGGTACCCCCATAAAATTTTGGGTTTACCTCATTTCCTCACTTTTGCTCCTTCCGATGCCCATAGCTCTGCCAATTTGTTTTGGTAATTTTGGTAATCAGCAAACCCAGAAGCTACTTTTCTCATTCAAAACATTGCCTAAATATCGTTTTTTAATTTTTCGAAATTTTTGCAAGGGGTACCCCCATAAAATTTTGGGTTTTCCTCATTTCCTCACTTTTGCTCCTTCCGATGCCCATAGCTCTGCCAATTTGTATCCGATCAGGAAAGAAAGCACCATTTGGTAATCAGCAAACCCAGAAGCTACTTTTCTCATTCAAAACATTGCCTAAATATCGTTTTTTAATTTTTCGAAATTTTTACAAGGGGTACCCCCATAAAATTTTGGGTTTACCTCATTTCCTCACTTTTGCTCCTTCCGATGCCCATAGCTCTGCCAATTTGTATCCGATCAGGAAAGAAAGCACCATTTGGTAATCAGCAAACCCAGAAGCTACTTTTCTCATTCAAAACAATGCCTAAGTATCGTTTTTTAATTTTTCGAAATTTTTACAAGGGGTACCCCCATAAAATTTTGGGTTTACCTCATTTCCTCACTTTTGCTCCTTCCGATGCCCATAGCGCTGCCAATTTGTATCCGATCAGGAAAGAAAGCACCATTTGGTAATCAGCAAACCCAGAAGCTACTTTTCTCATTCAAAACATTGCCTAAATATCGTTTTTTAATTTTTCGAAATTTTTACAAGGGGTACCCCCATAAAATTTTGGGGTTTCCTCATTTCCTCACTTTTGCTCCTTCCGATGCCCATAGCTCTGCCAATTTGTATCCGATCAGGAAAGAAAGCACCATTTGGTAATCAGCAAACCCAGAAGCTACTTTTCTCATTCAAAACAATGCCTAAATATCGTTTTTTAATTTTTCGAAATTTTTACAAGGGGTACCCCCATAAAATTTTGGGTTTTCCTCATTTCCTCACTTTTGCTCCTTCCGATGCCCATAACTCTGCCAATTTGTATCCGATCAGGAAAGAAAGCACCATTTGGTAATCAGCAAACCCAGAAGCTACTTTTCTCATTCAAAACATTGCCTAAATATCGTTTTTTAATTTTTCGAAATTTTTACAAGGGGTACCCCCATAAAATTTTGGGTTTACCTCATTTCCTCACTTTTGCTCCTTCCGATGCCCATAGCGCTGCCAATTTGTATCCGATCAGGAAAGAAAGCACCATTTGGTAATCAGCAAACCCAGAAGCTACTTTTCTCATTCAAAACATTGCCTAAATATCGTTTTTTAATTTTTCGAAATTTTTACAAGGGGTACCCCCATAAAATTTTGGGTTTACCTCATTTCCTCACTTTTGCTCCTTCCGATGCCCATAGCTCTGCCAATTTGTATCCGATCAGGAAAGAAAGCACCATTTGGTAATCAGCAAACCCAGAAGCTACTTTTCTCATTCAAAACAATGCCTAAGTATCGTTTTTTAATTTTTCGAAATTTTTACAAGGGGTACCCCCATAAAATTTTGGGTTTACCTCATTTCCTCACTTTTGCTCCTTCCGATGCCCATAGCGCTGCCAATTTGTATCCGATCAGGAAAGAAAGCACCATTTGGTAATCAGCAAACCCAGAAGCTACTTTTCTCATTCAAAACATTGCCTAAATATCGTTTTTTAATTTTTCGAAATTTTTACAAGGGGTACCCCCATAAAATTTTGGGTTTACCTCATTTCCTCACTTTTGCTCCTTCCGATGCCCATAGCGCTGCCAATTTGTATCCGATCAGGAAAGAAAGCACCATTTGGTAATCAGCAAACCCAGAAGCTACTTTTCTCATTCAAAACATTGCCTAAGTATCGTTTTTTAATTTTTCGAAATTTTTACAAGAGGTACCCCCATAAAATTTTGGGTTTTCCTCATTTCCTCACTTTTGCTCCTTCCGATGCCCATAGTTCTGCCAATTTGTATCCGATCAGGAAAGAAAGCACCATTTGGTAATCAGCAAACCCAGAAGCTACTTTTCTCATTCAAAACAATGCCTAAATATCGTTTTTAAGTTTTTCGAAATTTTTACAAGGGGTACCCCCATAAACTTTTGCGTTTTCCTCATTTCCTCACTTTTGCTCCTTCCGATGCCCATAGCTCTGCCAATTTCTATCCGATCAGGAAAGAAAGCACCATTTGGTAATCAGCAAACCCAGAAGCTACTTTTCTCATTCAAAACAATGCCTAAATATCGTTTTTTAATTTTTCGAAATTTTTACAAGGGGTACCCTCATAAAATTTTGGGTTTTCCTCATTTCCTCACTTTTGCTCCTTCCGATGCCCATACCTTTGCCAATTTGTATCCGATCAGGAAAGAAAGCACCATTTTGTAATCAGCAAACTCAGAAGCTACTTTTCTCATTCAAAACATTGCCTAAATATCGTTTTTTAATTTTTCGAAATATTTGCAAGGGGTACCCCCATAAAATTTTGGGTTTTCCTCATTTCCTCACTTTTGCTCCTTCCGATGCCCATAGCTCTGCCAATTTGTATCCGATCAGGAAAGAAAGCACCATTTGGTAATCAGCAAACCCAGAAGCTACTTTTCTCATTCAAAACATTGCCTAAATATCGTTTTTTAATTTTTCGAAATATTTACAAGGGGTACCCCCATAAAATTTTGGGTTTTCCTCATTTCCTCACTTTTGCTCCTTCCGATGCCCATAGCTCTGCCAATTTGTATCCGATCAGGAAAGAAAGCACCATTTGGTAATCAGCAAACCCAGAAGCTACTTTTCTCATTCAAAACATTGCCTAAATATCGTTTTTTAATTTTTCGAAATTTTTACAAGGGGTACCCCCATAAACTTTTGCGTTTTCCTCATTTCCTCACTTTTGCTCCTTCCGATGCCCATAGCTCTGCCAATTTGTATCCGATCAGGAAAGAAAGCACCATTTGGTAATCAGCAAACCCAGAAGCTACTTTTCTCATTCAAAACATTGCCTAAATATCGTTTTTTAATTTTTCGAAATATTTGCAAGGGGTACCCCCATAAAATTTTGGGTTTTCCTCATTTCCTCAATTTTGCTCCTTCCGATGCCCATAGCTCTGCCAATTTGTATCCGATCAGGAAAGAAAGCACCATTTGGTAATCAGCAAACCCAGAAGCTACTTTTCTCATTCAAAACAATGCCTAAGTATCGTTTTTTAATTTTTCGAAATTTTTACAAGGGGTACCCCCATAAAATTTTGGGTTTTCCTCATTTCCTCACTTTTTCTCCTTCCGATGCCCATAACTCTGCCAATTTGTATCCGATCAGGAAAGAAAGCACAATTTGGTAATCAGCAAACCCAGAAGCTACTTTTCTCATTCAAAACAATGCCTAAATATCGTTTTTTAATTTTTCGAAATTTTTACAAGGGGTACCCCCATAAAATTTTGGGTTTTCCTCATTTCCTCACTTTTGCTCCTTCCGATGCCCATAACTCTGCCAATTTGTATCCGATCAGGAAAGAAAGCACCATTTGGTAATCAGCAAACCCAGAAGCTACTTTTCTCATTCAAAACATTGCCTAAATATCGTTTTTTAATTCTTCGAAATTTTTACAAGAGGTACCCCCATACAATTTTGGGTTTTCCTCATTTCCTCACTTTTGCTCCTTCCGATGCCCATAGCTCTGCCAATTTGTATCCGATCAGGAAAGAAAGCACCATTTGGTAATCAGCAAACCCAGAAGCTACTTTTCTCATTCAAAACAATGCCTAAATATCGTTTTTAAGTTTTTCGAAATTTTTACAAGGGGTACCCCCATAAACTTTTGCGTTTTCCTCATTTCCTCACTTTTGCTCCTTCCGATGCCCATAGCTCTGCCAATTTCTATCCGATCAGGAAAGAAAGCACCATTTGGTAATCAGCAAACCCAGAAGCTACTTTTCTCATTCAAAACAATGCCTAAATATCGTTTTTTAATTTTTCGAAATTTTTACAAGGGGTACCCTCATAAAATTTTGGGTTTTCCTCATTTCCTCACTTTTGCTCCTTCCGATGCCCATACCTTTGCCAATTTGTATCCGATCAGGAAAGAAAGCACCATTTTGTAATCAGCAAACCCAGAAGCTACTTTTCTCATTCAAAACATTGCCTAAATATCGTTTTTTAATTTTTCGAAATATTTGCAAGGGGTACCCCCATAAAATTTTGGGTTTTCCTCATTTCCTCACTTTTGCTCCTTCCGATGCCCATAGCTCTGCCAATTTGTATCCGATCAGGAAAGAAAGCACCATTTGGTAATCAGCAAACCCAGAAGCTACTTTTCTCATTCAAAACATTGCCTAAATATCGTTTTTTAATTCTTCGAAATTTTTACAAGAGGTACCCCCATACAATTTTGGGTTTTCCTCATTTCCTCACTTTTGCTCCTTCCGATGCCCATAGCTCTGCCAATTTGTATCCGATCAGGAAAGAAAGCACCATTTGGTAATCCCCAAACCCAGAAGCTACTTTTCTCATTCAAAACAATGCCTAAATATCGTTTTTAAGTTTTTCGAAATTTTTACAAGGGGTACATAAACCCCCCCATAAACTTTTGCGTTTTCCTCATTTCCTCACTTTTGCTCCTTCCGATGCCCATGGCTCTGCCAATTTCTATCCGATCAGGAAAGAAAGCACCATTTGGTAATCAGCAAACCCAGAAGCTACTTTTCTCATTCAAAACAATGCCTAAATATCGTTTTTTAATTTTTCGAAATTTTTACAAGGGGTACCCTCATAAAATTTTGGGTTTTCCTCATTTCCTCACTTTTGCTCCTTCCGATGCCCATACCTTTGCCAATTTGTATCCGATCAGGAAAGAAAGCACCATTTGGTAATCAGCAAACCCAGAAGCTACTTTTCTCATTCAAAACATTGCCTAAATATCGTTTTTTTAATTTTTCGAAATATTTGCAAGGGGTACCCCCATAAAATTTTGGGTTTTCCTCATTTCCTCACTTTTGCTCCTTCCGATGCCCATAGCTCTGCCAATTTGTATCCGATCAGGAAAGAAAGCACCATTTGGTAATCAGCAAACCCAGAAGCTACTTTTCTCATTCAAAACATTGCCTAAATATCGTTTTTTAATTTTTCGAAATATTTGCAAGGGGTACCCCCATAAAATTTTGGGTTTTCCTCATTTCCTCACTTTTGCTCCTTCCGATGCCCATACCTTTGCCAATTTGTATCCGATCAGGAAAGAAAGCACCATTTGGTAATCAGCAAACCCAGAAGCTACTTTTCTCATTCAAAACATTGCCTAAATATCGTTTTTAAGTTTTTCGAAATTTTTACAAGGGGTACCCCCATAAAATTTTGGGTTTTCCTCATTTCCTCACTTTTGCTCCTTCCGATGCCCATAACTCTGCCAATTTGTATCCGATCAGGAAAGAAAGCACCATTTGGTAATCAGCAAGCCCAGAAGCTACTTTTCTCATTCAAAACATTGCCTAAATATCGTTTTTAAGTTTTTCGAAATTTTTACAAGGGGTACCCTCATAAAATTTTGGGTTTTCCTCATTTCCTCAATTTTGCTCCTTCCGATGCCCATAACTCTGCCAATTTGTATCCGATCAGGAAAGAAAGCACCATTTGGTAATCAGCAAACCCAGAAGCTACTTTTCTCATTCAAAACAATGCCTAAATATCGTTTTTTAATTTTTCGAAATTTTTACAAGGGTTACCCCCATAAAATTTTGGGTTTTCCTCATTTCCTCACTTTTGCTCCTTCCGATGCCCATAACTCTGCCAATTTGTATCCGATCAGGAAAGAAAGCACCATTTGGTAATCAGCAAACCCAGAAGCTACTTTTCTCATTCAAAACAATGCCTAAATATCGTTTTTTAATTTTTCGAAATTTTTACAAGGGGTACCCCCATAAAATGTTGGGTTTTCCTCATTTCCTCACTTTTGCTCCTTCCAATGCCCATAACTCTGCCGATTTGTATCCGATCAGGAAAGAAAGCACCATTTGGTAATCAGCAAACCCAGAAGCTACTTTTCTCATTCAAAACATTGCCTAAATATCGTTTTTAAGTTTTTCGAAATTTTTACAAGGGGTACCCCCATAAAATTTTGGGTTTTCCTCATTTCCTCACTTTTGCTCCTTCCGATGCCCATAACTCTGCCAATTTGTATCCGATCAGGAAAGAAAGCACCATTTGGTAATCAGCAAACCCAGAAGCTACTTTTCTCATTCAAAACAATGCCTAAATATCGTTTTTTAATTTTTCGAAATTTTTACAAGGGGTACCCCCATAAAATTTTGGGTTTTCCTCATTTCCTCACTTTTGCTCCTTCCAATGCCCATAACTATGCCAATTTGTATCCGATCAGGAAAGAAAGCACCATTTGGTAATCAGCAAACCCAGAAGCTACTTTTCTCATTCAAAACATTGCCTAAATATCGTTTTTAAGTTTTTCGAAATTTTTACAAGGGGTACCCCCATAAAAATTTGGGTTTTCCTCATTTCCTCACTTTTGCTCCTTCCGATGCCCATAACTCTGCCAATTTGTATCCGATCAGGAAAGAAAGCACCATTTGGTAATCAGCAAACCCAGAAGCTACTTTTCTCATTCAAAACATTGCCTAAATATCGTTTTTAAGTTTTTCGACATTTTTACAAGGGGTACCCCCATAAAATTTTGGGTTTTCCTCATTTCCTCACTTTTGCTCCTTCCGATGCCCATAACTCTGCCAATTTGTATCCGATCAGGAAAGAAAGCACCATTTGGTAATCAGCAAACCCAGAAGCTACTTTTCTCATTCAAAACAATGCCTAAATATCGTTTTTTAATTTTTCGAAATTTTTACAAGGGGTACCCTCATAAAATTTAGGGTTTTCCTCATTTCCTCACTTTTGCTCCTTCCGATGCCCATACCTCTGGTAATGGGAAGCTACTTTTCTCATTCAAAACAATGCCTAAATATCGTTTTTTAATTTTTCGAAATTTTTACAAGGGGTACCCCCATAAAATTTTGGGTTTTCCTCATTTCCTCACTTTTGCTCCTTCCGATGCCCATAACTCTGCCAATTTGTATCCGATCAGGAAAGAAAGCACCATTTGGTAATCAGCAAACCCAGAAGCTACTTTTCTCATTCAAAACATTGCCTAAATATCGTTTTTAAGTTTTTCGAAATTTTTACGAGGGGTACTCCCATAAAATTTTGGGTTTTCCTCATTTCCTCACTTTTGCTCCTTCCGATGCCCATAACTCTGCCAATTTGTATCCGATCAGGAAAGAAAGCACTATTTGGTAATCAGAAAAGCCAGAAGCTACTTTTCTCATTCAAAACATTGCCAAAATATCGTTTTTAAGTTTTTCGAAATTTTTACAAGGGGTACCCCCATAAAATTTTGGGTTTTCCTCATTTCCTCACTTTTGCTCCTTCCGATGCCCATAACTCTGCCAATTTGTATCCGATCAGGAAAGAAAGCACCATTTGGTAATCAGCAAACCTAGAAGCTACTTTTCTCATTCAAAACAATGCCTAAATATCGTTTTTTAATTTTTCGAAATTTTTACAAGGGTTACCCCCATAAAATTTTGGGTTTTCCTCATTTCCTCACTTTTGCTCCTTCCGATGCCCATAACTCTGCCAATTTGTATCCGAGCAGGAAAGAAAGCACCATTTGGTAATCAGCAAACCCAGAAGCTACTTTTCTCATTCAAAACAACGCCTAAATATCGTTTTTCATTTTTGTAAAAATTTTTACGGGAAAAATTAAAAACGATATTTAGGCAATGTTTCTGAATGAGAAAAGTAGCTCCTTCCTGATTACCATAATGGTGCTTTCAATTCCTGTATCCGATACAGGAAATGAAGGCAGATGCTAATCGGCAAACCCGGAAGCTACTTATTAATTAAAAGTGAGGAAATACGTTTTTAATTTGGAAAATTTTCCAAAGTCCGTAAAGGGGGTACCCTTTGTAAAAATTTCGAAAAATTAAAAAACGATATTTAGGCAATGTTTTGAATGAGAAAAGTAGCTTCTGGGTTTGCTGATTACCAAATGGTGCTTTCTTTCCTGATCGGATACAAATTGGCAGAGTTATGGGCATCGGAAGGAGCAAAAGTGAGGAAATGAGGAAAACCCAAAATTTTATGAGGGTACCCCTTGTAAAAATTTCGAAAAATGAAAAAACGATATTTAGGCGTTGTTGCTGCTTTCTTTGGTGCTTTCTTTCCTGATCGGATACAAATTGGCAGAGTTATAGGCATCGGAAGGAGCAAAAGTGAGGAAATGAGGAAAACCCAAAATTTTATGGGGGTACCCCTTGTAAAAATTTCGAAAAATTAAAAAACGATATTTAGGCAATGTTTTGAATGAGAAAAGTAGCTTCTGGGTTTGCTGATTACCAAATGGTGCTTTCTTTCCTGATCGGATACAAATTGGCAAAGGTATGGGCATCGGAAGGAGCAAAAGTGAGGAAATGAGGAAAACCCAAAATTTTATGAGGGTACCCCTTGTAAAGATTTCGAAAAATTAAAAAACGATACTTAGGCATTGTTTTGAATGAGAAAAGTAGCTTCTGGGTTTGCTGATTACCAAATGGTGCTTTCTTTCCTGATGGGATACAAATTGGCAGAGTTATGGACATCGGAAGGAGCAAAAGTGAGGAAATGAGGAAAACCCAAAATTTTATGAGGGTACCCTTTGTAAAAATTTCGAAAAATTAAAAAACGATATTTAGGCAATGTTTTGAATGAGAAAAGTAGCTTCTGGGTTTGCTGATTACCAAATGGTGCTTTCTTTCCTGATCGGATACAAATTGGCAGAGTTATGGGCATCGGAAGGAGCAAAAATGAAAAAATTAGGAAAACCCAAAATTTTATGGGGGTACCCCTTGTAAAAATTTCGAAAAATTAAAAAACGATATTTAGGCATTGTTTTGAATGAGAAAAGTAGCTTCTGGGTTTGCTGATTACCAAATGGTGCTTTCTTTCCTGATCGGATACAAATTGGCAGAGTTATGGGCATCGGAAGGAGCAAAAGTGAGGAAATGAGGAAAACCCAAAATTTTATGGGGGTACCCCTTGTAAAAATTTCGAAAAATTTAAAAACGATATTTAGGCAATGTTTTGAATGAGAAAAGTAGCTTCTGGGTTTTCTGATTACCAAATGGTGCTTTCTTTCCTGATCGGATACAAATTGGCAAAGGTATGGGCATCGGAAGGAGCAAAAGTGAGGAAATGAGGAAAACCCAAAATTTTATGAGGGTACCCCTTGTAAAAATTTCGAAAAATTAAAAAAACGATACTTAGGCATTGTTTTGAATGAGAAAAGTAGCTTCTGGGTTTGCTGATTACCAAATGGTGCATTCTTTCCTGATCGGATACAAATTGGCAGAGCTATGGGCATCGGAAGGAGCAAAAGTGAAAAAATTAGGAATAAAGCAAAAGTAGGTGCTTTCTTTCCTGATCGGATACAAATTGGCAGAGTTATGGGCATCGGAAGGAGCAAAAATGAAAAAATTAGGAAAACCCAAATTTTATGGGGGTACCCCTTGTAAAAATTTTGAAAAATTAAAAAACGATATTTAGGCAATGTTTTGAATGAGAAAAGTAGCTTCTGGGTTTGCTGATTACCAAATGGTGCTTTCTTTCCTGATCGGATACAAATTGGCAGAGTTATGGACATCGGAAGGAGCAAAAGTGAGGAAATGAGGAAAACCCAAAATTTTATGGGGGTACTCCTTGTAAAAATTTCGAAAAATTTAAAAACGATATTTAGGCAATGTTTTGAATGAGAAAAGTAGCTTCTGGGTTTGCTGATTACCAAATGGTGCTTTCTTTCCTGATCGGATACAAATTGGCAGAGTTATGGACATCGGAAGGAGCAAAAGTGAGGAAATGAGGAAAACCCAAAATTTTATGGGGGTACCCCTTGTAAAAATTTCGAAAAATTTAAAAACGATATTTAGGCAATGTTTTGAATGAGAAAAGTAGCTTCTGGGTTTTCTGATTACCAAATGGTGCTTTCTTTCCTGATCGGATACAAATTGGCAAAGGTATGGGCATCGGAAGGAGCAAAAGTGAGGAAATGAGGAAAACCCAAAATTTTATGAGGGTACCCCTTGTAAAAATTTCGAAAAATTAAAAAACGATACTTAGGCATTGTTTTGAATGAGAAAAGTAGCTTCTGGGTTTGCTGATTACCAAATGGTGCATTCTTTCCTGATCGGATACAAATTGGCAGAGCTATGGGCATCGGAAGGAGCAAAAGTGAAAAAATTAGGAATAAAGCAAAAGTAGGTGCTTTCTTTCCTGATCGGATACAAATTGGCAGAGTTATGGGCATCGGAAGGAGCAAAAATGAAAAAATTAGGAAAACCCAAATTTTATGGGGGTACCCCTTGTAAAAATTTTGAAAAATTAAAAAACGATATTTAGGCAATGTTTTGAATGAGAAAAGTAGCTTCTGGGTTTGCTGATTACCAAATGGTGCTTTCTTTCCTGATCGGATACAAATTGGCAGAGTTATGGACATCGGAAGGAGCAAAAGTGAGGAAATGAGGAAAACCCAAAATTTTATGGGGGTACTCCTTGTAAAAATTTCGAAAAATTTAAAAACGATATTTAGGCAATGTTTTGAATGAGAAAAGTAGCTTCTGGGTTTGCTGATTACCAAATGGTGCTTTCTTTCCTGATCGGATACAAATTGGCAGAGTTATGGACATCGGAAGGAGCAAAAATGAAAAAATTAGGAAAACCCAAAATTTTATGGGGGTATCCCTTGTAAAAATTTCGAAAAACTTAAAAACGATATTTAGGCAATGTTTTGAATGAGAAAAGTAGCTTCTGGGTTTGCTGATTACCAAATGGTGCTTTCTTTCCTGATCGGATACAAATTGGCAGAGTTATGGACATCGGAAGGAGCAAAAATGAAAAAATTAGGAAAACCCAAAATTTTATGGGGGTACCCCTTGTAAAAATTTCGAAAAATTAAAAAACGATATTTAGGCAATGTTTTGAATGAGAAAAGTAGCTTCTGGGTTTGCTGATTACCAAATGGTGCTTTCTTTCCTGATCGGATACAAATTGGCAGAATTATGGGCATCGGAAGGAGCAAAAATGAAAAAATTAGGAAAACCCAAAATTTTATGGGGGTACCCCTTGTAAAAATTTCGAAAAATTAAAAAACGATATTTAGGCATTGTTTTGAATGAGAAAAGTAGCTTCTGGGTTTGCTAATTACCAAATGGTGCTTTCTTTCCTGATCGGATACAAATTGGCAGAGTTATGGACATCGGAAGGAGCAAAAGTGAGGAAATGAGGAAAACCCAAAATTTTATGGGGGTACCCCTTGTAAAAATTTCGAAAAATTAAAAAACGATATTTAGGCAATGTTTGAATGAGAAAAGTATCTTCTGGGTTTGCTGATTACCAAATGGTGCTTTCTTTCCTGATCGGATACAAATTGGCAGAGTTATGGGCATCGGAAGGAGCAAAAGTGAGGAAATGAGGAAAACCCAAAATTTTATGGGGGTACCCCTTGTAACAATTTCGAAAAATTAAAAAAACGATATTTAGGCAATGTTTTGAATGAGAAAAGTAGCTTCTGGGTTTGCTGATTACCAAATGGTGCTTTCTTTCCTGATCGGATACAAATTGGCAGAGTTATGGACATCGGAAGGAGCAAAAGTGAGGAAATGAGGAAAACCCAAAATTTTATGAGGGTACCCCTTGTAAAAATTTCGAAAAATTAAAAAACGATATTTAGGCAATGTTTTGAATGAGAAAAGTATCTTCTGGGTTTGCTGATTACCAAATGGTGCTTTCTTTCCTGATCGGATACAAATTGGCAGAGTTATGGGCATCGGAAGGAGCAAAAGTGAGGAAATGAGGAAAACCCAAAATTTTATGGGGGTACCCCTTGTAAAAATTTCGAAAAATTTAAAAACGATATTTAGGCAATGTTTTGAATGAGAAAAGTAGCTTCTGGGTTTGCTGATTACCAAATGGTGCCTGATTACCCTTGTACAAATTTCGAAAAATTTAAAAACGATATTTAGGCAATGTTTTGAATGAGAAAAGTAGCTTCTGGGTTTGCTGATTACCAAATGGTGCTTTCTTTCCTGATCGGATACAAATTGGCAGAGTTATGGACATCGGAAGGAGCAAAAGTGAGGAAATGAGGAAAACCCAAAATTTTATGGGGGTACCCCTTGTAAAAATTTCGAAAAATTAAAAAACTATATTTAGGCAATGTTTGAATGAGAAAAGTAGCTTCTGGGTTTGCTGATTACCAAATGGTGCTTTCTTTCCTGATCGGATACAAATTGGCAGAGTTATGGGCATCGGATGGAGCAAAAGTGAGGAAATGAGGAAAACCCAAAATTTTATGGGGGTACCCCTTGTAACAATTTCGAAAAATTAAAAAACGATATTTAGGCAATGTTTTGAATGAGAAAAGTAGCTTCTGGGTTTGCTGATTACCAAATGGTGCTTTCTTTCCTGATCGGATACAAATTGGCAGAGTTATGGACATCGGAAGGAGCAAAAGTGAGGAAATGAGGAAAACCCAAAATTTTATGAGGGTACCCCTTGTAAAAATTTCGAAAAATTAAAAAACGATATTTAGGCATTGTTTTGAATGAGAAAAGTAGCTTCTGGGTTTGCTGATTACCAAATGGTGCTTTCTTTCCTGATCGGATACAAATTGGCAGAGTTATGGACATCGGAAGGAGCAAAAGTGAGGAAATGAGGAAAACCCAAAATTTTATGAGGGTACCCCTTGTAAAAATTTCGAAAAATTAAAAAACGATATTTAGGCAATGTTTTGAATGAGAAAAGTAGCTTCTGGGTTTGCTGATTACCAAATGGTGCTTTCTTTCCTGATCGGATACAAATTGGCAGAGTTATGGGCATCGGAAGGAGCAAAAGTGAGGAAATGAGGAAAACCCAAAATTTTATGGGGGTACCCCTTGTAAAAATTTCGAAAAATTTAAAAACGATATTTAGGCAATGTTTTGAATGAGAAAAGTAGCTTCTGGGTTTGCTGATTACCAAATGGTGCCTGATTACCCTTGTAAAAATTTCGAAAAATTTAAAAACGATATTTAGGCAATGTTTTGAATGAGAAAAGTAGCTTCTGGGTTTGCTGATTACCAAATGGTGCTTTCTTTCCTGATCGGATACAAATTGGCAGAGTTATGGACATCGGAAGGAGCAAAAGTGAGGAAATGAGGAAAACCCAAAATTTTATGGGGGTACCCCTTGTAAAAATTTCGAAAAATTAAAAAACGATATTTAGGCAATGTTTGAATGAGAAAAGTAGCTTCTGGGTTTGCTGATTACCAAATGGTGCTTTCTTTCCTGATCGGATACAAATTGGCAGAGTTATGGGCATCGGATGGAGCAAAAGTGAGGAAATGAGGAAAACCCAAAATTTTATGGGGGTACCCCTTGTAACAATTTCGAAAAATTAAAAAACGATATTTAGGCAATGTTTTGAATGAGAAAAGTAGCTTCTGGGTTTGCTGATTACCAAATGGTGCTTTCTTTCCTGATCGGATACAAATTGGCAGAGTTATGGACATCGGAAGGAGCAAAAGTGAGGAAATGAGGAAAACCCAAAATTTTATGAGGGTACCCCTTGTAAAAATTTCGAAAAATTAAAAAACGATATTTAGGCATTGTTTTGAATGAGAAAAGTAGCTTCTGGGTTTGCTGATTACCAAATGGTGCTTTCTTTCCTGATCGGATACAAATTGGCAGAGTTATGGACATCGGAAGGAGCAAAAATGAAAAAATTAGGAAAACACAAAATTTTATGGGGGTACCCCTTGTAAAAATTTCGAAAAATTAAAAAACGATATTTAGGCAATGTTTGAATGAGAAAAGTAGCTTCTGGGTTTGCTGATTACCAAATGGTGCTTTCTTTCCTGATCGGATACAAATTGGCAGAGTTATGGGCATCGGATGGAGCAAAAATGAGGAAATGAGGAAAACCCAAAATTTTATGGGGGTACCCCTTGTAACAATTTCGAAAAATTAAAAAACGATATTTAGGCAATGTTTTGAATGAGAAAAGTAGCTTCTGGGTTTGCTGATTACCAAATGGTGCTTTCTTTCCTGATCGGATACAAATTGGCAGAGTTATGGACATCGGAAGGAGCAAAAGTGAGGAAATGAGGAAAACCCAAAATTTTATGAGGGTACCCCTTGTAAAAATTTCGAAAAATTAAAAAACGATATTTAGGCATTGTTTTGAATGAGAAAAGTAGCTTCTAGGTTTGCTGATTACCAAATGGTGCTTTCTTTCCTGATCGGATACAAATTGGCAGAGTTATGGACATCGGAAGGAGCAAAAATGAAAAAATTAGGAAAACACAAAATTTTATGGGGGTATCCCTTGTAAAAATTTCGAAAAATTAAAAAACGATATTTAGGCAATGTTTTGAATGAGAAAAGTAGCTTCTGGGTTTGCTGATTACCAAATGGTGCCTGATTACCCTTGTAAAAATTTCGAAAAATTTAAAAACGATATTTAGGCAATGTTTTGAATGAGAAAAGTAGCTTCTGGGTTTGCTGATTACCAAATGGTGCTTTCTTTCCTGATCGGATACAAATTGGCAGAGTTATGGACATCGGAAGGAGCAAAAGTGAGGAAATGAGGAAAACCCAAAATTTTATGGGGGTACCCCTTGTAAAAATTTCGAAAAATTAAAAAACGATATTTAGGCAATGTTTGAATGAGAAAAGTAGCTTCTGGGTTTGCTGATTACCAAATGGTGCTTTCTTTCCTGATCGGATACAAATTGGCAGAGTTATGGACATCGGAAGGAGCAAAAATGAAAAAATTAGGAAAACACAAAATTTTATGGGGGTACCCCTTGTAAAAATTTCGAAAAATTAAAAAACGATATTTAGGCAATGTTTGAATGAGAAAAGTAGCTTCTGGGTTTGCTGATTACCAAATGGTGCTTTCTTTCCTGATCGGATACAAATTGGCAGAGTTATGGGCATCGGATGGAGCAAAAATGAGGAAATGAGGAAAACCCAAAATTTTATGGGGGTACCCCTTGTAACAATTTCGAAAAATTAAAAAACGATATTTAGGCAATGTTTTGAATGAGAAAAGTAGCTTCTGGGTTTGCTGATTACCAAATGGTGCTTTCTTTCCTGATCGGATACAAATTGGCAGAGTTATGGACATCGGAAGGAGCAAAAGTGAGGAAATGAGGAAAACCCAAAATTTTATGAGGGTACCCCTTGTAAAAATTTCGAAAAATTAAAAAACGATATTTAGGCATTGTTTTGAATGAGAAAAGTAGCTTCTGGGTTTGCTGATTACCAAATGGTGCTTTCTTTCCTGATCGGATACAAATTGGCAGAGTTATGGACATCGGAAGGAGCAAAAATGAAAAAATTAGGAAAACACAAAATTTTATGGGGGTATCCCTTGTAAAAATTTCGAAAAATTAAAAAACGATATTTAGGCAATGTTTTGAATGAGAAAAGTAGCTTCTGGGTTTGCTGATTACCAAATGGTGCCTGATTACCCTTGTAAAAATTTCGAAAAATTTAAAAACGATATTTAGGCAATGTTTTGAATGAGAAAAGTAGCTTCTGGGTTTGCTGATTACCAAATGGTGCTTTCTTTCCTGATCGGATACAAATTGGCAGAGTTATGGACATCGGAAGGAGCAAAAGTGAGGAAATGAGGAAAACCCAAAATTTTATGGGGGTACCCCTTGTAAAAATTTCGAAAAATTAAAAAACGATATTTAGGCAATGTTTGAATGAGAAAAGTAGCTTCTGGGTTTGCTGATTACCAAATGGTGCTTTCTTTCCTGATCGGATACAAATTGGCAGAGTTATGGGCATCGGATGGAGCAAAAATGAGGAAATGAGGAAAACCCAAAATTTTATGGGGGTACCCCTTGTAACAATTTCGAAAAATTAAAAAACGATATTTAGGCAATGTTTTGAATGAGAAAAGTAGCTTCTGGGTTTGCTGATTACCAAATGGTGCTTTCTTTCCTGATCGGATACAAATTGGCAGAGTTATGGACATCGGAAGGAGCAAAAGTGAGGAAATGAGGAAAACCCAAAATTTTATGAGGGTACCCCTTGTAAAAATTTCGAAAAATTAAAAAACGATATTTAGGCATTGTTTTGAATGAGAAAAGTAGCTTCTGGGTTTGCTGATTACCAAATGGTGCTTTCTTTCCTGATCGGATACAAATTGGCAGAGTTATGGACATCGGAAGGAGCAAAAATGAAAAAATTAGGAAAACACAAAATTTTATGGGGGTATCCCTTGTAAAAATTTCGAAAAATTAAAAAACGATATTTAGGCAATGTTTTGAATGAGAAAAGTAGCTTCTGGGTTTGCTGATTACCAAATGGTGCTTTCTTTTCTGATCGGATACAAATTGGCAGAGTTATGGACATCGGAAGGAGCAAAAATGAAAAAATTAGGAAAACCCAAAATTTTATGGGGGTACCCCTTGTAAAAATTTCGAAAAATTAAAAAACGATATTTAGGCATTATTTTGAATGAGAAAAGTAGCTTCTGGGTTTGCTGATTACCAAATGGTGCTTTCTTTCCTGATCGGATACAAATTGGCAGAGTTATGGACATCGGAAGGAGCAAAAGTGAGGAAATGAGGAAAACCCAAAATTTTATGGGGGTACCCCTTGTAAAAATTTCGAAAAACTTAAAAACGATATTTAGGCAATGTTTTGAATAAGAAAAGTAGCTTCTGGGTTTGCTGATTACCAAATGGTGCTTTCTTTCCTGATCGGATACAAATTGGCAGAGTTATGGGCATCGGAAGGAGCAAAAGTGAGGAAATGAGGAAAACCCAAAATTTTATGGGGGTACCCCTTGTAAAAATTTCGAAAAATTAAAAAACTATATTTAGGCATTGTTTTGAATGAGAAAAGTAGCTTCTGGGTTTGCTGATTACCAAATGGTGCTTTCTTTCCTGATCGGATACAAATTGGCAGAGTTATGGGCATCGGAAGGAGCAAAAGTGAGGAAATGAGGAAAACCCAAAATTTTATGGGGTACCCCTTGTAAAAATTTCGAAAAACTTAAAAACGATATTTAGGCAATGTTTTGAATAAGAAAAGTAGCTTCTGGGTTTGCTGATTACCAAATGGTGCTTTCTTTCCTGATCGGATACAAATTGGCAGAGTTATGGGCATCGGAAGGAGCAAAAATGAAAAAATTAGGAAAACCCAAAATTTTATGGGGGTACCCCTTGTAAAAATTTCGAAAAATCAAAAAACGATATTTAGGCAATGTTTTGAATGAGAAAAGTAGCTTCTGGATTTGCTGATTACCAAATGGTGCTTTCTTTCCTGATCGGATACAAATTGGCAGAGTTATGGACATCGGAAGGAGCAAAAGTGAGGAAATGAGGAAAACCCAAAATTTTATGGGGGTACCCCTTGTAAAAATTTCGAAAAATTAAAAAACGATATTTAGGCAATGTTTTGAATGAGAAAAGTAGCTTCTGGGTTTGCTGATTACCAAATGGTGCTTTCTTTCCTGATCGGATACAAATTGGCAGAGTTATGGACATCGGAAAGAGCAAAAATGAAAAAATTAGGAAAACCCAAAATTTTATGGGGGTACCCCTTGTAAAAATTTCGAAAAATTATAAAACGATATTTAGGCATTATTTTGAATGAGAAAAGTAGCTTCTGGGTTTGCTGATTACCAAATGGTGCTTTCTTTCCTGATCGGATACAAATTGGCAGAGTTATGGGCATCGGAAGGAGCAAAAGTGAGGAAATGAGGAAAACCCAAAATTTTATGGGGGTACCCCTTGTAAAAATTTCGAAAAACTTAAAAACGATATTTAGGCAATGTTTTGAATAAGAAAAGTAGCTTCTGGGTTTGCTGATTACCAAATGGTGCTTTCTTTCCTGATCGGATACAAATTGGCAGAGCTATGGGCATCGGAAGGAGCAAAAGTGAGGAAATGAGGAAAACGCAAAAGTTTATGGGGGTACCCCTTGTAAAAATTTCGAAAAATTAAAAAACGATATTTAGGCATTGTTTTGAATGAGAAAAGTAGCTTCTGGGTTTGCTGATTACCAAATGGTGCTTTCTTTCCTGATCGGATACAAATTGGCAGAGTTATGGGCATCGGAAGGAGCAAAAGTGAGGAAATGAGGAAAACCCAAAATTTTATGGGGGTACCCCTTGTAAAAATTTTGAAAAATTAAAAAACTATATTTAGGCATTGTTTTGAATGAGAAAAGTAGCTTCTGGGTTTGCTGATTACCAAATGGTGCTTTTTTTCCTGATCGGATACAAATTGGCAGAGTTATGGGCATCGGAAGGAGCAAAAGTGAGGAAATGAGGTAAACCCAAAATTTTATGGGGGTACCCCTTGTAAAAATTTCGAAAAATTAAAAAACGATATTTAGGCAATGTTTTGAATGAGAAAAGTAGCTTCTGGGTTTGCTGATTACCAAATGGTGCTTTCTTTCCTGATCGGATACAAATTGGCAGAGCTATGGGCATCGGAAGGAGCAAAAGTGAGAAAATGAGGAAAACGCAAAAGTTTATTTCGAAAAATTAAAAAACGATATTTAGGCATTGTTTTGAATGAGACAAGTAGCTTCTGGGTTTGCTGATTACCAAATGGCGCTTTCTTTCCTGATCGGATACAAATTGGCAGAGTTATGGGCATCGGAAGGAGCAAAAGTGAGGAAATGAGGAAAACCCAAAATTTTATGGGGGTACCCCTTGTAAAAATTTCGAAAAACTTAAAAACGATATTTAGGCAATGTTTTGAATAAGAAAAGTAGCTTCTGGGTTTGCTGATTACCAAATTGTGCTTTCTTTCCTGATCGGATACAAATTGGCAGAGCTATGGGCATCGGAAGGAGCAAAAGTGAGAAAATGAGGAAAACGCAAAAGTTTATTTGTAAAAATTTCGAAAAATTAAAAAACGATATTTAGGCATTGTTTTGAATGAGAAAAGTAGCTTCTGGGTTTGCTGATTACCAAATGGTGCTTTCTTTCCTGATCGGATACAAATTGGCAGAGTTATGGGCATCGAAAGGAGCAAAAGTGAGGAAATGAGGAAAACCCAAAATTTTATGGGGGGACCACTTGTAAAAATTTCGAAAAATTAAAAAACTATATTTAGGCATTGTTTTGAATGAGAAAAGTAGCTTCTGGGTTTGCTGATTACCAAATGGTGCTTTTTTTCTTGATCGGATACAAATTGGCAGAGTTATGGGCATCGGAAGGAGCAAAAGTGAGGAAATGAGGAAAACCCAAAATTTTATGGGGTACCCCTTGTAAAAATTTCGAAAAACTTAAAAACGATATTTAGGCAATGTTTTGAATAAGAAAAGTAGCTTCTGGGTTTGCTGATTACCAAATTGTGCTTTCTTTCCTGATCGGATACAAATTGGCAGAGCTATGGGCATCGGAAGGAGCAAAAGTGAGAAAATGAGGAAAACGCAAAAGTTTATTTCGAAAAATTAAAAAACGATATTTAGGCATTGTTTTGAATGAGAAAAGTAGCTTCTGGGTTTGCTGATTACCAAATGGCGCTTTCTTTCCTGATCGGATACAAATTGGCAGAGTTATGGGCATCGGAAGGAGCAAAAGTGAGGAAATGAGGAAAACCCAAAATTTTATGGGGGTACCCCTTGTAAAAATTTCGAAAAACTTAAAAACGATATTTAGGCAATGTTTTGAATAAGAAAAGTAGCTTCTGGGTTTGCTGATTACCAAATTGTGCTTTCTTTCCTGATCGGATACAAATTGGCAGAGCTATGGGCATCGGAAGGAGCAAAAGTGAGAAAATGAGGAAAACGCAAAAGTTTATTTCGAAAAATTAAAAAACGATATTTAGGCAATGTTTTGAATGAGAAAAGTAGCTTCTGGATTTGCTGATTACCAAATGGTGCTTTCTTTCCTGATCGGATACAAATTGGCAGAGTTATGGACATCGAAAGGAGCAAAAGTGAGGAAATGAGGAAAACCCAAAATTTTATGGGGGTACCCCTTGTAAAAATTTCGAAAAATTAAAAAACTATATTTAGGCATTGTTTTGAATGAGAAAAGTAGCTTCTGGGTTTGCTGATTACCAAATGGTGCTTTTTTTCTTGATCGGATACAAATTGGCAGAGTTATGGGCATCGGAAGGAGCAAAAGTGAGGAAATGAGGAAAACCCAAAATTTTATGGGGTACCCCTTGTAAAAATTTCGAAAAACTTAAAAACGATATTTAGGCAATGTTTTGAATAAGAAAAGTAGCTTCTGGGTTTGCTGATTACCAAATTGTGCTTTCTTTCCTGATCGGATACAAATTGGCAGAGCTATGGGCATCGGAAGGAGCAAAAGTGAGAAAATGAGGAAAACGCAAAAGTTTATTTCGAAAAATTAAAAAACGATATTTAGGCAATGTTTTGAATGAGAAAAGTAGCTTCTGGATTTGCTGATTACCAAATGGTGCTTTCTTTCCTGATCGGATACAAATTGGCAGAGTTATGGACATCGGAAGGAGCAAAAGTGAGGAAATGAGGAAAACCCAAAATTTTATGGGGGTACCCCTTGTAAAAATTTCGAAAAATTAAAAAACGATATTTAGGCAATGTTTTGAATGAGAAAAGTAGCTTCTGGGTTTGCTGATTACCAAATGGTGCTTTCTTTCCTGATCGGATACAAATTGGCAGAGTTATGGACATCGGAAAGAGCAAAAATGAAAAAATTAGGAAAACCCAAAATTTTATGGGGGTACCCCTTGTAAAAATTTCGAAAAATTAAAAAACGATATTTAGGCATTATTTTGAATGAGAAAAGTAGCTTCTGGGTTTGCTGATTACCAAATGGTGCTTTCTTTCCTGATCGGATACAAATTGGCAGAGTTATGGGCATCGGAAGGAGCAAAAGTGAGGAAATGAGGAAAACCCAAAATTTTATGGGGGTACCCCTTGTAAAAATTTCGAAAAACTTAAAAACGATATTTAGGCAATGTTTTGAATAAGAAAAGTAGCTTCTGGGTTTGCTGATTACCAAATGGTGCTTTCTTTCCTGATCGGATACAAATTGGCAGAGCTATGGGCATCGGAAGGAGCAAAAGTGAGGAAATGAGGAAAACGCAAAAGTTTATGGGGGTACCCCTTGTAAAAATTTCGAAAAATTAAAAAACGATATTTAGGCATTGTTTTGAATGAGAAAAGTAGCTTCTGGGTTTGCTGATTACCAAATGGTGCTTTCTTTCCTGATCGGATACAAATTGGCAGAGTTATGGGCATCGGAAGGAGCAAAAGTGAGGAAATGAGGAAAACCCAAAATTTTATGGGGTACCCCTTGTAAAAATTTCGAAAAACTTAAAAACGATATTTAGGCAATGTTTTGAATAAGAAAAGTAGCTTCTGGGTTTGCTGATTACCAAATGGTGCTTTCTTTCCTGATCGGATACAAATTGGCAGAGCTATGGGCATCGGAAGGAGCAAAAGTGAGAAAATGAGGAAAACGCAAAAGTTTATTTCGAAAAATTAAAAAACGATATTTAGGCATTGTTTTGAATGAGACAAGTAGCTTCTGGGTTTGCTGATTACCAAATGGCGCTTTCTTTCCTGATCGGATACAAATTGGCAGAGTTATGGGCATCGGAAGGAGCAAAAGTGAGGAAATGAGGAAAACCCAAAATTTTATGGGGGTACCCCTTGTAAAAATTTCGAAAAACTTAAAAACGATATTTAGGCAATGTTTTGAATAAGAAAAGTAGCTTCTGGGTTTGCTGATTACCAAATGGTGCTTTCTTTCCTGATCGGATACAAATTGGCAGAGCTGGGCATCGGAAGGAGCAAAAGTGAGGAAATGAGGAAAACGCAAAATTTTATGGGGTACCCCTTGTAAAAATTTCGAAAAACTTAAAAACGATATTTAGGCAATGTTTTGAATAAGAAAAGTAGCTTCTGGGTTTGCTGATTACCAAATTGTGCTTTCTTTCCTGATCGGATACAAATTGGCAGAGCTATCGGCATCGGAAGGAGCAAAAGTGAGAAAATGAGTAAAACGCAAAAGTTTATTTGTAAAAATTTCGAAAAATTAAAAAACGATATTTAGGCATTGTTTTGAATGAGAAAAGTAGCTTCTGGGTTTGCTGATTACCAAATGGTGCTTTCTTTCCTGATCGGATACAAATTGGCAGAGTTATGGGCATCGAAAGGAGCAAAAGTGAGGAAATGAGGAAAACCCAAAATTTTATGGGGGTACCCCTTGTAAAAATTTCGAAAAATTAAAAAACTATATTTAGGCATTGTTTTGAATGAGAAAAGTAGCTTCTGGGTTTGCTGATTACCAAATGGTGCTTTTTTTCTTGATCGGATACAAATTGGCAGAGTTATGGGCATCGGAAGGAGCAAAAGTGAGAAAATGAGGAAAACGCAAAAGTTTATTTCGAAAAATTAAAAAACGATATTTAGGCATTGTTTTGAATGAGAAAAGTAGCTTCTGGGTTTTCTGATTACCAAATGGCGCTTTCTTTCCTGATCGGATACAAATTGGCAGAGTTATGGGCATCGGAAGGAGCAAAAGTGAGGAAATGAGGAAAACCCAAAATTTTATGGGGGTACCCCTTGTAAAAATTTCGAAAAACTTAAAAACGATATTTAGGCAATGTTTTGAATAAGAAAAGTAGCTTCTGGGTTTGCTGATTACCAAATTGTGCTTTCTTTCCTGATCGGATACAAATTGGCAGAGCTATGGGCATCGGAAGGAGCAAAAGTGAGAAAATGAGGAAAACGCAAAAGTTTATTTCGAAAAATTAAAAAACGATATTTAGGCAATGTTTTGAATGAGAAAAGTAGCTTCTGGATTTGCTGATTACCAAATGGTGCTTTCTTTCCTGATCGGATACAAATTGGCAGAGTTATGGACATCGAAAGGAGCAAAAGTGAGGAAATGAGGAAAACCCAAAATTTTATGGGGGTACCCCTTGTAAAAATTTCGAAAAATTAAAAAACTATATTTAGGCATTGTTTTGAATGAGAAAAGTAGCTTCTTGGTTTGCTGATTACCAAATGGTGCTTTTTTTCTTGATCGGATACAAATTGGCAGAGTTATGGGCATCGGAAGGAGCAAAAGTGAGGAAATGAGGAAAACCCAAAATTTTATGGGGTACCCCTTGTAAAAATTTCGAAAAACTTAAAAACGATATTTAGGCAATGTTTTGAATAAGAAAAGTAGCTTCTGGGTTTGCTGATTACCAAATTGTGCTTTCTTTCCTGATCGGATACAAATTGGCAGAGCTATGGGCATCGGAAGGAGCAAAAGTGAGAAAATGAGGAAAACGCAAAAGTTTATTTCGAAAAATTAAAAAACGATATTTAGGCAATGTTTTGAATGAGAAAAGTAGCTTCTGGGTTTGCTGATTACCAAATGGTGCTTTCTTTCCTGATCGGATACAAATTGGCAGAGTTATGGACATCGGAAGGAGCAAAAGTGAGAAAATGAGGAAAACGCAAAAGTTTATTTCGAAAAATTAAAAAACGATATTTAGGCAATGTTTTGAATGAGAAAAGTAGCTTCTGGATTTGCTGATTACCAAATGGTGCTTTCTTTCCTGATCGGATACAAATTGGCAGAGTTATGGACATCGGAAGGAGCAAAAGTGAGGAAATGAGGAAAACCCAAAATTTTATGGGGGTACCCTTTGTAAAAATTTCGAAAAATTAAAAAACTATATTTAGGCATTGTTTTGAATGAGAAAAGTAGCTTCTGGGTTTGCTGATTACCAAATGGTGCTTTCTTTCCTGATCGGATACAAATTGGCAGAGTTATGGACATCGGAAGGAGCAAAAATGAAAAAATTAGGAAAACCCAAAATTTTATGGGGGTACCCCTTGTAAAAATTTCGAAAAATTAAAAAACTATATTTAGGCATTGTTTTGAATGAGAAAAGTAGCTTCTGGGTTTGCTGATTACCAAATGGTGCTTTCTTTCCTGATCGGATACAAATTGGCAGAGTTACAAGGGGGTACCCCTTGTAAAAATTTCGAAAAATTAAAAAATGATATTTAGGCATTGTTTTGAATGAGAAAAGTAGCTTCTGGGTTTGCTGATTACCAAATGGTGCTTTCTTTCCTGATCGGATACAAATTGGCAGAGCTATGGGCATCGGAAGGAGCAAAAGTGAGGAAATGAGGAAAACCCAAAATTTTATGGGGTACCCCTTGTAAAAATTTCGAAAAACTTAAAAACGATATTTAGGCAATGTTTTGACTAAGAAAAGTAGCTTCTGGGTTTGCTGATTACCAAATTGTGCTTTCTTTCCTGATCGGATACAAATTGGCAGAGCTATGGGCATCGGAAGGAGCAAAAGTGAGAAAATGAGGAAAACGCAAAAGTTTATTTCGAAAAATTAAAAAACGATATTTAGGCATTGTTTTGAATGAGACAAGTAGCTTCTGGGTTTGCTGATTACCAAATGGCGCTTTCTTTCCTGATCGGATACAAATTGGCAGAGCTATGGGCATCGGAAGGAGCAAAAGTGAGGAAATGAGGAAAACCCAAAATTTTATGGGGTACCCCTTGTAAAAATTTCGAAAAACTTAAAAACGATATTTAGGCAATGTTTTGACTAAGAAAAGTAGCTTCTGGGTTTGCTGATTACCAAATTGTGCTTTCTTTCCTGATCGGATACAAATTGGCAGAGCTATGGGCATCGGAAGGAGCAAAAGTGAGAAAATGAGGAAAACGCAAAAGTTTATTTCGAAAAATTAAAAAACGATATTTAGGCAATGTTTTGAATGAGAAAAGTAGCTTCTGGATTTGCTGATTACCAAATGGTGCTTTCTTTCCTGATCGGATACAAATTGGCAGAGTTATGGACATCGGAAGGAGCAAAAGTGAGGAAATGAGGAAAACCCAAAATTTTATGGGGGTACCCCTTGTAAAAATTTCGAAAAATTAAAAAACGATATTTAGGCAATGTTTTGAATGAGAAAAGTAGCTTCTGGGTTTGCTGATTACCAAATGGTGCTTTCTTTCCTGATCGGATACAAATTGGCAGAGTTATGGACATCGGAAGGAGCAAAAATGAAAAAATTAGGAAAACCCAAAATTTTATGGGGGTACACATTGTAAAAATTTTGAAAAATTAAAAAACGATATTTAGGCAATGTTTTGAATAACAAAAGTAGCTTCTGGGTTTGCTGATTACCAAATGGTGCTTTCTTTTCTGATCGGATACAAATTGGCAGAGTTATGGACATCGGAAGGAGCAAAAATGAAAAAATTAGGAAAACCCAAAATTTTATGGGGGTACCCCTTGTAAAAATTTCGAAAAATTAAAAAACGATATTTAGGCATTATTTTGAATGAGAAAAGTAGCTTCTTGGTTTGCTGATTACCAAATGGTGCTTACTTTCCTGATCGGATACAAATTAGCAGAGTTATGGGCATCGGAAGGAGCAAAAGTGAGGAAATGAGGAAAACCCAAAATTTTATGGGGGTACCCCTTGTAAAAATTTCGAAAAATTAAAAAACTATATTTAGGCATTGTGTTAAGAGGAGCCCCAAATAAAGGTCGTACTCCAATGAGTTCCGTTTCAAAACTGATTTTATTCTGTACAATTCTCTTATAAGTAAGATACATGAAAATCTTAAACCTATTTAAAACTACTTATCAACGCACTGCACGCTGACATGCTATGCGACCCTTTCTCAAGTGCGATAAGCGCATCACTTATGTTTGTGTTATTTATGTTAGGCTGCAGGGGATCGGTTTTAAACCATGCTGTTTATCTCATATTTCCATGGGTCCGACCCCTTGCAACTCTATCTTTGGAATTTGTATATAAAATAGTGTTCAATGCTTGAACATTCTGGAAAGGGCCACAAAAAGGTGTGTGTTGTTTTTAGATTAACATTTTATCTATGTATATGTGTATTTTTGTTTTCATATTACATTTATTTATTCTATTTCTCAGTATTATAAAATTATTATAATTGTTCGATAACAAAGAGTAGGGGACTGTATATATATTTTCTTTTTGAATCTTAATATCTTAAATATTTTAAAATTGTTTAAGTTTTTATTTGTTATGTTCGACCTAATGTCTGAACATCCTGCAAGGGGCCACAAAAGAGCCTTAGTATATATTTTTCTTATCATCTTAAATGTACAAATAAATTTTTTCTTCGATTTTTTGTTATAGTGGACTGTAATTTTTATTTCTGTTATTTTTTTTTTATCTTCTATTTAAAATATCGTTCTTCTTAATTTTTTTTTTAAACATTTGACATTGGAGTTGGCAGTGCTATAGCCAACAATTGTCTTCTCGACTTTAATTTTCTATAATATGATACAATCAGCACAGCAATGACTATTATTGTTAAAATTAAGGAGCTATGACCTGACACATGATGAAAATCGACATTTTTTAACTCTAAATTTTGTGCTTTTAAATCTTGTTTGGCCAGGTGAGCTATTTCTGATGTATGATTAATAACCGGAGGCTTTAGAGGGTCCCATGCAACTCGAGGAATTTCCCTTATTTCTCCTATATAAGCCGAAGCTAGTCCCTCTTGACTTTCAGTTTCAATAATGTGCTGAGCAATTACAATTTTATCATCGGTCCGGGCTGTACATTCTGAACTGATTGTTAATATGCCTTGCTCCGGTAAATCAATTATCTGAATTTTGGACTGGCCACATTGGTGCCTCAACTTAGTGTTTTCCTCAACTTTAAACAACCAACTACTTCTTTTTTCTAGCTCTACCCAAAAGGAAATTGACGATAGGACAGATTTGTAAAAGCAATTGGAAGGTCTATTAGATTTAAGGGGTCCTAGCTGACAACTATTATCGTTGCCATTGCTCCATGGCCAGCTGCCGTCCCAAACTCTTTTGTTTGTTTGCCACTTTTGACATTTACTAAGTGTAGACTATGTCATTAAGTTGTATGAATCAATTTCAAAGTTGTACAATAAATATTCTGACTCAATTTGAGCTAGAATAGTTTTATTCTCTGCTCTGACTGGAAAAGGAATAACCCTATACAGTTTAGATGCATGCCGCCCAAACAGAGGAATTTTCGCATTGATGATTAGTTTTTTGTAAACGAACAACCCTCTTGCGGTAAGTAAGGTGTATACATCCTGTAATTCCGTACCTGATCTTTTCCCTGGAAGAATTAAATTTTCGGATAGGACGTCCTTAATTTTAGCAATTTCAGTTTTAAGCTGACTTGGACGCAAAATATTGGTGTTAAGCCTTCCATGGTTAATGTCAATTAACAGGCTAATGATGCCTGCTTGTATTTTCTCACATTCATCGATCAGACTACTTAATTCCTTTGTAACCATAAAGAATTTAATAGATTCTTTGTATACGTAATATGACTCTTGCAATATTACAGTCATATTTTCTATCCTTTTATTCATACTTATTTTCTATTGTCAATTTTAATTTGTGATTTGAAACACAGGCACCAGTTGGTGATACTCCACTTATTTGTGTGGGAGATTTTATTTTAGGCAATTTTAATTTTTGAGCTGCCTTTTCAGAAATTAAAGTACTTTGTGACCCATTGTCAATCAAAGCTCTGAATTTTTTAAATTCACCATCTTGACCTTTTATTTGAACATAAGCGGTGGCCAACAACACTTGTTCAGAGGTCACGCATGTATTCACTATTGCCTTATTTACGTGGATCATGCTATGGTGATTATTTCTATGGCAATACGAGCATTCTAACCAGCTATTGCACATAGTGTCAGAACTGTGCTTTAAACATAGGTGGCACCAGTTCCATTTTTTAACAACGTCCATTCTTTCCTGTGGACTTAATGCTTTAAATTTATAGCAATAAACTAATTGATGCCCGGGCATTTGGCACATCGGGCATGTTTGGTCACTTGTGTTATTATTTTTTATTATTTTTTTTGTTGGGAACTCATTTCCCACTGATGTCAACGAACTAAGCCGTTGGTCTAAAAAGTCTGTGACATCCTTTAAACTTTGAATTTCACTTGATTTTTTTACTTGGCCCTCATACTGCTGTAGAGCCTCAATACTTAATTTTTTAAAATAATATGCGCAAAAATGCAATCTGATTCTTCGGTCAGATTTGCTTTTAGGCGCATCATATAAATTGATTCATTGATTGAATCAATTATATTTTTAAGGTGCCTATATGAGTCCAAATTTATTTTTGGAAGCTCAATGAGGCGATTAAGCTGATCTGAGAATATTTTCCTATTATTCTCATATCGCTTAATCAGTAATGCCCAGGCAGCATCGTAATTGTTGCCTGAGCCAAGCAATAAATGGGAAACCACATTTCGTGCTTCCCCTTTTAGAGCACTTTTAAGGTAGCTTAGCTTCAAGGATGGACTTAAATCCATCCTTGAATGAACTAGCTCCTTAAATAACTCATAAAAATGGTCCCAATCTTTGGAATTTCCAGAGAAATTGGGGACCTCAATTTTTGGTAGGCTAGGTAGTTCGTCCATTCTAGGGCTACCACCTTCTACCTTATTAATACCTTTTTCTTGGATTTTATTATCCATTAGCTCGATGTGTATTTCAACATCCTCTTTGAGCTCTATAATTTTGCTCCTATATTTATTATTGAGCCCTTCTATTTTTATTAAATCGGACACTGTATCTATTTTACTAAGAAACATTCTTAATTTTTTAATTCTTATAGGAAAGGTTTCATTTTTCCTTTCCTGAATTTCCACATAAGTTATCTCGAGGTAATCCTCGAGGTTCTTTATAGCCCCCTCAAGCCTCAAAAAAAGCTCATCCTGGCCAATATATTTTTTAATTTTGTTGCTGACGGATTTAATATTTGATAGCATGCTTTCGAAATGATTTTTGAAGAAATAGTCATGCTCTACAGGACCGAGTTGAACCAAATGATTATGGTTCGTAAAAGCTTTTTGTTCCAAATTTTTTAATGCCTCCCTATCTTCTTCTGAGTATGAATTTTTTGCGAGAAGCGCATCTATTTGCCGGGTGAGGCGCACCTGGTCTTCGATAATTACAATTTTATCCTTAGTCGACATTTTAAATTAAATTAAGTTCAAAAACTAAATTCAAGTGTTTATATATAAAAATAAAAACGAAACTTGCCGAGGACTAATTTCTAATTATTGCTGCTGATGTTGTTGCTGTTGCCGCTGCTGCTCGTGATGTTGTTGCTGTTGCCGCTGCTGCTCGTGATGTTGTTGCTGTTGCCGCTGCTGCTCGTGATGTTGCCGCTGACGCTGCTGCTCCTGATATTGTCGCTGTGGTTGGCCGTCGGTGCTCTTGCCGACGTTGTTGCTCCTGATTTTGTTTCACAGGATTTTTTTTTTTTTAATGTTGTTGGGGGGTTTCTTTGGGTTTTACTTTTAATTTTTGTGGATGTTGTTTAGGGGTTCTTTGGGTTTTTAATTTTTATGGATGTTTTTTGGGGGTTTTTTGTTGTTTTATTTTTTGTGGATGATGTTTGGGGGTTTTTTGTTGTTTTATTTTTTTATTTAATTATTTTTTGTCGCTCAAACACTTTTTTTTTTTTTAAACTTTTAACTTTTCCGATGTAGGGCCTCGGATACGCCAACACAAATATATATATTTTTTAACTTTTCCGATGTAAAGCCTCGGTTACGCTAATACACAAATACTTATTCGGTTATTTGCATATAATTTTTTATTTCGGTATTGTTCCGAAATAAAAAACACACTTGTAGAAAGGAAAATATTTTTCTCTTTCTTTTGTTTAATGCTCATTGGCATTTATATTATTTTATACCCTGTGTTCCTTACCTCTTGGGGGGAAACAACAGGGGACTACGGTTTTTAAACTGGGCTCTTTTTTACCCAGATCGCAGCCTTATTTTTTAGCTACCTTGTGCTGAGAATTTTTATTTTTCTACAGCCTCTTATAGGTGCCAGTTTTTTAAACCTGAGTCTCTTACCACAGGGGGGAAAACGTCAGGCTGTCTCAAAGGACCAAATGTTAAGAGGAGCCCCAAATAAAGGTCGTACTCCAATGAGTTCCGTTTCAAAACTGATTTTATTCTGTACAATTCTCTTATAAGTAAGATACATGAAAATCTTAAACCTATTTAAAACTACTTATCAACGCACTGCACGCTGACATGCTATGCGACCCTTTCTCAAGTGCGATAAGCGCATCACTTATGTTTGTGTTATTTATGTTAGGCTGCAGGGGATCGGTTTTAAACCATGCTGTTTATCTCATATTTCCATGGGTCCGACCCCTTGCAACTCTATCTTTGGAATTTGTATATAAAATAGTGTTCAATGCTTGAACACATTGTTTTGAATGAGAAAAGTAGCTTCTGGGTTTGCTGATTACCAAATGGTGCTTTCTTTCCTGATCGGATACAAATTGGCAGAGTTATGGGCATCGGAAGGAGCAAAAGTGAGGAAATGAGGAAAACCCAAAATTTTATGGGGGTACTCCTTGTAAAAATTTCGAAAAATTAAAAAACGATATTTAGGCATTGTTTTGAATGAGAAAAGTAGCTTCTGGGTTTGCTGATTACCAAATGGTGCTTTTTTTCCTGATCGGATACAAATTGGCAGAGTTATGGGCATCGGAAGGAGCAAAAGTGAGGAAATGAGGAAAACCCAAAATTTTATGGGGTACCCCTTGTAAAAATTTCGAAAAACTTAAAAACGATATTTAGGCATTGTTTTGAATGAGAAAAGTAGCTTCTGGGTTTGCTGATTACCAAATGGTGCTTTCTTTCCTGATCGGATACAAATTGGCAGAGTTATGGGCATCGGAAGGAGCAAAAGTGAGGAAATGAGGAAAACCCAAAATTTTATGGGGGTACTCCTTGTAAAAATTTCGAAAAATTAAAAAACGATATTTAGGCATTATTTTGAATGAGAAAAGTAGCTTCTGGGTTTGCTGATTACCAAATGGTGCTTTCTTTCCTGATCGGATACAAATTGGCAGAGCTATGGGCATCGGAAGGAGCAAAAGTGAGGAAATGAGGAAAACGCAAAAGTTTATGGGGGTACCCCTTGTAAAAATTTCGAAAAATTAAAAAACGATATTTAGGCATTGTTTTGAATGAGAAAAGTAGCTTCTGGGTTTGCTGATTACCAAATGGTGCTTTCTTTCCTGATCGGATACAAATTGGCAGAGTTATGGGCATCGGAAGGAGCAAAAGTGAGGAAATGAGGAAAACCCAAAATTTTATGGGGGTACCCCTTGTAAAAATTTCGAAAAATTAAAAAACTATATTTAGGCATTGTTTTGAATGAGAAAAGTAGCTTCTGGGTTTGCTGATTACCAAATGGTGCTTTCTTTCCTGATCGGATACAAATTGGCAGAGCTATGGGCATCGGAAGGAGCAAAAGTGAGGAAATGAGGAAAACCCAAAATTTTATGGGGGTACCCCTTGTAAAAATTTCGAAAAATTAAAAAACTATATTTAGGCATTGTTTTGAATGAGAAAAGTAGCTTCTGGGTTTGCTGATTACCAAATGGTGCTTTCTTTCCTGATCGGATACAAATTGGCAGAGTTATGGGCATCGGAAGGAGCAAAAGTGAGGAAATGAGGAAAACCCAACATTTTATGGGGGTACCCCTTGTAAAAATTTCGAAAAACTTAAAAACGATATTTAGGCATTGTTTTGAATGAGAAAAGTAGCTTCTGGGTTTGCTGATTACCAAATGGTGCTTTCTTTCCTGATCGGATACAAATTGGCAGAGCTATGGGCATCGGAAGGAGCAAAAGTGAGGAAATGAGGAAAACGCAAAAGTTTATGGGGGTACCCCTTGTAAAAATTTCGAAAAATTAAAAAACGATATTTAGGCATTATTTTGAATGAGAAAAGTAGCTTCTGGGTTTGCTGATTACCAAATGGTGCTTTCTTTCCTGATCGGATACAAATTGGCAGAGCTATGGGCATCGGAAGGAGCAAAAGTGAGGAAATGAGGAAAACGCAAAAGTTTATGGGGGTACCCCTTGTAAAAATTTCGAAAAATTAAAAAACGATATTTAGGCATTGTTTTGAATGAGAAAAGTAGCTTCTGGGTTTGCTGATTACCAAATGGTGCTTTCTTTCCTGATCGGATACAAATTGGCAGAGTTATGGGCATCGGAAGGAGCAAAAGTGAGGAAATGAGGAAAACCCAAAATTTTATGGGGGTACCCCTTGTAAAAATTTCGAAAAACTTAAAAACGATATTTAGGCATTGTTTTGAATGAGAAAAGTAGCTTCTGGGTTTGCTGATTACCAAATGGTGCTTTCTTTCCTGATCGGATACAAATTGGCAGAGCTATGGGCATCGGAAGGAGCAAAAGTGAGGAAATGAGGAAAACGCAAAAGTTTATGGGGGTACCCCTTGTAAAAATTTCGAAAAATTAAAAAACGATATTTAGGCATTATTTTGAATGAGAAAAGTAGCTTCTGGGTTTGCTGATTACCAAATGGTGCTTTCTTTCCTGATCGGATACAAATTGGCAGAGCTATGGGCATCGGAAGGAGCAAAAGTGAGGAAATGAGGAAAACGCAAAAGTTTATGGGGGTACCCCTTGTAAAAATTTCGAAAAATTAAAAAACGATATTTAGGCATTGTTTTGAATGAGAAAAGTAGCTTCTGGGTTTGCTGATTACCAAATGGTGCTTTCTTTCCTGATCGGATACAAATTGGCAGAGTTATGGGCATCGGAAGGAGCAAAAGTGAGGAAATGAGGAAAACCCAAAATTTTATGGGGGTACCCCTTGTAAAAATTTCGAAAAATTAAAAAACGATATTTAGGCAATGTTTTGAATGAGAAAAGTAGCTTCTGGGTTTGCTGATTACCAAATGGTGCTTTCTTTTCTGATCGGATACAAATTGGCAGAGTTATGGACATCGGAAGGAGCAAAAATGAAAAAATTAGGAAAACCCAAAATTTTATGGGGGTATCCCTTGTAAAAATTTCGAAAAATTAAAAAACGATATTTAGGCATTATTTTGAATGAGAAAAGTAGCTTCTTGGTTTGCTGATTACCAAATGGTGCTTTCTTTCCTGATCGGATACAAATTAGCAGAGTTATGGGCATCGGAAGGAGAAAAGTGAGGAAATGAGGAAAACCCAAAATTTTATGGGGGTACCCCTTGTAAAAATTTCGAAAAATTAAAAAACTATATTTAGGCATTGTTTTGAATGAGAAAAGTAGCTTCTGGGTTTGCTGATTACCAAATGGTGCTTTCTTTCCTGATCGGATACAAATTGGCAGAGTTATGGGCATCGGAAGGAGCAAAAGTGAGGAAATGAGGAAAACCCAAAATTTTATGGGGGTACCCCTTGTAAAAATTTCGAAAAATTAAAAAACTATATTTAGGCATTGTTTTGAATGAGAAAAGTAGCTTCTGGGTTTGCTGATTACCAAATGGTGCTTTCTTTCCTGATCGGATACAAATTGGCAGAGTTATGGGCATCGGAAGTAGCAAAAGTGAGGAAATGAGGAAAACCCAAAATTTTATGGGGGTACCCCTTGTAAAAATTTCGAAAAATTAAAAAACGATATTTAGGCATTGTTTTGAATGAGAAAAGTAGCTTCTGGGTTTGCTGATTACCAAATGGTGCTTTTTTTTCCTGATCGGATACAAATTGGCAGAGTTATGGGCATCGGAAGGATTAAAAGTGAGGAAATGAGGAATACCCAAAATTTTATGGGGTACCCCTTGTAAAAATTTCGAAAAACTTAAAAACGATATTTAGGCAATGTTTTGAATAAGAAAAGTAGCTTCTGGGTTTGCTGATTACCAAATTGTGCTTTCTTTCCTGATCGGATACAAATTGGCAGAGCTATGGGCATCGGAAGGAGCAAAAGTGAGAAAATGAGGAAAACGCAAAAGTTTATTTCGAAAAATTAAAAAACGATATTTAGGCATTGTTTTGAATGAGAAAAGTAGCTTCTGGGTTTGCTGATTACCAAATTGTGCTTTCTTTCCTGATCGGATACAAATTGGCAGAGCTATGGGCATCGGAAGGAGCAAAAGTGAGAAAATGAGGAAAACGCAAAAGTTTATTTCGAAAAATTAAAAAACGATATTTAGGCATTGTTTTGAATGAGAAAAGTAGCTTCTGGGTTTGCTGATTACCAAATGGCGCTTTCTTTCCTGATCGGATACAAATTGGCAGAGTTATGGGCATCGGAAGGAGCAAAAGTGAGGAAATGAGGAAAACCCAAAATTTTATGGGGGTACCCCTTGTAAAAATTTCGAAAAACTTAAAAACGATATTTAGGCAATGTTTTGAATAAGAAAAGTAGCTTCTGGGTTTGCTGATTACCAAATGGTGCTTTCTTTCCTGATCGGATACAAATTGGCAGAGTTATGGTCATCGGAAGGAGCAAAAGTGAGGAAATGAGGAAAACCCAAAATTTTATGGAGGTACCCCTTGTAAAAATTTCGAAAAATTAAAAAACGATATTTAGGCATTGTTTTGAATGAGAAAAGTAGCTTCTGGGTTTGCTGATTACCAAATGGTGCTTTCTTTCCTGATCGGATACAAATTGGCAGAGTTATGGGCATCGGAAGGAGCAAAAATGAAAAAATTAGGAAAACCCAAAATTTTATGGGGGTACCCCTTGTAAAAATTTCGAAAACCTAAAAACGATATTTAGGCAATGTTTTGAATAAGAAAAGTAGCTTCTGGGTTTGCTGATTACCAAATGGTGCTTTCTTTCCTGATCGGATACAAATTGGCAGAGGTATGGGCATCGGAAGGAGAAAAAAGTGAGGAAATGAGGAAAACGCAAAAGTTTATGGGGGTACCCCTTGTAAAAATTTCGAAAAATTAAAAAACGATATTTAGGCATTGTTTTGAATGAGAAAAGTAGCTTCTGGGTTTGCTGATTACCAAATGGTGCTTTCTTTCCTGATCGGATACAAATTGGCAGAGTTATGGGCATCGGAAGGAGCAAAAGTGAGGAAATGAGGAAAACCCAAAATTTTATGGGGGTACCCCTTGTAAAAATTTCGAAAAACTTAAAAACGATATTTAGGCAATGTTTTGAATAAGAAAAGTAGCTTCTGGGTTTGCTGATTACCAAATGGTGCTTTCTTTCCTGATCGGATACAAATTGGCAGAGTTATGGTCATCGGAAGGAGCAAAAGTGAGGAAATGAGGAAAACCCAAAATTTTATGGGGGTACCCCTTGTAAAAATTTCGAAAAATTAAAAAACGATATTTAGGCATTGTTTTGAATGAGAAAAGTAGCTTCTGGGTTTGCTGATTACCAAATGGTGCTTTCTTTCCTGATCGGATACAAATTGGCAGAGTTATGGGCATCGGAAGGAGCAAAAATGAAAAAAATTAGGAAAACCCAAAATTTTATGGGGGTACCCCTTGTAAAAATTTCGAAAACCTAAAAACGATATTTAGGCAATGTTTTGAATAAGAAAAGTAGCTTCTGGGTTTGCTGATTACCAAATGGTGCTTTCTTTCCTGATCGGATACAAATTGGCAGAGGTATGGGCATCGGAAGGAGAAAAAGTGAGGAAATGAGGAAAACGCAAAAGTTTATGGGGGTACCCCTTGTAAAAATTTCGAAAAATTAAAAAACGATATTTAGGCATTGTTTTGAATGAGAAAAGTAGCTTCTGGGTTTGCTGATTACCAAATGGTGCTTTCTTTCCTGATCGGATACAAATTGGCAGAGTTATGGGCATCGGAAGGAGCAAAAGTGAGGAAATGAGGAAAACCCAAAATTTTATGGGGGTACCCCTTGTAAAAATTTCGAAAAACTTAAAAACGATATTTAGGCAATGTTTTGAATAAGAAAAGTAGCTTCTGGGTTTGCTGATTACCAAATGGTGCTTTCTTTCCTGATCGGATACAAATTGGCAGAGTTATGGTCATCGGAAGGAGCAAAAGTGAGGAAATGAGGAAAACCCAAAATTTTATGGGGGTACCCCTTGTAAAAATTTCGAAAAATTAAAAAACGATATTTAGGCATTGTTTTGAATGAGAAAAGTAGCTTCTGGGTTTGCTGATTACCAAATGGTGCTTTCTTTCCTGATCGGATACAAATTGGCAGAGTTATGGGCATCGGAAGGAGCAAAAATGAAAAAATTAGGAAAACCCAAAATTTTATGGGGGTACCCCTTGTAAAAATTTCGAAAACCTAAAAACGATATTTAGGCAATGTTTTGAATAAGAAAAGTAGCTTCTGGGTTTGCTGATTACCAAATGGTGCTTTCTTTCCTGATCGGATACAAATTGGCAGAGGTATGGGCATCGGAAGGAGAAAAAGTGAGGAAATGAGGAAAACGCAAAAGTTTATGGGGGTACCCCTTGTAAAAATTTCGAAAAATTAAAAAACGATATTTAGGCATTGTTTTGAATGAGAAAAGTAGCTTCTGGGTTTGCTGATTACCAAATGGTGCTTTCTTTCCTGATCGGATACAAATTGGCAGAGTTATGGTCATCGGAAGGAGCAAAAGTGAGGAAATGAGGAAAACCCAAAATTTTATGGGGGTACCCCTTGTAAAAATTTCGAAAAACTTAAAAACGATATTTAGGCAATGTTTTGAATAAGAAAAGTAGCTTCTGGGTTTGCTGATTACCAAATGGTGCTTTCTTTCCTGATCGGATACAAATTGGCAGAGTTATGGGCATCGGAAGGAGCAAAAGTGAGGAAATGAGGAAAACCCAAAATTTTATGGGGGTACCCCTTGTAAAAATTTCGAAAAACTTAAAAACGATATTTAGGCAATGTTTTGAATAAGAAAAGTAGCTTCTGGGTTTGCTGATTACCAAATGGTGCTTTCTTTCCTGATCGGATACAAATTGGCAGAGTTATGGGCATCGGAAGGAGCAAAAGTGAGGAAATGAGGAATACCCAAAATTTTATGGGGTACCCCTTGTAAAAATTTCGAAAAACTTAAAAACGATATTTAGGCAATGTTTTGAATAAGAAAAGTAGCTTCTGGGTTTGCTGATTACCAAATTGTGCTTTCTTTCCTGATCGGATACAAATTGGCAGAGCTATGGGCATCGGAAGGAGCAAAAGTGAGAAAATGAGGAAAACGCAAAAGTTTATTTCGAAAAATTAAAAAACGATATTTAGGCATTGTTTTGAATGAGAAAAGAAGCTTCTGGGTTTGCTGATAACCAAATTGTGCTTTCTTTCCTGATCGGATACAAATTGGCAGAGCTATGGGCATCGGAAGGAGCAAAAGTGAGAAAATGAGGAAAACGCAAAAGTTTATTTCGAAAAATTAAAAAACGATATTTAGGCATTGTTTTGAATGAGAAAAGTAGCTTCTGGGTTTGCTGATTACCAAATGGCGCTTTCTTTCCTGATCGGATACAAATTGGCAGAGTTATGGGCATCGGAAGGAGCAAAAGTGAGGAAATGAGGAAAACCCAAAATTTTATGGGGGTACCCCTTGTAAAAATTTCGAAAAACTTAAAAACGATATTTAGGCAATGTTTTGAATAAGAAAAGTAGCTTCTGGGTTTGCTGATTACCAAATGGTGCTTTCTTTCCTGATCGGATACAAATTGGCAGAGTTATGGTCATCGGAAGGAGCAAAAGTGAGGAAATGAGGAAAACCCAAAATTTTATGGGGGTACCCCTTGTAAAAATTTCGAAAAATTAAAAAACGATATTTAGGCATTGTTTTGAATGAGAAAAGTAGCTTCTGGGTTTGCTGATTACCAAATGGTGCTTTCTTTCCTGATCGGATACAAATTGGCAGAGTTATGGGCATCGGAAGGAGCAAAAATGAAAAAATTAGGAAAACCCAAAATTTTATGGGGTACCCCTTGTAAAAATTTCGAAAAACTTAAAAACGATATTTAGGCAATGTTTTGAATAAGAAAAGTAGCTTCTGGGTTTGCTGATTACCAAATTGTGCTTTCTTTCCTGATCGGATACAAATTGGCAGAGCTATGGGCATCGGAAGGAGCAAAAGTGAGAAAATGAGGAAAACGCAAAAGTTTATTTCGAAAAATTAAAAAACGATATTTAGGCATTGTTTTGAATGAGAAAAGAAGCTTCTGGGTTTGCTGATAACCAAATTGTGCTTTCTTTCCTGATCGGATACAAATTGGCAGAGCTATGGGCATCGGAAGGAGCAAAAGTGAGAAAATGAGGAAAACGCAAAAGTTTATTTCGAAAAATTAAAAAACGATATTTAGGCATTGTTTTGAATGAGAAAAGTAGCTTCTGGGTTTGCTGATTACCAAATGGCGCTTTCTTTCCTGATCGGATACAAATTGGCAGAGTTATGGGCATCGGAAGGAGCAAAAGTGAGGAAATGAGGAAAACCCAAAATTTTATGGGGGTACCCCTTGTAAAAATTTCGAAAAACTTAAAAACGATATTTAGGCAATGTTTTGAATAAGAAAAGTAGCTTCTGGGTTTGCTGATTACCAAATGGTGCTTTCTTTCCTGATCGGATACAAATTGGCAGAGTTATGGTCATCGGAAGGAGCAAAAGTGAGGAAATGAGGAAAACCCAAAATTTTATGGGGGTACCCCTTGTAAAAATTTCGAAAAATTAAAAAACGATATTTAGGCATTGTTTTGAATGAGAAAAGTAGCTTCTGGGTTTGCTGATTACCAAATGGTGCTTTCTTTCCTGATCGGATACAAATTGGCAGAGTTATGGGCATCGGAAGGAGCAAAAATGAAAAAATTAGGAAAACCCAAAATTTTATGAGGGTACCCCTTGTAAAAATTTCGAAAAACTTAAAAACGATATTTAGGCAATGTTTTGAATGAGAAAAGTAGCTTCTGGGTTTGCTGATTACCAAATGGTGCTTTCTTTCCTGATCGGATACAAATTGGCAGAGGTATGGGCATCGGAAGGAGAAAAAGTGAGGAAATGAGGAAAACGCAAAAGTTTATGGGGGTACCCCTTGTAAAAATTTCGAAAAATTAAAAAACGATATTTAGGCATTGTTTTGAATGAGAAAAGTAGCTTCTGGGTTTGCTGATTACCAAATGGTGCTTTCTTTCCTGATCGGATACAAATTGGCAGAGTTATGGGCATCGGAAGGAGCAAAAGTGAGGAAATGAGGAAAACCCAAAATTTTATGGGGGTACCCCTTGTAAAAATTTCGAAAAACTTAAAAACGATATTTAGGCAATGTTTTGAATAAGAAAAATAGCTTCTGGGTTTGCTGATTACCAAATGGTGCTTTCTTTCCTGATCGGATACAAATTGGCAGAGTTATGGGCATCGGAAGGAGCAAAAGTGAGGAAATGAGGAAAACCCAAAATTTTATGAGGGTACCCCTTGTAAAAATTTCGAAAAACTTAAAAACGATATTTAGGCAATGTTTTGAATGAGAAAAGTAGCTTCTGGGTTTGCTGATTACCAAATGGTGCTTTCTTTCCTGATCGGATACAAATTGGCAGAGGTATGGGCATCGGAAGGAGAAAAAGTGAGGAAATGAGGAAGACCCAAAATTTTATGGGGGTACCCCTTGTAAACATTTCGAAAACTTAAAAACGATATTTAGGCAATGTTTTGAATGAGAAAAGTAGCTTCTGGGTTTGCTGATTACCAAATGGTGCTTTCTTTCCTGATCGGATACAAATTGGCAGAGCTATGGGCATCGGAAGGAGCAAAAGTGAGGAAATGAGGAAAACCCAAAATTTTGTGGGGGTACCCCTTGTAAAAATTTCGAAAAACTTAAAAACGATATTTAGGCATTGTTTTGAATGAGAAAAGTAGCTTCTGGGTTTGCTGATTACCAAATGGTGCTTTCTTTCCTGATCGGATACAAATTGGCAGAGTTATGGGCATCGGAAGGAGAAAAAGTGAGGAAATGAGGAAGACCCAAAATTTTATGGGGGTACCCCTTGTAAACATTTCGAAAAACTTAAAAACGATATTTAGGCAATGTTTTGAATGAGAAAAGTAGCTTCTGGGTTTGCTGATTACCAAATGGTGCTTTCTTTCCTGATCGGATACAAATTGGCAGAGTTATGGGCATCGGAAGGAGCAAAAGTGAGGAAATGAGGAAAACGCAAAAGTTTATGGGGGTACCCCTTGTAAAAATTTCGAAAAATTAAAAAACGATATTTAGGCATTGTTTTGAATGAGAAAAGTAGCTTCTGGGTTTGCTGATTACCAAATGGTGCTTTCTTTCCTGATCGGATACAAATTGGCAGAGTTATGGGCATCGGAAGGAGCAAAAGTGAGGAAATGAGGAAAACCCAAAATTTTATGGGGGTACCCCTTGTAAAAATTTCGAAAAATTAAAAAACGATATTTAGGCATTATTTTGAATGAGAAAAGTAGCTTCTTGGTTTGCTGATTACCAAATGGTGCTTTCTTTCCTGATCGGATACAAATTAGCAGAGTTATGGGCATCGGAAGGAGAAAAGTGAGGAAATGAGGAAAACCCAAAATTTTATGGGGGTACCCCTTGTAAAAATTTCGAAAAATTAAAAAACGATATTTAGGCATTATTTTGAATGAGAAAAGTAGCTTCTTGGTTTGCTGATTACCAAATGGTGCTTTCTTTCCTGATCGGATACAAATTAGCAGAGTTATGGGCATCGGAAGGAGAAAAGTGAGGAAATGAGGAAAACCCAAAATTTTATGGGGGTACCCCTTGTAAAAATTTCGAAAAATTAAAAAACTATATTTAGGCATTGTTTTGAATGAGAAAAGTAGCTTCTGGGTTTGCTGATTACCAAATGGTGCTTTCTTTTCTGATCGGATACAAATTGGCAGAGTTATGGGCATCGGAAGGAGCAAAAGTGAGGAAATGAGGAAAACCCAAAATTTTATGGGGGTACCCCTTGTAAAAATTTCGAAAAATTAAAAAACTATAT
The DNA here is from genome assembly GCA_018153035.1 of Drosophila pseudoananassae pseudoananassae. Taxonomy (NCBI): domain Eukaryota; kingdom Metazoa; phylum Arthropoda; class Insecta; order Diptera; family Drosophilidae; genus Drosophila; species Drosophila pseudoananassae. Next base: position 569,458 of record JAECXR010000039.1, read on the forward strand.
TTAGGCATTGTTTTGAATGAGAAAAGTAGCTTCTGGGTTTGCTGATTACCAAATGGTGCTTTCTTTTCTGATCGGATACAAATTGGCAGAGTTATGGACATCGGAAGGAGCAAAAATGAAAAAAATTAGGAAAACCCAAAATTTTATGGGGGTACCCCTTGTAAAAATTTCGAAAAATTAAAAAACGATATTTAGGCATTATTTTGAATGAGAAAAGTAGCTTCTTGGTTTGCTGATTACCAAATGGTGCTTTCTTTCCTGATCGGATACAAATTAGCAGAGTTATGGGCATCGGAAGGAGAAAAGTGAGGAAATGAGGAAAACCCAAAATTTTATGGGGGTACCCCTTGTAAAAATTTCGAAAAATTAAAAAACTATATTTAGGCATTGTTTTGAATGAGAAAAGTAGCTTCTGGGTTTGCTGATTACCAAATGGTGCTTTCTTTCCTGATCGGATACAAATTGGCAGAGTTATGGGCATCGGAAGGAGCAAAAGTGAGGAAATGAGGAAAACCCAAAATTTTATGGGGGTACCCCTTGTAAAAATTTCGAAAAATTAAAAAACTATATTTAGGCATTGTTTTGAATGAGAAAAGTAGCTTCTGGGTTTGCTGATTACCAAATGGTGCTTTCTTTCCTGATCGGATACAAATTGGCAGAGTTATGGGCATCGGAAGTAGCAAAAGTGAGGAAATGAGGAAAACCCAAAATTTTATGGGGGTACCCCTTGTAAAAATTTCGAAAAATTAAAAAACGATATTTAGGCATTGTTTTGAATGAGAAAAGTAGCTTCTGGGTTTGCTGATTACCAAATGGTGCTTTTTTTCCTGATCGGATACAAATTGGCAGAGTTATGGGCATCGGAAGGATTAAAAGTGAGGAAATGAGGAATACCCAAAATTTTATGGGGTACCCCTTGTAAAAATTTCGAAAAACTTAAAAACGATATTTAGGCAATGTTTTGAATAAGAAAAGTAGCTTCTGGGTTTGCTGATTACCAAATTGTGCTTTCTTTCCTGATCGGATACAAATTGGCAGAGCTATGGGCATCGGAAGGAGCAAAAGTGAGAAAATGAGGAAAACGCAAAAGTTTATTTCGAAAAATTAAAAAACGATATTTAGGCATTGTTTTGAATGAGAAAAGTAGCTTCTGGGTTTGCTGATTACCAAATTGTGCTTTCTTTCCTGATCGGATACAAATTGGCAGAGCTATGGGCATCGGAAGGAGCAAAAGTGAGAAAAATTAAAAAAAAAAAAAATTAAAAAAATTAAAAGAAAATTAAAAAACGATATTTAGGCATTGTTTTGAATGAGAAAAGTAGCTTCTGGGTTTGCTGATTACCAAATGGCGCTTTCTTTCCTGATCGGATACAAATTGGCAGAGTTATGGGCATCGGAAGGAGCAAAAGTGAGGAAATGAGGAAAACCCAAAATTTTATGGGGGTACCCCTTGTAAAAATTTCGAAAAACTTAAAAACGATATTTAGGCAATGTTTTGAATAAGAAAAGTAGCTTCTGGGTTTGCTGATTACCAAATGGTGCTTTCTTTCCTGATCGGATACAAATTGGCAGGGTTATGGTCATCGGAAGGAGCAAAAGTGAGGAAATGAGGAAAACCCAAAATTTTATGGGGGTACCCCTTGTAAAAATTTCGAAAAATTAAAAAACGATATTTAGGCATTGTTTTGAATGAGAAAAGTAGCTTCTGGGTTTGCTGATTACCAAATGGTGCTTTCTTTCCTGATCGGATACAAATTGGCAGAGTTATGGGCATCGGAAGGAGCAAAAATGAAAAAATTAGGAAAACCCAAAATTTTATGGGGGTACCCCTTGTAAAAATTTCGAAAACCTAAAAACGATATTTAGGCAATGTTTTGAATAAGAAAAGTAGCTTCTGGGTTTGCTGATTACCAAATGGTGCTTTCTTTCCTGATCGGATACAAATTGGCAGAGGTATGGGCATCGGAAGGAGAAAAAGTGAGGAAATGAGGAAAACGCAAAAGTTTATGGGGGTACCCCTTGTAAAAATTTCGATAAATTAAAAAACGATATTTAGGCTTTGTTTTGAATGAGAAAAGTAGCTTCTGGGTTTTCTGATTACCAAATGGTGCTTTCTTTCCTGATCGGATACAAATTGGCAGAGTTATGGGCATCGGAAGGAGCAAAAGTGAGGAAATGAGGAAAACCCAAAATTTTATGGGGGTACCCCTTGTAAAAATTTCGAAAAACTTAAAAACGATATTTAGGCAATGTTTTGAATAAGAAAAGTAGCTTCTGGGTTTGCTGATTACCAAATGGTGCTTTCTTTCCTGATCGGATACAAATTGGCAGAGTTATGGGCATCGGAAGGAGCAAAAGTGAGGAAATGAGGAATACCCAAAATTTTATGGGGTACCCCTTGTAAAAATTTCGAAAAACTTAAAAACGATATTTAGGCAATGTTTTGAATAAGAAAAGTAGCTTCTGGGTTTGCTGATTACCAAATTGTGCTTTCTTTCCTGATCGGATACAAATTGGCAGAGCTATGGGCATCGGAAGGAGCAAAAGTGAGAAAATGAGGAAAACGCAAAAGTTTATTTCGAAAAATTAAAAAACGATATTTAGGCATTGTTTTGAATGAGAAAAGTAGCTTCTGGGTTTGCTGATTACCAAATTGTGCTTTCTTTCCTGATCGGATACAAATTGGCAGAGCTATGGGCATCGGAAGGAGCAAAAGTGAGAAAATGAGGAAAACGCAAAAGTTTATTTCGAAAAATTAAAAAACGATATTTAGGCATTGTTTTGAATGAGAAAAGTAGCTTCTGGGTTTGCTGATTACCAAATGGCGCTTTCTTTCCTGATCGGATACAAATTGGCAGAGTTATGGGCATCGGAAGGAGCAAAAGTGAGGAAATGAGGAAAACCCAAAATTTTATGGGGGTACCCCTTGTAAAAATTTCGAAAAACTTAAAAACGATATTTAGGCAATGTTTTGAATAAGAAAAGTAGCTTCTGGGTTTGCTGATTACCAAATGGTGCTTTCTTTCCTGATCGGATACAAATTGGCAGAGTTATGGTCATCGGAAGGAGCAAAAGTGAGGAAATGAGGAAAACCCAAAATTTTATGGGGGTACCCCTTGTAAAAATTTCGAAAAACTTAAAAACGATATTTAGGCAATGTTTTGAATAAGAAAAGTAGCTTCTGGGTTTGCTGATTACCAAATGGTGCTTTCTTTCCTGATCGAATACAAATTGGCAGAGTTATGGGCATCGGAAGGAGCAAAAATGAAAAAATTAGGAAAACCCAAAATTTTATGGGGGTACCCCTTGTAAAAATTTCGAAAAATTAAAAAACGATATTTAGGCATTGTTTTGAATGAGAAAAGTAGCTTCTGGGTTTGCTGATTACCAAATGGTGCTTTCTTTCCTGATCGGATACAAATTGGCAGAGGTATGGGCATCGGAAGGAGAAAAAGTGAGGAAATGAGGAAAACGCAAAAGTTTATGGGGGTACCCCTTGTAAAAATTTCGAAAAATTAAAAAACGATATTTAGGCATTGTTTTGAATGAGAAAAGTAGCTTCTGGGTTTGCTGATTACCAAATGGTGCTTTCTTTCCTGATCGGATACAAATTGGCAGAGTTATGGGCATCGGAAGGAGCAAAAGTGAGGAAATGAGGAAAACCCAAAATTTTATGGGGGTACCCCTTGTAAAAATTTCGAAAAACTTAAAAACGATATTTAGGCAATGTTTTGAATAAGAAAAATAGCTTCTGGGTTTGCTGATTACCAAATGGTGCTTTCTTTCCTGATCGGATACAAATTGGCAGAGTTATGGGCATCGGAAGGAGCAAAAGTGAGGAAATGAGGAAAACCCAAAATTTTATGAGGGTACCCCTTGTAAAAATTTCGAAAAACTTAAAAACGATATTTAGGCAATGTTTTGAATGAGAAAAGTAGCTTCTGGGTTTGCTGATTACCAAATGGTGCTTTCTTTCCTGATCGGATACAAATTGGCAGAGGTATGGGCATCGGAAGGAGAAAAAGTGAGGAAATGAGGAAAACCCAAAATTTTATGGGGGTACCCCTTGTAAAAATTTCGAAAACTTAAAAACGATATTTAGGCAATGTTTTGAATGAGAAAAGTAGCTTCTGGGTTTGCTGATTACCAAATGGTGCTTTCTTTCCTGATCGGATACAAATTGGCAGAGCTATGGGCATCGGAAGGAGCAAAAGTGAGGAAATGGGGAAAACCCAAAATTTTGTGGGGGTACCCCTTGTAAAAATTTCGAAAAACTTAAAAACGATATTTAGGCATTGTTTTGAATGAGAAAAGTAGCTTCTGGGTTTGCTGATTACCAAATGGTGCTTTCTTTCCTGATCGGATACAAATTGGCAGAGTTATGGGCATCGGAAGGAGAAAAAGTGAGGAAATGAGGAAAACCCAAAATTTTATGGGGGTACCCCTTGTAAAAATTTCGAAAAACTTAAAAACGATATTTAGGCAATGTTTTGAATGAGAAAAGTAGCTTCTGGGTTTGCTGATTACCAAATGGTGCTTTCTTTCCTGATCGGATACAAATTGGCAGAGTTATGGGCATCGGAAGGAGCAAAAGTGAGGAAATGAGGAAAACGCAAAAGTTTATGGGGGTACCCCTTGTAAAAATTTCGAAAAATTAAAAAACGATATTTAGGCATTGTTTTGAATGAGAAAAGTAGCTTCTGGGTTTGCTGATTACCAAATGGTGCTTTCTTTCCTGATCGGATACAAATTGGCAGAGTTATGGGCATCGGAAGGAGCAAAAGTGAGGAAATGAGGAAAACCCAAAATTTTATGGGGGTACCCCTTGTAAAAATTTCGAAAAACTTAAAAACAATATTTAGGCAATGTTTTGAATAAGAAAAGTAGCTTCTGGGTTTGCTGATTGCCAAATGGTTCTTTCTTTCCTGATCGGATACAAATTGGCAGAGCTATGGGCATCGGAAGGAGCAAAAGTGAGGAAATGAGGAAAACGCAAAAGTTTATGGGGGTACCCCTTGTAAAAATTTCGAAAAATTAAAAAACGATATTTAGGCATTGTTTTGAATGAGAAAAGTAGCTTCTGGGTTTGCTGATTACCAAATGGTGCTTTCTTTCCTGATCGGATACAAATTGGCAGAGCTATGGGCATCGGAAGGAGCAAAAGTGAGGAAATGAGGAAAACGCAAAAGTTTATGGGGGTACCCCTTGTAAAAATTTCGAAAAATTAAAAAACGATATTTAGGCAATGTTTTGAATGAGAAAAGTAGCTTCTGGGTTTGCTGATTACCAAATGGTGCTTTCTTTCCTGATCGGATACAAATTGGCAGAGTTATGGGCATCGGAAGGAGCAAAAATGAAAAAATTAGGAAAACCCAAAATTTTATGGGGGTACCCCTTGTAAAAATTTCGAAAACTTAAAAACGATATTTAGGCAATGTTTTGAATGAGAAAAGTAGCTTCTGGGTTTGCTGATTACCAAATGGTGCTTTCTTTCCTGATCGGATACAAATTGGCAGAGTTATGGACATCGGAAGGAGCAAAAGTGAGGAAATGAGGAAAACCCAAAATTTTATGGGGGTACCCCTTGTAAAAATTTCGAAAAATTAAAAAACTATATTTAGGCATTGTTTTGAATGAGAAAAGTAGCTTCTGGGTTTGCTGATTACCAAATGGTGCTTTCTTTCCTGATCGGATACAAATTGGCAGAGTTATGGACATCGGAAGGAGCAAAAGTGAGGAAATGAGGAAAACGCAAAAGTTTATGGGGGTACCCCTTGTAAAAATTTCAAAAAATTAAATAACGATATTTAGGCAATGTTTTGAATGAGAAAAGTAGCTTCTTTGTTTGCTGATTACCAAATGGCGCTTTCTTTCCTGATGGGATACAAATTTCCAGAGTTATGGGCATCGGAAGGAGAAAAAGTGAGGAAATGAGGAAAACCCAAAATTTTATGAGGGTACCCCTTGTAAAAATTTCGAAAACTTAAAAACGATATTTAGGCAATGTTTTGAATGAGAAAAGTAGCTTCTGGGTTTGCTGATTACCAAATGGTGCTTTCTTTCCTGATCGGATACAAATTGGCAGAGTTATGGGCATCGGAAGGAGCAAAAGTGAGGAAATGAGGAAAACCCAAAATTTTATGAGGGTACCCCTTGTAAAAATTTCGAAAAACTTAAAAACGATATTTAGGCAATGTTTTGAATGAGAAAAGTAGCTTCTGGGTTTGCTGATTACCAAATGGTGCTTTCTTTCCTGATCGGATACAAATTGGCAGAGCTATGGGCATCGGAAGGAGCAAAAGTGAGGAAATGAGGAAAACCCAAAATTTTATGGGGGTACCCCTTGTAAAAATTTCGAAAAACTTAAAAACGATATTTAGGCATTGTTTTGAATGAGAAAAGTAGCTTCTGGGTTTGCTGATTACCAAATGGTGCTTTCTTTCCTGATCGGATACAAATTGGCAGAGTTATGGGCATCGGAAGGAGAAAAAGTGAGGAAATGAGGAAAACCCAAAATTTTATGGGGGTACCCCTTGTAAAAATTTCGAAAAACTTAAAAACGATATTTAGGCAATGTTTTGAATGAGAAAAGTAGCTTCTGGGTTTGCTGATTACCAAATGGTGCTTTCTTTCCTGATCGGATACAAATTGGCAGAGTTATGGGCATCGGAAGGAGCAAAAGTGAGGAAATGAGGAATACCCAAAATTTTATGGGGTACCCCTTGTAAAAATTTCGAAAAACTTAAAAACGATATTTAGGCAATGTTTTGAATAAGAAAAGTAGCTTCTGGGTTTGCTGATTACCAAATTGTGCTTTCTTTCCTGATCGGATACAAATTGGCAGAGCTATGGGCATCGGAAGGAGCAAAAGTGAGAAAATGAGGAAAACGCAAAAGTTTATTTCGAAAAATTAAAAAACGATATTTAGGCATTGTTTTGAATGAGAAAAGTAGCTTCTGGGTTTGCTGATTACCAAATTGTGCTTTCTTTCCTGATCGGATACAAATTGGCAGAGCTATGGGCATCGGAAGGAGCAAAAGTGAGAAAATGAGGAAAACGCAAAAGTTTATTTCGAAAAATTAAAAAACGATATTTAGGCATTGTTTTGAATGAGAAAAGTAGCTTCTGGGTTTGCTGATTACCAAATGGCGCTTTCTTTCCTGATCGGATACAAATTGGCAGAGTTATGGGCATCGGAAGGAGCAAAAGTGAGGAAATGAGGAAAACCCAAAATTTTATGGGGGTACCCCTTGTAAAAATTTCGAAAAACTTAAAAACGATATTTAGGCAATGTTTTGAATAAGAAAAGTAGCTTCTGGGTTTGCTGATTACCAAATGGTGCTTTCTTTCCTGATCGAATACAAATTGGCAGAGTTATGGGCATCGGAAGGAGCAAAAATGAAAAAATTAGGAAAACCCAAAATTTTATGGGGGTACCCCTTGTAAAAATTTCGAAAAATTAAAAAACGATATTTAGGCATTGTTTTGAATGAGAAAAGTAGCTTCTGGGTTTGCTGATTACCAAATGGTGCTTTCTTTCCTGATCGGATACAAATTGGCAGAGGTATGGGCATCGGAAGGAGAAAAAGTGAGGAAATGAGGAAAACGCAAAAGTTTATGGGGGTACCCCTTGTAAAAATTTCGAAAAATTAAAAAACGATATTTAGGCATTGTTTTGAATGAGAAAAGTAGCTTCTGGGTTTGCTGATTACCAAATGGTGCTTTCTTTCCTGATCGGATACAAATTGGCAGAGTTATGGGCATCGGAAGGAGCAAAAGTGAGGAAATGAGGAAAACCCAAAATTTTATGGGGGTACCCCTTGTAAAAATTTCGAAAAACTTAAAAACGATATTTAGGCAATGTTTTGAATAAGAAAAATAGCTTCTGGGTTTGCTGATTACCAAATGGTGCTTTCTTTCCTGATCGGATACAAATTGGCAGAGTTATGGGCATCGGAAGGAGCAAAAGTGAGGAAATGAGGAAAACCCAAAATTTTATGAGGGTACCCCTTGTAAAAATTTCGAAAAACTTAAAAACGATATTTAGGCAATGTTTTGAATGAGAAAAGTAGCTTCTGGGTTTGCTGATTACCAAATGGTGCTTTCTTTCCTGATCGGATACAAATTGGCAGAGGTATGGGCATCGGAAGGAGAAAAAGTGAGGAAATGAGGAAAACCCAAAATTTTATGGGGGTACCCCTTGTAAAAATTTCGAAAACTTAAAAACGATATTTAGGCAATGTTTTGAATGAGAAAAGTAGCTTCTGGGTTTGCTGATTACCAAATGGTGCTTTCTTTCCTGATCGGATACAAATTGGCAGAGTTATGGGCATCGGAAGGAGCAAAAGTGAGGAAATGAGGAAAACCCAAAATTTTATGGGGGTACCCCTTGTAAAAATTTCGAAAAACTTAAAAACGATATTTAGGCAATGTTTTGAATAAGAAAAGTAGCTTCTGGGTTTGCTGATTACCAAATGGTGCTTTCTTTCCTGATCGGATACAAATTGGCAGAGTTATGGGCATCGGAAGGAGCAAAAGTGAGGAAATGGGGAAAACCCAAAATTTTGTGGGGGTACCCCTTGTAAAAATTTCGAAAAACTTAAAAACGATATTTAGGCAATGTTTTGAATAAGAAAAGTAGCTTCTGGGTTTGCTGATTACCAAATTGTGCTTTCTTTCCTGATCGGATACAAATTGGCAGAGCTATGGGCATCGGAAGGAGCAAAAGTGAGAAAATGAGGAAAACGCAAAAGTTTATTTCGAAAAATTAAAAAACGATATTTAGGCATTGTTTTGAATGAGAAAAGTAGCTTCTGGGTTTGCTGATTACCAAATTGTGCTTTCTTTCCTGATCGGATACAAATTGGCAGAGCTATGGGCATCGGAAGGAGCAAAAGTGAGAAAATGAGGAAAACGCAAAAGTTTATTTCGAAAAATTAAAAAACGATATTTAGGCATTGTTTTGAATGAGAAAAGTAGCTTCTGGGTTTGCTGATTACCAAATGGCGCTTTCTTTCCTGATCGGATACAAATTGGCAGAGTTATGGGCATCGGAAGGAGCAAAAGTGAGGAAATGAGGAAAACCCAAAATTTTATGGGGGTACCCCTTGTAAAAATTTCGAAAAACTTAAAAACGATATTTAGGCAATGTTTTGAATAAGAAAAGTAGCTTCTGGGTTTGCTGATTACCAAATGGTGCTTTCTTTCCTGATCGGATACAAATTGGCAGAGTTATGGTCATCGGAAGGAGCAAAAGTGAGGAAATGAGGAAAACCCAAAATTTTATGGGGGTACCCCTTGTAAAAATTTCGAAAAACTTAAAAACGATATTTAGGCAATGTTTTGAATAAGAAAAGTAGCTTCTGGGTTTGCTGATTACCAAATGGTGCTTTCTTTCCTGATCGAATACAAATTGGCAGAGTTATGGGCATCGGAAGGAGCAAAAATGAAAAAATTAGGAAAACCCAAAATTTTATGGGGGTACCCCTTGTAAAAATTTCGAAAAATTAAAAAACGATATTTAGGCATTGTTTTGAATGAGAAAAGTAGCTTCTGGGTTTGCTGATTACCAAATGGTGCTTTCTTTCCTGATCGGATACAAATTGGCAGAGGTATGGGCATCGGAAGGAGAAAAAGTGAGGAAATGAGGAAAACGCAAAAGTTTATGGGGGTACCCCTTGTAAAAATTTCGAAAAATTAAAAAACGATATTTAGGCATTGTTTTGAATGAGAAAAGTAGCTTCTGGGTTTGCTGATTACCAAATGGTGCTTTCTTTCCTGATCGGATACAAATTGGCAGAGTTATGGGCATCGGAAGGAGCAAAAGTGAGGAAATGAGGAAAACCCAAAATTTTATGGGGGTACCCCTTGTAAAAATTTCGAAAAACTTAAAAACGATATTTAGGCAATGTTTTGAATAAGAAAAATAGCTTCTGGGTTTGCTGATTACCAAATGGTGCTTTCTTTCCTGATCGGATACAAATTGGCAGAGTTATGGGCATCGGAAGGAGCAAAAGTGAGGAAATGAGGAAAACCCAAAATTTTATGAGGGTACCCCTTGTAAAAATTTCGAAAAACTTAAAAACGATATTTAGGCAATGTTTTGAATGAGAAAAGTAGCTTCTGGGTTTGCTGATTACCAAATGGTGCTTTCTTTCCTGATCGGATACAAATTGGCAGAGGTATGGGCATCGGAAGGAGAAAAAGTGAGGAAATGAGGAAAACCCAAAATTTTATGGGGGTACCCCTTGTAAAAATTTCGAAAACTTAAAAACGATATTTAGGCAATGTTTTGAATGAGAAAAGTAGCTTCTGGGTTTGCTGATTACCAAATGGTGCTTTCTTTCCTGATCGGATACAAATTGGCAGAGCTATGGGCATCGGAAGGAGCAAAAGTGAGGAAATGGGGAAAACCCAAAATTTTGTGGGGGTACCCCTTGTAAAAATTTCGAAAAACTTAAAAACGATATTTAGGCATTGTTTTGAATGAGAAAAGTAGCTTCTGGGTTTGCTGATTACCAAATGGTGCTTTCTTTCCTGATCGGATACAAATTGGCAGAGTTATGGGCATCGGAAGGAGAAAAAGTGAGGAAATGAGGAAAACCCAAAATTTTATGGGGGTACCCCTTGTAAAAATTTCAAAAAATTAAATAACGATATTTAGGCAATGTTTTGAATGAGAAAAGTAGCTTCTTTGTTTGCTGATTACCAAATGGCGCTTTCTTTCCTGATGGGATACAAATTGCCAGAGTTATGGGCATCGGAAGGAGAAAAAGTGAGGAAATGAGGAAAACCCAAAATTTTATGAGGGTACCCCTTGTAAAAATTTCGAAAACTTAAAAACGATATTTAGGCAATGTTTTGAATGAGAAAAGTAGCTTCTGGGTTTGCTGATTACCAAATGGTGCTTTCTTTCCTGATCGGATACAAATTGGCAGAGTTATGGGCATCGGAAGGAGCAAAAGTGAGGAAATGAGGAAAACCCAAAAATTTATGAGGGTACCCCTTGTAAAAATTTCGAAAAACTTAAAAACGATATTTAGGCAATGTTTTGAATGAGAAAAGTAGCTTCTGGGTTTGCTGATTACCAAATGGTGCTTTCTTTCCTGATCGGATACAAATTGGCAGAGCTATGGGCATCGGAAGGAGCAAAAGTGAGGAAATGAGGAAAACCCAAAATTTTATGGGGGTACCCCTTGTAAAAATTTCGAAAACTTAAAAACGATATTTAGGCAATGTTTTGAATGAGAAAAGTAGCTTCTGGGTTTGCTGATTACCAAATGGTGCTTTCTTTCCTGATCGGATACAAATTGGCAGAGCTATGGGCATCGGAAGGAGCAAAAGTGAGGAAATGAGGAAAACCCAAAATTTTATGGGGGTACCCCTTGTAAAAATTTCGAAAAACTTAAAAACGATATTTAGGCATTGTTTTGAATGAGAAAAGTAGCTTCTGGGTTTGCTGATTACCAAATGGTGCTTTCTTTCCTGATCGGATACAAATTGGCAGAGTTATGGGCATCGGAAGGAGCAAAAGTGAGGAAATGAGGAAAACGCAAAAGTTTATGGGGGTACCCCTTGTAAAAATTTCGAAAAATTAAAAAACGATATTTAGGCATTGTTTTGAATGAGAAAAGTAGCTTCTGGGTTTGCTGATTACCAAATGGTGCTTTCTTTCCTGATCGGATACAAATTGGCAGAGTTATGGGCATCGGAAGGAGCAAAAGTGAGGAAATGAGGAAAACCCAAAATTTTATGGGGGTACCCCTTGTAAAAATTTCGAAAAACTTAAAAACAATATTTAGGCAATGTTTTGAATAAGAAAAGTAGCTTCTGGGTTTGCTGATTGCCAAATGGTTCTTTCTTTCCTGATCGGATACAAATTGGCAGAGCTATGGGCATCGGAAGGAGCAAAAGTGAGGAAATGAGGAAAACGCAAAAGTTTATGGGGGTACCCCTTGTAAAAATTTCGAAAAATTAAAAAACGATATTTAGGCATTGTTTTGAATGAGAAAAGTAGCTTCTGGGTTTGCTGATTACCAAATGGTGCTTTCTTTCCTGATCGGATACAAATTGGCAGAGCTATGGGCATCGGAAGGAGCAAAAGTGAGGAAATGAGGAAAACGCAAAAGTTTATGGGGGTACCCCTTGTAAAAATTTCGAAAAATTAAAAAACGATATTTAGGCAATGTTTTGAATGAGAAAAGTAGCTTCTGGGTTTGCTGATTACCAAATGGTGCTTTCTTTCCTGATCGGATACAAATTGGCAGAGTTATGGGCATCGGAAGGAGCAAAAATGAAAAAATTAGGAAAACCCAAAATTTTATGGGGGTACCCCTTGTAAAAATTTCGAAAACTTAAAAACGATATTTAGGCAATGTTTTGAATGAGAAAAGTAGCTTCTGGGTTTGCTGATTACCAAATGGTGCTTTCTTTCCTGATCGGATACAAATTGGCAGAGCTATGGGCATCGGAAGGAGCAAAAGTGAGGAAATGAGGAAAACCCAAAATTTTATGGGGGTACCCCTTGTAAAAATTTCGAAAACTTAAAAACGATATTTAGGCAATGTTTTGAATGAGAAAAGTAGCTTCTGGGTTTGCTGATTACCAAATGGTGCTTTCTTTCCTGATCGGATACAAATTGGCAGAGCTATGGGCATCGGAAGGAGCAAAAGTGAGGAAATGAGGAAAACCCAAAATTTTATGGGGGTACCCCTTGTAAAAATTTCGAAAAACTTAAAAACGATATTTAGGCATTGTTTTGAATGAGAAAAGTAGCTTCTGGGTTTGCTGATTACCAAATGGTGCTTTCTTTCCTGATCGGATACAAATTGGCAGAGTTATGGGCATCGGAAGGAGAAAAAGTGAGGAAATGAGGAAAACCCAAAATTTTATGGGGGTACCCCTTGTAAAAATTTCGAAAAACTTAAAAACGATATTTAGGCAATGTTTTGAATGAGAAAAGTAGCTTCTGGGTTTGCTGATTACCAAATGGTGCTTTCTTTCCTGATCGGATACAAATTGGCAGAGTTATGGGCATCGGAAGGAGCAAAAGTGAGGAAATGAGGAAAACCCAAAATTTTATGGGGGTACCCCTTGTAAAAATTTCGAAAAACTTAAAAACAATATTTAGGCAATGTTTTGAATAAGAAAAGTAGCTTCTGGGTTTGCTGATTGCCAAATGGTTCTTTCTTTCCTGATCGGATACAAATTGGCAGAGCTATGGGCATCGGAAGGAGCAAAAGTGAGGAAATGAGGAAAACGCAAAAGTTTATGGGGGTACCCCTTGTAAAAATTTCGAAAAATTAAAAAACGATATTTAGGCATTGTTTTGAATGAGAAAAGTAGCTTCTGGGTTTGCTGATTACCAAATGGTGCTTTCTTTCCTGATCGGATACAAATTGGCAGAGCTATGGGCATCGGAAGGAGCAAAAGTGAGGAAATGAGGAAAACGCAAAAGTTTATGGGGGTACCCCTTGTAAAAATTTCGAAAAATTAAAAAACGATATTTAGGCAATGTTTTGAATGAGAAAAGTAGCTTCTGGGTTTGCTGATTACCAAATGGTGCTTTCTTTCCTGATCGGATACAAATTGGCAGAGTTATGGGCATCGGAAGGAGCAAAAATGAAAAAATTAGGAAAACCCAAAATTTTATGGGGGTACCCCTTGTAAAAATTTCGAAAACTTAAAAACGATATTTAGGCAATGTTTTGAATGAGAAAAGTAGCTTCTGGGTTTGCTGATTACCAAATGGTGCTTTCTTTCCTGATGGGATACAAATTGCCAGAGTTATGGGCATCGGAAGGAGAAAAAGTGAGGAAATGAGGAAAACCCAAAATTTTATGAGGGTACCCCTTGTAAAAATTTCGAAAACTTAAAAACGATATTTAGGCAATGTTTTGAATGAGAAAAGTAGCTTCTGGGTTTGCTGATTACCAAATGGTGCTTTCTTTCCTGATCGGATACAAATTGGCAGAGTTATGGGCATCGGAAGGAGCAAAAGTGAGGAAATGAGGAAAACCCAAAATTTTATGAGGGTACCCCTTGTAAAAATTTCGAAAAACTTAAAAACGATATTTAGGCAATGTTTTGAATGAGAAAAGTAGCTTCTGGGTTTGCTGATTACCAAATGGTGCTTTCTTTCCTGATCGGATACAAATTGGCAGAGCTATGGGCATCGGAAGGAGCAAAAGTGAGGAAATGAGGAAAACCCAAAATTTTATGGGGGTACCCCTTGTAAAAATTTCGGAAACTTAAAAACGATATTTAGGCAATGTTTTGAATGAGAAAAGTAGCTTCTGGGTTTGCTGATTACCAAATGGTGCTTTCTTTCCTGATCGGATACAAATTGGCAGAGCTATGGGCATCGGAAGGAGCAAAAGTGAGGAAATGAGGAAAACCCAAAATTTTATGGGGGTACCCCTTGTAAAAATTTCGAAAAACTTAAAAACGATATTTAGGCATTGTTTTGAATGAGAAAAGTAGCTTCTGGGTTTGCTGATTACCAAATGGTGCTTTCTTTCCTGATCGGATACAAATTGGCAGAGTTATGGGCATCGGAAGGAGAAAAAGTGAGGAAATGAGGAAAACCCAAAATTTTATGGGGGTACCCCTTGTAAAAATTTTGAAAAACTTAAAAACGATATTTAGGCAATGTTTTGAATGAGAAAAGTAGCTTCTGGGTTTGCTGATTACCAAATGGTGCTTTCTTTCCTGATCGGATACAAATTGGCAGAGTTATGGGCATCGGAAGGAGCAAAAGTGAGGAAATGAGGAAAACGCAAAAGTTTATGGGGGTACCCCTTGTAAAAATTTCGAAAAATTAAAAAACGATATTTAGGCATTGTTTTGAATGAGAAAAGTAGCTTCTGGGTTTGCTGATTACCAAATGGTGCTTTCTTTCCTGATCGGATACAAATTGGCAGAGTTATGGGCATCGGAAGGAGCAAAAGTGAGGAAATGAGGAAAACCCAAAATTTTATGGGGGTACCCCTTGTAAAAATTTCGAAAAACTTAAAAACAATATTTAGGCAATGTTTTGAATAAGAAAAGTAGCTTCTGGGTTTGCTGATTGCCAAATGGTTCTTTCTTTCCTGATCGGATACAAATTGGCAGAGCTATGGGCATCGGAAGGAGCAAAAGTGAGGAAATGAGGAAAACGCAAAAGTTTATGGGGGTACCCCTTGTAAAAATTTCGAAAAATTAAAAAACGATATTTAGGCATTGTTTTGAATGAGAAAAGTAGCTTCTGGGTTTGCTGATTACCAAATGGTGCTTTCTTTCCTGATCGGATACAAATTGGCAGAGCTATGGGCATCGGAAGGAGCAAAAGTGAGGAAATGAGGAAAACGCAAAAGTTTATGGGGGTACCCCTTGTAAAAATTTCGAAAAATTAAAAAACGATATTTAGGCAATGTTTTGAATGAGAAAAGTAGCTTCTGGGTTTGCTGATTACCAAATGGTGCTTTCTTTCCTGATCGGATACAAATTGGCAGAGTTATGGGCATCGGAAGGAGCAAAAATGAAAAAATTAGGAAAACCCAAAATTTTATGGGGGTACCCCTTGTAAAAATTTCGAAAACTTAAAAACGATATTTAGGCAATGTTTTGAATGAGAAAAGTAGCTTCTGGGTTTGCTGATTACCAAATGGTGCTTTCTTTCCTGATCGGATACAAATTGGCAGAGTTATGGACATCGGAAGGAGCAAAAGTGAGGAAATGAGGAAAACCCAAAATTTTATGGGGGTACCCCTTGTAAAAATTTCGAAAAATTAAAAAACTATATTTAGGCATTGTTTTGAATGAGAAAAGTAGCTTCTGGGTTTGCTGATTACCAAATGGTGCTTTCTTTCCTGATCGGATACAAATTGGCAGAGTTATGGACATCGGAAGGAGCAAAAGTGAGGAAATGAGGAAAACCCAAAATTTTATGGGGGTACCCCTTGTAAAAATTTCAAAAAATTAAATAACGATATTTAGGCAATGTTTTGAATGAGAAAAGTAGCTTCTTTGTTTGCTGATTACCAAATGGCGCTTTCTTTCCTGATGGAATACAAATTGCCAGAGTTATGGGCATCGGAAGGAGCAAAACTGAGGAAATGAGGAAAACCCAAAATTTTATGGGGGTACCCCTTGTAAAAGTTTCGAAAAATTAAAAAACTATATTTAGGCATTGTTTTGAATGAGAAAAGTAGCTTCTGGGTTTGCTGATTACCAAATGGTGCTTTCTTTCCTGATCGGATACAAATTGGCAGAGTTATGGGCATCGGAAGGGGCAAAAGTGAGGAAATGAGGAAAACGCAAAAGTTTATGGGGGTACCCCTTGTAAAAATTTCGAAAAATTAAAAAACGATATTTAGGCATTGTTTTGAATGAGAAAAGTAGCTTCTGGGTTTGCTGATTACCAAATGGTGCTTTCTTTCCTGATCGGATACAAATTGGCAGAGCTATGGGCATCGGAAGGAGCCAAAATGAAAAAATGAGGAAAATCCAAAACTTTATGGGGGTACCCCTTGTAAAAATTTCGAACAATTAAAAAACGATATTTAGGCATTGTTTTGAATGAGAAAAGTAGCTTCTAGGTTTGCTGATTACCAAATGGTGCTTTCTTTCCTGATCGGATACAAATTGGCAGAGTTATGGACATCGGAAGGAGCAAAAATGAAAAAATGAGGAAAATCCAAAACTTTATGGGGGTACCCCTTGTAAAAATTTCGAAAAATTAAAAAACGATATTTAGGCATTGTTTTGAATGAGAAAAGTAGCTTCTAGGTTTGCTGATTACCAAATGGTGCTTTCTTTCCTGATCGGATACAAATTGGCAGAGCTATGGGCATCGGAAGGAGCAAAAGTGAGGAAATGAGGAAAACCCAAAATTTTATGGGGGTACCCCTTGTAAAAATTTCGAACAATTAAAAAACTATATTTAGGCATTGTTTTGAATGAGAAAAGTAGCTTCTGGGTTTGCTGATTACCAAATGGTTCTTTCTTTCCTGATCGGATACAAATTGGCAGAGTTATGGGCATCGGAAGGAGCAAAAGTGAGGAAATGAGGAAAACGCAAAAGTTTATGGGGGTACCCCTTGTAAAAATTTCGAAAAATTAAAAAACGATATTTAGGCATTGTTTTGAATGAGAAAAGTAGCTTCTAGGTTTGCTGATTACCAAATGGTGCTTTCTTTCCTGATCGGATACAAATTGGCAGAGTTATGGGCATCGGAAGGAGCAAAAGTGAGGAAATGAGGAAAACCCAAAATTTTATGGGGGTAACCCTTGTAAAAATTTTGAAAAATTAAAAAACGATATTTAGGCATTGTTTTGAATGAGAAAAGTAGTTTCTAGGTTTGCTGATTACCAAATGGTGCTTTCTTTCCTGATCGGATTCAAATTGGCAGAGCTATGGGCATCGGAAGGAGCAAAAGTGAGGAAATGAGGAAAACGCAATAGTTTATGGGGGTACCCCTTGTAAAAATTTCGAAAAATTAAAAAACGATATTTAGGCATTGTTTTGAATGAGAAAAGTAGCTTCTGGGTTTGCTGATTACCAAATGGTGCTTTCTTTCCTGATCGGATACAAATTGGCAGAGCTATGGGCATCGGAAGGAGCCAAAATGAAAAAATGAGGAAAATCCAAAACTTTATGGGGGTACCCCTTGTAAAAATTTCGAAAAACTTAAAAACGATATTTAGGCATTGTTTTGAATGAGAAAAGTAGCTTCTGGGTTTGCTGATTACCAAATGGTGCTTTCTTTCCTGATCGGATACAAATTGGCAGAGTTATGGGCATCGGAAGGAGCAAAAGTGAGGAAATGAGGAAAACGCAAAAGTTTATGGGGGTACCCCTTGTAAAAATTTCGAAAAATTAAAAAACGATATTTAGGCATTGTTTTGAATGAGAAAAGTAGCTTCTAGGTTTGCTGATTACCAAATAGTGCTTTCTTTCCTGATCGGATACAAATTGGCAGAGTTATGGGCATCGGAAGGAGCAAAAGTGAGGAAATGAGGAAAACCCAAAATTTTATGGGGGTAACCCTTGTAAAAATTTTGAAAAATGAAAAAACGATATTTAGGCTTTGTTTTGAATGAGAAAAGTAGCTTCTAGGTTTGCTGATTACCAAATGGTGCTTTCTTTCCTGATCGGATACAAATTGGCAGAGCTATGGGCATCGGAAGGAGCAAAAGTGAGGAAATGAGGAAAACGCAAAAGTTTATGGGGGTACCCCTTGTAAAAATTTCGAAAAACTTAAAAACGATATTTAGGCATTGTTTTGAATGAGAAAAATAGCTTCTGGGTTTGCTGATTACCAAATGGTGCTTTCTTTCCTGATCGGATACAAATTGGCAGAGTTATGGGCATCGGAAGGAGCAAAAGTGAGGAAATGAGGAAAACCCAAAATTTTATGGGGGTACCCGTTGTAAAAATTTCGAAAAACTTAAAAACGATATTTAGGCAATGTTTTGAATAAGAAAAGTAGCTTCTGGGTTTGCTGATTACCAAATGGTGCTTTCTTTCCTGATCGGATACAAATTGGCAGAGCTATGGGCATCGGAAGGAGCCAAAATGAAAAAATGAGGAAAATCCAAAACTTTATGGGGGTACCCCTTGTAAAAATTTCGAAAAATTAAAAAACGATATTTAGGCAATGCTTTGAATGAGAAAAGTATCTTCTGGGTTTGTTTGGTGCTTTCTTTCCTGATCGGATACAAATTGGCAGAGCTATGGGCATCGGAAGGAGCAAAAGTGAGGAAATAAGGAAAACCCAAAAAATTATTACAAAAATAACATTATTTTTTATACAATGTGGATTGTATTTTTAATTACATATTTACATTATGTTGTAATGACCAAAATTTTCAATAGTTTAAGTAAATTGATCTATTTATCGATGCTGTTTTCCTTGAGGGACCTTGTTGGTGGCTCTACGTTCGTATCCAGATGTTTGGTCAAAGTGTTATACCATTCGCTCATGTGCTGGGTGACGATGTTAATGAAACGAGACACCTTTGCTTTGACGGTAGTCACAATTCCATCAGCAAGGGATATCCTGCGATGCTCTGTAGGTGGAGCATTGGTCTTACTAATCTTCATGATAGTGGAATCTTCAGAGTCCTCATATCGCCGAATCGGGTTTATTTGTGGCCTTTGATCGACTTTGTATTCGTACAAAGTGTATCCACCCAGAGGCATCGTTTCGTCGCGATCTTCATTGTCTATAGTGTTTGAACCCATTTCTTCCAAAGAGTTGGACATGGGAATGGCACGTCGCCTTCGCATAGCTGGGAGATCCCACCAGGAGGTGATTCCCATATCAGTTTTTTTTGTTTGGACGGGGGCTATAGCTGGAGCGGATTCTTTGGCACCAAAATAGTCAGGTGAGGATGACGTTTTAGGAGCACTGTTTGCCTCCAGGGAACTCTCTCTTAGAGTCTCATCTCCCAAGGAAAACTCGTGCTCGTGCTCGTTTATATGACTGAGAAAGTGCTTTCCTAGTTCCCGTTGAGCCTGGAGAAAATCGCTCGCAACGTGACCCGTCCTGGAATGACGTCTTCTGGCAGTGGGTACGGGCTCTACATCCTCTTCGGGTTCCTCCACGGGCTTTGGTTTCTCCGAATTATTTTTGGCAATTGTGGCTTTGCTGGAAAAAGGTTCCGGGAAGAGCAGGGAATTCAGGGTGGCTCCCAGGTTCAACCCCTTGTTCGGCTTAGGAGCTGGAAGTGATTCGAAGAACTCCGTAGGTAGCAAACGCAGCTTTCTACGTTTTTCAGTCGGTTCTGGCTCTGGATCATGGTCAGGTTCTTCCTCTCTTTGGATAATTTTTAACTGGCTCTTGGATTTTGATTTTCGTTTCTTGGGAATTACAATTTCCGTTTCCGGTTCATTTTCATCCCCATCTATACTTTCAATATGCTTCAAATGGACATCACCTTCGGGTAGGCGTGTGTAGGCTGGTGGCTCCTCTGGTTGTTCTCCGAGCTTCTTGAAGAACTTCTCCTCGTCGAACTCATCAAAGTCAAAGAGAGGCTTCTTCTTCGTCTCTGGCTTCCGAATCTCTGTGATTTTTTTGGTAATGGCTGTCTTTTTACCATTTCGATTGTAGAAGTATGGACCAGAGTAGCTGGAAGTACTACGCCTTGATCTGCGGTTTACACCCTGGGCTTGCTCGAATACTTGATTGAACCAAGCTAAGGCTTGTGGAACATTCACAGACTGATGACTAGATTTGATGGCGCTGTCCAATGCCTCTCTCTTGGCAGGCTTCGTGTCCCTGAAGGTCTGCATCAGGCGGTCCAATAAGTTTCTTGGTCGCTCGCCCTCATCCAGGACAAAGCGTCGGTTTCGGTTGAAGGAGCTCTGTACGGCTCCCCTGGCTACAGCTGTTTCCTCTATCAATCGCTGGAGCAGTCGATCGGCGGAGCTGTATCGGGAGGAGCGACGTTTCTCCGTTGAGGAGTCTTCAATTGTCGGAGCCTCGTCTTCAGCCTCAATCTCCGAAAACTGGCAATGTTCCAGATTTACATCGGGTAGAACCCAGAATCCCACCGACATACTCGGAGTGATTAGCTGCAGCTGTTTGCTAGCATCATTTTCCTTGATCAAAGGTCGCAGGGTCGAATTCAAATGCAATCGTACATTGTTCAGTTGGACTCGCTCATCCAAGCTGGTCAGAACATACTGCCAGATTTCCTTGCCGGCCAGGCGACTGGGGCTTCTCACCGTGATTGTAGTGGGCTGGTCCTCCGTATTGACCACCATGAAGGCCAGACCTCCGGATACGGCATTGGCACAATGCGTATATAGTTTGTTGCTGGGAGAGAAAACATTCAAGGGTCTCGCAGGGAATACCCTTGAACCCATGACCTTCTTGAACAAAGCCGTCACATAAAGGCTGAAATTGGGTCGCTCAAAGTCCTGCAAAGTCATGCGCTTAAAGACCACATCAAAGCCAGTGCTGGCCGCATCTCCCAATGTCTGGGCCCAGCGCAGAGCATCCGTAGTCTCATCACCCACCAATCGCTCCGAGGAGCGCTCCTCTGGCAGGCTCAACCACAAGGGAACACGCTGCTGCTGCAAGATCCTCAGAGCCGGATCGCTGTCGTACAGAAAGCTCCCCAGACTGGACTTGGGAAGCATGTTGGCAGGCCTTAAATACAGTTTAAGTTAGCATCTTGAAAATTAATGGTAATATTAGATCGTGTCACTTACTGGGTCCATCCAAAGGCAGAATTCAGATCCTTAGAAGTGTCTACATATCTTTTTGTTTCATCAGCACTGCTTCCTGCTGAAATGTCCGCCCCCATGATCCGCCAATCATCCACGTACGGCTTGAAGGTATCCGTCATTAGCTTGAGAGTACGCAGCTCCTGGACGTAATCCTTGGCCCTTGAAGTTCCGAAATCCGTGCCCAATTGCCAAATGCAGTCGGTGATGCCCACCATGTAGGAGGTGTTGAGGATCTTAAGGGTGTGCATGGAATCCCATTCGTCAGGGGCATATGGCACGGGAATGATCATGGTCCAATTTACGGCTCTATGGAGTATTTATCCTAATTACTAATGGCTTTAAAATTCCATACAAAATACATACCGTGTCCATCGGTTGAAACCTTTCCAGATAATCTTGGTGGGGTTTCGCAGACGAGTGGGTGCATTGCTGGCGAAATAAAAGTCCCCAACAAACTTAATGTGCGCATCCCCCAAGAGAGTAGCCATATTCGTCACTGCTTTCCGGTTTTTTCCATCCAGGGCATCGTACAGGTCCTCCGGCCGGACGGCGAAACTGACAAACTTTTCGTTAACATCGTTGTAGGGACGATTCACATGCAACTGGACGAGAGTATCCGCCCTGCTCCACTCCAGTAATCCCAGTAAAAGGACAATCACAGGTAGTAGCCACATTGTCGAATTTGTATCCAGAGTTCGAGATAGAGACCTCTCCGAAGCTCGATGGCGCTGCAACTGACCGGAGGTTTGCATAGACTCCGTCTAAATAAACTCCAGGTGTGCAGATTCGCACCTTTGCACTTCTGGCGAGTTTCGCTGCCCTCGGCAAGAATTTTCCGCTGAGCGGTGCCCTCAATGCGATGACCTTTTCGCATAACCGAATCTTTGAAACTGGGTTGGAATGCTATGTTTATCAATGAACCGTAAGTTGACCCACTAAGGTTGGGGTTAGACTTTTAAATACTGTATTTCAATGCATCCTCGTCCACGGTCAAGAGTATGTTAGAATACAAAGTACGTGAATTTTGGGAAAAGTCGCTAAAAAAATATATCTTGGCCAACTGAAAAAGAAGCAACCGACAACCACGCTAAAGTGTTTGGTTGCTTTTGATGACACATAGGGTTTCGGGTTACAATTGGTGCTTACAATTAAGTGTATAATATGGTTCTCCGCTCCCAATCATAATATTTAGAAATAACTTTTGGAATGCACTTTTATTTAAAATAATAGTTTCAAACAAGACCCCTCTCAAGGGTGGATATGATTCTCCTAATCATCCTCAATGACCACCAAGATATCCCTGAAGCAGAAGGGAGTGAAAGGATACCCAGCTCCAGTATAGAACTTGCTCATGAACTCCACCCAGTGAAGTCGCAGGGTGTGCAGGAAGGCGGAAAGACCCTCCATCATCACCATGATGGCGAGTGTGAAAAACTCCCAAATGGCAAAGATGAAGAAGAGCCAGATGGCGCCCACATAGCCATTCATTTGCAGGCCCAAGGACAGCACCATGGTCCAGAGTACCTCGGAAAGCTCTGCAATGTAAAAATCTTATAGAACCATCCTTTTTTTTTTTAAATAAAAAAATACTTACGGGCATGAGCCAGGGACAGAGCCCAAAGACGCAGATAGGAGGCTGTGTGGGAAATGGTACTAAGGATGTACTCGATGGTGTGAATAGCCTGATGAATCCAAATCTCACTCATCGGCTCATCATCCTCCTCACTGTGGCCGCCAGACTCATGAGACTCGGCGACTTCAGTTATGATGATCTCCTTACCGGTGGTTATCTCAATTTTTTCAACTACTTCGTCCACCTCCACGACTGGACCAGCGGGCTGGGAAAATTGCAAAGTTAGTTTAGTTTTAAGTGGGTTAAGAACTTACCCTTCCACGGCGCTGGAACTTGATGTACAGGGGCTTTCCCAGCAGGATCCAAGGAATGCACAAGATGGCCACCACAAAGAAGATCATTTCGAGCTCTCGTTGAATGGGGAACATGGTGACTTCACAGCCAGGATTGACAGTCTCGGTTTTGAAAAGAACCATGTCAATGAACATTATCAGCACTGAAGGAGCACATCCGGGGGTGTTGGCCAGAACATCGGTGGTGGGACTGTACTTCACCCACTTGTAGAACATCATGAAACACATGTATCCAAACATGAGCAGCAGGAACATCACCTGTGGCACGAACTGCAGGATAATATAGGCGTATTTCTTGAAGAAGACAAAGTTCTCCACCGACAGACAGACACCAAAAGTCATGTGCAGCACTCCGAAGATGATGGATAATTTCATCTTGTAGGTGTTAAGGAAAATGATCTTGTTAGAGGCCGACTGCCAAATGGGATCAATGCCCATGGGATAGACACCATTGGTAGCCACCGAGGGATTTAATGTCAAGGTAGGATTGGTCAACACGGTGGTTCGATTGTAAACGTTGACCCACCGGGTACCGAAGACATTGATGGACTTTGAAAATATGTCGTTGTAGTGGAATCCCGTGTACATGGCAAACAAGCCCATTAGCATGATGATGTAGCGACCAGCAAAGAAAATGTTCCAGATCTCGCCTCCTCGTTTCTTGCTCAGGCGTGTCTCGTCCACGACCATCCAGAGACCCAACAGGAACAGGATCGTGCCGTGGCCCATGTCTCCAAACATCACGGCAAATAGAAAGGGGAAGGTGATGCAGGTGTACAGACCCGGATTAACCTCGCGGTAGTTGGCTATTCCATAGGCATCGATCAGGTTTTGGAATCCTCGAGTAAACTTGTTCAAAGGGAAGTGGGTTGGGGGCTCCTTTTTGGTGTCCAAAACATTGATGAACGATGGTATGGTGCTGCCCACGGTTGCGGATCCCACGGCTAAGGCGGCCTCCACCTGGTCCAGATCGCGCTTGGGCACCCAACCCTCTCCAATCAGGCACTTGCTGCCCAAGTCCACGTTGAAAAGGTTCAGGGTGTGATAGATGGCCTTCATTTTCTTGATCGAGGCAGTCCAGTTGGGCAATTGCTTCAGGGCAGCTTTGAGGACACAGGTCCTGTGGTCACTAGTTTGGTTGATGATCGCCTGGAGATCGTCCAGTCGAGTCTTTACATTCTTCACCATCTCCTGGCGCTCGCCATGCGAACTAGGACAGGGATACATGTGGGCGTGGAAGCCGTTGCACACTTTCCTTATCCTGGCCTGCAACTGGTCACCCTGGAAGAAGACCACGAAGATGCTCTTGTAAAGGACATTTCCAGTTTTTGGATCCGTCAGCGGTACGTCCACTTCGCACTTGCGGAGGAAGACATTGCCCCTGGAAATGCGCCACAGCATCCGCTCGAAGGCAAACTCCCTTTCACGATTAATTACTCCTGCCACGAATCCGAGGCGACCGTTGGACTGCTCCGGGTCTCTGTGGGTGCCTCGTTTGTTCAAGTCGAAGTTGTGAGACTCCTGCTCAGAGAAGAACTGATCGGTGCGCTCCAGGACCTGGATCATCTCGGTTAGCTCCAGGAAACTGGTCTGAAGGTTCACATTGTTGGCGGCCAGCTCCATGATCTCCGTCTCGGTCTTCTCCAGCAGGGACTCCAGCTCAATTATTTCACGTGGCTGGGGGGCCGGTGGAAAGTCATCGATGAGGTCTATCACCTTGTGACCTTCCTTGGCCAACTCGGAGATTATGTAACGAATACGTCTCTCGAGCTCGTCACAGCGACGGACTTCGCCAATGAACTTGCGTTGTTGGGCATTTACCTTTTCATTCAACTGCATTTAATAAAAAAGAGGAAGATTAGTTTAGCTTTGGCCATAATTTTATTCTTAGGGAGACTCACATCACGAAACTGGACACAGCCCACTTCGCCCAGAGCAGCAAGGGTATCGTAGGCTGCCTCTGGTTGCAAATACATTTGCACCAAGGACATCACCTCACTTCGAAAAATGCTTTTGCTCTCCTCATGAGAGCTAAAGCTCCACCACTTGGACATGGTTACTGATCCTGCTGCTCCTTCTGGGAGTAAAAAATATGAACCGAAACACGAACCGCACCTTTGAAGTGCAGGTGACGGACTGATCGACCTGGTCAAGTGATTTCAACGGGAAGGCTTCTGTGGTAATAGCTGACCCACGAGCAACCTTAAGGCTTATCAGCGAGGTGGAACAGTCTTGGATAATATTTGGGGAACAGGTGCCATCCATCAATGTGAGGGAATGTCCGTTTCCCCGATTTCAGCCAGACTTCTTTCCTTATCAACTGATAGTTTCCTATATCTATTCGTATACCAGTTGGCATTAAAAATCAATTACTAGATAATTACGAAGTGGTTTCCTCATTACAAAAAATTGCATATATGGAACATTATAATGGTGCCTTCAATTAAATTTTATAAATATTTTCTTATAATGATATCCCGAATTACAATGAAGTTTTTGTATAGACTATAGATATAAATAATATTTATATTTTAAATTTTTACCCATTTCAACATATATATGTATGTACGAATTAAAAAAAAAACCCTAAAACTATGCTATGCAAAAGACGTAATTATTAATAAAACCTCTCATATCAACTTAAAAGCTTATTAAATTAATAATCAAAATAGGAAATAAAACAACTTGGCTGCTCTCTTCTTTGCTGCATATTTATTATAATAAGTATAAGTATTTATTTATAACAATCAATATCAAATTATTGCTTTTGAAACCGTTTTTGAGAATACTAGGCACAACTCAGGTGAGGAATACTTTAAAAACACTTGGAATACAAAAAAAATGTGGGAAGAGCACCACAATACTGACAAGATCCAAAAAATAAACAAAAAAACAAAAACATTTAACAAATAATCGGGGAGGAAACAAAGTTCGCTGATAATTGTACATAGTTTGAGCACATTCGGATGGATTTACTCCTCATCCTCGCCATCCAGGATGGTCTTGAAGCTGAAGGGCTGGAAGGCGTAGCCCAGACCCTCGTAGAACTTGCTCATGAACTCCACCCAGTGCAGACGCAGGGTGTGAAGGAAGGCAGACAGACCCTCCATCAGGACGAGGATGGCCAGGGTGAACAGACACCAGGCGCCAAAGATGAGGAACAGGCTGATGGCACCGCCCACACCAGACATCTTCAGACCCAGGGACAGCACCATGTTCCACAACACCTCGGAAAGCTCTGCAAAAATTAGAAATAAATTAAATCCAGAAAAAGGATACTGATTCCGGCAGAAACTTACGAGCATGGGCCAAAGACAGAGCCCAGAGACGCAGGTAAGAGGCAGTGTGAGAGATGGTACTGAGCACGTATTCGATGGTGTGGATGGCCTGGTGGATGTAGATTTCGCTCATGGGCTCATCGTCATGGCCATGGGCGCCACCGCCAGCACTCTCCTCGTTTCCGGAGAACCCGGTGGGCAACGGGGTCTCGCCTTCAGCCAACTCCATGTTGCCAGTCAACTGACCATTGTGGTTGGCCTGTCGAAAAATGGAGACTTACTAACAACCAATTACATATTTCTAAAACACACTTACGTGAGCTTTGTTCTTGCGTGTGAATTTGATGTAGAGGGGCTTGCCCAACAGCATCCAGGGGATGCAGCAGAGACCGACAAGGACAAAGACCTTCTGCAGCTCGGGCTGGGCCTCGAACATGAACTCATTGCATCCCTTGGGGGGAGGAGTGCTCTTGAACAGCATCATGTTGATGAACATGATCAGCACGGAAGGAGCGCAACCGGGGGTCTCGGGCTGGAAGCTAGTCTTGGCATTGTAGTTGACCCACTTGAAGAACCTAAACGATCAAGCAAAAAAACGGATTAAATATAAAGGAAAACTATGTTTTTTCAACTCTAGTACTTACATCATGAAGACCATGTAGCCGAAGAGCAGCAGCAGGAACAGAATCTGGGGCACAAACTCCAGGATGATGGAGGCCGGGCGCTTGAAGTGGGTGAAGTTAACCACCGACATGCACACACCGAAGACCATATGGAGCACTCCGAAAATGATGGAGAGCTTCATCTTGAAACTGTTGAGGAAGATGATCTTGTTGTCAGCCAGCTGCCACACGGGATCGAGTCCGATCGGATACACGCCTTGGGCAGAGGTGTTGGGCGGAAGCTGCAGAGATGGGTTATGCAGAACGGTGGATGTGTTGTAGTTGTTCACCCATCGTGATCCAAATACGTTCATCGACTTGGAGAAGATATCGTTGTAGACGAATCCAGTATAGCAAGCAAACAGACCCATGAGCAAAATGATGTAACGACCGCCGAAGAAGATGTTCCAGATCTCACCACCGTTGCGGATGCGAGCCAGTTTCTTTTCGCTGAGCACCATCCAGGCACCGAACAGAACCAGGATCAGGCCGTGGCCCAAATCGCCGAACATCACAGCGAACAGGAAGGGGAAGGTGATGCAAGTGTACAGTGCGGGATTGCACTCCCTGTAGGAGGCCACACCATAAGCATCAATCAGGTTCTGGAAGCCACGAGTGAATTTGTTCGTCCTGTTGAAGGTCGGTGGCTGCTCGTTGGTATCGATCACGTTCAGGAACGAGGGAATGGTGCTGCCCACGGCGGCGGATCCGTCCGACAGAGCCTTCTGCACAATAGGCAGATCCTTGGTTGGCACCCAGCATTCGCCGATCAGGCACTTCTTGGTCACGTCCATGTTGAACAGATTGAGCGTGTGGTAGATGGCCTTCATTTTCTTGACCATGATCGACCACGACGGCAGGTTCTTGGACACAGTGGCCAGAACACGGCTGCGATGATCCTCAGTCTGGCTGAGAACCAGCTTCAGATCTTCCAGGCGAGTGCGGACATTGCGCACCATCTCCTCACGCTCGTTGTGCGAGCTGGGACAAGGGTACAGGGAGGCGTGGAATCCAGTGCACACCTTCTTGATGCGGTTCTTCAGCTGCTCGCCCTGGAAGAAGGCCACGAAGACGGTCTTGTAGATGGGGTGACCAGTGGCTGGATCATTCAGGGGCTCATCCAGATCGGAGCGCTTCAGGAAGACGTTGCCCCTAGAGATACGCCACAGCATGCGCTCAAAGGCGAAGACACGCTCCCGGTTGATCACACCAGCCACGAATCCCAGACGACCACGGTGTTGGGCGGTGGCCTCATCTACTCCGCCGGCACGGTTGGTGGAGTCCAGGTTGAGCACCTCCTGGTCAGAGAAGAAGCCCTGGGTGTTCTCCAGAACCTTGCGCAGCTCGGTGAGCTCCAAGTAGTTGGACTTCATGTTGACCTCGTTCTGGGCCAACTCAATCATCTCCGACTCGGTCTTCTCAAGGTGGGCCTCCAGATCGATGATCTCACGTGGATTGGGGGCACGAGGAATGTCATCCTGGATGTCGGGCAACACAATGCCGTCCTTCTTGATCTCCGTCTCGATGTACCGGATCTTCCTCTCCAGTTCATCGCAGCGCCTCACTTCGGTCACGAATTTCCGCTGGAAGGCGTTCACGTTGACATTCAACTAGAGGTTAGAAATAACATGAATTATTTTGTTTCTTTTTGAAAGATGTAATCCTTGCTTACGTCGCGGAACTGCACGCAGCCGGTTTCTCCCAGCTCCGAGACGGAGGTGTATGCGGCCTCCGGCTGAATGAACATTTGGCACAGGGCCATTTCCTCACTTCGGAACATGTCCCCCATCTTGGCGACTGTTTACGTTCCCTGTGGATGAAACAAACAGAAAGTAGAAAGAATGGGTTAGTTTCAACATTTCGCATTCCGCAGACTAGCAATTAAAATAAAGAATAGCTAGCCACCATGATTTGTTTTCGGTCTCGTCCTCGAAACAATAAACAAAAGCGTAGAATTTAGGCATCACGCACTTGAAATCACCATTTAAATTGCTCCAAAATATGTGAATCTTCTAAACTTTTTTTTTTTAATTTTTAATATTAGACCCAAAAGAAATAATTAAATACCTCTGATATAATATAATTTCTTTTAGTGCACATAAAAGCGTCTTCACCCCCAATAAAAGCATATACATATGTATGTAGGTATATTTATCTACAAAATTCGCTGGCTGGCTTTGCTAGCCATTTAATTTATTTGTCTTTCATTTGTTTTTCTTTGGTGTGGAAAGACAATCACTCTATTTTCAGTTCCATATGATGCTCGAAATTGGCAGAAGCTCATCATTTGTTAGGTTTTCCGCCTAGACGGAGAGTTCTACCAAAAAATTCAATAAAAGCCACTGCTCAATATATTTCGGGTTCCCAGGTCACGTTCATAACGAATTTAACAGCAACCGCACGTAACTTCGATTTGATCGTTAAAAAATATATACATTTTTAGTTACTATTCGAATACCTGAATCTAAACCTGTAATAAAATATTCTTTGGGGTTTCTAATTTTTTAGATTACTTAATCATACTTGTGATTGTACAAATACATTAATAGCTCAAGCCTACGTCATACAAGAACTTTTTTGTTGCTAACCAAAAAAACACTCATAAAGGAAATGAAACCTCTTTTCAACAAAAAAATTGGTTGGGATTTACATATGTATATACTTCGTTCCGAGATTTTTTCAAGTTTCAAAGTTGCTGATATAGAGGCAGCTGCTCTAAAAATGTCCCTCTCACTGTTTACTTAATGTCACAATCGTGAGTTATTTGCTTAAGCTATCTAAAAATTCCCTGCAATATTATTTACAGCTCAAGAAAACACTTCTTATCGCCCTTTCGCCTTATGATGCACTCTTCCAAGTTCCAAGTAAAACCCACAAAAAATATTACAGCCAAAACATATGCGGGCATATAGAAAAAACATACAAGGGTCGAATAATGGCTGAACAAATGAACTGATAATTAACTCTTTATCGAAAAGTACCAGGCCGTGTGCAAATGGAGTTGCCTACTCCCAAAATCGGTGGAACTGTGATAATGTAAGCAATTACTGTCTTTGATTTAATTAGGTCGCCACTCTGAAGTGACGCACTCGTTTGAGGGGTGGGGCAGGTCCTGGGCAGGGCATTGGTCTGGGGTCTGGTCTGCACTCGAAGTCCATTTTGCCCAGAATGTACACAGTCGACGACATGACGACGTCAGCCTGGCACATTATCGAACTTTAATGGGTCCCTGGTCCCCACTATGGTTCCCGTACCCCCTTTCAGTCAGGAGTGAATTAGCTTTAGCTTTTTCGCTTTAGATATAAAACGTATGATGTGATATATGTACTACATATTATCATATATATAATATATATGTATATTGTACACAGACAACATGCACTGAACAAATTGTATAATCATTTTATTAAAAACTAATTTTATATCTCAAGTACAATCGGGGACAATTTCTCAGTAAATT